>OX578272.1:104833880-106064117 GCA_951217065.1 Baccha elongata
AAACCCGTAAAAATCGTTACTTTTAGCTAAAAGTTATTTCCCTTCGAGATACAGCGTTTTTCCTAAATTTCAAAACTGATCCCTAAATATCGTTAGTTTTGCCTGAAAGTGCTTTGTTCTCGAGATAAAGCGCATTTTCCAAAATTCAAGAATCCAAATTTTTCAGAATTTTCTTTCTCTCTTTAAATATGTTTTTTATAGTTGGTTTCCCTTTAGAAAACCCGTAAAAATCGTTACTTTTAGCTAAAAGTGATTTCCCTTCGAGATACAGCGTTTTTTCCTAAATTTCAAAACTGATCCCTAAATATCGTTAGTTTTGCCTAAAAGTGCTTTCTTCTCGAGATATAGCTCTTTTTCCAAAATTCAAAAATCCAAATTTTTCAGAATTTTCTTTCTCTCTTTCAATACGTTTTTTATAGTTGGTTTCCCTTTAGAAAACCCGTAAAAATCGTTACTTTTAGCTAAAAGTTATTTCCCTTCGAGATACAGCGTTTTTCCTAAATTTCAAAACTGATCCCTAAATATCGTTAGTTTTGCCTGAAAGTGCTTTGTTCTCGAGATAAAGCGCATTTTCCAAAATTCAAAAATCCAAATTTTTCAGAATTTTCTTTCTCTCTTTAAATATGTTTTTTATAGTTCGTTTCCCTTTAGAAAACCCGTAAAAATCGTTACTTTTAGCTAAAAGTTATTTCCCTTCGAGATACAGCGTTTTTCCTAAATTTCAAAACTGATCTCTAAATATCGTTAGTTTTGCCTGAAAGTGCTTTGTTCTCGAGATAAAGCGCATTTTCCAAAATTCAAAAATCCAAATTTTTCAGAATTTTCTTTCTCTCTTTAAATATGTTTTTTATAGTTCGTTTCCCTTTAGAAAACCCGTAAAAATCGTTACTTTTAGCTAAAAGTTATTTCCCTTCGAGATACAGCGTTTTTCCTAAATTTCAAAACTGATCTCTAAATATCGTTAGTTTTGCCTGAAAGTGCTTTGTTCTCGAGATAAAGCGCATTTTCCAAAATTCAAAAATCCAAATTTTTCAGAATTTTCTTTCTTTCTTTAAATATGTTTTTTATAGTTGGTTTCCCTTTAGAAAACCCGTAAAAATCGTTACTTTTAGCTAAAAGTGATTTCCCTTCGAGATACAGCGTTTTTCCTAAATTTCAAAACTGATCCCTAAATATCGTTAGTTTTGCCTGAAAGTGCTTTGTTCTCGAGATAAAGCGCATTTTCCAAAATTCAAAAATCCAAATTTTTCAGAATTTTCTTTCTCTCTTTAAATATGTTTTTTATAGTTGGTTTCCCTTTAGAAAACCCGTAAATATCGTTACTTTTAGCTAAAAGTGATTTCCCTTCGAGATACAGCGTTTTTCCTAAATTTCTAAACTGATCCCTAAATATCGTTGGTTTTGCCTAAAAGTGCTTTCTTCTCGAGATATAGCTCTTTTTCCAAAATTCCAAAATCCAAATTTTTCAGAATTTTCTTTCTCTCTTTCAATACGTTTTTTATAGTTCGTTTCCCTTTAGAAAACCCGTAAAAATCGTTACTTTAAGCTAAAAGTTATTTCCCTTCGAGATACAGCGTAAATTTCAAAACTGATCCCTAAATATCGTTAGTTTTGCCTGAAAGTGCTTTGTTCTCGAGATAAAGCGCATTTTCCAAAATTCAAAAATCCAAATTTTTCAGAATTTTCTTTCTCTCTTTAAATATGTTTTTTATAGTTCGTTTCCCTTTAGAAAACCCGTAAAAATCGTTACTTTTAGCTAAAAGTTATTTCCCTTCGAGATACAGCGTTTTTCCTAAATTTCAAAACTGATCCCTAAATATCGTTAGTTTTGCCTGAAAGTGCTTTGTTCTCGAGATAAAGCGCATTTTCCAAAATTCAAAAATCCAAATTTTTCAGAATTTTCTTTCTCTCTTTAAATATGTTTTTTATAGTTCGTTTCCCTTTAGAAAACCCGTAAAAATCGTTACTTTTAGCTAAAAGTTATTTCCCTTCGAGATACAGCGTTTTTCCTAAATTTCAAAACTGATCCCTAAATATCGTTAGTTTTGCCTGAAAGTGCTTTGTTCTCGAGATAAAGCGCATTTTCCAAAATTCAAAAATCCAAAATTTTCAGAATTTTCTTTCTCTCTTTAAATATGTTTTTTATAGTTGGTTTCCCTTTAGAAAACCCGTAAAAATCGTTACTTTTAGCTAAAAGTTATTTCCCTTCGAGATACAGCGTTTTTCCTAAATTTCAAAACTGATCCCTAAATATCGTTAGTTTTGCCTGAAAGTGCTTTGTTCTCGAGATAAAGCGCATTTTCCAAAATTCAAAAATCCAAATTTTTCAGAATTTTCTTTCTCTCTTTCAATACGTTTTTTATAGTTCGTTTCCCTTTAGAAAACCCGTAAAAATCGTTACTTTTAGCTAAAAGTTATTTCCCTTCGAAATACAGCGTTTTTCCTAAATTTCAAAACTGATCCCTAAATATCGTTAGTTTTGCCTGAAAGTGCTTTGTTCTCGAGATAAAGCGCATTTTCCAAAATTCAAAAATCCAAATTTTTCAGAATTTTCTTTCTCTCTTTCAATATAGTTTTTTATAGTTGGTTTCCCTTTAGAAAAAATCGTAAAAATCGTTACTTTTAGCTAAAAGTTATTTCCCTTCGAGATACAGCGTTTTTCCTAAATTTCAAAACTGATCCCTAAATATCGTTAGTTTTGCCTGAAAGTGCTTTGTTCTCGAGATAAAGCGCATTTTCCAAAATTCAAAAATCCAAATTTTTCAGAATTTTCTTTCTCTCTTTCAATACGTTTTTTATAGTTGGTTTCCCTTTAGAAAACCCGTAAAAATCGTTACTTTTAGCTAAAAGTGATTTCCCTTCGAGATACAGCGTTTTTCCTAAATTTCAAAACTGATCCCTAAATATCGTTAGTTTTGCCTAAAAGTGCTTTCTTCTCGAGATATAGCTCTTTTTCCAAAATTCAAAAATCCAAATTTTTCAGAATTTTCTTTCTCTCTTTCAATACGTTTTTTATAGTTGGTTTCCCTTTAGAAAACCCGTAAAAATCGTTACTTTTAGCTAAAAGTTATTTCCCTTCGAGATACAGCGTTTTTCCTAAATTTCAAAACTGATCCCTAAATATCGTTAGTTTCGCCTGAAAGTGCTTTGTTCTCGAGATAAAGCGCATTTTCCAAAATTCAAAAATCCAAATTTTTCAGAATTTTCTTTCTCTCTTTAAATATGTTTTTTATAGGATTTCCCTTTAGAAAACCCGTAAAAATCGTTACTTTTAGCTAAAAGTGATTTCCCTTCGAGATACAGCGTTTTTCCTAAATTTCTAAACTGTTAGTTAGTTTTGCCTAAAAGTGCTTTCTTCTCGAGATATAGCTCTTTTTCCAAAATTCAAAAATCCAAATTTTTCAGAATTTTCTTTCTCTCTTTCAATACGTTTTTTATAGTTGGTTTCCCTTTAGAAAACCCGTTAAAATCGTTACTTTTAGCTAAAAGTGATTTCCCTTCGAGATACAGCGTTTTTCCTAAATTTCTAAACTGATCCCTATCGTTAGTTTTGCCTGAAAGTGCTTTGTTCTCGAGATAAAGCGCATTTTCCAAAATTCAAAAATCCAAATTTTTCAGAATTTTCTTTCTCTCTTTCAATACGTTTTTTATAGTTGGTTTCCCTTTAGAAAACCCGTAAAAATCGTTACTTTTAGCTAAAAGTTATTTCCCTTCGAGTTACAGCGTTTTTCCTAAATTTCAAAACTGATCCCTAAATATCGTTAGTTTTGCCTGAAAGTGCTTTGTTCTCGAGATAAAGCGCATTTTGCAAAATTCAAAAATCCAAATTTTTCAGAATTTTCTTTCTCTCTTTCAATACGTTTTTTATAGTTGGTTTCCCTTTAGAAAACCCGTAAAAATCGTTACTTTTAGCTAAAAGTTATTTCCCTTCGAGATACAGCGTTTTTCCTAAATTTCAAAACTGATCCCTAAATATCGTTAGTTTTGCCTGAAAGTGCTTTGTTCTCGAGATAAAGCGCATTTTCCAAAATTCAAAAATCCAAATTTTTCAGAATTTTCTTTCTCTCTTTAAATATGTTTTTTTTATAGTTGGTTTCCCTTTAGAAAACCCGTAAAAATCGTTACTTTTAGCTAAAAGTTATTTCCCTTCGAGATACAGCGTTTTTCCTAAATTTCAAAACTAATCCCTAAATATCGTTAGTTTTGCCTGAAAGTGCTTTGTTCTCGAGATAAAGCGCATTTTCCAAAATTCAAAAATCCAAATTTTTCAGAATTTTCTTTCTCTCTTTCAATACGTTTTTTATTGTTGGTTTCCCTTTAGAAAACCCGTAAAAATCGTTACTTTTAGCTAAAAGTGATTTCCCTTCGAGATACAGCGTTTTTCCTAAATTTCAAAACTGATCCCTAAATATCGTTAGTTTTGCCTAAAAGTGCTTTCTTCTCGAGATATAGCTCTTTTTCCAAAATTCAAAAATCCAAATTTTTCAGAATTTTCTTTCTCTCTTTCAATACGTTTTTTATAGTTGGTTTCCCTTTAGAAAACCCGTAAAAATCGTTACTTTTAGCTAAAAGTTATTTCCCTTCGAGATACAGCGTTTTTCCTAAATTTCAAAACTGATCCCTAAATATCGTTAGTTTCGCCTGAAAGTGCTTTGTTCTCGAGATAAAGCGCATTTTCCAAAATTCAAAAATCCAAATTTTTCAGAATTTTCTTTCTCTCTTTAAATATGTTTTTTATAGGGTTTCCCTTTAGAAAACCCGTAAAAATCGTTACTTTTAGCTAAAAGTGATTTCCCTTCGAGATACAGCGTTTTTCCTAAATTTCTAAACTGTTAGTTAGTTTTGCCTAAAAGTGCTTTCTTCTCGAGATATAGCTCTTTTTCCAAAATTCAAAAATCCAAATTTTTCAGAATTTTCTTTCTCTCTTTCAATACGTTTTTTATAGTTGGTTTCCCTTTAGAAAACCCGTTAAAATCGTTACTTTTAGCTAAAAGTGATTTCCCTTCGAGATACAGCGTTTTTCCTAAATTTCTAAACTGATCCCTATCGTTAGTTTTGCCTGAAAGTGCTTTGTTCTCGAGATAAAGCGCATTTTCCAAAATTCAAAAATCCAAATTTTTCAGAATTTTCTTTCTCTCTTTCAATACGTTTTTTATAGTTGGTTTCCCTTTAGAAAACCCGTAAAAATCGTTACTTTTAGCTAAAAGTTATTTCCCTTCGAGTTACAGCGTTTTTCCTAAATTTCAAAACTGATCCCTAAATATCGTTAGTTTTGCCTGAAAGTGCTTTGTTCTCGAGATAAAGCGCATTTTGCAAAATTCAAAAATCCAAATTTTTCAGAATTTTCTTTCTCTCTTTCAATACGTTTTTTATAGTTGGTTTCCCTTTAGAAAACCCGTAAAAATCGTTACTTTTAGCTAAAAGTTATTTCCCTTCGAGATACAGCGTTTTTCCTAAATTTCAAAACTGATCCCTAAATATCGTTAGTTTTGCCTGAAAGTGCTTTGTTCTCGAGATAAAGCGCATTTTCCAAAATTCAAAAATCCAAATTTTTCAGAATTTTCTTTCTCTCTTTAAATATGTTTTTTTATAGTTGGTTTCCCTTTAGAAAACCCGTAAAAATCGTTACTTTTAGCTAAAAGTGATTTCCCTTCGAGATACAGCGTTTTTCCTAAATTTCTAAACTGATCCCTAAATATCGTTAGTTTTGCCTAAAAGTGCTTTCTTCTCGAGATATAGCTCTTTTTCCAAAATTCAAAAATCCAAATTTTTCAGAATTTTCTTTCTCTCTTGCAATACGTTTTTTATAGTTCGTTTCCCTTTAGAAAACCCGTAAAAATCGTTACTTTTAGCTAAAAGTGATACAGCGTTTTTCCTAAATTTCAAAACTGATCCCTAAATATCGTTAGTTTTGCCTAAAAGTGCTTTCTTCTCGAGATATAGCTCTTTTTCCAAAATTCAAAAATCCAAATTTTTCAGAATTTTCTTTCTCTCTTTCAATACGTTTTTTATAGTTCGTTTCCCTTTAGAAAACCCGTAAAAATCGTTACTTTTAGCTAAAAGTTATTTCCCTTCGAGATACAGCGTTTTTCCTAAATTTCTAAACTGATCCCTAAATATCGTTAGTTTTGCCTGAAAGTGCTTTGTTCTCGAGATAAAGCGCATTTTCCAAAATTCAAAAATCCAAATTTTTCAGAATTTTCTTTCTCTCTTTAAATATGTTTTTTATAGTTGGTTTCCCTTTAGAAAACCCGTAAAAATCGTTACTTTTAGCTAAAAGTGATTTCCCTTCGAGATACAGCGTTTTTCCTAAATTTCTAAACTGATCCCTAAATATCGTTAGTTTTGCCTAAAAGTGCTTTCATCTCGAGATATAGCTCTTTTTCCAAAATTCAAAAATCCAAATTTTTCAGAATTTTCTTTCTCTCTTTCAATACGTTTTTTATAGTTCGTTTCCCTTTAGAAAACCCGTAAAAATCGTTACTTTTAGCTAAAAGTTATTTCCCTTCGAGATACAGCGTTTTTCCTAAATTTCAAAACTGATCCCTAAATATCGTTAGTTTTGCCTGAAAGTGCTTTGTTCTCGAGATAAAGCGCATCTTCCAAAATTCAAAAATCCAAATTTTTCAGAATTTTCTTTCTCTCTTTCAATACGTTTTTTATAGTTCGTTTCCCTTTAGAAAACCCGTAAAAATCGTTACTTTTAGCTAAAAGTGATTTCCCTTCGAGATACAGCGTTTTTCCTAAATTTCAAAACTGATCCCTAAATATCGTTAGTTTTGCCTAAAAGTGCTTTCTTCTCGAGATATAGCTCTTTTTCCAAAATTCAAAAATCCAAATTTTTCAGAATTTTCTTTCTCTCTTTCAATACGTTTTTTATAGTTCGTTTCCCTTTAGAAAACCCGTAAAAATCGTTACTTTTAGCTAAAAGTTATTTCCCTTCGAGATACAGCGTTTTTCCTAAATTTCAAAACTGATCCCTAAATATCGTTAGTTTTGCCTGAAAGTGCTTTGTTCTCGAGATAAAGCGCATTTTCCAAAATTCAAAAATCCAAATTTTTCAGAATTTTCTTTCTCTCTTTAAATATGTTTTTTATAGTTGGTTTCCCTTTAGAAAACCCGTTAAAATCGTTACTTAAGTCACTAAAAGTGATTTCCCTTCGAGATACAGCGTTTTTCCTAAATTTCTAAACTGATCCCTAAATATCGTTAGTTTTGCCTAAAAGTGCTTTCTTCTCGAGATATAGCGCATTTTCCAAAATTCAAAAATCCAAATTTTTCAGAATTTTCTTTCTCTCTTTCAATACGTTTTTTATAGTTGGTTTCCCTTTAGAAAACCCGTAAAAATCGTTACTTTTAGCTAAAAGTGATTTCCCTTCGAGATACAGCGTTTTTCCTAAATTTCTAAACTGATCCCTAAATATCGTTAGTTTTGCCTAAAAGTGCTTTCTTCTCGAGATATAGCTCTTTTTCCAAAATTCAAAAATCCAAATTTTTCAGAATTTTCTTTCTCTCTTTCAATACGTTTTTTATAGTTGGTTTCCCTTTAGAAAACCCGTAAAAATCGTTACTTTTAGCTAAAAGTTATTTCCCTTCGAGACACAGCGTTTTTCCTAAATTTCAAAACTGATCCCTAAATATCGTTAGTTTTGCCTGAAAGTGCTTTGTTCTCGAGATAAAGTGCATTTTCCAAAATTCAAAAATCCAAATTTTTCAGAATTTTCTTTCTCTCTTTCAATACGTTTTTTATAGTTCGTTTCCCTTTAGAAAACCCGTAAAAATCGTTACTTTTAGCTAAAAGTGATTTCCCTTCGAGATACAGCGTTTTTCCTAAATTTCTAAACTGATCCCTAAATATCGTTAGTTTTGCCTAAAAGTGCTTTCTTCTCGAGATATAGCGCATTTTCCAAAATTCAAAAATCCAAATTTTTCAGAATTTTCTTTCTCTCTTTAAATATGTTTTTTATAGTTGGTTTCCCTTTAGAAAACCCGTAAAAATCGTTACTTTTAGCTAAAAGTTATTTCCCTTCGAGATACAGCGTTTTTCCTAAATTTCTAAACTGATCCCTAAATATCGTTAGTTTTGCCTAAAAGTGCTTTCTTCTCGAGATATAGCTCTTTTTCCAAAATTCAAAAATCCAAATTTTTCAGAATTTTCTTTCTCTCTTTCAATACGTTTTTTATAGTTCGTTTACCTTTAGAAAACCCGTAAAAATCGTTACTTTTAGCTAAAAGTTATTTCCCTTCGAGATACAGCGTTTTTCCTAAATTTCAAAACTGATCCCTAAATATCGTTAGTTTTGCCTGAAAGTGCTTTGTTCTCGAGATAAAGCGCATTTTCCAAAATTCAAAAATCCAAATTTTTCAGAATTTTCTTTCTCTCTTTCAATACGTTTTTTATAGTTGGTTTCCCTTTAGAAAACCCGTAAAAATCGTTACTTTTAGCTAAAAGTTATTTCCCTTCGAGATACAGCGTTTTTCCTAAATTTCAAAACTGATCCCTAAATATCGTTAGTTTTGCCTGAAAGTGCTTTGTTCTCGAGATAAAGCGCATTTTCCAAAATTCAAAAATCCAAATTTTTCAGAATTTTCTTTCTTTCTTTAAATACGTTTTTTATAGTTCGTTTCCCTTTAGAAAACCCGTAAAAATCGTTACTTTTAGCTAAAAGTTATTTCCCTTCGAGATACAGCGTTTTTCCTAAATTTCAAAACTGATCCCTAAATATCGTTAGTTTTGCCTAAAAGTGCTTTCTTCTCGAGATATAGCGCATTTTCCAAAATTCAAAAATCCAAATTTTTCAGAATTTTCTTTCTCTCTTTCAATACGTTTTTTATAGTTGGTTTCCCTTTAGAAAACCCGTAAAAATCGTTACTTTTAGCTAAAAGTTATTTCCCTTCGAGATACAGCGTTTTTCCTAAATTTCAAAACTGATCCCTAAATATCGTTAGTTTTGCCTGAAAGTGCTTTGTTCTCGAGATAAAGCGCATTTTCCAAAATTCAAAAATCCAAATTTTTCAGAATTTTCTTTCTTTCTTTAAATGTGTTTTTTATAGTTGGTTTCCCTTTAGAAAACCCGTAAAAATCGTTACTTTTAGCTAAAAGTGATTTCCCTTCGAGATACAGCGTTTTTCCTAAATTTCAAAACTGATCCCTAAATATCGTTAGTTTTGCCTAAAAGTGCTTTCTTCTCGAGATATAGCTCTTTTTCCAAAATTCAAAAATCCAAATTTTTCAGAATTTTCTTTCTCTCTTTCAATACGTTTTTTATAGTTCGTTTCCCTTTAGAAAACCCGTAAAAATCGTTACTTTTAGCTAAAAGTTATTTCCCTTCGAGATACAGCGTTTTTCCTAAATTTCAAAACTGATCCCTAAATATCGTTAGTTTTGCCTGAAAGTGCTTTGTTCTCGAGATAAAGCGCATTTTCCAAAATTCAAAAATCCAAATTTTTCAGAATTTTCTTTCTCTCTTTCAATACGTTTTTTATAGTTCGTTTCCCTTTAGAAAACCCGTAAAAATCGTTACTTTTAGCTAAAAGTTATTTCCCTTCGAGATACAGCGTTTTTCCTAAATTTCAAAACTGATCCCTAAATATCGTTAGTTTTGCCTAAAAAAGCTTTCTTCTCGAGATATAGCTCTTTTTCCAAAATTCAAAAATCCAAATTTTTCAGAATTTTCTTTCTCTCTTTCAATACGTTTTTTATAGTTCGTTTCCCTTTAGAAAACCCGTAAAAATCGTTACTTTTAGCTAAAAGTTATTTCCCTTCGAGATACAGCGTTTTTCCTAAATTTCAAAACTGATCCCTAAATATCGTTAGTTTTGCCTGAAAGTGCTTTGTTCTCGAGATAAAGCGCATTTTCCAAAATTCAAAAATCCAAATTTTTCAGAATTTTCTTTCTTTCTTTAAATATGTTTTTTATAGTTGGTTTCCCTTTAGAAAACCCGTAAAAATCGTTACTTTTAGCTAAAAGTGATTTCCCTTCGAGATACAGCGTTTTTCCTAAATTTCAAAACTGATCCCTAAATATCGTTAGTTTTGCCTAAAAGTGCTTTCTTCTCGAGATATAGCTCTTTTTCCAAAATTCAAAAATCCAAATTTTTCAGAATTTTCTTTCTCTCTTTCAATACGTTTTTTATAGTTCGTTTCCCTTTAGAAAACCCGTAAAAATCGTTACTTTTAGTTAAAAGTTATTTCCCTTCGAGATACAGCGTTTTTCCTAAATTTCAAAACTGATCCCTAAATATCGTTAGTTTTGCCTGAAAGTGCTTTGTTCTAGAGATAAAGCGCATTTTCCAAAATTCAAAAATCCAAATTTTTCAGAATTTTCTTTCTCTCTTTAAATATGTTTTTTATAGTTGGTTTCCCTTTAGAAAACCCGTAAATATCGTTACTTTTAGCTAAAAGTGATTTCCCTTCGAGATACAGCGTTTTTCCTAAATTTCTAAACTGATCCCTAAATATCGTTAGTTTTGCCTAAAAGTGCTTTCTTCTCGAGATATAGCTCTTTTTCCAAAATTCAAAAATCCAAATTTTTCAGAATTTTCTTTCTCTCTTTCAATACGTTTTTTATGGTTCGTTTCCCTTTAGAAAACCCGTAAAAATCGTTACTTTTAGCTAAAAGTTATTTCCCTTCGAGATACAGCGTTTTTCCTAAATTTCTAAACTGATCCCTAAATATCGTTAGTTTTGCCTAAAAGTGCTTTGTTCTCGAGATAAAGCGCATTTTCCAAAATTCAAAAATCCAAATTTTTCAGAATTTTCTTTCTCTCTTTCAATACGTTTTTTATAGTTGGTTTCCCTTTAGAAAACCCGTAAAAATCGTTACTTTTAGCTAAAAGTTATTTCCCTTCGAGATACAGCGTTTTTCCTAAATTTCAAAACTGATCCCTAAATATCGTTAGTTTTGCCTGAAAGTGCTTTGTTCTCGAGATAAAGCGCATTTTCCAAAATTCAAAAATCCAAATTTTTCAGAATTTTCTTTCTCTCTTTCAATACGTTTTTTATAGTTCGTTTCCCTTTAGAAAACCCGTAAAAATCGTTACTTTTAGCTAAAAGTTATTTCCCTTCGAGATACAGCGTTTTTCCTAAATTTCAAAACTGATCCCTAAATATCGTTAGTTTTGCCTGAAAGTGCTTTGTTCTCGAGATAAAGCGCATTTTCCAAAATTCAAAAATCCAAATTTTTCAGAATTTTCTTTCTTTCTTTAAATATGTTTTTTTATAGTTGGTTTCCCTTTAGAAAACCCGTAAAAATCGTTACTTTTAGCTAAAAGTGATTTCCCTTCGAGATACAGCGTTTTTCCTAAATTTCAAAACTGATCCCTAAATATCGTTAGTTTTGCCTGAAAGTGCTTTGTTCTCGAGATAAAGCGCATTTTCCAAAATTTAAAAATCCAAATTTTTCAGAATTTTCTTTCTTTCTTTAAATATGTTTTTTATAGTTGGTTTCCCTTTACAAAACCCGTAAAAATCGTTACTTTTAGCTAAAAGTGATTTCCCTTCGAGATACAGCGTTTTTCCTAAATTTCAAAACTGATCCCTAAATATCGTTAGTTTTGCCTAAAAGTGCTTTCTTCTCGAGATATAGCTCTTTTTCCAAAATTCAAAAATCCAAATTTTTCAGAATTTTCTTTCTCTCTTTCAATACGTTTTTTATAGTTCGTTTCCCTTTAGAAAACCCGTAAAAATCGTTACTTTTAGCTAAAAGTTATTTCCCTTCGAGATACAGCGTTTTTCCTAAATTTCAAAACTGATCCCTAAATATCGTTAGTTTTGCCTGAAAGTGCTTTGTTCTCGAGATAAAGCGCATCTTCCAAAATTCAAAAATCCAAATTTTTCAGAATTTTCTTTCTCTCTTTCAATACGTTTTTTATAGTTCGTTTCCCTTTAGAAAACCCGTGAAAATCGTTACTTTTAGCTAAAAGTTATTTCCCTTCGAGATACAGCGTTTTTCCTAAATTTCAAAACTGATCCCTAAATATCGTTAGTTTTGCCTGAAAGTGCTTTGTTCTCGAGATAAAGCGCATTGTCCAAAATTCAAAAATCCAAATTTTTCAGAATTTTCTTTCTTTCTTTAAATATGTTTTTTATAGTTGGTTTCCCTTTAGAAAACCCGTAAAAATCGTTACTTTTAGCTAAAAGTGATTTCCCTTCGAGATACAGCGTTTTTCCTAAATTTCTAAACTGATCCCTAAATATCGTTAGTTTTGCCTAAAAGTGCTTTCTTCTCGAGATATATAGCTCTTTTTCCAAAATTCAAAAATCCAAATTTTTCAGAATTTTCTTTCTCTCTTTCAATACGTTTTTTATAGTTCGTTTCCCTTTAGAAAACCCGTAAAAATCGTTACTTTTAGCTAAAAGTTATTTCCCTTCGAGATACAGCGTTTTTCCTAAATTTCAAAACTGATCCCTAAATATCGTTAGTTTTGCCTGAAAGTGCTTTGTTCTCGAGATATAGCGCATTTTCCAAAAATTCAAAAATCCAAATTTTTCAGAATTTTCTTTCTCTCTTTAAATATGTTTTTTATAGTTGGTTCCCCTTTAGAAAACCCGTAAAAATCGTTACTTTTAGCTAAAAGTGATTTCCCTTCGAGATACAGCGTTTTTCCTAAATTTCTAAACTGATCCCTAAATATCGTTAGTTTTGCCTAAAAGTGCTTTCTTCTCGAGATATAGCTCTTTTTTCCAAAATTCAAAAATCCAAATTTTTCAGAATTTTCTTTCTCTCTTTCAATACGTTTTTTATAGTTCGTTTCCCTTTAGAAAACCCGTAAAAATCGTTACTTTTAGCTAAAAGTTATTTCCCTTCGAGATACAGCGTTTTTCCTAAATTTCAAAACTGATCCCTAAATATCGTTAGTTTTGCCTGAAAGTGCTTTGTTCTCGAGATAAAGCGCATTTTCCAAAATTCAAAAATCCAAATTTTTCAGAATTTTCTTCTCTCTTTCAATACGTTTTTATAGTTGGTTTCCCTTTAGAAAACCCGTAAAAATCTTTACTTTTAGCTAAAAGTTATTTCCCTTCGAGATACAGCGTTTTTCCTAAATTTCAAAACTGATCCCTAAATATCGTTAGTTTTGCCTGAAAGTGCTTTGTTCTCGAGATAAAGCGCATTTTCCAAAATTCAAAAATCCAAATTTTTCAGAATTTTGCTTTCTCTCTTTAATATGTTTTTTATAGTTTGGTTTCCCTTTAGAAAACCCGTAAAAATCGTTACTTTTAGCTAAAAGTTATTTCCCTTCGAGATACAGCGTTTTTCCTAAATTTCAAAACTGATCCCTAAATATCGTTAGTTTTGCCTGAAAGTGCTTTGTTCTCGAGATAAAGCGCATTTTCCAAAATTCAAAAATCCAAATTTTTCAGAATTTTCTTTCTCTCATTCAATACGTTTTTTATAGTTCGTTTCCCTTAAGAAAACCCGTAAAAATCGTTACTTTTAGCTAAAAGTTATTTCCCTTCGAGATACAGCGTTTTTCCTAAATTTCAAAACTGATCCCTAAATATCGTTAGTTTTGCCTGAAAGTGCTTTGTTCTCGAGATAAAGCGCATTTTCCAAAATTCAAAAATCCAAATTTTTCAGAATTTTCTTTCTTTCTTTAAATATGTTTTTTATAGTTGGTTTCCCTTTAGAAAACCCGTAAAAATCGTTACTTTTAGCTAAAAGTGATTTCCCTTCGAGATACAGCGTTTTTCCTAAATTTCTAAACTGATCCCTAAATATCGTTAGTTTTGCCTAAAAGTGCTTTCTTCTCGAGATATATAGCTCTTTTTTCCAAAATTCAAAAATCCAAATTTTTCAGAATTTTCTTTCTCTCTTTCAATACGTTTTTTATAGTTCGTTTCCCTTTAGAAAACCCGTAAAAATCGTTACTTTTAGCTAAAAGTTATTTCCTTCGAGATACAGCGTTTTTCCTAAATTTCAAAACTGATCCCTAAATATCGTTAGTTTTGCCTGAAAGTGCTTTGTTCTCGAGATATAGCGCATTTTCCAAAATTCAAAAATCCAAATTTTTCAGAATTTTCTTTCTCTCTTTAAATATGTTTTTTATAGTTGGTTTCCCTTTAGAAAAACCCGTAAAAATCGTTACTTTTAGCTAAAAGTTATTTCCCTTCGAGATACAAGCGTTTTTCCTAAATTTCTAAACTGATCCCTAAATATCGTTAGTTTTGCCTAAAAGTGCTTTCTTCTCGAGATATAGCTCTTTTTCCAAAATTCAAAAATCCAAATTTTTCAGAATTTTCTTTCTCTCTTTCAATACGTTTTTTATAGTTCGTTTCCCTTTAGAAAACCCGTAAAAATCGTTACTTTTAGCTAAAAGTTATTTCCCTTCGAGATACAGCGTTTTTCCTAAATTTCAAAACTGATCCCTAAATATCGTTAGTTTTGCCTGAAAGTGCTTTGTTCTCGAGATAAAGCGCATTTTTTAAAATTCAAAAAATCCAAATTTTTCAGAATTTTCTTTCTCTCTTTCAATACGTTTTTTATAGTTGGTTTCCCTTTAGAAAACCCGTAAAAATCTTTACTTTTAGCTAAAAGTTATTTCCCTTCGAGATACAGCGTTTTTCCTAAATTTCAAAACTGATCCCTAAATATCGTTAGTTTTGCCTGAAAGTGCTTTGTTCTCGAGATAAAGCGCATTTTCCAAAATTCAAAAATCCAAATTTTTCAGAATTTTCTTTCTCTCTTTAAATATGTTTTTTATAGTTGGTTTCCCTTTAGAAAACCCGTAAAAATCGTTACTTTTAGCTAAAAGTTATTTCCCTTCGAGATACAGCGTTTTTCCTAAATTTCAATACTGATCCCTAAATATCGTTAGTTTTGCCTGAAAGTGCTTTGTTCTCGAGATAAAGCGCATTTTCCAAAATTCAAAAATCCAAATTTTTCAGAATTTTCTTTCTCTCATTCAATACGTTTTTTATAGTTCGTTTCCCTTAAGAAAACCCGTAAAAATCGTTACTTTTAGCTAAAAGTTATTTCCCTTCGAGATACAGCGTTTTTCCTAAATTTCAAAACTGATCCCTAAATATCGTTAGTTTTGCCTGAAAGTGCTTTGTTCTCGAGATAAAGCGCATTTTCCAAAATTCAAAAATCCAAATTTTTCAGAATTTTCTTTCTCTCTTTCAATACGTTTTTTATAGTTCGTTTCCCTTTAGAAAACCCGTAAAAATCGTTACTTTTTGCTAAAAGTTATTTCCCTTCGAGATACAGCGTTTTTCCTAAATTTCAAACTGATCCCTAAATATCGTTAGTTTTGCCTGAAAGTGCTTTGTTCTCGAGATAAAGCGCATTTTCCAAAATTCAAAAATCCAAATTTTTCAGAATTTTCTTTCTCTCTTTAAATATGTTTTTTATAGTTGGTTTTCCCTTTAGAAAACCCGTAAAAATCGTTACTTTTAGCTAAAAGTGATTTCCCTTCGAGATACAGCGTTTTTCCTAAATTTCTAAACTGATCCCTAAATATCGTTAGTTTTGCCTAAAAGTGCTTTCTTCTCGAGATATAGCTCTTTTTCCAAAATTCAAAAATCCAAATTTTTCAGAATTTTCTTTCTCTCTTTCAATACGTTTTTTATAGTTCGTTTCCCTTTAGAAAACCCGTAAAAATCGTTACTTTTAGCTAAAAGTTATTTCCCTTCGAGATACAGCGTTTTTCCTAAATCAAAACTGATCCCTAAATATCGTTAGTTTTGCCTGAAAGTGCTTTGTTCTCGAGATAAAGCGCATTTTCCAAAATTCAAAAATCCAAATTTTTCAGAATTTTCTTTCTCTCTTTCAATACGTTTTTTATAGTTCGTTTCCCTTTAGAAAACCCGTAAAAATCGTTATTTTTAGCTAAAAGTTATTTCCCTTCGAGATACAGCGTTTTTCCTAAATTTCAAAACTGATCCCTAAATATCGTTAGTTTTGCCTGAAAGTGCTTTGTTCTCGAGATAAAGCGCATTTTCCAAAATTCAAAAATCCAAATTTTTCAGAATTTTCTTTCTCTCTTTAAATATGTTTTTTATAATTGGTTTCCCTTTAGAAAAGACGTAAAAATCGTTACTTTTAGCTAAAAGTGATTTCCCTTCGAGATACAGCGTTTTTCCTAAATTTCTAAACTGATCCCTAAATATCGTTAGTTTTGCCTAAAAGTGCTTTCTTCTCGAGATATAGCTCTTTTTCCAAAATTCAAAAATTCAAATTTTTCAGAATTTTCTTTCTCTCTTTCAATACGTTTTTTATAGTTCGTTTCCCTTTAGAAAAACCGTAAAAATCGTTACTTTTAGCTAAAAGTTATTTCCCTTCGAGATACAGCGTTTTTCCTAAATTTCAAAAACTGATCCCTAAATATCGTTAGTTTTGCCTGAAAGTGCTTTGTTCTCGAGATAAAGCGCATTTTCCAAAATTCAAAAATCCAAATTTTTCAGAATTTTCTTTCTCTCTTTCAATACGTTTTTTATAGTTGGTTTCCCCTTTAGAAAACCCGTAAAAATCGTTACTTTTAGCTAAAAGTTATTTCGAGATACAGCGTTTTTCCTAAATTTCAAAACTGATCCCTAAATATCGTTAGTTTTGCCTGAAAGTGCTTTGTTCTCGAGATAAAGCGCATTTTCCAAAATTCAAAAATCCAAATTTTTCAGAATTTTCTTTCTCTCTTTCAATACGTTTTTTATAGTTCGTTTCCCTTTAGAAAACCCGTAAAAATCGTTACTTTTAGCTAAAAGTGATTTCCCTTCGGGATACAGCGTTTTTCCTAAATTTCAAAACTGATCCCTAGATATCGTTAGTTTTGCCTGAAAGTGCTTTGTTCTCGAGATAAAGCGCATTTTCCAAAATTCAAAAATCCAAATTTTTCAGAATTTTCTTTCTTTCTTTAAATATGATTTTTATAGTTGGTTTTCCTTTAGAAAACCCGTAAAAATCGTTACTTTTAGCTAAAAGTGATTTCCCTTCGAGATACAGCGTTTTTCCTAAATTTCTAAACTGATCCCTAAATATCGTTAGTTTTGCCTAAAAGTGCTTTCTTCTCGAGATATAGCTCTTTTTCCAAAATTCAAAAATCCAAATTTTTCAGAATTTTCTTTCTCTCTTTCAATACGTTTTTTATAGTTCGTTTCCCTTTAGAAAACCCGTAAAAATCGTTACTTTTAGCTAAAAGTTATTTCCCTTCGAGATACAGCGTTTTTCCTAAATTTCAAAACTGATCCCTAAATATCGTTAGTTTTGCCTGAAAGTGCTTTGTTCTCGAGATAAAGCGCATTTTCCAAAATTAAAAAATCCAAATTTTTCAGAATTTTCTTTCTCTCTTTCAATACGTTTTTTATAGTTGGTTTCCCTTTAGAAAACCCGTAAAAATCGTTACTTTTAGCTAAAAGTTATTTCCCTTCGAGATACAGCGTTTTTCCTAAATTTCAAAACTGATCCCTAAATATCGTTAGTTTTGCCTGAAAGTGCTTTGTTCTCGAGATAAAGCGCATTTTCCAAAATTCAAAAATCCAAATTTTTCAGAATTTTCTTTCTCTCTTTCAATACGTTTTTTATAGTTCGTTTCCCTTTAGAAAACCCGTAAAAATCGTTACTTCTAGCTTAAAGTTATTTCCCTTCGGGATACAGCGTTTTTCCTAAATTTCAAAACTGATCCCTAAATATCGTTAGTTTTGCCTAAAAATGCTTTCTTCTCGAGATATAGCTCTTTTTCCAAAATTCAAAAATCCAAATTTTTCAGAATTTTCTTTCTCTCTTTCAATACGTTTTTTATAGTTCGTTTCCCTTTAGAAAACCCGTAAAAATCGTTACTTTTAGCTAAAAGTTATTTCCCTTCGAGATACAGCGTTTTTCCTAAATTTCAAAACTGATCCCTAAATATCGTTAGTTTTGCCTGAAAGTGCTTTGTTCTCGAGATAAAGCGCATTTTCCAAAATTCAAAAATCCAAATTTTTCAGAATTTTCTTTCTTTCTTTAAATATGTTTTTTATAGTTGGTTTCCCTTTAGAAAACCCGTAAAAATCATTACTTTTAGCTAAAAGTGGTTTCCCTTCGAGATACAAGCGTTTTTCCTAAATTTCAAAACTGATCCCTAACTATCGTTAGTTTTGCCTAAAAGTGCTTTCTTCTCGAGATATAGCTCTTTTTCCAAAATTCAAGAATCCAAATTTTTCAGAATTTTCTTTCTCTCTTTCAATACGTTTTTTATAGTTCGTTTCCCTTTAGAAAACCCGTAAAAATCGTTACTTTTAGCTAAAAGTTATTTCCCTTCGAGATACAGCGTTTTTCCTAAATTTCAAAACTGATCCCTAAATATCGTTAGTTTTGCCTGAAAGTGCTTTGTTCTCGAGATAAAGCGCATTTTCCAAAATTAAAAAATCCAAATTTTTCAGAATTTTCTTTCTCTCTTTCAATACGTTTTTTATAGTTGGTTTCCCTTTAGAAAACCCGTAAAAATCGTTACTTTTAGCTAAAAGTTATTTCGAGATACAGCGTTTTTCCTAAATTTCAAAACTGATCCCTAAATATCGTTAGTTTTGCCTGAAAGTGCTTTGTTCTCGAGATAAAGCGCATTTTCCAAAATTCAAAAATCCAAATTTTTCAGAATTTTCTTTCTCTCTTTCAATACGTTTTTTATAGTTCGTTTCCCTTTAGAAAACCCGAAAAAATCGTTACTTTTAGCTAAAAGTTATTTCCCTTCGAGATACAGCGTTTTTCCTAAATTTCAAAACTGATCCCTAAATATCGTTAGTTTTGCCTGAAAGTGCTTTGTTCTCGAGATAAAGCGCATTTTCCAAAATTCAAAAATCCAAATTTTTCAGAATTTTCTTTCTCTCTTTCAATACGTTTTTTATAGTTCGTTTCCCTTTAGAAAACCCGTAAAAATCGTTACTTTTAGCTAAAAGTTATTTCCCTTCGAGATACAGCGTTTTTCCTAAATTTCTAAACTGATCCCTAAATATCGTTAGTTTTGCCTAAAAGTGCTTTCTTCTCGAGATATAGCTCTTTTTCCAAAATTCAAAAATCCAAATTTTTCAGAATTTTCTTTCTCTCTTTCAATACGTTTTTTATAGTTCGTTTCCCTTTAGAAAACCCGTAAAAATCGTTACTTTTAGCTAAAAGTGATTTCCCTTCGGGATACAGCGTTTTTCCTAAATTTCAAAACTGATCCCTAGATATCGTTAGTTTTGCCTGAAAGTGCTTTGTTCTCGAGATAAAGCGCATTTTCCAAAATTCAAAAATCCAAATTTTTCAGAATTTTCTTTCTTTCTTTAAATATGATTTTTATAGTTGGTTTCCCTTTAGAAAACCCGTAAAAATCGTTACTTTTAGCTAAAAGTGATTTCCCTTCGAGATACAGCGTTTTTCCTAAATTTCTAAACTGATCCCTAAATATCGTTAGTTTTGCCTAAAAGTGCTTTCTTCTCGAGATATAGCTCTTTTTCCAAAATTCAAAAATCCAAATTTTTCAGAATTTTCTTTCTCTCTTTCAATACGTTTTTTATAGTTCGTTTCCCTTTAGAAAACCCGTAAAAATCGTTACTTTTAGCTAAAAGTTATTTCCCTTCGAGATACAGCGTTTTTCCTAAATTTCAAAACTGATCCCTAAATATCGTTAGTTTTGCCTGAAAGTGCTTTGTTCTCGAGATAAAGCGCATTTTCCAAAATTAAAAAATCCAAATTTTTCAGAATTTTCTTTCTCTCTTTCAATACGTTTTTTATAGTTGGTTTCCCTTTAGAAAACCCGAAAAAATCGTTACTTTTAGCTAAAAGTTATTTCCCTTCGAGATACAGCGTTTTTCCTAAATTTCAAAACTGATCCCTAAATATCGTTAGTTTTGCCTGAAAGTGCTTTGTTCTCGAGATAAAGCGCATTTTCCAAAATTCAAAAATCCAAATTTTTCAGAATTTTCTTTCTCTCTTTCAATACGTTTTTTATAGTTCGTTTCCCTTTAGAAAACCCGTAAAAATCGTTACTTTTAGCTAAAAGTTATTTCCCTTCGAGATACAGCGTTTTTCCTAAATTTCTAAACTGATCCCTAAATATCGTTAGTTTTGCCTAAAAGTGCTTTCTTCTCGAGATATAGCTCTTTTTCCAAAATTCAAAAATCCAAATTTTTCAGAATTTTCTTTCTCTCTTTCAATACGTTTTTTATAGTTCGTTTCCCTTTAGAAAACCCGTAAAAATCGTTACTTTTAGCTAAAAGTTATTTCCCTTCGAGATACAGCGTTTTTCCTAAATTTCAAAACTGATCCCTAAATATCGTTAGTTTTGCCTGAAAGTGCTTTGTTCTCGAGATAAAGCGCATTTTCCAAAATTAAAAAATCCAAATTTTTCAGAATTTTCTTTCTCTCTTTCAATACGTTTTTTATAGTTGGTTTCCCTTTAGAAAACCCGTAAAAATCGTTACTTTTAGCTAAAAGTTATTTCCCTTCGAGATACAGCGTTTTTCCTAAATTTCAAAACTGATCCCTAAATATCGTTAGTTTTGCCTGAAAGTGCTTTGTTCTCGAGATAAAGCGCATTTTCCAAAATTCAAAAATCCAAATTTTTCAGAATTTTCTTTCTTTCTTTAAATATGTTTTTTATAGTTGGTTTCCCTTTAGAAAACCCGTAAAAATCATTACTTTTAGCTAAAAGTGGTTTCCCTTCGAGATACAGCGTTTTTCCTAAATTTCAAAACTGATCCCTAACTATCGTTAGTTTTGCCTAAAAGTGCTTTCTTCTCGAGATATAGCTCTTTTTCCAAAATTCAAGAATCCAAATTTTTCAGAATTTTCTTTCTCTCTTTCAATACGTTTTTTATAGTTCGTTTCCCTTTAGAAAACCCGTAAAAATCGTTACTTTTAGCTAAAAGTTATTTCCCTTCGAGATACAGCGTTTTTCCTAAATTTCAAAACTGATCCCTAAATATCGTTAGTTTTGCCTGAAAGTGCTTTGTTCTCGAGATAAAGCGCATTTTCCAAAATTAAAAAATCCAAATTTTTCAGAATTTTCTTTCTCTCTTTCAATACGTTTTTTATAGTTGGTTTCCCTTTAGAAAACCCGTAAAAATCGTTACTTTTAGCTAAAAGTGATTTCCCTTCGAGATACAGCGTTTTTCCTAAATTTCTAAACTGATCCCTAAATATCGTTATTTTTGCCTAAAAGTGCTTTCTTCTCGAGATATAGCTCTTTTTCCAAAATTCAAAAATCCAAATTTTTCAGAATTTTCTTTCTCTCTTTCAATACGTTTTTTATAGTTCGTTTCCCTTTAGAAAACCCGTAAAAATCGTTACTTTTAGCTAAAAGTTATTTCCCTTCGAGATACAGCGTTTTTCCTAAATTTCAAAACTGATCCCTAAATATCGTTAGTTTTGCCTGAAAGTGCTTTGTTCTCGAGATAAAGCGCATTTTCCAAAATTCAAAAATCCAAATTTTTCAGAATTTTCTTTCTCTCTTTTAATACGTTTTTTATAGTTGGTTTCCCTTTAGAAAACCCGTAAAAATCGTTACTTTTAGCTAAAAGTTATTTCCCTTCGAGATACAGCGTTTTTCCTAAATTTCAAAACTGATCCCTAAATATCGTTAGTTTTGCCTGAAAGTGCTTTGTTCTCGAGATAAAGCGCATTTTCCAAAATTCAAAAATCCAAATTTTTCAGAATTTTCTTTCTCTCTTTCAATACGTTTTTTATAGTTGGTTTCCCTTTAGAAAACCCGTAAAAATCGTTACTTTTAGCTAAAAGTTATTTCCCTTCGAGATACAGCGTTTTTCCTAAATTTCAAAACTGATCCCTAAATATCGTTAGTTTTGCCTGAAAGTGCTTTGTTCTCGAGATAAAGCGCATTTTCCAAAATTCAAAAATCCAAATTTTTCAGAATTTTCTTTCTCTCTTTAAATATGTTTTTTATAGTTGGTTTCCCTTTAGAAAACCCGTAAAAATCGTTACTTTTAGCTAAAAGTGATTTCCCTTCTAGATACAGCGTTTTTCCTAAATTTCTAAACTGATCCCTAAATATCGTTAGTTTTGCCTAAAAGTGCTTTCTTCTCGAGATATAGCTCTTTTTCCAAAATTCAAAAATCCAAATTTTTCAGAATTTTCTTTCTCTCTTTCAATACGTTTTTTATAGTTCGTTTCCCTTTAGAAAACCCGTAAAAATCGTTACTTTTAGCTAAAAGTTATTTCCCTTCGAGATACAGCGTTTTTCCTAAATTTCAAAACTGATCCCTAAATATCGTTAGTTTTGCCTGAAAGTGCTTTGTTCTCGAGATAAAGCGCATTTTCCAAAATTCAAAAATCCAAATTTTTCAGAATTTTCTTTCTTTCTTTAAATATGTTTTTTATAGTTGGTTTCCCTTTAGAAAACCCGTAAAAATCGTTACTTTTAGCTAAAAGTGATTTCCCTTCGAGATACAGCGTTTTTCCTAAATTTCAAAACTGATCCCTAAATATCGTTAGTTTTGCCTGAAAGTGCTTTGTTCTCGAGATAAAGCGCATTTTCCAAAATTCAAAAATCCAAATTTTTCAGAATTTTCTTTCTCTCTTTAAATATGTTTTTAATAGTTGGTTTCCCTTTAGAAAAACCGTAAAAATCGTTACTTTTAGCTAAAAGTGATTTCCCTTCGAGATACAGCGTTTTTCCTAAATTTCAAAACTGATCCCTAAATATCGTTAGTTTGCCTGAAAGTGCTTTGTTCTCGAGATAAAGCGCATTTTCCAAAATTCAAAAATCCAAATTTTTCAGAATTTTCTTTCTCTCTTTCAATACGTTTTTTATAGTTCGTTTCCCTTTAGAAAACCCGTAAAAATCGTTACTTTTAGCTAAAAGTTATTTCCCTTCGAGATACAGCGTTTTTCCTAAATTTCAAAACTGATCCCTAAATATCGTTAGTTTTGCCTGAAAGTGCTTTGTTCTCGAGATAAAGCGCATTTTCCAAAATTCAAAAGTCCAAATTTTTCAGAATTTTCTTTCTCTCTTTCAATACGTTTTTTATAGTTCGTTTCCCTTTAGAAAACCCGTAAAAATCGTTACTTTTAGCTAAAAGTTATTTCCCTTCGAGATACAGCGTTTTTCCTAAATTTCAAAACTGATCCCTAAATATCGTTAGTTTTGCCTGAAAGTGCTTTGTTCTCGAGATAAAGCGCATTTTCCAATATTCAAAAATCCAAATTTTTCAGAATTTTCTTTCTTTCTTTAAATATGTTTTTTATAGTTGGTTTCCCTTTAGAAAACCCGTAAAAATCGTTACTTTTAGCTAAAAGTGATTTCCCTTCGAGATACAGCGTTTTTCCTATATTTCAAAACTGATCCCTAAATATCGTTAGTTTTGCCTAAAAGTGCTTTCTTCTCGAGATATAGCTCTTTTTGCAAAATTCAAAAATCCAAATTTTTCAGAATTTTCTTTCTCTCTTTCAATACGTTTTTTATAGTTCGTTTCCCTTTAGAAAACCCGTAAAAATCGTTACTTTTAGCTAAAAGTTATTTCCCTTCGAGATACAGCGTTTTTCCTAAATTTCAAAACTGATCCCTAAATATCGTTAGTTTTGCCTGAAAGTGCTTTGTTCTCGAGATAAAGCGCATTTTCCAAAATTCAAAAATCCAAATTTTTCAGAATTTTCTTTCTTTCTTTAAATATATTTTTTATAGTTGGTTTCCCTTTAGAAAACCCGTAAAAATCGTTACTTTTAGCTAAAAGTGATTTCCCTTCGAGATACAGCGTTTTTCCTAAATTTCAAAACTGATCCCTAAATATCGTTAGTTTTGCCTAAAAGTGCTTTCTTCTCGAGATATAGCTCTTTTTCCAAAATTCAAAAATCCAAATTTTTCAGAATTTTCTTTCTCTCTTTCAATACGTTTTTTATAGTTCGTTTCCCTTTAGAAAACCCGTAAAAATCGTTACTTTTAGCTAAAAGTTATTTCCCTTCGAGATACAGCGTTTTTTCTAAATTTCAAAACTGATCCCTAAATATCGTTAGTTTTGCCTGAAAGTGCTTTGTTCTCGAGATAAAGCGCATTTTCCAAAATTCAAAAATCCAAATTTTTCAGAATTTTCTTTCTCTCTTTCAATACGTTTTTTATAGTTCGTTTCCCGTAAAAACCCGTAAAAATCGTTACTTTTAGCTAAAAGTTATTTCCCTTCGAGATACAGCGTTTTTCCTAAATTTCAAAACTGATCCCTAAATATCGTTAGTTTTGCCTGAAAGTGCTTTGTTCTCGAGATAAAGCGCATTTTCCAAAATTCAAAAATCCAAATTTTTCAGAATTTTCTTTCTCTCTTTCAATACGTTTTTTATAGTTCGTTTCCCTTTAGAAAACCCGTAAAAATCGTTACTTTTAGCTAAAAGTTATTTCCCTTCGAGATACAGCGTTTTTCCTAAATTTCAAAACTGATCCCTAAATATCGTTAGTTTTGCCTGAAAGTGCTTTGTTCTCGAGATAAAGCGCATTTTCCAAAATTCAAAAATCCAAATTTTTCAGAATTTTCTTTCTCTCTTTCAATACGTTTTTTATAGTTCGTTTCCCTTTAGAAAACCCGTAAAAATCGTTACTTTTAGCTAAAAGTTATTTCCCTTCGAGATATAGCGTTTTTCCTAAATTTCAAAACTGATCCCTAAATATCGTTAGTTTTGCCTGAAAGTGCTTTGTTCTCGAGATAAAGCGCATTTTCCAAAATTCAAAAATCCAAATTTTTCAGAATTTTCTTTCTTTCTTTAAATATGTTTTTTATAGTTGGTTTCCCTTTAGAAAATCCGTAAAAATCGTTACTTTTAGCTAAAAGTGATTTCCCTTCGAGATACAGCGTTTTTCCTAAATTTCAAAACTGATCCCTAAATATCGTTAGTTTTGCCTAAAAGTGCTTTCTTCTCGAGATATAGCTCTTTTTCCAAAATTCAAAAATCCAAATTTTTCAGAATTTTCTTTCTCTCTTTCAATACGTTTTTTATAGTTCGTTTCCCTTTAGAAAACCCGTAAAAATCGTTACTTTTAGCTAAAAGTTATTTCCCTTCGAGATACAGCGTTTTTCCTAAATTTCAAAACTGATCATTAAATATCGTTAGTTTTTCCTGAAAGTGCTTTGTTCTCGAGATAAAGCGCATTTTCCAAAATTCAAAAATCCAAATTTTTCAGAATTTTCTTTCTCTCTTTCAATACGTTTTTTATAGTTGGTTTCCCTTTAGAAAACCCGTAAAAATCGTTACTTTTAGCTAAAAGTTATTTCCCTTCGAGATACAGCGTTTTTCCTAAATTTCAAAACTGATCCCTAAATATCGTTAGTTTTGCCTGAAAGTGCTTTGTTCTCGAGATAAAGCGCATTTTCCAAAATTCAAAAATCCAAATTTTTCAGAATTTTCTTTCTCTCTTTCAATACGTTTTTTATAGTTCGTTTCCCTTTAGAAAACCCGTAAAAATCGTTACTTTTAGCTAAAAGTTATTTCCCTTCGAGATACAGCGTTTTTCCTAAATTTCAAAACTGATCCCTAAATATCGTTAGTTTTGCCTGAAAGTGCTTTGTTCTCGAGATAAAGCGCATTTTCCAAAATTCAAAAATCCAAATTTTTCAGAATTTTCTTTCTCTCTTTAAATATGTTTTTTATAGTTGGTTTCCCTTTAGAAAACCCGTAAAAATCGTTACTTTTAGCTAAAAGTGATTTCCCTTCGAGATACAGCGTTTTTCCTAAATTTCAAAACTGATCCCTAAATATCGTTAGTTTTGCCTGAAAGTGCTTTGTTCTCGAGATAAAGCGCATTTTCCAAAATTCAAAAATCCAAATTTTTCAGAATTTTCTTTCTCTCTTTCAATACGTTTTTTATAGTTGGTTTCCCTTTAGAAAACCCGTAAAAATCGTTACTTTTAGCTAAAAGTTATTTCCCTTCGAGATACAGCGTTTTTCCTAAATTTCAAAACTGATCCCTAAATATCGTTAGTTTTGCCTGAAAGTGCTTTGTTCTCGAGATAAAGCGCATTTTCCAAAATTCAAAAATCCAAATTTTTCAGAATTTTCTTTCTCTCTTTAAATATGTTTTTTATAGTTGGTTTCCCTTTAGAAAACCCGTAAAAATCGTTACTTTTAGCTAAAAGTGATTTCCCTTCGAGATACAGCGTTTTTCCTAAATTTCAAAACTGATCCCTAAATATCGTTAGTTTTGCCTGAAAGTGCTTTGTTCTCGAGATAAAGCGCATTTTCCAAAATTCAAAAATCCAAATTTTTCAGAATTTTCTTTCTCTCTTTAAATATGTTTTTTATAGTTGGTTTCCCTTTAGAAAAACCCGTAAAAATCGTTACTTTTAGCTAAAAGAGATTTCCCTTCGAGATACAGCGTTTTTCCTAAATTTCTAAACTGATCCCTAAATATCGTTAGTTTTGCCTAAAAGTGCTTTCTTCTCGAGATATAGCTCTTTTTCCAAAATTCAAAAGTCCAAATTTTTCAGAATTTTCTTTCTCTCTTTCAATACGTTTTTTATAGTTCGTTTCCCTTTAGAAAACCCGTAAAAATCGTTACTTTTAGCTAAAAGTTATTTCCCTTCGAGATACAGCGTTTTTCCTAAATTTCAAAACTGATCCCTAAATATCGTTAGTTTTGCCTGAAAGTGCTTTGTTCTCGAGATAAAGCGCATTTTCCAAAATTCAAAAATCCAAATTTTTCAGAATTTTCTTTCTCTCTTTCAATACGTTTTTTATAGTTCGTTTCCCTTTAGAAAACCCGTAAAAATCGTTACTTTTAGCTAAAAGTTATTTCCCTTCGAGATACAGCGTTTTTCCTAAATTTCAAAACTGATCCCTAAATATCGTTAGTTTTGCCTGAAAGTGCTTTGTTCTCGAGATAAAGCGCATTTTCCAAAATTCAAAAATCCAAATTTTTCAGAATTTTCTTTCTTTCTTTAAATATGTTTTTTATAGTTGGTTTCCCTTTAGAAAACCCGTAAAAATCGTTACTTTTAGCTAAAAGTGATTTCCCTTCGAGATACAGCGTTTTTCCTAAATTTCTAAACTGATCCCTAAATATCGTTAGTTTTGCCTAAAAGTGCTTTCTTCTCGAGATATAGCTCTTTTTCCAAAATTCAAAAATCCAAATTTTTCAGAATTTTCTTTCTCTCTTTCAATACGTTTTTTATATTTCGTTTCCCTTTAGAAAATCCGTAAAAATCGTTACTTTTAGCTAAAAGTTATTTCCCTTCGAGATACAGCGTTTTTCCTAAATTTCAAAACTGATCCCTAAATATCGTTAGTTTTGCCTGAAAGTGCTTTGTTCTCGAGATAAAGCGCATTTTCCAAAATTCAAAAATCCAAATATTTCAGAATTTTCTTTCTCTCTTTCAATACGTTTTTTATAGTTCGTTTCCCTTTAGAAAACCCGTAAAATCGTTACTTTTAGCTTAAAGTTATTTCCCTTCGAGATACAGCGTTTTTCCTAAATTTCAAAACTGATCCCTAAATATCGTTAGTTTTGCCTGAAAGTGCTTTGTTCTCGAGATAAAGCGCATTTTCCAAAATTCAAAAATCCAAATTTTTCAGAATTTTCTTTCTTTCTTTTCAATACGTTTTTTATAGTTCGTTTCCCTTTAGAAAACCCGTAAAAATCGTTACTTCTAGCTTAAAGTTATTTCCCTTCGGGATACAGCGTTTTTCCTAAATTTCAAAACTGATCCCTAAATATCGTTAGTTTTGCCTAAAAGTGCTTTCTTCTCGAGATATAGCTCTTTTTCCAAAATTCAATAATCCAAATTTTTCAGAATTTTCTTTCTCTCTTTCAATACGTTTTTTATAGTTCGTTTCCCTTTAGAAAACCCGTAAAAATCGTTACTTTTAGCTAAAAGTTATTTCCCTTCGAGATACAGCGTTTTTCCTAAATTTCAAAACTGATCCCTAAATATCGTTAGTTTTGCCTGAAAGTGCTTTGTTCTCGAGATAAAGCGCATTTTCCAAAATTCAAAAATCCAAATTTTTCAGAATTTTCTTTCTCTCTTTAAAAATGTTTTTTATAGTTGGTTTCCCTTTAGAAAACCCGTAAAAATCGTTACTTTTAGCTAAAAGTGATTTCCCTTCGAGATACAGCGTTTTTCCTAAATTTCTAAACTGATCCCTAAATATCGTTAGTTTTGCCTAAAAGTGCTTTCTTCTCGAGATATAGCTCTTTTTCCAAAATTCAAAAATCCAAATTTTTCAGAATTTTCTTTCTCTCTTTCAATACGTTTTTTATAGTTCGTTTCCCTTTAGAAAACCCGTAAAAATCGTTACTTTTAGCTAAAAGTTATTTCCCTTCGAGATACAGCGTTTTTCCTAAATTTCAAAACTGATCCCTAAATATCGTTAGTTTTGCCTGAAAGTGCTTTGTTCTCGAGATAAAGCGCATTTTCCAAAATTCAAAAATCCAAATTTTTCAGAATTTTCTTTCTCTCTTTCAATACGTTTTTTATAGTTCGTTTCCCTTTAGAAAACCCGTAAAAATCTTTACTTTAAGCTAAAAGTTATTCCTAAATTTCAAAACTGATCCCTAAATATCGTTAGTTTTGCCTGAAAGTGCTTTGTTCTCGAGATAAAGCGCATTTTCCAAAATTCAAAAATCCAAATTTTTCAGAATTTTCTTTCTCTCTTTCAATACATTTTTTATAGTTCGTTTCCCTTTAGAAAACCCGTAAAAATCGTTACTTTTAGCTAAAAGTTATTTCCCTTCGAGATACAGCGTTTTTCCTAAATTTCAAAACTGATCCCTAAATATCGTTAGTTTTGCCTGAAAGTGCTTTGTTCTCGAGATAAAGCGCATTTTCCGAAATTCAAAAATCCAAATTTTTCAGAATTTTCTTTCTCTCTTTCAATACGTTTTTTATAGTTGGTTTCCCTTTAGAAAACCCGTAAAAATCGTTACTTTTAGCTAAAAGTTATTTCCCTTCGAGATACAGCGTTTTTCCTAAATTTCAAAACTGATCCCTAAATATCGTTAGTTTTGCCTGAAAGTGCTTTGTTCTCGAGATAAAGCGCATTTTCCAAAATTCAAAAATCCAAATTTTTCAGAATTTTCTTTCTCTCTTTCAATACGTTTTTTATAGTTCGTTTCCCTTTAGAAAACCCGTAAAAATCGTTACTTCTAGCTTAAAGTTATTTCCCTTCGGGATACAGCGTTTTTCCTAAATTTCAAAACTGATCCCTAAATATCGTTAGTTTTGCCTAAAAGTGCTTTCTTCTCGAGATATAGCTCTTTTTCCAAAATTCAATAATCCAAATTTTTCAGAATTTTCTTTCTCTCTTTCAATACGTTTTTTATAGTTCGTTTCCCTTTAGAAAACCCGTAAAAATCGTTACTTTTAGCTAAAAGTTATTTCCCTTCGAGATACAGCGTTTTTCCTAAATTTCAAAACTGATCCCTAAATATCGTTAGTTTTGCCTGAAAGTGCTTTGTTCTCGAGATAAAGCTCATTTTCCAAAATTCAAAAATCCAAATTTTTCAGAATTTTCTTTCTCTCTTTCAATACATTTTTTATAGTTCGTTTCCCTTTAGAAAACCCGTAAAAATCGTTACTTTTAGCTAAAAGTTATTTCCCTTCGAGATACAGCGTTTTTCCTAAATTTCAAAACTGATCCCTAAATATCGTTAGTTTTGCCTGAAAGTGCTTTGTTCTCGAGATAAAGCGCATTTTCCGAAATTCAAAAATCCAAATTTTTCAGAATTTTCTTTCTCTCTTTCAATACGTTTTTTATAGTTGGTTTCCCTTTAGAAAACCCGTAAAAATCGTTACTTTTAGCTAAAAGTTATTTCCCTTCGAGATACAGCGTTTTTCCTAAATTTCAAAACTGATCCCTAAATATCGTTAGTTTTGCCTGAAAGTGCTTTGTTCTCGAGATAAAGCGCATTTTCCAAAATTCAAAAATCCAAATTTTTCAGAATTTTCTTTCTCTCTTTCAATACGTTTTTTATAGTTCGTTTCCCTTTAGAAAACCCGTAAAAATCGTTACTTCTAGCTTAAAGTTATTTCCCTTCGGGATACAGCGTTTTTCCTAAATTTCAAAACTGATCCCTAAATATCGTTAGTTTTGCCTAAAAGTGCTTTCTTCTCGAGATATAGCTCTTTTTCCAAAATTCAATAATCCAAATTTTTCAGAATTTTCTTTCTCTCTTTCAATACGTTTTTTATAGTTCGTTTCCCTTTAGAAAACCCGTAAAAATCGTTACTTTTAGCTAAAAGTTATTTCCCTTCGAGATACAGCGTTTTTCCTAAATTTCAAAACTGATCCCTAAATATCGTTAGTTTTGCCTGAAAGTGCTTTGTTCTCGAGATAAAGCGCATTTTCCAAAATTCAAAAATCCAAGTTTTTCAGAATTTTCTTTCTCTCTTTAAAAATGTTTTTTATAGTTGGTTTCCCTTTAGAAAACCCGTAAAAATCGTTACTTTTAGCTAAAAGTGATTTCCCTTCGAGATACAGCGTTTTTCCTAAATTTCTAAACTGATCCCTAAATATCGTTAGTTTTGCCTAAAAGTGCTTTCTTCTCGAGATATAGCTCTTTTTCCAAAATTCAAAAATCCAAATTTTTCAGAATTTTCTTTCTCTCTTTCAATACGTTTTTTATAGTTCGTTTCCCTTTAGAAAACCCGTAAAAATCGTTACTTTTAGCTAAAAGTTATTTCCCTTCGAGATACAGCGTTTTTCCTAAATTTCAAAACTGATCCCTAAATATCGTTAGTTTTGCCTGAAAGTGCTTTGTTCTCGAGATAAAGCGCATTTTCCAAAATTCAAAAATCCAAATTTTTCAGAATTTTCTTTCTCTCTTTCAATACGTTTTTTATAGTTCGTTTCCCTTTAGAAAACCCGTAAAAATCTTTACTTTAAGCTAAAAGTTATTTCCCTTCGAGATACAGCGTTTTTCCTAAATTTCTAAACTGATCCCTAAATATCGTTAGTTTTGCCTAAAAGTGCTTTCTTCTCGAGATATAGCTCTTTTTCCAAAATTCAAAAATCCAAATTTTTCAGAATTTTCTTTCTCTCTTTCAATACGTTTTTTATAGTTCGTTTCCCTTTAGAAAACCGGTAAAAATCGTTACTTTTAGCTAAAAGTTATTTCCCTTCGAGATACAGCGTTTTTCCTAAATTTCAAAACTGATCCCTAAATATCGTTAGTTTTGCCTGAAAGTGCTTTGTTCTCGAGATAAAGCGCATTTTCCAAAATTCAAAAATCCAAATTTTTCAGAATTTTCTTTCTTTCTTTAAATATGTTTTTTATAGTTGGTTTCCCTTTAGAAAACCCGTAAAAATCGTTACTTTTAGCTAAAAGTGATTCTAAAGGGAAACCAACTATAAAAAACATATTTAAAGAGAGAAAGAAAATTCTGAAAAATTTGGATTTTTGAATTTTGGAAAATGCGCTTTATCTCGAGAACAAAGCACTTTCAGGCAAAACTAACGATATTTAGGGATCAGTTTTGAAATTTAGGAAAAACGCTGTATCTCGAAGGGAAATAACTTTTAGCTAAAAGTAACGATTTTTACGGGTTTTCTAAAGGGAAACGAACTATAAAAAACGTATTAAAAGAGAGAAAGAAAATTCTGAAAAATTTGGATTTTCGTTTTTCCTAAATTTCAAAACTGATCCCTAAATATCGTTAGTTTTGCCTAAAAGTGCTTTCTTCTCGAGATATAGCTCTTTTTCCAAAATTCAAAAATCCAAATTTTTCAGAATTTTCTTTCTCTCTTTTAATACGTTTTTTTATAGTTCGTTTCCCTTTAGAAAACCCGTAAAAATCGTTACTTTTAGCTAAAAGTTATTTCCCTTCGAGATACAGCGTTTTTCCTAAATTTCAAAACTGATCCCTAAATTTCGTTAGTTTTGCCTGAAAGTGCTTTGTTCTCGAGATAAAGCGCATTTTCCAAAATTCAAAATTCCAAATTTTTCAGAATTTTCTTTCTCTCTTTAAATATGTTTTTTATAGTTGGTTTCCCTTTAGAAAACCCGTAAAAATCATTACTTTTAGCTAAAAGTGATTTCCCTTCGAGATACAGCGTTTTTCCTAAATTTTAAAACTGATCCCTAAATATCGTTAGTTTTGCCTGAAAGTGCTTTGTTCTCGAGATAAAGCGCATTTTCCAAAATTCAAAAATCCAAATATTTCAGAATTTTCTTTCTCTCTTTCAATACGTTTTTTATAGTTGGTTTCCCTTTAGAAAACCCGTAAAAATCGTTACTTTTAGCTAAAAGTTATTTTCCTTCAAAATACAGCGTTTTTCCTAAATTTCAAAACTGATCCCTAAATATCGTTAGTTTTGCCTGAAAGTGCTTTGTTCTCGAGATAAAGCGCATTTTCCAAAATTCAAAAATCCAAATTTTTCAGAATTTTCTTTCTCTCTTTCAATACGTTTTTTATAGTTGGTTTCCCTTTAGAAAACCCGTAAAAATCGTTACTTTTAGCTAAAAGTGATTTCCCTTCGAGATACAGCGATTTTCCTAAATTTCTAAACTGATCCCTAAATATCGTTAGTTTTGCCTAAAAGTGCTTTCTTCTCGAGATATAGCTCTTTTTCCAAAATTCAAAAATCCAAATTTTTCAGAATTTTCTTTCTCTCTTTCAATACGTTTTTTTATAGTTCGTTTCCCTTTAGAAAACCCGTAAAAATCGTTACTTTTAGCTAAAAGTTATTTCCCTTCGAGATACAGCGTTTTTCCTAAATTTCAAAACTGATCCCTAAATATCGTTAGTTTTGCCTGAAAGTGCTTTGTTCTCGAGATAAAGCGCATTTTCCAAAATTCAAAAATCCAAATTTTTCAGAATTTTCTTTCTCTCTTTCAATACGTTTTTTATAGTTGGTTTCCCTTTAGAAAACCCGTAAAAATCGTTACTTTTAGCTAAAAGTTATTTCCCTTCGAGATACAGCGTTTTTCCTAAATTTCAAAACTGATCCCTAAATATCGTTAGTTTTGCCTGAAAGTGCTTTGTTCTCGAGATAAAGCGCATTTTCCAAAATTCAAAAATCCAAATTTTTCAGAATTTTCTTTCTCTCTTTCAATACGTTTTTTATAGTTGGTTTCCCTTTAGAAAACCCGTAAAAATCGTTACTTTTAGCTAAAAGTTATTTCCCTTCGAGATACAGCGTTTTTCCTAAATTTCAAAACTAATCCCTAAATATCGTTAGTTTTGCCTGAAAGTGCTTTGTTCTCGAGATAAAGTGCATTTTCCAAAATTCAAAAATCCAAATTTTTCAGAATTTTCTTTCTCTCTTTCAATACGTTTTTTATAATTCGTTTCCCTTTAGAAAACCCGTAAAAATCGCTACTTTTAGCTAAAAGTTATTTCCCTTCGAGATACAGCGTTTTTCCTAAATTTCTAAACTGATCCCTAAATATCGTTAGTTTTGCCTAAAAGTGCTTTCTTCTCGAGATATAGCTCTTTTTCCAAAATTCAAAAATCCAAATTTTTCAGAATTTTCTTTCTCTCTTTCAATACGTTTTTTATAGTTCGTTTCCCTTTAGAAAACCCGTAAAAATCGTTACTTTTAGCTAAAAGTTATTTCCCTTCGAGATACAGCGTTTTTCCTTAATTTCAAAACTGATCCCTAAATATCGTTAGTTTTGCCTGAAAGTGCTTTGTTCTCGAGATAAAGCGCATTTTCCAAAATTCAAAAATCCAAATTTTTCAGAATTTTCTTTCTCTCTTTCAATACGTTTTTTATAGTTCGTTTCCCTTTAGAAAACCCGTAAAAATCGTTACTTTTAGCTAAAAGTTATTTCCCTTCGAGATACAGCGTTTTTCCTAAATTTCAAAACTGATCCCTAAATATCGTTAGTTTTGCCTGAAAGTGCTTTGTTCTCGAGATAAAGCACATTTTCCAAAATTCAAAAATCCAAATTTTTCAGAATTTTCTTTCTCTCTTTCAATACGTTTTTTATAATTCGTTTCCCTTTAGAAAACCCGTAAAAATCGTTACTTTTAGCTAAAAGTTATTTCCCTTCGAGATACAGCGTTTTTCCTAAATTTAAAAACTGATCCCTAAATATTGTTAGTTTTGCCTGAAAGTGCTTTGTTCTCGAGATAAAGCGCATTTTCCAAAATTCAAAAATCCAAATTTTTCAGAATTTTCTTTCTTTCTTTAAATATGTTTTTTATAGTTGGTTTCCCTTTAGAAAACCCGTAAAAATCGTTACTTTTAGCTAAAAGTGATTTCCCTTCGAGATACAGCGTTTTTCCTAAATTTCAAAACTGATCCCTAAATATCGTTAGTTTTGCCTAAAAGTGCTTTCTTCTCGAGATATAGCTCTTTTCCCAAAATTCAAAAATCCAAATTTTTCAGAATTTTCTTTCTCTCTTTCAATACGTTTTTTATAGTTCGTTTCCCTTTAAAAAACCCGTAAAAATCGTTACTTTTAGCTAAAAGTTATTTCCCTTCGAGATACAGCGTTTTTCCTAAATTTCAAAACTGATCCCTAAATATCGTTAGTTTTGCCTGAAAGTGCTTTGTTCTCGAGATAAAGCGCATTTTCCAAAATTCAAAAATCCAAATTTTTCAGAATTTTCTTTCTCTCTTTAAATATGTTTTTTATAGTTGGTTTCCCTTTAGAAAACCCGTAAAAATCGTTACTCTTAGCTAAAAGTGATTTCCCTTCGAGATACAGCGTTTTTCCTAAATTTCTAAACTGATCCCTAAATATCGTTAGTTTTGCCTAAAAGTGCTTTCTTCTCGAGATATAGCTCTTTTTCCAAAATTCAAAAATCCAAATTTTTCAGAATTTTCTTTCTCTCTTTCAATGCGTTTTTTATAGTTCGTTTCCCTTTAGAAAACCCGTAAAAATCGTTACTTTTAGCTAAAAGTTATTTCCCTTCGAGATACAGCGTTTTTCCTAAATTTCAAAACTGATCCCTAAATATCGTTAGTTTTGCCTGAAAGTGCTTTGTTCTCGAGATAAAGCGCATTTTCCAAAATTCAAAAATCCAAATTTTTCAGAATTTTCTTTCTCTCTTTAAATATGTTTTTTATAGTTGGTTTCCCTTTAGAAATCCCGTAAAAGTCGTTACTTTTAGCTAAAAGTGATTTCCCTTCGAGATACAGCGTTTTTCCTAAATTTCTAAACTGATCCCTAAATATCGTTAGTTTTGCCTAAAAGTGCTTTCTTCTCGAGATATAGCTCTTTTTCCAAAATTCAAAAATCCAAATTTTTCAGAATTTTCTTTCTCTCTTTCAATACGTTTTTTATAGTTCGTTTCCCTTTAGAAAACCCGTAAAAATCGTTACTTTTAGCTAAAAGTTATTTCCCTTCGAGATACAGCGTTTTTCCTAAATTTCAAAACTGATCCCTAAATATCGTTAGTTTTGCCTGAAAGTGCTTTGTTCTCGAGATAAAGCGCATTTTCCAAAATTCAAAAATCCAAATTTTTCAGAATTTTCTTTCTCTCTTTAAATATGTTTTTTATAGTTGGTTTCCCTTTAGAAAACCCGTAAAAATCGTTACTTTTAGCTAAAAGTGATTTCCCTTCGAGATACAGCGTTTTTCCTAAATTTCTAAACTGATCCCTAAATATCGTTAGTTTTGCCTAAAAGTGCTTTCTTCTCGAGATATAGCTCTTTTTCCAAAATTCAAAAATCCAAATTTTTCAGAATTTTCTTTCTCTCTTTCAATACGTTTTTTATAGTTGGTTTCCCTTTAGAAAACCCGTAAAAATCGTTACTTTTAGCTAAAAGTGATTTCCCTTCGAGATACAGCGTTTTTCCTAAATTTCAAAACTGATCCCTAAATATCGTTAGTTTTGCCTGAAAGTGCTTTGTTCTCGAGATAAAGCGCATTTTCCAAAATTCAAAAATCCAAATTTTTCAGAATTTTCTTTCTTTCTTTAAATACGTTTTTTATAGTTGGTTTCCCTTTAGAAAACCCGTAAAAATCGTTACTTTTAGCTAAAAGTGATTTCCCTTCGAGATACAGCGTTTTTCCTAAATTTCAAAACTGATCCCTAAATATCGTTAGTTTTGCCTAAAAGTGCTTTCTTCTCGAGATATAGCTCTTTTTCTAAAATTCAAAAATCCAAATTTTTCAGAATTTTCTTTCTCTCTTTCAATACGTTTTTTATAGTTGGTTTCCCTTTAGAAAACCCGTAAAAATCGTTACTTTTAGCTAAAAGTTATTTCCCTTCGAGATACAGCGTTTTTCCTAAATTTCAAAACTGATCCCTAAATATCGTTAGTTTTGCCTGAAAGTGCTTTGTTCTCGAGATAAAGCGCATTTTCCAAATGTCAAAAATCCAAATTTTTCAGAATTTTCTTTCTCTCTTTCAATACGTTTTTTATAGTTGGTTTCCCTTTAGAAAACCCGTAAAAATCGTTACTTTTAGCTAAAAGTTATTTCCCTTTCAAAATACAGCGTTTTTCCTAAATTTCAAAACTGATCCCTAAATATCGTTAGTTTTGCCTGAAAGTGCTTTGTTCTCGAGATAAAGCGCATTTTCCAAAATTCAAAAATCCAAATTTTTCAGAATTTTCTTTCTTTCTTTAAATACGTTTTTTATAGTTGGTTTCCCTTTAGAATACCCGTAAAAATCGTTACTTTTAGCTAAAAGTGATTTCCCTTCGAGATACAGCGTTTTTCCTAAATTTCAAAACTGATCCCTAAAATCGTTAGTTTTGCCTAAAAGTGCTTTCTTCTCGAGATATAGCTCTTTTTCTAAAATTCAAAAATCCAAATTTTTCAGAATTTTCTTTCTCTCTTTCAATACGTTTTTTATAGTTGGTTTCCCTTTAGAAAACCCGTAAAAATCGTTACTTTTAGCTAAAAGTTATTTCCCTTCAAAATACAGCGTTTTTCCTAAATTTCAAAACTGATCCCTAAATATCGTTAGTTTTGCCTGAAAGTGCTTTGTTCTCGAGATAAAGCGCATTTTCCAAAATTCAAAAATCCAAATTTTTCAGAATTTTCTTTCTTTCTTTAAATACGTTTTTTATAGTTGGTTTCCCTTTAGAAAACCCGTAAAAATCGTTACTTTTAGCTAAAAGTGATTTCCCTTCGAGATACAGCGTTTTTCCTAAATTTCAAAACTGATCCCTAAATATCGTTAGTTTTGCCTAAAAGTGCTTTCTTCTCGAGATATAGCTCTTTTTCTAAAATTCAAAAATCCAAATTTTTCAGAATTTTCTTTCTCTCTTTCAATACGTTTTTTATAGTTGGTTTCCCTTTAGAAAACCCGTAAAAATCGTTACTTTTAGCTAAAAGTTATTTCCCTTTCAAAATACAGCGTTTTTCCTAAATTTCAAAACTGATCCCTAAATATCGTTAGTTTTGCCTGAAAGTGCTTTGTTCTCGAGATAAAGCGCATTTTCCAAAATTCAAAAATCCAAATTTTTCAGAATTTTCTTTCTTTCTTTAAATACGTTTTTTATAGTTGGTTTCCCTTTAGAATACCCGTAAAAATCGTTACTTTTAGCTAAAAGTGATTTCCCTTCGAGATACAGCGTTTTTCCTAAATTTCAAAACTGATCCCTAAAATCGTTAGTTTTGCCTAAAAGTGCTTTCTTCTCGAGATATAGCTCTTTTTCTAAAATTCAAAAATCCAAATTTTTCAGAATTTTCTTTCTCTCTTTCAATACGTTTTTTATAGTTGGTTTCCCTTTAGAAAACCCGTAAAAATCGTTACTTTTAGCTAAAAGTTATTTCCCTTCGAGATACAGCGTTTTTCCTAAATTTCAAAACTGATCCCTAAATATCGTTAGTTTTGCCTGAAAGTGCTTTGTTCTCGAGATAAAGCGCATTTTAAAAAATTCAAAAATCCAAATTTTTCAGAATTTTCTTTCTCTCTTTAAATATGTTTTTTATAGTTGGTTTCCCTTTAGAAATCCCGTAAAAGTCGTTACTTTTAGCTAAAAGTGATTTCCCTTCGAGATACAGCGTTTTTCCTAAATTTCTAAACTGATCCCTAAATATCGTTAGTTTTGCCTAAAAGTGCTTTCTTCTCGAGATATAGCTCTTTTTCCAAAATTCAAAAATCCAAATTTTTCAGAATTTTTTTTCTCTCTTTCAATATGTTTTTTATAGTTCGTTTCCCTTTAGAAAACCCGTAAAAATCGTTACTTTTAGCTAAAAGTTATTTCCCTTCGAGATACAGCGTTTTTCCTAAATTTCAAAACTGATCCCTAAATATCGTTAGTTTTGCCTGAAAGTGCTTTGTTCTCGAGATAAAGCGCATTTTCCAAAATTCAAAAATCCAAATTTTTCAGAATTTTCTTTCTTTCTTTAAATATGTTTTTTATAGTTGGTTTCCCTTTAGAAAACCCGTAAAAATCGTTACTTTTAGCTAAAAGTGATTTCCCTTCGAGATACAGCGTTTTTCCTAAATTTCAAAACTGATCCCTAAATATCGTTAGTTTTGCCTGAAAGTGCTTTGTTCTCGAGATAAAGCGCATTTTCCAAAATTCAAAAATCCAAATTTTTCAGAATTTTCTTTCTCTCTTTAAATATGTTTTTTATAGTTGGTTTCCCTTTAGAAAACCCGTAAAAATCGTTACTTTTAGCTAAAAGTGATTTCCCTTCGAGATACAGCGTTTTTCCTAAATTTCTAAACTGATCCCTAAATATCGTTAGTTTTGCCTAAAATTGCTTTCTTCTCGAGATATAGCTCTTTTTCCAAAATTCAAAAATCCAAATTTTTCAGAATTTTCTTTCTCTCTTTCAATACGTTTTTTATAGTTGGTTTCCCTTTAGAAACCCGTAAAAATCGTTACTTTTAGCTAAAAGTTATTTCCCTTCGAGATACAGCGTTTTTCCTAAATTTCAAAACTGATCCCTAAATATCGTTAGTTTTGCCTGAAAGTGCTTTGTTCTCGAGATAAAGCGCATTTTCCAAATGTCAAAAATCCAAATTTTTCAGAATTTTCTTTCTCTCTTTCAATACGTTTTTTATAGTTGGTTTCCCTTTAGAAAACCCGTAAAAATCGTTACTTTTAGCTAAAAGTTATTTCCCTTCAAAATACAGCGTTTTTCCTAAATTTCAAAACTGATCCCTAAATATCGTTAGTTTTGCCTGAAAGTGCTTTGTTCTCGAGATAAAGCGCATTTTCCAAAATTCAAAATCCAAATTTTCAGAATTTTCTTTCTTTCTTTAATACGTTTTTTATAGTTGGTTTCCCTTTAGAAAACCCGTAAAAATCGTTACTTTTAGCTAAAAGTGATTTCCCTTCGAGATACAGCGTTTTTCCTAAATTTCAAAACTGATCCCTAAATATCGTTAGTTTTGCCTAAAAGTGCTTTCTTCTCGAGATATAGCTCTTTTTCTAAAATTCAAAAATCCAAATTTTTCAGAATTTTCTTTCTCTCTTTCAATACGTTTTTTATAGTTGGTTTCCCTTTAGAAAACCCGTAAAAATCGTTACTTTTAGCTAAAAGTTATTTCCCTTCGAGATACAGCGTTTTTCCTAAATTTCAAAACTGATCCCTAAATATCGTTAGTTTTGCCTGAAAGTGCTTTGTTCTCGAGATAAAGCGCATTTTCCAAATGTCAAAAATCCAAATTTTTCAGAATTTTCTTTCTCTCTTTCAATACGTTTTTTATAGTTGGTTTCCCTTTAGAAAACCCGTAAAAATCGTTACTTTTAGCTAAAAGTTATTTCCCTTCAAAATACAGCGTTTTTCCTAAATTTCAAAACTGATCCCTAAATATCGTTAGTTTTGCCTGAAAGTGCTTTGTTCTTGAGATAAAGCGCATTTTCCAAAATTCAAAAATCCAAATTTTTCAGAATTTTCTTTCTTTCTTTAAATACGTTTTTTATAGTTGGTTTCCCTTTAGAAAACCCGTAAAAATCGTTACTTTTAGCTAAAAGTGATTTCCCTTCGAGATACAGCGTTTTTCCTAAATTTCAAAACTGATCCCTAAATATCGTTAGTTTTGCCTAAAAGTGCTTTCTTCTCGAGATATAGCTCTTTTTCTAAAATTCAAAAATCCAAATTTTTCAGAATTTTCTTTCTCTCTTTCAATACGTTTTTTATAGTTGGTTTCCCTTTAGAAAACCCGTAAAAATCGTTACTTTTAGCTAAAAGTTATTTCCCTTCAAAATACAGCGTTTTTCCTAAATTTCAAAACTGATCCCTAAATATCGTTAGTTTTGCCTGAAAGTGCTTTGTTCTCGAGATAAAGCGCATTTTCCAAAATTCAAAAATCCAAATTTTTCAGAATTTTCTTTCTTTCTTTAAATACGTTTTTTATAGTTGGTTTCCCTTTAGAAAACCCGTAAAAATCGTTACTTTTAGCTAAAAGTGATTTCCCTTCGAGATACAGCGTTTTTCCTAAATTTCAAAACTGATCCCTAAATATCGTTAGTTTTGCCTGAAAGTGCTTTGTTCTCGAGATAAAGCGCATTTTCCAAATGTCAAAAATCCAAATTTTTCAGAATTTTCTTTCTCTCTTTCAATACGTTTTTTATAGTTGGTTTCCCTTTAGAAAACCCGTAAAAATCGTTACTTTTAGCTAAAAGTTATTTCCCTTCAAAATACAGCGTTTTTCCTAAATTTCAAAACTGATCCCTAAATATCGTTAGTTTTGCCTGAAAGTGCTTTGTTCTCGAGATAAAGCGCATTTTCCAAAATTCAAAAATCCAAATTTTTCAGAATTTTCTTTCTTTCTTTAAATACGTTTTTTATAGTTGGTTTCCCTTTAGAAAACCCGTAAAAATCGTTACTTTTAGCTAAAAGTGATTTCCCTTCGAGATACAGCGTTTTTCCTAAATTTCAAAACTGATCCCTAAATATCGTTAGTTTTGCCTAAAAGTGCTTTCTTCTCGAGATATAGCTCTTTTTCTAAAATTCAAAAATCCAAATTTTTCAGAATTTTCTTTCTCTCTTTCAATACGTTTTTTATAGTTGGTTTCCCTTTAGAAAACCCGTAAAAATCGTTACTTTTAGCTAAAAGTTATTTCCCTTCGAGATACAGCGTTTTTCCTAAATTTCAAAACTGATCCCTAAATATCGTTAGTTTTGCCTGAAAGTGCTTTGTTCTCGAGATAAAGCGCATTTTCCAAATGTCAAAAATCCAAATTTTTCAGAATTTTCTTTCTCTCTTTCAATACGTTTTTTATAGTTGGTTTCCCTTTAGAAAACCCGTAAAAATCGTTACTTTTAGCTAAAAGTTATTTCCCTTCAAAATACAGCGTTTTTCCTAAATTTCAAAACTGATCCCTAAATATCGTTAGTTTTGCCTGAAAGTGCTTTGTTCTCGAGATAAAGCGCATTTTCCAAAATTCAAAAATCCAAATTTTTCAGAATTTTCTTTCTTTCTTTAAATACGTTTTTTATAGTTGGTTTCCCTTTAGAAAACCCGTAAAAATCGTTACTTTTAGCTAAAAGTGATTTCCCTTCGAGATACAGCGTTTTTCCTAAATTTCAAATTTCTTTAAATACGTTTTTTATAGTTGGTTTCCCTTTAGAAAACCCGTAAAAATCGTTACTTTTAGCTAAAAGTGATTTCCCTTCGAGATACAGCGTTTTTCCTAAATTTCAAAACTGATCCCTAAATATCGTTAGTTTTGCCTAAAAGTGCTTTCTTCTCGAGATATAGCTCTTTTTCTAAAATTCAAAAATCCAAATTTTTCAGAATTTTCTTTCTCTCTTTCAATACGTTTTTTATAGTTGGTTTCCCTTTAGAAAACCCGTAAAAATCGTTACTTTTAGCTAAAAGTTATTTCCCTTCGAGATACAGCGTTTTTCCTAAATTTCAAAACTGATCCCTAAATATCGTTAGTTTTGCCTGAAAGTGCTTTGTTCTCGAGATAAAGCGCATTTTCCAAAATTCAAAAATCCAAATTTTTCAGAATTTTCTTTCTTTCTTTAAATATGTTTTTTATAGTTGGTTTCCCTTTAGAAAACCCGTAAAAATCGTTACTTTTAGCTAAAAGTGATTTCCCAAATTTTTCAGAATTTTCTTTCTCTCTTTCAATACGTTTTTTATAGTTCGTTTCCCTTTAGAAAACCCGTAAAAATCGTTACTTTTAGCTAAAAGTTATTTCCCTTCGAGATACAGCGTTTTTAATAAATTTCAAAACTGATCCCTAAATATCGTTAGTTTTGCCTGAAAGTGCTTTGTTCTCGAGATAAAGCGCATTTTCCAAAATTCAAAAATCCAAATTTTTCAGAATTTTCTTTCTCTCTTTCAATACGTTTTTTATAGTTGGTTTCCCTTTAGAAAACCGGTAAAAATCGTTACTTTTAGCTAAAAGTTATTTCCCTTCGAGATACAGCGTTTTTCCTAAATTTCAAAACTGATCCCTAAATATCGTTAGTTTTGCCTGAAAGTGCTTTGTTCTCGAGATAAAGCGCATTTTCCAAAATTCAAAAATCCAATTTTTTCAGAATTTTCTTTCTCTCTTTCAATACGTTTTTTTTAGTTCGTTTCCCTTTAGAAAACTCGTAAAAATCGTTACTTTTAGCTAAAAGTTACTTCCCTTCGAGATACAGCGTTTTTCCTAAATTTCAAAACTGATCCCTAAATATCGTTAGTTTTGCCTGAAAGTGCTTTGTTCTCGAGATAAAGCGCATTTTCCAAAATTCAAAAATCCAAATTTTTCAGAATTTTCTTTCTTTCTTTAAATATGTTTTTTATAGTTGGTTTCCCTTTAGAAAACCCGTAAAAATCGTTACTTTTAGCTAAAAGTGATTTCCCTTCGAGATACAGCGTTTTTCCTAAATTTCAAAACTGATCCCTAAATATCGTTAGTTTTGCCTAAAAGTGCTTTCTTCTCGAGATATAGCTCTTTTTCCAAAATTCAAAAATCCAAATTTTTCAGAATTTTCTTTCTCTCTTTCAATACGTTTTTTATAGTTTGTTTCCCTTTAGAAAACCCGTAAAAATCGTTACTTTTAGCTAAAAGTTATTTCCCTTCGAGATACAGCGTTTTTCCTAAATTTCAAAACTGATCCCTAAATATCGTTAGTTTTGCCTTAAAGTGCTTTGTTCTCGAGATAAAGCGCATTTTCCAAAATTCAAAAATCCAAATTTTTCAGAATTTTCTTTCTTTCTTTAAATATGTTTTTTATAGTTGGTTTCCCTTTAGAAAACCCGTAAAAATCGTTACTTTTAGCTAAAAGTGATTTCCCTTCGAGATACAGCGTTTTTCCTAAATTTCTAAACTGATCTCTAAATATCGTTAGTTTTGCCTAAAAGTGCTTTCTTCTCGAGATATAGCTCTTTTTTCAAAATTCAAAAATCCAAATTTTTCAGAATTTTCTTTCTCTCTTTCAATACGTTTTTTATAGTTCGTTTCCCTTTAGAAAACCCGTAAAAATCGTTACTTTTAGCTAAAAGTTATTTTCCTTCGAGATACAGCGTTTTTCCTAAATTTCAAAACTGATCCCTAAATATCGTTAGTTTTGCCTTAAAGTGCTTTGTTCTCGAGATAAAGCGCATTTTCCAAAATTCAAAAATCCAAATTTTTCAGAATTTTCTTTCTCTCTTTCAATACGTTTTTTATAGTTCGTTTCCCTTTAGAAAACCCGTAAAAATCGTTACTTTTAGCTAAAAGTTATTTCCCTTCGAGATACAGCGTTTTTCCTAAATTTCAAAACTGATCCCTAAATATCGTTAGTTTTGCCTGAAAGTGCTTTGTTCTCGAGATAAAGCGCATTTTCCAAAATTCAAAAATCCAAATTTTTCAGAATTTTCTTTCTCTCTTTAAATATGTTTTTTATAGTTGGTTTCCCTTTAGAAAACCCGTAAAAATCGTTACTTTTAGCTAAAAGTGATTTCCCTTCGAGATACAGCGTTTTTCCTAAATTTCTAAACTGATCCCTAAATATCGTTAGTTTTGCCTAAAAGTGCTTTCTTCTCGAGATATAGCTCTTTTTCCAAAATTCAAAAATCCAAATTTTTCAGAATTTTCTTTCTCTCTTTCAATACGTTTTTTATAGTTGGTTTCCCTTTAGAAAACCCGTAAAAATCGTTACTTTTAGCTAAAAGTTATTTGCCTTCGAGATACAGCGTTTTTCCTAAATTTCAAAACTGATCCCTAAATATCGTTAGTTTTGCCTGAAAGTGCTTTGTTCTCGAGATAAAGCGCATTTTCCAAAATTCAAAAATCCAAATTTTTCAGAATTTTCTTTCTCTCTTTCAATACGTTTTTTATAGTTGGTTTCCCTTTAGAAAACCCGTAAAAATCGTTACTTTTAGCTAAAAGTTATTTCCCTTCGAGATACAGCGTTTTTCCTAAATTTCAAAACTGATCCCTAAATATCGTTAGTTTTGCCTGAAAGTGCTTTGTTCTCGAGATAAAGCGCATTTTCCAAAATTCAAAAATCCAAATTTTTCAGAATTTTCTTTCTTTGTTTAAATATGTTTTTTATAGTTGGTTTCCCTTTAGAAAACCCGTAAAAATCGTTACTTTTAGCTAAAAGTGATTTCCCTTCGAGATACAGCGTTTTTCCTAAATTTCAAAACTGATCCCTAAATAACGTTAGTTTTGCCTAAAAGTGCTTTCTTCTCGAGATATAGCTCTTTTTCCAAAATTCAAAAATCCAAATTTTTCAGAATTTTCTTTCTCTCTTTCAATATGTTTTTTATAGTTGGTTTCCCTTTAGAAAACCCGTAAAAATCGTTACTTTTAGCTAAAAGTGATTTCCCTTCGAGATACAAAGTTTTTCCTAAATTTCTAAACTGATCCCTAAATATCGTTAGTTTTGCCTAAAAGTGCTTTCTTCTCGAGATATAGCTCTTTTTCCAAAATTCAAAAATCCAAATTTTTCAGAATTTTCTTTCTCTTTTCTTTCTTCAAAACGTTTTTTATAGTTCGTTTCCCTTTAGAAAACCCGTAAAAATCGTTACTTTTAGCTAAAAGTGATTTCCCTTCGAGATACAGCGTTTTTCCTAAATTTCAAAACTGATCCCTAAATATCGTTAGTTTTGCCTGAAAGTGCTTTGTTCTCGAGATAAAGCGCATTTTCCAAAATTCAAAAATCCAAATTTTTCAGAATTTTCTTTCTTTCTTTAAATATGTTTTTTATAGTTGGTTTCCCTTTAGAAAACCCGTAAAAATCGTTACTTTTAGCTAAAAGTGATTTCCCTTCGAGATACAGCGTTTTTCCTAAATTTCAAAACTGATCCCTAAATATCGTTAGTTTTGCCTAAAAGTGCTTTGTTCTCGAGATAAAGCGCATTTTCCAAAATTCAGAAATCCAAATTTTTCTGAATTTTCTTTCTCTCTTTCAATACGTTTTTTATAATTGGTTTCCCTTTAGAAAACCCGTAAAAATCGTTACTTTTAGCTAAAAGTTATTTCCCTTCGAGATACAGCGTTTTTCCTAAATTTCAAAACTGATCCCTAAATATCGTTAGTTTTGCCTGAAAGTGCTTTGTTCTCGAGATAAAGCGCATTTTCCAAAATTCAAAAATCCAAATTTTTCAGAATTTTCTTTCTTTCTTTAAATATGTTTTTTATAGATGGTTTCCCTTTAGAAAACCCGTAAAAATCGTTACTTTTAGCTAAAAGTGATTTCCCTTCGAGATACAGCGTTTTTTCTAAAACTCAAAACTGATCCCTAAATATCGTTAGTTTTGCCTAAAAGTGCTTTGTTCTCGAGATAAAGCGCATTTTCCAAAATTCAGAAATCCAAATTTTTCTGAATTTTCTTTCTCTCTTTCAATACGTTTTTTATAGTTCGTTTCCCTTTAGAAAAAATCGTTACTTTTAGCTAAAAGTTATTTCCCTTCGAGATACAGCGTTTTTCCTAAATTTCAAAACTGATCCCTAAATATCGTTAGTTTTGCCTGAAAGTGCTTTGTTCTCGAGATAAAGCGCATTTTCCAAAATTCAAAAACCAAATTTTTCAAAATTTTCTTTCTTTCTTTAAATATGTTTTTTATAGTTGGTTTCCCTTTAGGAAACCCGTAAAAATCGTTACTTTTAGCTAAAAGTGATTTCCCTTCGAGATACAGCGTTTTTCCTAAATTTCAAAACTGATCCCTAAATATCGTTAGTTTTGCCTAAAAGTGCTTTGTTCTCGAGATAAAGCGCATTTTCCAAAATTCAGAAATCCAAATTTTTCTGAATTTTCATTCTCTCTTTCAATACGTTTTTTATAGTTGGTTTCCCTTTAGAAAACCCGTAAAAATCGTTACTTTTAGCTAAAAGTGATTTCCCTTCGAGATACAGCGTTTTTCCTAAATTTCTAAACTGATCCCTAAATATCGTTAGTTTTGCCTAAAAGTGCTTTCTTCTCGAGATATAGCTCTTTTTCCAAAATTCAAAAATCCAAATTTTTCAGAATTTTCTTTCTCTCTTTCAATACGTTTTTTATAGTTCGTTTCCCTTTAGAAAACCCGTAAAAATCGTTACTTTTAGCTAAAAGTTATTTCCCTTCGAGATACAGCGTTTTTCCTAAATTTCAAAACTGATCCCTAAATATCGTTAGTTTTGCCTGAAAGTGCTTTGTTCTCGAGATAAAGCGCATTTTCCAAAATTCAAAAATCCAAATTTTTGTTTTTTCTTTCTCTCTTTAAATATGTTTTTTATAGTTGGTTTCCCTTTAGAAAACCCGTAAAAATCGTTACTTTTAGCTAAAAGTGATTTCCCTTCGAGATACAGCGTTTTTCCTAATTTTCTAAACTGATCCCTAAATATCGTTAGTTTTGCCTAAAAGTGCTTTCTTCTCGAGATATAGCTCTTTTTCCAAAATTCGAAAATCCAAATTTTTCAGAATTTTCTTTCTCTCTTTCAATACGTTTTTTATAGTTCGTTTCCCTTTAGAAAACCCGTAAAAATCGTTACTTTTAGCTAAAAGTTATTTCCCTTTGAGATACAGCGTTTTTCCTAAATTTCAAAACTGATCCCTAAATATCGTTGGTTTTGCCTAAAAGTGCTTTGTTCTCGATATAAAGCGCATTTTCCTAAATTCAAAAATCCAAATTTTTCAGAATTTTCTTTCTCTCTTTAAATATGTTTTTTATAGTTGGTTTCCCTTTAGAAAACCCGTAAAAATCGTTACTTTTAGCTAAAAGTGATTTAACTTCGAGATACAGCGTTTTTCCTAAATTTCTAAACTGATCCCTAAATATCGTTAGTTTTGCCTAGGAGTGCTTTCTTCTCGAGATATAGCTCTTTTTCCAAAATTCAAAAATCCAAATTTTTCAGAATTTTCTTTCTCTCTTTCAATACGTTTTTTATAGTTCGTTTCCCTTTAGAAAACCCGTAAAAATCGTTACTTTTAGCTAAAAGTTATTTCCCTTCGAGATACAGCGTTTTTCCTAAATTTCAAAACTGATCCCTAAATATCGTTAGTTTTGCCTAAAAGTGCTTTGTTCTCGAGATAAAGCGCATTTTCCAAAATTCAGAAATCCAAATTTTTCTGAATTTTCATTCTCTCTTTCAATACGTTTTTTATAGTTGGTTTCCCTTTAGAAAACCCGTAAAAATCGTTACTTTTAGCTAAAAGTGATTTCCCTTCGAGATACAGCGTTTTTCCTAAATTTCTAAACTGATCCCTAAATATCGTTAGTTTTGCCTAAAAGTGCTTTCTTCTCGAGATATAGCTCTTTTTCCAAAATTCAAAAATCCAAATTTTTCAGAATTTTCTTTCTCTCTTTCAATACGTTTTTTATAGTTCGTTTCCCTTTAGAAAACCCGTAAAAATCGTTACTTTTAGCTAAAAGTTATTTCCCTTCGAGATACAGCGTTTTTCCTAAATTTCAAAACTGATCCCTAAATATCGTTAGTTTTGCCTGAAAGTGCTTTGTTCTCGAGATAAAGCGCATTTTCCAAAATTCAAAAATCCAAATTTTTGTTTTTTCTTTCTCTCTTTAAATATGTTTTTTATAGTTGGTTTCCCTTTAGAAAACCCGTAAAAATCGTTACTTTTAGCTAAAAGTGATTTCCCTTCGAGATACAGCGTTTTTCCTAATTTTCTAAACTGATCCCTAAATATCGTTAGTTTTGCCTAAAAGTGCTTTCTTCTCGAGATATAGCTCTTTTTCCAAAATTCGAAAATCCAAATTTTTCAGAATTTTCTTTCTCTCTTTCAATACGTTTTTTATAGTTCGTTTCCCTTTAGAAAACCCGTAAAAATCGTTACTTTTAGCTAAAAGTTATTTCCCTTTGAGATACAGCGTTTTTCCTAAATTTCAAAACTGATCCCTAAATATCGTTGGTTTTGCCTAAAAGTGCTTTGTTCTCGATATAAAGCGCATTTTCCTAAATTCAAAAATCCAAATTTTTCAGAATTTTCTTTCTCTCTTTAAATATGTTTTTTATAGTTGGTTTCCCTTTAGAAAACCCGTAAAAATCGTTACTTTTAGCTAAAAGTGATTTAACTTCGAGATACAGCGTTTTTCCTAAATTTCTAAACTGATCCCTAAATATCGTTAGTTTTGCCTAAGAGTGCTTTCTTCTCGAGATATAGCTCTTTTTCCAAAATTCAAAAATCCAAATTTTTCAGAATTTTCTTTCTCTCTTTCAATACGTTTTTTATAGTTCGTTTCCCTTTAGAAAACCCGTAAAAATCGTTACTTTTAGCTAAAAGTTATTTCCCTTCGAGATACAGCGTTTTTCCTAAATTTCAAAACTGATCCCTAAATATCGTTAGTTTTGCCTAAAAGTGCTTTGTTCTCGAGATAAAGCGCATTTTCCAAAATTCAGAAATCCAAATTTTTCTGAATTTTCATTCTCTCTTTCAATACGTTTTTTATAGTTGGTTTCCCTTTAGAAAACCCGTAAAAATCGTTACTTTTAGCTAAAAGTGATTTCCCTTCGAGATACAGCGTTTTTCCTAAATTTCTAAACTGATCCCTAAATATCGTTAGTTTTGCCTAAAAGTGCTTTCTTCTCGAGATATAGCTCTTTTTCCAAATTTTTCAGAATTTTCTTTCTCTCTTTCAATACGTTTTTTATAGTTCGTTTCCCTTTAGAAAACCCGTAAAAATCGTTACTTTTAGCTAAAAGTTATTTCCCTTCGAGATACAGCGTTTTTCCTAAATTTCAAAACTGATCCCTAAATATCGTTAGTTTTGCCTGAAAGTGCTTTGTTCTCGAGATAAAGCGCATTTTCCAAAATTCAAAAATCCAAATTTTTGTTTTTTCTTTCTCTCTTTAAATATGTTTTTTATAGTTGGTTTCCCTTTAGAAAACCCGTAAAAATCGTTACTTTTAGCTAAAAGTGATTTCCCTTCGAGATACAGCGTTTTTCCTAAATTTCAAAACTGATCCCTAAATATCGTTGGTTTTGCCTAAAAGTGCTTTGTTCTCGATATAAAGCGCATTTTCCTAAATTCAAAAATCCAAATTTTTCAGAATTTTCTTTCTCTCTTTAAATATGTTTTTTATAGTTGGTTTCCCTTTAGAAAACCCGTAAAAATCGTTACTTTTAGCTAAAAGTGATTTAACTTCGAGATACAGCGTTTTTCCTAAATTTCTAAACTGATCCCTAAATATCGTTAGTTTTGCCTAAGAGTGCTTTCTTCTCGAGATATAGCTCTTTTTCCAAAATTCAAAAATCCAAATTTTTCAGAATTTTCTTTCTCTCTTTCAATACGTTTTTTATAGTTGGTTTCCCTTTAGAAAACCCGTAAAAATCGTTACTTTTAGCTAAAAGTGATTTCCCTTCGAGATACAGCGTTTTTCCTAATTTTCTAAACTGATCCCTAAATATCGTTAGTTTTGCCTAAAAGTGCTTTCTTCTCGAGATATAGCTCTTTTTCCAAAATTCGAAAATCCAAATTTTTCAGAATTTTCTTTCTCTCTTTCAATACGTTTTTTATAGTTCGTTTCCCTTTAGAAAACCCGTAAAAATCGTTACTTTTAGCTAAAAGTTATTTCCCTTTGAGATACAGCGTTTTTCCTAAATTTCAAAACTGATCCCTAAATATCGTTGGTTTTGCCTAAAAGTGCTTTGTTCTCGATATAAAGCGCATTTTCCTAAATTCAAAAATCCAAATTTTTCAGAATTTTCTTTCTCTCTTTAAATATGTTTTTTATAGTTGGTTTCCCTTTAGAAAACCCGTAAAAATCGTTACTTTTAGCTAAAAGTGATTTAACTTCGAGATACAGCGTTTTTCCTAAATTTCAAAACTGATCCCTTAATATCGTTAGTTTTGCTTAAAAGTGCTTTGTTCTCGAGATAAAGCGCATTTTCCAAAATTCAGAAATCCAAATTTTTCTGAATTTTCTTTCTCTCTTTCAATACGTTTTTTATAGTTGGTTTCCCTTTATAAAACCCGTAAAAATCGTTACTTTTAGCTAAAAGTTATTTCCCTTCGAGATACAGCGTTTTTCCTAAATTTCAAAACTGATCCCTAAATATCGTTAGTTTTGCCTGAAAGTGCTTTGTTCTCGAGATAAAGCGCATTTTCCAAAATTCAAAAATCCAAATTTTTCAGAATTTTCTTTCTTTCTTTAAATATGTTTTTTATAGTTGGTTTCCCTTTAGAAAACCCGTAAAAATCGTTACTTTTAGCTAAAAGTGATTTCCCTTCGAGATACAGCGTTTTTCCTAAATTTCAAAACTGATCCCTAAATATCGTTAGTTTTGCCTGAAAGTGCTTTGTTCTCGAGATAAAGCGCATTTTCCAAAATTCAAAAATCCAAATTTTTCAAAATTTTCTTTCTTTCTTTAAATATGTTTTTTATAGTTGGTTTCCCTTTAGAAAACCCGTAAAAATCGTTACTTTTAGCTAAAAGTGATTTCCCTTCGAGATACAGCGTTTTTCCTAAATTTCAAAACTGATCCCTAAATATCGTTAGTTTTGCCTAAAAGTGCTTTGTTCTCGAGATAAAGCGCATTTTCCAAAATTCAAAAATCCAAATTTTTCAGAATTTTCTTTCTCTCTTTCAAAACGTTTTTTAAAGTTGGTTTCCCTTTAGAAAAAATCGTTACTTTTAGCTAAAAGTTATTTCCCTTCGAGATACAGCGTTTTTCCTAAATGTCAAAACTGATCCCTAAATATCGTTAGTTTTGCCTAAAAGTGCTTTGTTCTCGAGATAAAGCGCATTTTCCAAAATTCAAAAATCCAAATTTTTCAGAATTTTCTTTCTTTCTTTAAATATGTTTTTTATAGTTGGTTTCCCTTTAGAAAACCCGTAAAAATCGTTACTTTTAGCTAAAAGTGATTTCCCTTCGAGATACAGCGTTTTTCCTAAATTTCAAAACTGATCCCTAAATACCGTTAGTTTTGCCTAAAAGTGCTTTGTTCTCGAGATAAAGCGCATTTTCCAAAATTCAGAAATCCAAATTTTTCTGAATTTTCTCTCTCTTTCAATACGTTTTTTATAGTTGGTTTCCCTTTAGAAAACCCGTAAAAATCGTTACTTTTAGCTAAAAGTTATTTCCCTTCGAGATACAGCGTTTTTCCTAAATTTCAAAACTGATCCCTAAATATCGTTAGTTTTGCCTGAAAGTGCTTTGTTCTTGAGATAAAGCGCATTTTCCAAAATTCAAAAATCCAAATTTTTCAAAATTTTCTTTCTTTCTTTAAATATGTTTTTTATAGTTGGTTTCCCTTTAGAAAACCCGTAAAAATCGTTACTTTTAGCTAAAAGTGATTTCCCTTCGAGATACAGCGTTTTTCCTAAATTTCAAAACTGATCCCTAAATATCGTTAGTTTTGCCTAAAAGTGCTTTGTTCTCGAGATAAAGCGCATTTTCCAAAATTCAAAAATCCAAATTTTTCAGAATTTTCTTTCTCTCTTTCAAAACGTTTTTTATAGTTGGTTTCCCTTTAGAAAAAATCGTTACTTTTAGCTAAAAGTTATTTCCCTTCGAGATACAGCGTTTTTCCTAAATGTCAAAACTGATCCCTAAATATCGTTAGTTTTGCCTAAAAGTGCTTTGTTCTCGAGATAAAGCGCATTTTCCAAAATTCAGAAATCCAAATTTTTCTGAATTTTCTTTCTCTCTTTCAATACGTTTTTTATAGTTGGTTTCCCTTTAGAAAACCCGTAAAAATCGTTACTTTTAGCTAAAAGTGATTTCCCTTCGAGATACAGCGTTTTTCCTAAATTTCTAAACTGATCCCTAAATATCGTTAATTTGCCTAAAAGTGCTTTCTTCTCGAGATATAGCTCTTTTTCCAAAATTCAAAAATCCAAATTTTTCAGAATTTTCTTTCTCTCTTTCAATACGTTTTTTATAGTTCGTTTCCCTTTAGAAAACCCGTAAAAATCGTTACCTTTAGCTAAAAGTGATTTCCCTTCGAGATACAGCGTTTTTCCTAATTTTCTAAACTGATCCCTAAATATCGTTAGTTTTGCCTAAAAGTGCTTTCTTCTCGAGATATAGCTCTTTTTCCAATATCGTTAGTTTTGCTTAAAAGTGCTTTGTTCTCGAGATAAAGCGCATTTTCCAAAATTCAGAAATCCAAATTTTTCTGAATTTTCTTTCTCTCTTTCAATACGTTTTTTATAGTTGGTTTCCCTTTATAAAACCCGTAAAAATCGTTACTTTTAGCTAAAAGTTATTTCCCTTCGAGATACAGCGTTTTTCCTAAATTTCAAAACTGATCCCTAAATATCGTTAGTTTTGCCTGAAAGTGCTTTGTTCTCGAGATAAAGCGCATTTTCCAAAATTCAAAAATCCAAATTTTTCAGAATTTTCTTTCTTTCTTTAAATATGTTTTTTATAGTTGGTTTCCCTTTAGAAAACCCGTAAAAATCGTTACTTTTAGCTAAAAGTGATTTCCCTTCGAGATACAGCGTTTTTCCTAAATTTCAAAACTGATCCCTAAATACAGTTAGTTTTGCCTAAAAGTGCTTTGTTCTCGAGATAAAGCGCATTTTCCAAAATTCAGAAATCCAAATTTTTCTGAATTTTCTTTCTCTCTTTCAATACGTTTTTTATAGTTGGTTTCCCTTTAGAAAACCCGTAAAAATCGTTACTTTTAGCTAAAAGTTATTTCCCTTCGAGATACAGCGTTTTTCCTAAATTTCAAAACTGATCCCTAAATATCGTTAGTTTTGCCTGAAAGTGCTTTGTTCTCGAGATAAAGCGCATTTTCCAAAATTCAAAAATCCAAATTTTTCAAAATTTTCTTTCTTTCTTTAAATATGTTTTTTATAGTTGGTTACCCTTAAGAAAACCCGTAAAAATCGTTACTTTTAGCTAAAAGTGATTTCCCTTCGAGATACAGCGTTTTTCCTAAATTTCAAAACTGATCCCTAAATATCGTTAGTTTTGCCTAAAAAAGCTTTGTTCTCGAGATAAAGCGCATTTTCCAAAATTCAAAAATCCAAATTTTTCAGAATTTTCTTTCTCTCTTTCAAAACGTTTTTTATAGTTGGTTTCCCTTAAAAAAAAATCGTTACTTTTAGCTAAAAGTTATTTCCCTTCGAGATACAGCGTTTTTCCTAAATTTCAAAACTGATCCCTAAATATCGTTAGTTTTGCCTAAAAGTGATATGTTCTCGAGATAAAGCGCATTTTCCAAAATTCAGAAATCAAAATTTTTCTGAATTTTCTTTCTCTCTTTCAATACGTTTTTTATAGTTGGTTTCCCTTTAGAAAACCCGTAAAAATCGTTACTTTTAGCTAAAAGTGATTTCCCTTCGAGATACAGCGTTTTTCCTAAATTTCTAAACTGATCCCTAAATATCGTTAATTTGCCTAAAAGTGCTTTCTTCTCGAGATATAGCTCTTTTTCCAAAATTCAAAAATCCAAATTTTTCAGAATTTTCTTTCTCTCTTTCAATACGTTTTTTATAGTTCGTTTCCCTTTAGAAAACCCGTAAAAATCGTTACTTTTAGCTAAAAGTTATTTCCCTTCGAGATACAGCGTTTTTCCTAAATTTCAAAACTGATCCCTAAATATCGTTAGTTTTGCCTGAAAGTGCTTTGTTCTCGAGATAAAGCGCATTTTCTAAAATTCAAAAATCCAAATTTTTCAGAATTTTCTTTCTCTCTTTAAATATGTTTTTTATAGTTGGTTTCCCTTTAGAAAACCCGTAAAAATCGTTACTTTTAGCTAAAAGTGATTTAACTTCGAAATACAGCGTTTTTCCTAAATTTCTAAACTGATCCCCAAATATCGTTAGTTTTGCCTAAGAGTGCTTTCTTCTCGAGATATAGCTCTTTTTCCAAAATTCAAAAATCCAAATTTTTCAGAATTTTCTTTCTCTCTTTCAATACGTTTTTTATAGTTCGTTTCCCTTTAGGAAACCCGTAAAAATCGTTACTTTTAGCTAAAAGTGATTTCCCTTCGAGATACAGCGTTTTTCCTAAATTTCTAAACTGATCCCTAAATATCGTTAGTTTTGATTAAAAGTGCTTTCTTCTCGAGATATAGCTCTTTTTCCAAAATTCAAAAATCCAAATTTTTCAGAATTTTCTTTCTCTCTTTCAATACGTTTTTTATAGTTGGTTTCCCTTTAGAAAACCCGTAAAAATCGTTACTTTTAGCTAAAAGTTATTTCCCTTCGAGATACAGCGTTTTTCCTAAATTTCAAAACTGATCCCTAAATATCGTTAGTTTTGCCTGAAAGTGCTTTGTTCTCGAGATAAAGCGCATTTTCCAAAATTCAAAAATCCAAATTTTTCAGAATTTTCTTTCTCTCTATCAAAACGTTTTTTATAGTTGGTTTCCCTTTAGAAAACCCGTAAAAATCGTTACTTTTAGCTAAAAGTGATTTCCCTTCGAGATACAGCGTTTTTCCTAAATTTCAAAACTGATCCCTAAATATCGTTAGTTTTGCTTAAAAGTGCTTTGTTCTCGAGATAAAGCGCATTTTCCAAAATTCAGAAATCCAAATTTTTCAGAATTTTCTTTCTTTCTTTAAACATGTTTTTTATAGTTGGTTTCCCTTTAGAAAACCCGTAAAAATCGTTACTTTTAGCTAAAAGTGATTTCCCTTCGAGATACAGCGTTTTTCCTAAATTTCAAAACTGATCCCTAAATATCGTTAGTTTTGCCTAAAAGTGCTTTGTTCTCGAGATATAGCGCATTTTCCAAAATTCAAAAATCCAAATTTTTCAGAATTTTCTTTCTCTCTTTCAATACGTTTTTTATAGTTGGTTTCCCTTTAGAAAACCCGTAAAAATCGTTACTTTTAGCTAAAAGTGATTTCCCTTCGAGATACAGCGTTTTTCCTAAATTTCAAAACTGATCCCTAAATATCGTTAGTTTTGCCTAAAAGTGCTTTGTTCTCGATATAAAGCGCATTTTCCAAAATTCAAAAATCCAAATTTTTCAGAATTTTCTTTCTCTCTTTCAATACGTTTTTTATAGATGGTTTCCCTTTAGAAAACCCGTAAAAATCGTTACTTTTAGCTAAAAGTGATTTCCCTTCGAGATACAGCGTTTTTTCTAAAACTCAAAACTGATCCCTAAATATCGTTAGTTTTGCCTAAAAGTGCTTTGTTCTCGAGATAAAGCGCATTTTCCAAAATTCAGAAATCCAAATTTTTCTGAATTTTCTTTCTCTCTTTCAATACGTTTTTTATAGTTCGTTTCCCTTTAGAAAAAATCGTTACTTTTAGCTAAAAGTTATTTCCCTTCGAGATACAGCGTTTTTCCTAAATTTCAAAACTGATCCCTAAATATCGTTAGTTTTGCCTAAAAGTGCTTTGTTCTCGAGATAAAGCGCATTTTCCCAAATTCAAAAATCCAAATTTTTCAGAATTTTCTTTCTTTCTTTAAATATGTTTTTTATAGTTGGTTTCCCTTTAGAAAACCCGTAAAAATCGTTACTTTTAGCTAAAAGTGATTTCCCTTCGAGATACAGCGTTTTTCCTAAATTTCAAAACTGATCCCTAAATATCGTTAGTTTTGCCTGAAAGTGCTTTGTTCTCGAGATAAAGCGCATTTTCCCAAACTCAAAAATCCAAATTTTTCAGAATTTTCTTTCTTTCTTTAAATATGTTTTTTATAGTTGGTTTCCCTTTAGAAAACCCGTAAAAATCGTTACTTTTAGCTAAAAGTGATTTCCCTTCGAGATACAGCGTTTTTCCTAAATTTCAAAACTGATCCCTAAATATCGTTAGTTTTGCCTGAAAGTGCTTTGTTCTCGAGATAAAGCGCATTTTCCAAAATTCAGAAATCCAAATTTTTCTGAATTTTCTTTCTCTCTTTTAATACGTTTTTTATAGTTGGTTTCCTTTTAGAAAACCCGTAAAAATATTTACTTTTAGCTAAAAGTTATTTCCCTTCGAGATACAGCGTTTTTCCTAAATTTCAAAACTGATCCCTAAATATCGTTAGTTTTGCCTGAAAGTGCTTTGTTCTCGAGATAAAGCGCATTTTCCCAAATTCAAAAATCCAAATTTTTCAGAATTTTCTTTCTTTCTTTAAATATGTTTTTTATAGTTGGTTTCCCTTTAGAAAACCCGTAAAAATCGTTACTTTTAGCTAAAAGTGATTTCCCTTCGAGATACAGCGTTTTTCCTAAATTTCAAAACTGATCCCTAAATATCGTTAGTTTTGCCTAAAAGTGCTTTGTTCTCGAGATAAAGCGCATTTTCCAAAATTCAAAAATCCAAATTTTTCAGAATTTTCTTTCTCTCTTTCAATACGTTTTTTATAATTCGTTTCCCTTTAGAAAACCCGTAAAAATCGTTACTTTTAGCTAAAAGTTATTTCCCTTCGAGATACAGCGTTTTTCCTAAATTTCAAAACTGATCCCTAAATATCGTTAGTTTTGCCTGAAAGTGCTTTGTTCTCGAGATAAAGCGCATTTTCCAAAATTCAAAAATCCAAATTTTTTCAGAATTTTCTTTCTCTCTTTCAATACGTTTTTTATAATTCGTTTCCCTTTAGAAAACCCGTAAAAATCGTTACTTTTAGCTAAAAGTGATTTCCCTTCGAGATACAGCGTTTTTCCTAAATTTCAAAACTGATCCCTAAATATCGTTAGTTTTGCCTGAAAGTGCTTTGTTCTCGAGATAAAGCGCATTTTCCAAAATTTAAAAATCCAAATTTTTCAGAATTTTCTTTCTCTCTTTCAATACGTTTTTTTATAGTTGGTTTCCCTTTAGAAAACCCGTAAAAATCGTTACTTTTAGCTAAAAGTTATTTCCCTTCGAGATACAGCGTTTTTCCTAAATTTAAAAACTGATCTTTAGTTTTGCCTAAAAGTGCTTTCTTCTCTAGATATAGCGCTTTTTCCAAAATTCAAAAATCCAAATTTTTCATAATTTTCTCTTTCTCTTTAAATATGTTTTTTTATAGTTGGTTTCCCTTAAAAATCCTTACTTTTAGCTAAAAGCGATTTCCCTTCGAGATACAGCGTTTTTCCTAAATTTCTTTGTTCTCGAGATAAAGCGCTTTTTCCAAAATTCAAAAATGCAAATTTTTCAGAATTTTCTTTCTCTCTTTCAATACGTTTTTTATAGTTGGTTTCCCTTTAGAAAACCCGTAAAAATCGTTACTTTTAGCTAAAAGTGATTTCCCTTCGAGATACAGCGTTTTTCCTAAATTTCAAAACCGATCCCTAAATATCGTTAGTTTTGCCTAAAAGTGCTTTCTTATAGTTGGTTTACGTTTAGAAAACCCGTAAAAATCGTTATTTTTGCTTAAAAGTGATTTCTTCTCGAGATGCAGCGCTTTTTCTAAAATTTAAAAATCGAAATTTTTCAAAATTTTTTGTTGCTCTGTTTAAATATGTTTTATAATCTTGGTTTCCCTTTATAAAACCCATAAACATCGTTAGTTTTAGTTAAAAGTGATTTTCCTTCGAGATACAGCATTTTTTATAAATGTTTGCTTAAAAGTGATTTTTTCTCGAGATACAGCGCTTTTACTAAAATTCAAAAATCTTTAAATTTGTTTTTTAATGTTGTTTTCCCTTTAGGAAACCTGTAAAAATCGTTAGCTTCAGCTTAAAGTATCTATTGGACAGGCTGGAATTAAGTTAAATAAAATATTTACATGAAATTAAATTAAACGGGTTCAATCAAAAGCCTTACAGTTTTATCACATCCAAATTTGTATCCGAATGCAGTACGTTCCTCACAGAGAGCATCAACAATATTTTGAATCAATTGTATAAACATGTATAAGGAACTTTACAAGTGGTGTCCGGCCTACCCTAATCTAAAGTTATGAAGTTATGACTTATGAGTATGAGTAAAAATCAAGAAACATAAATACTTTATATTGGAAACCGTACCTATAAGAACCCTATATTTATGGAATCTATTTGTGCGAGTTCGAGGAACTGAATCGTTTCATTTTGTAAAATTCACCGTTCCGTAAAAGTCATTCGTCCTTGTTCCGTGTGTTAATGACAACGTTTTTTTTTTTTTGAGCTATATGTAGAATACAAAAATTGGATTCCTATTCAAATGTGTCTGTGATAAAAATGAAGAACTGCCTTTAATATCCTGAATGTGTTTCTATTCTGTGCTTGTTTACAATATACCAGTATTTATATTTCTTCAACAAAGAAAAACATTATGAATTTTTAACAAGCAATAAAAGCTATATTGCGGTAGCAATAGCTTCGGGTATGGTATACCTTAACATAAAATAATGTGCTTTGGTTGGGTTATTTAATAAACTAATGGGAATGTGCCGAAGAATGATGACTTCAATTATTCTTCCGTTAACGTTGGCAACGACACCGTAACGTACGACGATGACGATGGCGATGAGATGAGAACGAACACGAAGTTTTCTGAATTATTTGCTTTTCCTACCGCAACGTATATGTCTGTGCATGCAACAACAAGGATACATTTGTGTTTCCTATTAACTTCCTTGTGTAAAGTAACGTTGCGATGAATTTCTTGTGATTGTGTATATTTGTAGAAGACATCAGTTAACAACACTTGCGGTAAACCAAGAGGTTGGAGATAAAACTTAATAACAAAAAAGCTTTTTTGAATTTCTCAGTAAAACAAAAAGAGTTTTATTTTAAAAACTGCACAGCAGAATTTTTTTCAGGATCAATTTAATACAACGAAAAACTATGGCACTGTTACTTATATCGAAATTCCACATATAAGGTAAACTGTCTTAAGTCTAAAAATTCTCAAGGGACTGTGCCTCAAGTATAATTTTTTATTAGTTTTTTTCTTATAACTTTGAAGATACTACCACTATAAATAAATTATTTAAATTATCACGGTGTGCAGATAATACAAATTGTTTTTTTTATAAAAACACGCACACGAGCTTAGAAAACGCAATAATACCAAAAAATCTAAAATTCAAGATGGCGGCTACTGCACAAGACCAAATTTTCCTCAAACTCAGTTTCATATTCAGAATCAATCGCCCAACAAAACTGCGCTCAAACGGGGAGACCTTAAAAACGTTTGTCAGTTGATTTCCTATTGAAAAAGTACTAACTAACAACTATGCAAGTGGATTGGCGTATGCCCCCAAAGTAAGTTGACTATGTTATCGGAGTAATGTGAGAAACACTATACCGACGGATAACCATATATTACAACAGAAAAAAATAGAATAAATTATGTGTTTCCGAAAATCCGAACAAATTGTTTGTTTTTGAATAATAACGCTAAAGTCAAACAAGTTAGATAAATAAACTGCATGCGAAGCGATAAAGATTTATTCCCAAAAAAAGAACTTTCACAAAGTTAAATGTGTCGAAGTAATTTAATTAAACACTCTTAGCTTTTTTTTCTGCCGACAACTAACCACTTAAAACTTTCATCCCACAAAGCAAAGTGAACTTTTACAGCAATGAAGTCCCCAATTCCCATAGGCCTTAAGTAAAACAAAGCTCTTTACTCCTTAATATTGCTACATCAATGTTCGTTTTATTTATAAGTCTTTGCTACGAGAACTTTTGCTTTATTCTAATTGACATTTTGATTCTTTTGTAAATTTTTGTTCATACTTAAAGCTGCAAGGGTAAAACAAAATTGACTTTAGAAAACAATGTTAACATAATAAATGATCAAAGTAAATCTTTGTCAAAGAAAATTGAAACTTTGCAGTTCTGATTTTTCAAATAGTTATACATATAGAAGCGATTGAAGGGCTTACTATTATGGATCTATGTAAAATTTGAAGACAATTTCCAATTATTGTTAATCCTCTTGTGGTTTGATTATATTAATATATGGATGTTTGGTTCCAAACCATTGAAGCATGGAAAGTGGCTTGTTGATATGGATTGAATATTTGTTAAGGTAAAGTGGGGTTCAGTTTATAAAATCAACTTAGTTCCAAGTTGTGCAATTTCAGGCCGCGCAATTTAGTTAGGGAACATGGTATTAAATAAAAAAATAAATTTTGGTTTTAAAATCAAGTTTCTCATTTAAAGGGCATTTGTTAAAAAATTTAATCAATATGTCAAAATGTCAATAAGACAATATTGTTAGAGAATAACATGTTCATATGTTTAGGAAAAATTAAGTCTTTTGACAGTGTCAGTTATAGATATTGAATTTCTAGTTATAAAAATGTAATTTCAATTTATTTTTTAAAATAAAGGGCTTCTAAGTCTTCTACTTCTTGGTTGAACATTTTTCAATGAATTTTCATATTAGTACCTACATATAATATATAAAATAAATTATATGTAAATTAGGTTATGTTAATGCAGTTAAGATAGTCGTCCAGAAATTTTATGAGAAATAATTGTTCTATATATGTATATAGAACAATATATATTCTATATATAATAAAAAGACAAATAACAAAACCTACTGAATAGAGTTTTCGAATCATGTTTGATTGTATTGATTATATTTTATTATGGAACTTGACTTTCGAGTTTAGAATAAAGATTTGGAAATCACACCTTGTTGGCAGTACAATAAAAAGGTTGAAACATGAAGTGTTGAATATTAAATTATTTACCTTGATAAAGCTCTACATTTTGGTTAAAATTTGTTGTGTAAAATAATTTAATTTTTTTAAATTAATAGTGTCAACTAATTTGCCAATAATTATAAATAACTCAATGCCAAACGGTCGTGAAGGTAAAACAACATCATTTGCTTCTTGAAATTAAGGATGGAATTATGTTTTTTTTTTTTATATTTCATATAACTAGCATTTCTTACTACTCTACTTTAATTTGTAACGCTTTATTATCTATTGTTTTGACATCAACAATTAAAATTATCACAAGAAAAACAAAAGAATTTTGTTTAAATACTTAACGAATCATTCAACTAAAATTTTCGAGTGAATCTTAATAAAAAGGTTAAACTTCGCCATGGGAAATGATGTGACTTTTTGTATTTGGTAGGCTAGATTATTGATATTTAAGTCGGACAATATGTGGCCTTACCATACATATTAACTGTAATCCTGCGTATTTTTTGTGTGCTATGCAAATGCTTCGCAATTCATTCAATATTACATATACATTGACAACAATTAAACTTTATCTTCTTATTGAATAAGCAAAGTATCGCTAGTAATTAGGAGGTTAGCCTTCAAAGCTTAATATCACAAAGCCCCTCCAAATAATCGTTAGATTATGGGATAGCACGACTAGGCCATCAAGCTAACTAAACCTTCTGTATAATAATCTGACAAAATTGAGTGTTTCAAAATGGCGACAATTTGCTTGAGCCACGTCCGAAACACGTAACGAAATGCGAGCTTTCTTTGGGAAGAAAGAAAGAAATTCACTCGGTTGCAATAACAAAATTTACTAAAATCGGAATAAAAAATAAATGTTTTGCTTTTGAGTGAACTAAATCTCGCAAACCCTTTCAAGTTTTGTAGGGAAATAATAAAAAAAAAACGTGTTAAAAATCCCATTTAATCCAGTTGACAAACTGAAAAGCTAAAAATGTATTCACCTCCAATGTCGTTAAATCGCTGATATAATACCGATAGGCATAATCGTCAATGTGGAAAATTCTTAATCTGTCGATTAGTTAACTTGGAAATAAGACTTAAAACTACAGTATATTTTTAATTATTAAGTAGTTGTATATTCCGAAGGCAAGTTGAGATAGCCAACCATAAATAATATGGTATCAACAAGATGAAATCAAAGCTATTTCTACTCAATCTTGTGCAAAGGTGACATCAGCCCTTTTACAAGAAAGCCACTTGGAGACTGTAACTCATATTTTTGCAAATAATTTATTATATTGAATAATATCATAGAAATCAAAACGTTTTTATAGAAAACATTGTGGGGTCCAAATGGACTGGGGTCTCATTCACGATTGTACCGACTTTTTCCGTGTTGTAAAAGAAGAATAAAGAAAAAAAATTCTTAATGATATAGTTTATTAAAAAAAAACCTACAGTTTATTTAAAACCCCCTTTCGCTTCTTTTCGCTTTTTGCTCTGTATTAAAATTAATTGTTACAAAAAAAAAACGTAGAAACCTAAGTCTAACTTTAAGTCAAGCTTCAAACAACACTCCATATCTGAGGCATTGTCACGGAATAGAGGAAGTTTTAAAATATAAATATGTCTCTAAAGAAAATATGTTTTTTCTTTCAATAACTATATTGTTTTTTCTATTTTTTGGTTGAAATAATTAATTTAAAATGCATATAAATAAATCAATTCAAATCAACAAACCAAATATGTAATGATATTTGAATTTAAGTTTAAAAATTATATAATAATTAAATGTATATGTATAGTTATAATATTATGGTTATGTAGAAAATAATAATTAAATAAAAAGGTTAGTACTTACAAAAGCGTTTCTCTTATTCAGCCATGATATTCGGGACAACAATTTGTGAATTCCATTGAACCATTCAACGCTTCAAAACATATTAAACCTCTTCTCCATTTGTCTTTGTTATTTCAAGTTTAAAATTTACATTTTTTTTTTTTTTGTTATGGGCCAACATTAAATTTTGAAAGTCCCGATTTATCATAACTACAAATGTAATCGTATTATTTAAAACAAACAAAAAAAAATATCAATATATAATTTCAAACAAAGTTGAAATGTTGGCCCATTCAATAAACAAACAAAAAACTGTAAACTTAAACAAATACATTACCCGTTAAAAATATAACAAACCTGAAATATCAACAACTAAATTCCACAGAATATTTTTTCACAAAGAGAAGAAAATATCGGGATGGACATTTTTGTAAAGTAAAATAGGATGAAGGAATTATAGTTAGGGGGAGCAAGAGGGCTGAGTGGGTAGTGGGTAGTTTTGTATCAAATAATAAAAATTTAAATATCAAATAAAATATAAAATTAACTCAAAAATAATTCAAAATTGTATGTTGTTCTCCATCAACCGATACTGTTGACTAGAGATAATACTTACCTGTTTACTTTTGAATGTTAATGTTTAAACAAGAAAGAAAGTCTCTGAAGCTATAAATGTTGGACCCTGGGCGTAGAAGTATGACATCCGAAGTGTTACCTCACTGTGAACGAATACTATTCACAGCTACAAAATATACTCGCCCTGTTGATGATTCTGCAACATAAACTGCGATCAGGAACACACGCAGGTCGTCTCAGACTTCATTTTTTCTTTTCTTTTTTTAGTTTCAAACACTTTTTTCAATCACTTTATTTAAATTTGACAAGTCACTTTAACACAAAGAACGGTTATACCCAAAGAGGCTAAACCAAATAAAGAAGTAAACGCAATACGTACGAACGATCATTTTTTTTTAAGAATTTTTGTTTGTTCAAACCGAATTAATACCGCCACGTTATTCATTACAACTTTTGAGTTTTTTTTTTATAATTTTCTACAAATGTTTGTTCTTAACTGTGTACAGAATTTTTATATATAAAAAAAAACTTAACTAAAAAAAAAACAAGTTTAGATAAAAAAAAATAGTCCCGTCAACCAAAGCATAAAATATTATTAAAAAAAAAATGAATGTTAAAATAAATATTTATATAGAGAAAAGAAATAAATGCATGCGTATTTTTTGTTCAACTAAAAATGTGTTTGTCTATAAAATATATATATATATCACAGCAAAAAAAATGATTTCTTTGTATTTTTTTGTCGAAGAGGCCAACGTTTCACCTTTGGAAACATTTTTGTATTCTTTTTTCTTTAAAATATTTTTAACATTATTTAACAAAATACGTATTTTTTGTAAACTTTTTTTTTCACAATTATATTGATACAAATTTCTTGTTTTTTCGTATTTTTTTTAAGCAAATGGACGTTTTTGTAAGTAGGTACTGTTGTTATGTTATTTTTTTCTGATACATTCGCAAATTTTTGTTTTCAAAAATTGCTTAACTTTTCGATTTATTAAATTTTCTTTTAAGATTAGTAATTTGAATTAAAAATAAATAAAAAAAAAAATGTTTAGTTTTTTGTACCAATCTCAAATGTTTTCAATAAAAAAGAGAGCAAGTAAGTAAGTAAAAAATATGTGTGCAAATTCATGTAATATATAGGTACTATTTAGTCAACTGAATAGGTACAACGCCATTTTCTTCGTTGTTTTTAAGTTTTTTGGAGTGCTTGACAGTTTAAATTAACGATTTTAGTGTTTTCAGTAAAATTTAATTCTTGATTTCAAATTTTAAGAAAAATGGGTAGATCTACGTGTCTTAACAGTGTTGAAAAAGCTAAAATCGATTTACTTAGAGACCAAGGCCTAACTGGACGTGCAATAGCTGATAAAGTTGGCCGAAGTTTTAATGTTGTTTATTCTTACTTGAAAAATAAAGATGCGTACGGCAAAAACATGAAAGGAGGTAAGAAAACAGCAACAACAGCAGCTGAGAGACGAAGAATTTTAAGATGTGCATCAAATTCTTCTGATTCTGTGGCAAAAATAAAACAAAAAGTCGGCGTAAACGCAAGTTGCTCAACAGTTTTAAGAGTAATCAACAACTCAAGCCATCTTAAACGAATGAAACTTAAGAAAAAAAACACCACTTGACGAGAGACGGAAAATGTTGCTATTAGATTTTTCAAGATTTCACATGAGTTGGAAAAAAGAATGGTATCACGTGGTTTTTTCAGATGAAAAAAAGTTTAATTTCGATGGCCCTGATGGGTTCAACTTCTATTTTCACGACTTAAGAAAAGAAAAAATATTTTTAAAGCGCTGTGAAGGAGGTGTCATGATATGGGGAGCAGTCAGTTATTATGGAACAGTTGAGCTCGAGGTTGTAACATCAAAAATGACAGCAGCTGGGTATAAAGTAATTTTGGAAAGAAATTTTCCTAAATTTTCTAACATCTTTGGACCCATAAACTGGACCTACCAACATGATAATGCGCCTATTCACTCAGCGCGCATAATAAAAACATGGATAGAGGAGCAACAAGTGCAGTTGCTTCAATGGCCGCCGTACTCACCTGATCTAAACATCATAGAAAATGTCTGGGGATGGTTAGTACGCAAAGCTTATGAGGGTGGTCGTCAGTTCGAAGACAAAGAAACCTTAATTTCTGAAATCAAATTAGCGTGGAGCGAAATTTCATTAAATTACATTAAAAAGCTATACGATTCCATGCCGGATCGAATTTACGAAGTTATTAAAAATAAAGGTTGAAGTACCCACTACTAAACTTAAACAAAAACTTGTTTCATTCCATTCCAATATCAATTTTTATTTTTGTACCTATTCAGTTGACTCAAAAAAAAACTTCTACTTTGCATAAGTTTCACTTTGGAAGTGGTTGAAGGAAAAACTCACGGTTGTTTTTGGATAAAACTTTGAAATTCTGTTATTTATATGTTACGAAAATTTTTACCATCAACAGATGGCATAATAACCATCACTGTTTGGAAAAAATGGATAAAATATATTCAAAAATGTTTGTGCGTATTCAGTTGACGAGGAGTGTATATAAAATTTGTATCATTATTAATTTTTTTGTTTTGGTTTTTTTTTAGTGTTATCATAAACGTTTTTTCGATTAAGACGATGCTATAGGGTATATATAGCGGTTATTCTTTATGACATTATGAAAAAAAACAGTTCAAAATAATTCAAATTATCCACGTATTTGGTTAAATGCAAGTGCGAATTTTCCTCATCCTTAGAAATAAGTACAAACACATTTTAAAATATATTTTGTTTGTTGTTATAAATTATTTTTGTGATTGTTTTTATTTTATAAGTCTTCAAAATTATTTTAAATCTGAAATTTATTTGATTCACTTTGTTATGAAATATTTTAAAACTTATGTTTTTTCAAATGCATTAATGGATTTTTATTTTGTCTTCTAATAATACTATATAAACAAAGTAGAATAGTCGCGTTTATAATAGAACAAACATTACAAACAAAATTATTTACTATAGCCAAAATAGGTTTTCTCGCATATCTACTTATTATATGGATAATCCTACAGATTATTGCATTCGTTAACCAACTATTATTTTACTCCGTTTTGAGAACTATACCTCCATAGAGAGAATTTCACATAATACTTTAAGTTTAAGGTCTAAAATAGAACCTTCTACGATATATTCAGAAAGTTCAAGGCTTATAGTGTTTTATTTATTTATTTATTCAATCTACGATAGTTAAATCTACAGATCTTGCTTAGTTCTAATTTTACATAAATTTAAATTTTTATAATTATACAGATTAACAGTTAATGAAGGGTTTAAATAATTGATATCTTGTGACATATGTATATCAAGATCATTATAATACAAATTGAACAACAATAGCCGTGTTTTATTATCAGAGATGATCTACACATATGGATCATCTTTTGATAATAAAACATGTTTGGATCATGGGTTTTGGTTTTTCTGTTCTGGTAGCATTGATTTTAATGTGTATGCCAAAAAATGACATTTGGTAATTGAACAAAATTAAAAAGTAAGGAAACCAAATGCCTTCTCAACAGTCCATTTTTTTTTAAATCATAAAAAAAATGTATACATTACCTATGTAGAAAACATAAAATCATACTTAGTATTTTCCTTTATCAGGATCCATTGCAAAAGCATTTTTTTAAAATTAACGTCCATTTGACATATAATTTCAACATTAAATAAATTAGGTTCGTTTAATGCACGACAATAAACTCAAGTCCTGCCTAGCGAACTGCTCTTATCTACACTGAGTAGAAAAGCATGATTTAATATTTTAATATTTTTCGAACATTTACAAACATTTTAACCGCAGTTCAGCCATTTTTTTTCTTTCAAACTCGGCTACTTCACTAAGGTCTATAGTTCTTTTAAAATCAAGAGTTGAACTTAACAAGAGTTGAACCGCAGTTAACATGCCAAAAACGGTGAGTTAAAAACTTAAACAAGGGCTTAGCTACCCTTGTATACAACTGTCCCTAACTCAACAAATTAGTTGGGTTAGCTAGGTGTTATTATGGGTCTAATATTGTCCTAAAAACGTATTTCTGGCGTAAACTTGAGTTTAATCCTTAAACTAATAATCTCCAGCTGAAAAAGTGGCCCTTAAAACAATAATGATTGATTATATACCAAGATATTCCACTGGTACAGATTGTGTACCACCCATTGTTCTGAAAAGGTGTCCTTTCACGCTGGCAAAACCACTGCGTAAGCTTTTCCATCTATCCTATTCTACTGGTTTCTTTCCGAGTGGATGGAAAAGAACATTGTCCAGCCCGTCCCTAAAAAAGACGAATCTTCTTCACCCTCAATTTACCAACCAATCGCACTTACACCTTTTCTTTTAAAGGTCATGGATACGCTGATTAACAATCAGCATAAGAAATAACTTGAAGTACGAAAGCTTTTTAGTGACCGACGATATGGCTTTCATAGCAGCAGGTCCACTGGTGATCTGATGGCAAATATCACCGAAAACTGGAACCAATAATCCTTACACTATTTTGGTGAAACTAAGGTAGTTACCCTTGATATTTCTAAGGCATTTGGTAGAGTTTGACATGAAGCTCTTTTATCGTAAATGTGTGCCATTGGTATCGATGAGTCTCTTTTTCGCTGGATTATGAACTATCTTTCGGACCGTTCAATTAGGGTTGTATTGGACGGTTTTAGGTCTGATATGCACAAAATAAATGCTGGTGTGCCCCAAGGCTCCGTTTTGTCTATGACTCTCTTTCTTATATTTATTAACGATCTCCTTTCTGAAACTTCTAATCAAATTCATTGTTTCGCTGATGAGCTGATGACTGTACCCTCAGTTTTTTATATGCGTTTCAAGACTCACATCCGTGTTCTTCGGATGTGGAACTGCAACGACAACGTATGATATGCTTGTTAAATTCCGATATTGAAAGCATTGTTAAATGGATAATTAGCAACCGCGTGGAATTTAACGGTTTTAAAACTCAAAGCTGTCTTCTGTCTCTAAAACGTAACCTTATACCAATATCCATCAATGGTACTTGCATCGAAGAAAAAGAAAAGCTATGTTTCGTTGGTCTGCGCATCACAAACCACCTCTCATGGAACGACCAAATTCATGATGTTGCTAAAAATGCTGCGAGTGCCTAGGTTTTCTAAAATGATGCAAGCAATTTTTCAACCCCTCTGATCTGGCTTCACTTTACAAAGCGTATATACGCCCAAAGATGGAGAATTGTTCTCTTATTTGGTCGGGAGCTCCAATCACATATCTGCCAATTACTGGACAGAATTCAAAAGAGGGCGATAAGACTTATAGGAGACAGTTCCATAACTGAACCATTCATTTCTCTTGAACATCGTCGAAACGTTTCGTGTCTTTTTTTATTATATCGGTTCTTTTATAATAAGTGCTCCAGCAAAATAGCCAGTTGCGTTCCACCCTTAAACAATTCTGCCGTAATACTCACCTCGCAAGGAACGCTCATCAGTTAACCCTTAAACCAAACTTCGGACGTACTGTTAAGTATAGAGATTCTTTTTTTAGTTGCACTACTCGAATGTGGAATGTTTTACCTTACTCGATTTTTCTCCATCACTATGATGCCCAAGCATTCAAGGTCAATGTACATTGGTATCTCCTCCCCCACCTTCTTCGTATTTCCTAAACGCTCGCGCTGTGTTAAATAAGACAATATTACGGTTTCTAGGAAAAAATGTAGATCTCATGACATATTTCTTGAAACATTAAACAAAATATTCAGTCTTGAAAAAAATCCCTTATTAAATCTATGAATTGTATTATATTTACAGACAACTAAAAACAACCATTTACAAATAAAAACATAAACATCCTCTGCCAGCGGCAGTTGTAAGCTCAACAGATTTTGTTTTTCTTTCTGACTGCTAACAACAAAAATTTACAACTGTGACAATATCTACATATGTGAAAATCTCTTGCCAAAAGTAGAAGATTTTATCCAATGCCCCAGAGCCATTCAAACAATAATCCAAATGTGAAATACAATGAATTTTTCTCACATTCAAGATATTTGAAGTTCGATATAATTAAGGAAATTTTCTTAGCTTAAAATGCGGCGACGGAGTTTTCGGCTTTCGTGCGTTGTCAACCATTCCACTGGCAAATTTCAACTTAAATTCATCTTAAAATCCAATTATTTTTCAGTTTTCATTGCCAACGGGATTTTTCTTTTACTTGCCGATGCTTATAATATACGAGTATATCAAGCTTAAGTATGTGCCAAGAAAACTTAAACCCACATTTAAACGAAAACAGTACTAAACTAATTCAATTCATGTTCGTGTTATATGCATTGAGGGAGTCACTATATAGTGACTACTTTGGAACTTGTTGCGGATATGTGTGTGTTTTTTTTTTTCTGTCGACAAAGTTAAAGTTTTGCACAAAATAAAAAAAAAACATCTCACTTGATTTTTAGATACGAAAGGAACAAATAAGAATCTTTGAAGGTGGAGAAATTATTTGTACAAGAATCACGTAACACAAGTAATTTTCTTCGTTTTCTTGTTGTGGTTGCTAAATCTTAAATTTTGCTTTTATATTTAATACTTACTGAGATCGATAAATTTAAAGAGGATTATCCTGATTTCTATGTAAGAGCACAAAGAAATTCTTTAGTGTCCTACGTTCAACCTCTCGGTTTGTTAAACACGGTGTATTATCTTCTTCATGTTCTTCTGAAAAGTGTTCGAGATTGTTTTTGTCCTTAAATATTAAAAAAAACGTCCTATATTAAATTGCACTTCCTTTACCTTTGTGATTTGTCAAAAAGTATTTTCTTATTATTGTTATATTGTACTATTAGTGATGCCGAGCTTTTCTTATCCCATGCAAAGTGATTTTCAATTTTTACTGGTGATTAAAGGTACTATAAGGCATGTTTTGTATTCGTAAAAAAAAAAGTTTTAAGATTAATCAAATCATGTTTAATGATAGAGAGAGAACACGGAAAAAGAATGTCCGACAATTCTGTCTGTATGTCTGTCTGTCCGTCTGTCAATCTGGATGTATCGACACCTACAGCCTAAACGGTTTGGCCGATTTTCTTCAAACTTGGCAGGTACCTACTCTGTATTTTTAGGTCTGAAAGTAACGGTAGCTGATAATTCAATTTTGCTCGAAAATTTCGATCGATTTTGATAAAATTTCACAAGACTGATGTTTTGAAAACGGTGATGTTTTTCTTGAAAAAACTTTTTTACAACTAGATTTTTAACGGTACCTGCCATTAAAGCGTTTTAAAAAAAACTCCATTTTTCTCGTAAAAAATACGATCGATTTTTGTAAAATTCCGTACAATGGATTTGAAGCCAAAGGTTATGTTTTTTTATTTTTTCAGAATAAGTTTACATATTAACGGTACCTGACAAATAAGCCTTTAAAACAATCCAATTTTTCTCATCAAATTATTACATTTATTTCCCGATTAATCTACAATTATATTAATGTTCATTTTAGGATGGATAACGAACTTGTAAACCGCGATTATTATGGATTAAATCGAATCCAATTAAATTATAAATTAAAAGATGAAAATGTAAACAAAACGATTTACAAATCTGCGCAACCGACGCACCGAGTGGATAATTCGTTTCTAATAATAAATGTCAAATTTATATTATGAAGGTACGAAAGAGAGAAATAAATGCAATAACTGCAGCAATATGTTTATGCTGCCTCTTCCGACTAGCTCAGATTTAGGGGGTGGATTGGAAGAAGATTAAGAAGATGTTTGCTCGAATTATAAAAAAAAAAAACAAGTGGTTAAAAAAAAGAAAACAAGGAAAGGGTTTGGGTGATGATTGATTTAAAATAAATACGTACAGGGTAGGTAGGTACTTACTTTAAATCAAAAGCGGGCCAGGAAACTTTTTTTTTTTAATAAAAAAAAAATATTTGCCTTAAACAAAAATAATTAGATGGGAAGATAAGCTGAAAATATCTTCAATGATTTGAACAAAAAAAAAACGATGAGATTTATTATTTTTTTTTTTTTATTATTTAAATGAAACTAGGAATCCGTGAAACCGTGGCTAAAGCCTGGATAAAAACACGGAATTTTTTCGAAAATCAGAATTTTAACAATAAAAAAAAAGGAAGTTTAATAAGTACAATGTTTGAATTGATAAACAACTTGAGACGGTCGTTCCACTGAAAAATTGCCGTAAGGCCAAAGTTACCGATATAATATATCGATGCGAATTAAAACAAAGAAATGTCCCGCAATTTCGGGACTCACAACAAAAATTTACCGGCAATATAACGCTTTAAAAAAAATCACTACTATGCACAATTTTAAATCAATTATTTAAATCCTAAAATACTTATCTGCTCCTTTTTATGTCCCCCTTTCTGACACAAACAAAAAATCTAAGTGCCCCTTGCTGACACAACCCAAAATTCCAAATTAGTTTTTATGGTAGCCCTCCGCTGCCACTTATGTCTCAAAATTATCGCACAAAATAATGCCACAAATTACTTTAAATTTTAAAAATAAAATGTTAAAATATAACTAGCACACAATTATTTAAAAAAAAAAAATCTCTTTTGAAAAGTTGTTCGTTTTTTTTTCAGAATCTTTTTCTTCCGAATCTTTTTCTCCCGTCTTGTTCGATAGCTAACCAAGAAGTCCCAGTCTCAGTCTCACTTTCATTCATTCAGCAGAGGTTTTCTCTCTCTCTCTCTTATTATATGACCATATTCAACTACACAGTGCTTGTCGGTCATGGGCTAGCTTACTCCATCACGTCAATTTGCTGAGATGGGTTACCATAGTTGACTTGTGACTGCGTTTGTCTCTTTCTTTTTTTCATTTAGTGAGAGCTCTTGGTCAGAGAATATAACTGCTCTCACCGCTGAATGAATGTGCTTAGCAACTTTTATAATTTTTCCCTTTTTAGAAAAATGAACAACTCTTCAAAAAGGAAATTTTACATTGCAAAAAAAAGTACTAGAGGGAAAGGAGAAGTTCGTATTTCATAACAAATACAATCCAAACTGTCGGTAAATGTTTGTCGTATTTTTTTTTAAAATGAATTTACCTTGCAATCTTTTAGTGTTAAGACCGATTTAAATTCTAAAAATGATAAACATATTTTTCCTCAATTTTCAGATTAAGATAAAAAGGTTTAAAACAATAATGAAAATAAGTACAATCAAATTAGGTAGTTTTTACGATGAGGCTAGCTATTTCTTGTAGTCGTTATCGTCTTTGGATTGACTTCATGAGATTTACTTGCAGATCTTTAGTATGAGTATGAGTCTCCAGCACATCAGTTAGCTTCATATTAGTAAACCGTAAAAATTAACCACATCCTGCTGTTGTTGGTATTGCATAATTTTGAGTCAGTACACCAATAGCTGATGGAACTATGATTGCCCTCAACTTCCTCAAAATCATGCAGCCGCAACGTAAAATAAAATGATTATTAAAGGGAAAGGTACGAGCCAAAGGCTGAATTTTGTTGCGGTAAATTTTACCGTAACAAAATATACAATCGATTTTGATAAAATTTTATATGACTGCTTTTTTCTCAATAATGAAGTTTTTCGTTAGAAAATTATTTTTAAAATCGCCTAATTAACGGTACCTGACATATAAACGCTACAGAAAATCCAATTTTTCTCGAAAAAAATACGATCGATTTTGATAAAATTGTGTGTAATTAATTTTTTAAATGACGGAGTTTTTTGTTAGAATGTTTTTTTCAAAATTAACTTATTAACAGTACCTGCCATATAAATTCTATAGAAAGTACGACTTTTATAGAAAATAATATGACAGATTTTGATAAGATTTTGTGTGACTGTTGTTTTTGTCAATAATGAAGTTTTGCGTAAGAATTTTTTCTTCAAAATTACCTTATTAACGGTACGCTATAGAAACTATTTACTTAGGATTATTTATTATAGTTTCATGCTTAGTATTCCAAGTCCAAGCCAATTGTTAGTAATCTTACACAAGAGCAAGTTTGTCCGACACAGTCGTGCCTTTTATTTCGATAACCTTATCCAGAATTTTTGAAAATCAAATACATATAGAACAAACCTAAATATATAAAAGTTATATTCAAAGACAACAACACGATATGTGCATTTGACTGGACCGGAGATATTCACAAGCACCAAGCTTAAAAGTGCTTTATGTACGAAAAGGTTTACGTTTGAAAATGGTCCAAGTTCCTCGTGTAAAATTGGATGTTGTTGTTTTCCTTACTGTTTAGTCTGTTGTAATAATTTCTTTGTTTTCGTATTCAGTTGCCAAATAGCTTTTTCGTGGGCATTTCATATATTGGCTCCTGGTCGTCGTATGGCGCTACATGTGCTGATGATAGTTCTCATCCTCACAATAATATGCTATTGTCGCTTTAGCATTGCTTCGGAAACTAGTTCCTCCTCCTGCTATATTCTGTGCTGCGGGTGTATACATTTTTGTAATATTCAATGGCGGGATGCGTGATGTTGAGTTCCGTTCTATGTTATGATTAGAAATTCAGTTTTAAAGCAAAAAAGAAGGTTATTATGGTAGTGGAGTTCCTTTTCACTTTCGCAATTGTTTTGATTTCAAACTCGAGTACTTCCAGCATAGTGCAGTTGTAGTTTCTGTTGACGGGTCTCGTTTTTTTGCCAACTTACAGCGGAAATACTTTTTATTTAAATTTGCTTCATATTATTACAAGTTGAACGTACAGCACAGAATGGCTGAGTGATGTACTCAACAGGGATTGTGAGTAACTATAGGGGTGGTATAAGTTTCGTTTCGATCTCAGGTGCAATTGACAAACATTTTTTTTTTGTTTCTTTTTCATCAGTCGATGCGCTAACGTGCATATAGAGAAACGATTTTCCAACATAAAGAATTTTTTAATTTATAATTAAAATAATAAAAGAATGATAAAAAAAAAAATAATCTTCAATTTAATATTAATGATTTACTTCGTACCAGCCTTTTAAATAAACGACGAGCCCCTAATAGAGTTTTACATTATTCTTAATTTTTTCTGATGATGTTAATGATCTTGAATGTGACCACAACTCTCCATGCTCGACGCAATTCACCTGATTTTAGAAAATGAAAGCAAGCCTCCGATTTTTTTTTACTTCTAATTCGATGCAAGAATCTACTTCTCAGCATTTGCTTACATTATTTGTACCTTTTCCGATATCGTAAACGCTTGAGTTCAGGAAAGGTTTTCCATTCACAGAATGCACTATATCTATACTTAGTACTGTTAGGCTATGGTTTACGTCGTCTTCCCAAGATTCTCCGCCATTGATCATGTAAATATATCCAGTGTCTTTAATTTTTTCGCATTTGAGAACAACTGTTTCGTTCAGTAAAATTCCCTCTGTGAATACAGAAAACGGCAGCAAAAACATTCGTTGCTTGAGTAAATTTTATGTAAGCTTTTATACTCTTTAACATCAGCACAGTAATGCCCGGTTAATTGCGTTGCCCAAAATTGTTTAATTTTTGACGCAGTTAATAGGGGAACCTCATCACAGAAATGCTGCTTAATAGCGTTATTTATTTGATTTATTTAATCATATGATCAGTTGCGAAAACTCGGCAGTAAATTTCATTAAGTGAGGATAGGTTTCGCCATGGTTCGCTAGTCAATTCGCATTCTTCAGAATTTTAAGAGTATCCCAGCCAAGAACTGATTGGACATTTGGTTACTTCGGATAAGTTTTGAGAAGAAAATTGTTTAGTCACCTGGACTTGAAATCTTTGTTAAACTCAAAAAAGAAAAAAATGTTGACCTAAAATCACCTTCTTTTTCCAAGAAGAGTTCTTAAAAAAGCTTAGAACCGCCTAAGACACTGATACTGTTGCCACATTTGAATTATTTTGTCCCCACTTTCAAGAATTGGAAATTTTCATTTTGGTGAACGAATTTCATTAGAATTTCCTTATCTTGGAGCTGCAACTTAACATGTTGCTATAGTTTTGGCATATCGCAGTTCATGAATACCTACTGAATAGCCTAGTTTAGATCATAAATACACCTTGCTCTAGGATACATGTCACAGTCACTCAATTAACCTGGTTGACCACGTATTTAAGCTAAGTATATGCAAACTTATTTATTTGTAATTTTCTAAAAACAAACACGTTAATTTTGTTTGTCTAAATTCTTTCTATAAAAACTACATTTTATTTTTATGATTGCAAGTTTCCTTGAACAAAAAAAGTGAATTATCGGATAACAACATTGATTTTGTGTACTCTCTTTAGAAAAGCAGAAAGCATCTTAGTCCAAATCAAAAAACACCATTAATAACAACACGGAAAATTAACTCACTGCAATATATACGTGCTTTTAATTTTTTTATTTCGGGTTGTGTAGAAAATCTATTTTTAATTCTTTCCTGTAGTTACATTTTAACAATTAGGGCATGCATGACTCGTGTTTCAAAGTAAAAACCGACAAAAGGAATTTAATATCCTATTCTTCAGCATGTTCCCTTTAAAAAGAAATAAAGAACTAAGCTTTAAATTATAAAAAAAACAGTCAAAAGTATAAAGTGCAAAAAACATGCTGGTAGCATACAAAATAAAATCACAAAAACTGAACTCAGAAAGTGTATCCTTTTTCTTAGTATCCAGGAAGTGATGACATCATGCCAAATGCTCGCAGAAATCCAAAGATGTGTTATCTATGTGCATTTACTGAGATATATCTACCGACTTCTGCTTTAGGTAAAATCCATGTTTAAGGGCATTTTATTAGTTTCGTGTGAACAAACGAGATTTTGATCAAACATCAAATAAGAATAGTTCAGATTTTTTCAAATGCTGAATGTTAAGCGATTTCTAATAAGAACGAGTTGATGTAGACTTGGAAATTCCCACAGATTATATAAACGTTTAAGTGGTTCCTTAACGAAACTGATATACATATCGGTTAATGTGATTGCTGTTTGATTTTTTTTTCTCATAAATATTATGTCTTCATGTATTGAATGGTTTTTGACCAAACTTTCTAAAATTCTCTTTTCAAATGTTTCGATTGTTACTCCATTACTTTGTATCAATAGTTAAAACCCTCCCAGAGCAAAAACATGCAACACAGTTGGACATTTAACTCGAATTTGAGATGCATTTTTACAAAGTTATACATAATACGAATACCCCCTATAAAATCTGAAGGAGTATAGAGCTCACTAAGAGGTCTCTTTGTTATTTCCATTTTCCAAGCTTTTACAGTAAAAACAACAAAAAATAAAAGTGAAAAAGAACGAGAATTTGGATCAAAACTGGATTACAAGGGCTGCCAAGAGTCTAACACTGTAAGTGCAAACAAAGAATATTAGAGTTGTAAAAAACACAGAAAACAGACGAACAGAACAGGCATAAAGAAGTCTGACAAAGGCGAGTGTTAAAAAACTTATAAGAGATAATGCTCCTTTTAACTCTTAAGAACAGTGCTCAGAATCAGGATTATAATAACTTACTTCAGATATAAGTATATTCCTGATTTCACTGCTCGTTGAGTCGTTTAGAATTGAAAAGGGAAAGGAATCCATTTGAAAATGTGGGCATACTAAAATTCTATGAACGTCTGTATAACGTGGTATTTTATTGTAGGTATATGCAGTAGAATAATATGAATGAAATACCATCAAGAAAAAAGAACTAAGAAATGAAAATGGTATTAGGAAGCTCTTTTTTTTTAAATAAGTTGATACTTTGACTTTTTTTAATTTATTATTAAAATACGCCTACATCCACACTTTAAATTTATGATTCAACAAAATTATAAAAAAAAGAACGGTACAACTTGCAATGCCATGCTAAACCTTTTTGAAAACCCAGAAATCTGTTTTTTTATATACTTTTGAAACAAAGTAGTTTTTGTAAATAGTTTTGAAAAATTAATTTTTAAACTAAAAATTTTGCAAAAAAAAATTAAATATAATGTTCAAAGTAATTTTTTCAAAATTTTGTGTAATTAAGTATAATTTTTGTTTCCAAAATTCAATGCTCTTATAAGTTTTTAGTCAAAAACAGAAAACCGGATGCTAAAATGTCTTGTAGTTTTTGCGAAAATCAAAAATAACGTGAACAACGGTACAACTTAAAATGCCATGTTGTACCTTTTTTGAAAACCAGAATTCTATTCTTTTAAATTCTTTTTAAATAAAGTTGCTTTTGTGAAAAGTTTTTGAAAAATTAATTTTCAAACTCATATATGTATATGTTAAAAAGTTTTACAAGTTGTATTTTTTTTATTAAATAAATTTAATTTATTTTTATTAAATAAATTTAATACATTTAAAAAAAAAACTTGTTTTCGAAATTTGTTAATAACTTTTTAAGTTTAAAAAAAAATGTAGACTTTTAATTTGAACTCACTAAGAGAAAATTTTTAAAAGTGGTATCAACTTGTAATTAATTTGTGACAGGTTAAATTATTAGGTGACTGGACTACATATTTAATGGAAAACCGCTTCCCGCAAATGCGAGAAGTTAAATACCTTAACCTTAGATATATGGCCGATTACAAGTAAGCAATGCCTACTATCGTGTAAGCGTAGATTGGATGGAGTAGCGTAAGACATTTGTCATCTTCTATTACCGAAAAGTGTTTCCTAATAATAAACTAGTCGGAAAAAAAGAAGAAAAAGAGGAAGAAGCATCGCAGTTCCTTTTGATGAGAATTAGAATAGGTTATGTAAAAGTGTTTAGATTATTCTTCGACAGTAATAACTCGCATGAAATGATAAGTATGCGGTATTGAAAAATGGTGTGTATTGCTCAGTCCCAACTCAATGCCAAAATCTGATTTTTTCAAAAATTCCAAAATTCCCGCCATATTTTTTTTCTTGCTAAATTTATTTTTCAAGTCCCTTTTTAAAATGAGTTGATTTTCCTCCTTCAACTAAATTATCTTTCTATTTTCTCCGTGATAACAACTGTTCCTTTTACTCTCTACTCTCACTAATCAAAAAAACTGCTACAACAAAAATGGTATTTTGCCAATATTGTGTCGTATGAAAAAAATGTTCAGTTGTCAAAAAGTCTATTTACGGCAGCTTAAGGAATTCTTAGCTTTTCATTTTCTTATTACATTTTTTTCTTTTTCTTTTTTATAATATTGAATCGCAATTCCACATACATAACATCCAACTTCATATAATTTTTCTGAGGATAATTATAAGGAAAAAATCAGTAAAAGAAAAACATTAAAATTCTCAATTAAGACGGAACGAATAAACTTTTTGCCACGAAGAAAGATACCATACCTATGTATGTATGTGCATACTAGGAGTTATGTTCACGTTTATTAAGAAGTGAAAATTTGCTTCTTCATTTTCACAAGAGTCTTCTTAACTCCCTCATCAGTAAGCAGAAAGAAAATTTTTTTTCTTATGAGATGGCTTGTGTGTAAAACACATCAGAAAAATATTTATAATATAAATTGAGTTTGATGAACTTTCGTTGGAAATACTTTAAGAATTTGACGCTTACTTTTTTTTAAATCTTAACTAAAATTGGCATGACAAGCAAATTAGAAAACATGTCAGTTTGATGAAATCTGTGGATTAAAAAAATGCGAAGAAGAATCTGCAGGTTCGTAAAGAGCAGGATATGTGATGGCATTAAATTTGAATTGGAAATGACGGTGTGCACTTAGGTGAATAAGTAAGAGGATCTTATTAACATAAATCCTTCTTTAGGTTGACATTGTTCTTTTTTAAAGCTGAGTATTATGGACTAGGTGTATACTGGGGTCTGGGGATACAGAAGTGTAAGCTTGTAATTCTTAAACCCCTAACTAAAATGAAAATCCAAACAAAAATGTTACAAGACAAATTCAAGAGCGAAGCATATCACACATGAAAAAGCCCCTGATAACTTAATAAAAAGCAGACAGAATTGCTGGTTAACAAAAAAACAGACACTAAAGAAAAAAAGACACTTTAAGCGAAAAAATCCTCTTAGCCAGTTCCTGGAACAGTACTTTGCACTATAGTCTGATGTATATGGAATTGAAAACAGACCACTGTATATATTCTGGTTTTAGTCTTTTGGTTATATCCATTAGAGAAGATGCAGTTAAAGGTGAGACTAAGAAGTATGAGCGCCTTTAGATAAAAGCATCGGATATCATAGTAGGAATATTGTCAGAAAAGTGCATTTTTTATATGCATTTTTCTCATCTGGTAGTGCATCCCAGAAAATGTGTTTGTTTAAGTAAAGTTTCCACTTTACTACTACTGATATAAAAGTGCTATTTGAAAGTAACCTAAGCAAAGTATAATTTGTTAAAAAATATAAGCTTAACATGTTTTTAAATGTGTTGCGATCCAAATGAAAGTTAAAATCAATGTTGTTTAATACTATATTAACCTCCTTGCACTGCGAGTTATAGGCTCATTAAAGGCATGATTTACCCTATGATTGATTTCTTTGAATCAATCTTTGAATATGATAATGATTAATGATATTTTATCCTATCAATATGATGATAAAATGATAAAATATTATTAATGAAAATTATAACAAACATTTTGCTGCGATTTTCTAATGTCTGAATGTCTATTAGCTGACATCTTACATTATAGGAAGGCATTTCAATGTTCCATCCCAGTTTATTTATAGCGAATCTTGTAAACTTTTTTTGAATTTTTCGGTTCTGATAATATGAATATTGTATTGTGGATTCCATACTACGCAACAATAATCAAGGATTGATCTAACATAAGCAATGTATAAGGATTTCAATGTGTGAGGTTCGGTCAAACCAAAAGAATTACGCGATATAAAAGCTAGCATTGAGTTAGCCTTATTCACCATAAATTCAATATCACTTACAAAGTTGAGTTTAGAGTCAAAAATTACTCCAAAATCTTTTTTCACCTCAACTTGTCAACTTGGTTACCTTTTTCTAATGAGTTGAGAATAAAATTTGTGAAAATTCCAAGGTTGGATGAAGTCGACCTGCCAGATACAAAACCGTGCTGGAAAGGTGATATTGTTTCTTTGAGCAAGAATCTAAGCTTATCACACATTTTTTTCTCAAATAATTTAATTGAAATAGTTGAACAAAATGTTGTTATTTACTTGTTATTAATTACCAAATTTAGACTGACAGCTGAAATTTTCTGTTTGACTTAAACGTTTTGAAAGCGATGAATTGGTATAGTCGCCTCTTTTCTCTGCTCAGTTCTAGTCCAGTTCTATAATCACAGCTATAACCGATTCTTATCGAAACACAATACTCTTCTCTGCGTTAATTTCTTATAGCAGCTCAAATCGTTGCTCTAATATCAGCTAGAAACACAATTCTGATCAAAGCTTTAATAGCACACCGGTCTTAAATGTAAATTCAATCACTGTTTACTTGCACTACAATTTCATTTTTTTGTTTGCGCTGTCAGGCTATGGAACTCCCTGCCCTTATAGACATTTAGTACACTGCGAGGAACAAATTTTTTGATCGCATTCCGTTCAAATTTATATACTTTTATTTTTTTATAAATTGAAATTTCTGTAAATCATAAATTTAGCTCTTGGTAAGAATTGTAAAATGTGAAATAAATTTTAATTTACATTTCTAAAAGATAACGTGACAAATTGTGATCCAGAAGAGAGAGAGAAAATATGAACAAACTCTAAATTCTTTGAGAGAAACATTTTTAATACCACCACCATTAAATCAACCGCCCAATTTACAAGTCCCCATAAATTTTGTCATCCCATATCAAATGGTCGCTTCTTATCCTTTAACCATAGCAATAATCCTCGTTGCCTTTCAAAACATTATTGCATTCCATATTTTATGTTCGTCCTTGGAAGTTTTCGCCTAAAATGTCAGTTTGCCTTGACAAAATGAGAAGACAAGATGCGAAATCATAGACAAATAATGCGGAAGAAGTCTTTAGTGAGAGAGGGTATAGTAGTAGAGTATAGCTGTGGCTGACTGAAACAATGTTAGGAGTTTATGGTTGTTGGCAATAAATGACTTAGCAGTGGATACAGGAAAAAACATTAAAAAAAAGGATAATAAATGGGTTAGGATTAGTCATGTTCCGCATGAGTTAATATTTTGGTATTCGTTTAGTATTTAATTTATACAAATTATATCTTGGTTCATAAAGGACTTTGGTTATATTGTAGTCGTCGATCTTTTGATGGATGAGGGCAGTTACTGGCTGAACATTTTATATCGTTTGCATCAGCTGAATAAAATTTTATTGCAAAATTATCAAAAGAAACACAATAAAATTCACTTAAATTAACTTCTTTGCTTTTTAACACATTAAATAAAATATTTCTTCACAAAATACCCGGTCGCGTCACGGTAAACTGTTTTTTTTTATTTAATTTATTGTGAAACGTCAAAAGTGCTGTACGTCGAAAGTTAAAAGTTGGTGAACTTGTGCAGCACCGAGTACAGTTGCGTCGTATTGTGTTCGTAACATATTGGATTTGCGTGTATTCAATATTTTGACAGCTATTCCAGTTGCAGCTCCAGTTCCAGCACTGTCGCTTAATTTTGTGTTCAGGCAGTCAAAACCTAGGATTTATTTATATCAAAAACTCTTGGGCCTCTCTTTTGAAAATCTCTAAAATGCAAAATAGAATTAATAAAGCTATTGTATGTAACACAACACACCAACACAGTCGTTCATTCGAGTTATCTTTCCCCGAAAAACTAGATAAACAAGTTCCTTCCTTCCATATAAACTCATACAAAAAAAAAAGAAAGAATTATTTAGAATAACAATTAATATAGAGATCTACCAATATCATTGAAAATGTTTATCGTTTTTCTTGATAATTTCTCTTTAGAGAACAAGCTGTAGCGGCATGCAATTAATACCAATATATTATTATTATTAATAATCAGGTGGTGAATTATAGATTTTCATTAGTGCTATACAAGACCCCCAAATTAAATAACAAGGTCTCTTTACAAAATCCAAGAACCAGGGGGGGTTTTATCCGCCACTTGAGGGTATCTCTGGTAATTCTTCAACCTGAGAGATGGACGCTGGCTCCTTATTAGAATCTTCTCCATTGCCGACTCGATTTAGTATCAGTGACAGATTCTTAATTGGTCGCACATTCCTTCTCATATTAGTTAGCACCGAAAACCCTGAAGTTAATTTTTGTTGAGAAAACCCCCAGTAATTTACACGTTTTTCTGGCCGAAGCAGCCTTGACATATTGCGGCGGTTGATTTGGAAATCCTCAATACTAAAATCTTTTTTCAAGAGCAATTTTTGTAGAACTTTCTATTTCAACGAACACGAAGAGTTTCGAATTAACTCTAGTTTTTCTAGGCGACAGGAATTATTGTTAACCATGAATTAAACCCTATAAGATTGATTGTAAAAATTAACTTACAGTTTAATAAGTTTGAAAGAAATGTTACCGATAATTTTTGTCTATCAATATTTCTGGTGATATCTTATAAATATAAAAATATAGTTACCTAGGTTGTTGATATTAATATTTAAATCAGTCTTAAATAAGTAATGAGGTTCTTCGACTCAGAGCACGACATGTTTGCTCTGTTGAAAGCCTGCAACAATTCATCGTTATGTCTGACTAATCATTCAATTTGAAAAATATTTTGAATTCTCTTCAATCGTATAATATTGAAGACATTATCGGACTAAAATAAAATGCAAGTATCCTCATTTATATTTCAATAAGTAATCTAATATTCATCTATTGTGTGTTAAGTGTAAAATTCTTCTCGAGAGGAATCTTATTTCTTCCATAAATTTTTCCAATTTATTTTACCAAGTTCTGTCATTGACATAAGTAATACAAAATGATTTACCCCAATAAGGGTGTGCTTTAATACAACTTCTAGCGCATCCTGTTCAATTTTTATTAAATCATCTTTCACGAGTATATTCCAATCCAATTGCATCTATATATTGCTAGACATTCACAGCTACAGGTGTTTGATTGCAATAGTTCACCTACATTAAGTATAATCCGGTAAAGTAGGAAGGTGTGTGCTGCAAAATTATTTATATTTCTTATCGAAGTTTTTTGAATTTCATGGACGTATATTTGCAAACGTTTTTAAAACATGAATATAAGTAAGGATGGAACCGTTTTTCAAACCAAACATAGATAACGTTATTAGAATAATTATATTTAACTTTGTCTCTGTAAGGTGGACATTGCCTTTAAAATACAACAAATGTTGCACGACACTAGTTATAGAAGGAGTAGAAAGTTATGAAGTAGGAACTATTTTTTTCTTTTGTATAATGGACAGAGAGTTAGTCGATTTGTGTTTTTTATTGCGTATCTTTATGGGCGACGGACGTTTATCAAAATTTAGGAGGTATGCTGAAAAGAAAAAAATGTTATGTAACCGTGCTTGTATTGGACCCGGAATGCCAAGTGTAGCAGCCAATTTTTAGTTTTAAGTGCTACGACCGCGCTGCTATATACGGAGCACTTTTCGCATAGATTATCGTGTCATTAAATTAAAGGAAAGTGAAAAGATGACAGCATGAACTTGTATTGTATTGTATATTTTATTGTAGCAGTAATTATTTACATTTTTTCTTATAACTATATTGCACAATTTACAGAGATTTAGTATAACTCTACTTTACTTCTGAAAAATATAACATTTTTATATAAATTATCACAGTTTAATAAAATGAAAAATCGAAGGAAAAAGCTACAAAAAAAAAACCTTCTTCAAATTGTCAGAAACATGTTATCCAAGATTGGAGAGAATAGGAGGCTAGAAAATTGCTCAAAGTGCCAAACTCAAAAATGCTTTACAAGCAATAGCTAAATAAATATATCTTACTAAAGTAAGTAATTTCAATAATTAAATAAATAAATAAGTTAATAAATATAAATAAATAAATAAGTAAATTATAAAAAGTAAATAGATAAATAAATTAGTTAATAAATAAATATACATATAAATAAATAACCAGATTAATAAATAAATAAACAACAAATAAATAAATAACAAATAAATAAATAAATAATTGAATATATAACTATGTTAACAAACAAATGAATAAATAAATAAACAAACAAATAAATAAATAAATAAATAAATAAAAATAAATAACAAATAAATAAATTAATAATTGAATAAAAAAACACATAAATAAATAATTAAATAAACAACAAATAAATAACAAATATAAAGCTTTAACCATTTTTTTTTGTTTAATTTTTAATGTTTTTTTTTTTTTTTATTTTTTTTTTTTTTTTTTCTTACATAGCCAAATTTGAGATAAGGTAGTTATCGGAAAGACTGCAAGATGTATTATATCGCTCAATTAAATTAGTTATTCTAAATGAAACTTTTTCGATGTTGGCCAATGCGTGGAGATTTTCCGTTGAATAGTGCCATGGTAAATTTAGTATCATTTTGAGAACTTTGTTTTGGGTTCTTTGCAACCGAAGTATATGGCTGTTAGCACATTTACCCCAAACAGGCGATCCATAAAGCATAATGCTTTGAAAGATAACCTTAAAAATGATGAGCTTATTTTCAACACTGAGTTTCGATTTTCGGTTAATAAATGGATATAAGATTTTTATAGCTAAGTTGACCTTGTTGATTGTTTCTTGTATATGAAGCCCAAAAGTAGGTGTTTTGTCTAGGTGAACTCCTAAATACTTAGCACTGGACTTCCACTCTGTTGGAATGCCATTAATTTGAAGCATGTTGCTGGGCAAGAAACAAGCTTTCCTTTTTCTAGTGAAAAAGACAGCTTGAGTCTTCCCAGCATTTATTTTAATTTTCCAATCATTGAAGTATGTTTGCACAGTATTCAACGCACATTGCAAGTTGGTTTCGATATTAAAACCAACTGAATCTGATGAATACAAACAAGTATCATCTGCAAAAATAGCTGATTTGCAGTTTGTTAGCCTTGGGAAATCATATGTGAATATGGTATATAAAAATGGACCAAGAACTGATCCTTGTGGTACGCCAGCAAGGACTTCATATAGATCAGAAAAGCAATTATTTACTGAAACTTTAAAAAGTCTTTCACATAAAAAGGAGTGGATAATTTTAACAATGAAAATTGGAAAATCTAAAACTAAAAGTTTATGTATTAGGCCGTTATGCCACACTGTGTCAAAGGCCTTTTCAACATCTAGTAAAACCATACCAGTGCTTTTACCTAGTGCAAGATCATTTTTTATATCTTTGGTTATCCGATGTACTTGGTGCACTGTGCTATGACAACTTCTGAATCCAAATTGTTCCGCTGGAAGGATATCATGAGCGTTTAAGTGTATCACAATTTTACTTTTAATAATTTTCTCAAGACATTTACTCAGAGAACTAAGTAAACTAATGGGTCTATAACTACATATAGTGGAAGGATTTTTTCCAGGTTTTGGAATGGGAATGATTTTAGCTGTTTTCCATTGCTTTGGGAAATAACCCATTTTTAAACAAGCAGTAAAAAGAGCTTGTAAAAATTTTACACCTGTTCTGGGTAGATTTTTTAAAATTATATTTTTCAGACCATCGAGTCCTGGGCTCTTTGAATTTTTAAGACCACCAATTATAGTTTTTAAATCTTCTATTGAAATTATATCATCATCAACTTCAAGTTGTTGAGATCTAATAAATTCCATGGATTGCTCAACAGCAGTTTCAATAGAACTACTGCTCATAATATTGCTGCTTACTTGATGATTTCTAGAAAATTCATTTGCTAAGGCATTCGCTTTTTCAAGATTTGTCAAAATAACAGAGTTACCAGTTTTTAACGCTGGAATCTGACTGTTTTTTTTCTTGACTATTTTGACTAGGTTCCAAAATGGCTTACTAGCTTTATCCATTGTTTGTAACTTTGCATTCCACATTTTGTTTTTGTGTTCCTGAGTTAGTACTTTAATTAAATTATTAAGAACTTTTGTTTCTGTCAAATAAAAAATATCTCTGGTTCTCATCCACAATAACCTATATCTATTCCTTTTTTTAATAACTTGCACAATATTAGCGGGAAGTGAATTTGGGGGTTTCGTTGAAAAGTCTTTTTTTTGGAACGGATTGTGCTACGCTTTCGAATGCAACAGTTGTAAAATTTTCAACTGCTTCATTAATTTGATCTAAGTTGACATCGTTAGGATTAATTGTTGGTAAATTTCCTAATTTATCTCGCATCTTCTTTTTAAACCTTCTCCACTTAGCGTTTTTGAAATCAAAAACCATGTTTTCATTTTGACTAGGTGCATAATTAACGTTACACATAACCGGAAGGTGGTTTGAACTTAAATCGTTAATGACTATAGGCTGACTGAAAAGTTCTGGCATATTAGTTAAAAATAAATCTATAGTTGAAGGATTTGTTCTATCGTTAGGAGGTATACAAGTGGGTTCAGGAGGATACAATATATTAAATGAGTGTCTTGTATTTAAATCATGCAAAATATTACCCCAAGCGTTGGCTCTTATACATCCCCAGTTCCTATGCCTACAATTAAGATCTCCTCCAATCAAAAAAGTTTCATTCATAGTGACCAGCTTACGTAAGTCATTTCTAAAATCATATCTTTTACTTACGGAAGTATTGCCACCCGGAAAGTAGACAGAAAATATTTTAATTGAATGACCATTAACAAATGGTATTTCAATACCAATATTCTCTATTACCTTAGTATCAACAATCGGTATTAATCTATGCTTTATCGTTCTTTTTATAAACACGGCAACACCGCCTCCTATTCTCTCCTCTCTATCTAATCTATAGCACTTATATTCTTTATTAGCAATATTTACATTTTTGTCTAACCATGTTTCATTTACAAGACTGACACCAATATTATGCTTGCTTAGAAAAGCAAAAAATTCTATACATTTAAACCGAATGCCTCTAGCATTCCAACAATTTATCTTTAAGTTTGTGTTTAACATTATTTACCTGCGTATAAATACTTAATTGCTAATTGTGCAATACAATTGAATTGATCTGCTTTTGAATTACATTGACCAAGTAGTGTGATCATCTCTGCAGTGAGAGAATTAATTTCATCCAAAGAAAAGAGTACACCGGTGTTGTTGTTGGTTGGACCCATAAAACCGGTTTTGTTGACATTGTTTGACCAAAAATTGGAGTTCACATTGCTGTTGGGATTAGTCATATTCGTTTCTGCTGCTGATGAGGATATGTTGCTCTTGCGATTGTTAGGCTTAATAGCGGGAAAGTCATTAGAGTTACATATAAATGGTTGTGATGGTTCGTGATAATTTCGCTTGGATATCGTGCCCGATTTGTTTCTTGCAGATAGTTTTTCTCTGATTTCGAAAAAACTTTTCCGACTTATGCAAACAGGATCGGTTGATTTATGGGTTTCCATACAATTTGCACATTTGATGTTTGTTGATTTGCACTCTTTAGTGTCATGGTTCTCAGAACAATTAGCACAATGTGTCTTAATGTGACAATGTTTTTCACCGTGTCCGTACATCTGACAGTTGTAACACTGAGTAACTTTGTTTCGTGGTCTGCGAGCAAAATCCCATCGCACTTGTGTCTTAAAAATTGAGCGGCAATTTTTTTTAAGATCACTTAGTCTTATGGAACCGATCTCAAGATACACTAAATAAAAAACATCAATAAACTGATCGTAGTGTTTCTTAATTAACTTTATATTTTGACATTTAAGTCCAAAGGAAATAAGTTCTTTTTTAAGTTCAGTAGTACTAAGTTCGTGTAAACCATACAACATGACTTTGAATGACCTCTCTGTTGGCAGTTCATGAGTGTAAAACTGCCAGTTTTTTGTTTTTAACTCTGCACACACTCTATCGTAGGTCTCTAAGTTCTCACAGTTTAATTTAATGCCAATAGACATTTTTTTAAGGCTATAACTATCAAGTTTTAGATCAGCTAATAAACCATGCACATTTTCACAAGTTTTTTGTAGAACGCAAACCGAAGGTATTTTGGACTTTTTGTTTGAGATTGGTGGTTGAATTAATTCATCATCAAGTTCAATGTCTTGGTCTTTTCCCGTATCGGGATGAGTTTGTAGGGGTATCCAATATTTTGGATGTTTTTTGTTGGAAGACATCATGTCTTCGCAACAAGGGGATCGAGTTCGCTTACTGATTTTGATTCTTTTACTTTACTATACCGCACAGAAGGTTAAACGTCGTGGGCGTTCAGCGTGCCGATCGGTACTCAACAGCATGAACTTTATTCCAAATTGATATACACTTTACCACATTACATTATAAACGGTCGAAAAAATTCCAACTTCCGCAATCCCGAAAGACAAAATTTTAACAGAAAAAAAGTGGGGGTTAATGGACCAGTTAGCTATATTGAACCTCATCATTGAAAAATTTCTCTTTCAATTTTAAGTCAAATTATCCAACAAATATGGTTTTGATTGGTATTAAATTTTCTATTATATTTTGAGGCAGTAATATAGGCTAGTTTTTCTTCTAAAAATTAAGCCCGAAACAGGTTTCTATACAATAAGTATTAACAGACCTTATAGTTGCATTTATATGGCTAAAAATTTCAATATTGAAGATAGATATATATATAGGTTCACCATTATATATATACTAATCCAAAAATTGTTTTTTTTTTTAAGAATGCATAAATAACCTTTATTATGTACTTGTATTCCAAATGAAAATTCTTATAAATACTGCATTGATACATATATATCAATCCAAGGAGAGTACAATTGGAAACTAATAAATTGTGCTCTGTCAGTGTATATTCTTTCAAGTGCCCAGTAACATAATATCAAACAAAATAAAAATAAATTTCTTCTTGGATTGAAAAAGAAAGTACAAGAAATAACTTGTCCATTAGGAATCCATTAGTATCGGATAGAGTGAGTTATCGAATTTGTACATCTGTCAATGTTGCAGAATCCTTGTTATAAATGATGAATGGTTTATTTGGAAGAAATAATTCTTCCAATATTTGTTTTTAACTTTTGATAAATGAAGAGCAATTTATTTATCAAAGACATCTTCATTGTTGGTTGTGTTTGACGATCAAATATTTGTTATTAAAACAACATAATTTCATTTTATACATTTAAAGACTCTATTATGTCGAACATACAACAATCATATTTTACAACTTTACTTGTGTTCATATATTCACAACAACAAGAGCTACTATTGAAAAGGAACGTCAGAAACAAATAGTGTCAAATTGTTTTAATCCTTTATTAAGTTTTCAATAAAAAAATATAAAACTTTTGTTTTGGAATGTTTGGTATCACTTTTGTTTCATATCCAAAGTTTGATGCCATACGTTCAAAACAGTTCCAGTATTCTTGAAAAATAATTTGTTCAAGGTATATGGGTCAGAGTTCTTTCCTAGTATTCGGTACAATTTTTAATGCTAAGTTAATTTTTTTTTTTTAATACATATGCATTCGAGTTTGCATCCAAACCCATTCCAATGTGAACACTTTTTTTGTTGTACACCGGCTTAAAATTTCATAAGTTCCATAAGTTAAGAGGGTTTTAAGAATTTCGTAAGAACTGTGTAGTAAGATCTTTAATTCAGTTTATAGTTAAGATATTTTTGATTTCTTTTCAAAAACTTAGCAGTAATAAGAACTTTGCCGGTTAAAACCGTTATGCTTTTTGTTTACTTCTTCTTGGAGGGCCACCTGTTACGACTCCTTTCATCATTCACTAGAAATTGTCCTTTATCATTATTAATGAACTGTAAGGTTGACAAATTTCTTGAGTCTTTCTCCTTCTTTTTTCTCTTTTAAAATTATGAACATTTTTGTATGTTGTATGGTTTTGCGTTTAATAATAAAAACTACAGAAAAACACATCATTCCACGAATAACATTATTTCATACTTAGTTGCTTTATTCATGTCATATATAATTCCGCCCATATTTTTCAGCTTGTTTTAAATAATTTAAGTATCTGTCTATGTATGTTCATATGAATTATAGCTCCGCTCTTACAATCTGCATTATTTTATAAACGGGCAATGATTCGTAATGTTATTTGATTATAAAATGTTTTTTTTTTTTTAATTTCATATTGATTTCATTTTTAATGAATAATTTTATGATTTGAGTGAAAGGATAATTAATTCATCGTTGTTATATTTTTTATGGTTAATAATAATTTGAAAATGAAATATTTGTCTATTTATAGTTTAAGTTTTTACTTTGTATTATATTTTGAAGTACAATAAAATTTTATACTAAAATCTTTTTCATGGCAATTTAGTTTTTAAATAATAAATTCAGTTGAATTTTGATATTTGACAATAACTTTTGTATAAATGTCATAAAGAAAATGTCGGAAAGAAAATCGATGCAATCCGGAAGTGGATTTAATTGTATATAAACTTAATGGTCTTCATCATATTGAAATTCTTACATTTCTCTTAAAATCTATCTTCCCATAATGAAAAATAAGACTTTAATTTAGGTAGTCTTACATATATATGAGTCTCCCATTTGGAAATGAGGATCTTTTGAAAGGAAAACTTTTGGAATCCTTGAACAAATAAGATAATCAATAACAACATTTATAAAAATGTTTTATTACATCCTTATATATAATCTTTCTTTTATAACATAAAAGTATATCATGTAAATCGGATTTCAGCTTTACCATAAATCCCTTAAAATTATAACTGTGGTTTCAAATTTCATATTCATAGATACATGAACAAAAACAAAAGAACTAAGGACAAATGGACTTAGAAGGTTCTCATCATTCTCATGAAATTTGAATAGAGTCATCATTCTATTTCAATTTCATGTGGATTGCTTTTGATTACTTTTGATTAAAATACCCACTTCAAAAACTGAACAGTAATACTAAAAGATCCTCAACAGTCTGCACATTTTATATGTTACTGTGTCATTTATCTTAAAACTTTTCATCTTCTCTTTTATGATTATGAATTTGATAATTAATTCAATATGAGACAAAAAGGACATGCATGAACTTTCAAAAATATTATTAATACATTATTTCAGATGCATGAACTGAACATTGCAGATTCTAGATTGTATGTAAAACTAGAATTGACATGATTTTAGGAACTTTTTTGATGCTGCTGGTAGCGACTTCTATTCCATTAAGGAAGCCCTCCTGAGCATTAATACAATAAAGACAAAACATTTTTATCCATATTTTTTTTAATTTGCTCAATTATTTTAAAGTTACTTGAGGTATCGCGTTTATCAAAATGGCTTTATTAGATCCGACTTTTTGAATACTCCTGAAAGACAAACTAACCATTCCACAAAAAGTAAAACTTGGTAATTTGTGCGTCAACTATGCACCGTGATTGATTCAAACAAGCTTGCGTTATCATTTTTGTATAATTTTTTCATAAAAATGACCAGGAAGCTTGTTTGAATCAATCACGGTGCTTATTTGAGGCAAAAATTACCAAGATTATTGGTTGATTTTTTTTCTGTGATTCAAATCATTAAAACTGAAAGGTCTGGTATTCTGTTGCATAAAAACATCTCTACCGACTGACCTAAAACCTGAATAACAAAAACCTGGATAAAGTACCCTATAGTTATATAATTTTTCCATCAGGGGGATATATTTTGGGACACCCTATTATTGACCAACGCACGGTTAGTTTATATGAGTTAAGAAAACTGTATAATACCTAATACAATACGAGTGTACACTGTAGAGAGTGATAAAATCCCGATCACTCTGTTAGTATAGGTAAAATAGGGGTAGGACTGGATATGCAGCTCGACTGAGTGAAATTGGTGGTTGAACGATCTTACGTCATTCCATATCAATTGTTACGGGCGCTCGGTCGAGTTAGCAAACTTGTAGTCGAATAATAAAATAAATATTTAATTTTTTATGTTAATACTGGCGCAAAATTATAGTCAATATAACACGGTCCCAAAAAGAATTTAATACTTTGTTAACGTTTTCACAACCTATAGACAGATAAAGCTAACTCTTTAATGAAGCATACTTTAAAACCAGGAAATCTCCATTTTATCTTTTTAGATCCGAGTCTAATTTTCTGACAGAAAAACTGAACACTCTCTAGAAAGAGAACGAAACTACACACAAACACTATTTAATTCCAACAACAAAATCTCTCACTGGAAGAAATTACTGGAAAGTCCATAAATTGTTTATTATATGATACAAACTTATCACCTGGTGATAATGTTAAGTTGATGTTTGTTAGGATTAACTTAAATGATTTAAAACGAGGCGACTATAGTTTTGCGCCACTATGTATAAATCTTTTGAATTTAAATTACTGAAGGAAAAAAACAACTCCTTTTTTTTCAAAAATGCCTTAATCTGCTAATTTTGCAAAAATGTTTGTGTAATCAAAATGTAAATAAAATTCTTCAACTATACTCTTACATCTCTTAAATGTTGCTATGTTCATAAAATTATGGCTAACACACATGTAACATCGTAAATTCACACTTGACCAAGAAAGATTTATTGCTTAATTTAACAGATGTTTCCAGGAACAATAAAAAATGGATAAAATTAATTACAAGCTTCACATAACGTATTTCACATTACATTCTGCACATTTACTTCTGTCCGTATAAAAACCGGAAGCTCGCCTTTTATTAAATGCCTGTTGAACTATTAATTAATGTGTCTTGTGCCATAATAACATTAATAACGTGGTTTACAAAAGCATATTATATGGTATGCTTATATTAATTCATCTGGAAGTTAATGTGCAAAACTGAATGTAAGTCATGAAGGATCTCGCTACCATTTAGGCTAAGCTGTAGAAGTTAAGGCAACATAACGTGCCTGAAGTTGATCTAATTTTATTGTTCTAATTTAATGGTCATAATTTACTTTGCTTATTATTTTATAAACTCTCACTCTTTCTGTTTCTAATCAAATCATTTTTTTTTGTCAAATTTTAATTTTATCTTGACTAATGACAGAAAAAACATGTTTTGGGCTTATATTTGCACAATTGTAACGCCCCAAAAACATCTATATTCCAACATTGTTTCTCATTAAAACACTGAATTAAAATACTTTTAAAATTTCTAAAAAATTCTTCTTCGTTAGATTATTATTAAATACAAACACAATTCTTGATATGTACATACATATATGAAAACACTATTTTCAATTAACTTGGCGCACACATTCTCACTGAAAAACTCAATTATTTACTTTTGAATTTATATGCATTTTATATGTGAATATTGTTTTCACATACATACGTTTCCAGTGAAACTGATTTTAATTTAAACTCAACCATGAGATAGTTGTGTGGAAACACTATAAGGACTTCAACATTCAAATCACTTGGGTATAGAGCAATAAAGGAAAGTAATAAAGTAAAGAGGAAATATGATTTATTAAATCTCATATTATATAGTATCTTCACAAATGTTACTGTGCAATTTAATATAAGTATGCACTTGTTTTTTGTGATTCGGGTTTTATGAATGTGGGTAAGAAGATAATTTTCTGAAATTCAAATAAGGATGGCATATTTACTTGAGTTAAAATGTGTGTACTTCGAAGCATATTATATATACATATGTATATAGCCAACTCAAGAGAATCAAAATTATGGTTGTATAATTTAAAGTTATATAGAACAAATCTTATGATTATAAATCTTGTCGCTTTTAGGAACATATAGGCCAGGCCGTGTGCCAATTGCGTTGAAATTGTTGGTAAATTTGATCCCAGTTAAATTTGATCCCTTTTTACTAGGGTGAATAAAATTTTGCTTTTTGATGTGTCAATTGAATTAGGAAAAGATTTTTAAAAATATAAACTTCCCATTGAGATTCATTGTGTTCAAGAGCCTATCCAGTAATGTTCAGATACATTTCGTACGTTAGTAACAATAGTTGACTAGGTATTTATAATTAATTTTTGTCGTTCTTTTAATACAAAATTGCTACGAATTTCATTCATGTGTGTCTCATAGTATTTATATAAATGCATAAACAGTTTTTCACAAAAATACGAAGCTATACAGATGGCTTTGGATACAATCGATAAAAAAAGGTGCAATAAATAACGCGGCCGATAATAAAAAGATGTACAAATGAAAGCAGCAAAACAAATATCAAAAATTAACTACTTGCTAAAATTTTAATGAGCTCCTGAGCTGGAAATAAACAAACTTGCTCTTGTGTAGCAAATTGCCACAAAAATAAAATTAAATTTAAAAATTTTTGTTTAACATTAATGAGTAGGTACATATTTTAATCTTACAAAGTTTTTAAAATTACTGCAAATACTTTTTTCATGCCAAAATCAAAGTATGCAGAAAATTTTATTTGTTGTCTGAATTTAAATTTACTAAAAAACTAATTCCAAAAAAAACGGTTTAAAAAAATAAAAAGCACGACTGGGTTGCACGACCTTGCTCTTGGGCAGGTTACCTTCTTGTTTACGACTTGAAAATTAATTTGACGAGTTTGAAGAAAAAAAAGAAGTTTTTTTTTTTTAATTCTTTTCAAAGAAATACTTTTTTTAAAATATTTGTATGCTTTATTTATTAGGCATTGCAGGACTACCTAAATAATAAATTTTATAAAAATCGGTCAATAATTTAAAGAAATAGTCAATTCACCGTTTAAAAGATTTTTTGGAAAAAAATTTCTGACGAAAGACTTTTTCGTTGTTAACAAGTCACTCATGTGAAATTTTATCAAAATCGGTAGTATTTTTTTCGAGATAAATTTCGTTTTTCGTATACGGTAGTTTTTTTTAAGCTATAGAACAAACATTTTAATTGCTTCTCTAGGGAATGGTTTATGAACCCTATTTTTTTTAGTCAAGCCGTTTGCCAAATATTGAATTTACAAAAAAATTTATTTAAAAAAATTATTAAAATTAAAACTAAGCACTTTTGCAAAAATTTTGGTATTGAAGTGTAATCAATTCATCAAGATGTTTCTAAAAAAAAAAATTAATAAACATCGATTTTTGCTTTCACGAAATAGCTCAAGAAAAAAAAAAAACGTTATTTTTTGAGCTTTAAATAAAAAAAATCAATTTCTTCTCTAACGAATAGAGTGCCAACCCTAGACGAATTTGAAGGAAATCGGTTTAGCCATTTAGGCTATTGGAACTTATTCAACCAGACTGACAGACAGAGTTTTCAGACAATTTTCGTCTTCTCTATCATCTTAATGTCATGTTTGATTTTTTTTTGCACGAAACGCAAGTAAAAATGTCTCCGTTGTCTCTTCATCTGTTGGTCGTATAATAATTTTGTTTTCTTAGTTTTATGAAGAAAAATATGTTTTACAACTTTGTCTTACATATGTTTTTGACAGATCTTTTCCATAAGAAGTTATTTTCAAAAAACTGTAAAAAATTTGAAGATGGAAATGATTTTTTACAATTATATGGTTTCCCGCTGGTCAAAAAAACACAAAATTTAACATTAAAATTAAAAAAAATTGATGCATAATGTAGGTACCTATATTAAACGTTTTTAAAGAACAAACCAAATTTTAAATATATCTTAAGAAATTACCTACATATAAGGCAGCAACTAATTGATTTCACATGAAGAAGAATTCATAATAAATTGTTTGTTATTAAAAAAAAACCAATAACAAAAAATCAGAATCTTCTTCATTCTGATTTTTTTTATTGATTTTTTTTTTAATATTCTAATGGATATATGTTATATTTTATTTTGTTTAGACAACGGAAATGGGAATCGTTAAAAAGTGTTTCTCCAAAATACTAAATTTTTCAACAACTTCGGAGTTATCGGATCTGAAACATAAATCGAAATTAAAAACTAATTTTTAATCGAAGGAATTGTTAAATTGGCTAAAGCTTTTTTGATCGAAGGTAGGAAATTAATTTTTTTCTTACGAGAGAATAATAATTGGACGAGAACAATAATTGGACGAGAATAATATATTAATTGACGGAATTCAATCTATCGGAGAATATACGTGGTGAATAACTTTGCACACTTTCCTTATACCAAGTTTGGTTTCGAAGAAAGTGATTTGTATCATAATGCTAATACAACCAAACAAAATCTGTAAGCTATGGTCACGATTGAGAATAAGCTGCGGAATATGATGTGATAACCATATATTTTGTATGCAGTGTACAATTATGTACATACATCACTAACTTTAAGGAGTTTTACGACCATTATAAGCTTATAGTGACTTTTGTAAGCTTTTTGAAATTGTGGTTTCTTAATTGAACAGATGTTCCAGCAACAATAGAAAACCAAAATTGTGTTTCCTTAAATAGAAACATTAATACCTTCAATTAACAAAATACACATTTTCAACAAAAATGTTACGATATCAAGGTATCCCATTAAGTCTTTAATGCATACATTCCTAATGTTCGTTATTTCTATGCCAAGTTCTCCACAAATGGAAACACACATTTTCCGTAAATGAATTCATGTCATTCCTGCCAAATGTTTGGGTAATTAAAAGCTTGTCTGTTGAACTATAAGCAATTATAACATTATGCTCTTACCAACAATAATTAAATGCTTGACATGTTCTCAGAATGACAAAAAAAAAACAAACAAATTAATCATTTAACATGTTGGTTCCATATGAAAGATAAAATCTGTCGATCTAATGAAACCATTATGGAGATAGAAATATCTAGAGTCAAATTCAAAACCACTAAAGCTAAATTAAAGTAAAAATTCCAGGACAATTCTACGGTCAAATATAGTTTCCAAGTTCAAATAGTTACAAAAGGCATGATGCCTTTTGGGGGTTTTGAAATTTCAAACGTTGCTTTGAGATTCAGAACAAAAACACAAACTTTGTAAAATGCTTCAATGACTTTTGTTCAAAAAAAAAAAAAAAAAACTAAATAAAATTACAAAAGTTTTGAATTGAATAGAAATGAGAAAGCAAAAAATCTGTATGGTCGTATTCGTGTAACTATAAGTTAACTTTGTGAGCCTTTTTTCCTTGCAAGTTTTTTTTGTTAGAAGGTTTAGCTGATGGAAATACTTTTATTTCCTTTATGGCGAAACGTTTATTCAACTTACCTTACAACCCTATCCTGACATATATAACAATTGGAGTGAATAAGGTTTACAAGTCTCGGTGACATTTAAAAACTGATGCTTTGCAAGAGTTGAAGTATTTTAAATAATTTTATAAACTCTCACAGAGCAAGATTGAGTTAAGGGTTTGAAAAAGGGATGTTAAGCCATAACTAAATGGGACTTTCAAGTGGTTCTTAAGTTTCAAGGGGTTTCAAAAGCACATAGTGAATCCTTTTCATTAGTGACACACGATTTCTGAATTTGAAAAGTTCTATTGAATAAAGTTACAGATATATTTTTTTAGTTTAGTTTTATTGAAAGATTTAGTAGTGGAAACTAATTTAGAGAGTATTAAACAGGAGCAGTTTTTTTTATTTTTCGCAAACTTATCAACCAAGGTGTGTGGAATATAGTAATGGCCAAGGAAAGCTTGCAATACTTTAGTATATAAAGAAATCAGGACTTGGATAGTATTTAATGGCCTGGTTTACAGCAGCAACTGTAAAGAAAACCATTTCCTTATTGTACATGGTAATTTTTTATTCTAGTTTATCCTTGCTTTTTTGGTAGCAATGTTTTATAAATGAAAAAAAAAGGTTATCATTTCTTTCCCAACCTTTTCGACGGTGGTTGCCACCTTCCTCAGGGATCTTTTATTTACAAAATAGAATGACCATTTTTACAGCGCAACATTTGGAAACTTACTTGAATTTAGATAAAAAAAAAGTTTTACGTAAAACATTACCTTTTTTAAAGCAAAAAAAAAAATATATTAAAGAATTGAAAATTAGATTTGATTTTACATATGTATTTATTTACACTTCAAATTGAAGATTTGTCATGGCTTCTCCCATTTACCAGTGAACAGTAAACACATGAAATATTCTGTGTGTCTTATGTTTGCGGTTCATGTTGTTTTTGTTATTAATTATATGGAGTTTTTCTAATGTCTACCGCTTAGAAATATATGTTTCTCTGTTTCTATAGTATTTCAATCCTGTCAAAATCTGGTTTGTGCTCGCGTTCTATGATGTGGTAAGCCAGTGCTGTCCTCCCGCTACTTTTGAGTTTAATGTTGGACTTGATGTGATTAGAAATTCTCTGTCGCAGAAATTATTTTGTGGTTCCTACAAAGTAAATATCGCAACTTTCTTTTTCGTGCCCCAATCCATTTTTTTCCAAAAGAATACGATCGATTTTTATAAAATTTCACATGAGTGATTTTATGGCAACGATAAAAATTTTCATTAGAAAAAAAAATCGAAAAAACATTTAAACCTCCCACTTCTCATAGAACCGGGTTCTTTTATGCCGAATATCTCTTAAATGTATTTACCATTTTTGATGAAATTTGATATTCAGATAGTCCGGCAATGAAAGAGGGTCGAAATTCAAAATTCTGTTTCTAAAAAAAAACAGCCTTTCAAAATTCTGGCTGTTAAAACGAACAAAAATATTTGGAAAACATTTTATTTTTGAAAAAAGAATTGTTTAAGAATTCAAACAAAAATTTATAAAAACTGGGCAAATGAATTTCCAAGTAATTAGCAAAAATGTAAACTTGCCACAAAATCAAGTTTATGGAACCCAGTCGTGTTCATTATTTTTTTGGCGAACCTCATATTTCAAAATGTTAGTAATTCTGAATCAAAAACTTTGTGCAGTAGAAAGTAGCTATGTTTTGTTGTAGATACACATTGACAAAATTGCCGGCGGGACAACTAATCAAAGGTAATCTTTTTGCCAGTATTCATAGAAACGGAACTGAATTCACATTATAAGCAAAATACCCTCCTCAATCACCTTATATTATTTCATCCTAGCCCACAGGAATGTATATACTATATAATGTATTTTATAGCTATCCCGCATCTGATATCCTTTCTCTTGCCACGAGCAATAATTTGTGTATCGATTCCATTCCGCCTGGAAAAATAAGCACGAACATTGTAAAGAACTGATGATGCCATTTTACCGTCCAGGATAAAAGCCAAAACTCAAAGAATAGGATTTTGAAAACACAACCAATCGCACCATGTGGTCATTACTATAGGACGTATGGTTGTAGGCTGTTGTTGGTGGTCCTGTAGTTGATGTTTTCGTAATTCAAAATTTTCGATCTGTCCGTTTTTGTGGTCGATGTCCGTTTTAATTAACTTAAGCTCGTTCTCGTGCAATTATGTCATGATTACTAAACTACATTTCGTGAAATTTGAGTGTGCGATTATATTTTATCACTGCAAATAACGCATACGGTTAAGGCAACTCAAACTCAACTATATCCTATACGTACACCCACAAAATAATTGTACATCATAAAATATTTCGCTTGAAATATGGCATTTTCAATATCAAATCAATTTTTCGCAATATCATCTGCAGGAAGTACGACACCACAAATGCCTACAACCGAATAAGAATCAACATAAAATTCCCTTTGAAAATACATGAAATATTGATGTCGAATTTACATATTCGAGTTCAAGCTTATAGTGAACAAAAGTATCACCCATTCAAGTGAGTCCTCGTTAGTGAGTTTAAATGTAAGGAAAATATATTCAAAACAGTTCAACATAAATCATGTGGTATATTTATATTTTGCAAGGCCATGTTCATAGCGAAATAATATAATACTTACAAAAGAAGAATGCAAATTCTAAGTTTCATATTTGTGAATGGATGAAATGTTGTAACTTAGTAGAATAAAAAGACGGCATTATAGTTGACCTTATATAATTGAAATATCTGTTGTATATTTTTGAGTTAAATTTATTTCAAAAGGAACTATTTTGATACAATACAAACACGGGTCTAGGCTAATTCACTGTGCGAAATTCACTGCACACAATTAACTGTGGAACACAATTCACTGTGGGGAGAATAATTTACTGTGGCGGGCAATTCATTGTAATGGACAATTCACTGTGTAAGCATTTCACTGTGGAGCATTATTCGCTCGCGTGAATAGTTCACCACAGTGAAATGCACACAGTGAATTGTCCATCATAGTAAAATAGATGGGGGCTATTTAACCTTTCTTTTATTGAAAAGTGGAACACATACAAAAAAAAAAAAAAATTTTTGGTTCCGATTGAATTGATATAATTCAAGTCAGAAAAATATATTTTTTTCGTTGAATTTTGCCTTCAAGTCATCCTTGATGTCTTTCATATGAAATTTTGTTTACAGAATCAGTTTATTAACGGTAACTGCCACATAGAACTGTTCATTATTACTCCTACTATATTTTGTGAAATTTAATAAAGTAAAAATACTGCTAAACTTTAATAATACTGCAACAAAAGATTGAAAAAAAATTGTTTTTGAAAATGTTTTTTTTTTTAAACAGTTTATTCTAATTTTTTCGAAAAAAAATAGGATCACTTTCGATAAAATTTTATACTAGTGTCAGAATCAGCTTATTTACGGTACTTTCCATAGCACCGATTTTTATTCACCGATTTTAACTAAGTTTAATATTCTAAAACTACTGCTAAATCTAAATAATACCGCAAAAACCGATAATTCTATTTTTCTCGAAATAAATACAATAAATTTTGATAAAATTTTATGTAATTGAATTTTTGCCGGCGGTAATGCTTTTGATTTAAATAAAATATTTCGAAATATAAAATACTGAAAAAAACTTGTCAAATGAAATTTCCAGTCGTCATGCGTCAACACGAAAGTTACTTGCCACTAGCACAAGAGCAAGTTTTTGCGACCTAGTCGTGCACTTTATTTCCATTTCAAGTCTGTTTTTTGGATAAAGTGATTATAGCGACTGATGAACTAAATTGTTCCCAATGGTTGTTACTAAAAGTAGTGTGGGATTATTGTCATGGTCAAATAATATATTGTATCTCATTTTTTCGAGTGTTGTCTTACAACCGATTTCTTGCTCGTAGTATAGTTAAGCTTCTAAGGGTTTTCATTTTGCTGTCAAAATTAAACGAAATCTTTCGTCATTCTTATACAAACATGATGAATTGCTATAATATGAAATATGTGAAAATCATTTGTTTTTAGTTTCTTTTAATTGTGTTAAAAATGCATTATTTATTGGTCAGTTTATTGATTTATTGATAAAATTGATAATTTAATCCAAATTCGTAGTCTAAAATGCCATTAAATTTTTTTTTGTCAGATTTTCAAATGCCCACAGCTGTCAAATTTACATATAAAATAGCGGTTCAGATCGCACAGCACATACGTAGCTCATGTTTAACGAAACTCAACGAAATGCCCATATGTCCATTATAGCCAACTATAGCCCAGTCAAAGCGTATAGTTAAAATCGCCCTCATGTTACAAAAAATATATAAAAATGGATTTTATTTTCGAATATTATGTTTTTTGGATCGCTGAATATGAATCTGAAGAAATTTCCTGGTGCGTTCTGAGAAATCCGCGAAAAACCGCGGTATCGGTAACTATCCTCACGAACACATTTGCGTGCCTTGTTTGTTTTATTGTATCGGAGCGAATCTATCGCCGAATTTAAGCGGCTTAGGCTAAATTCAAGTGGACATTAAAATTACATTACTCTTTATGATTTTTTAAGCGTTGACTGAAATAGCCATCAGCTACACGGCTAAGATTAGATTAACATCACAGAAAATTAATACTTTTGGAGTAGTCCAGTCAAATTAGCAGAAAATGAACAAATATCTGCAAAAAATACTGTATTCGTCCGAGATTATGTTTTTGGTTTAAAAAGTATCACTTGGCACTTGGAGAGTCTTAAATCCACAAAGAGTTTACAAAAAAAAATTCTGCGTTGTCCGCCATTTTGAAAAAGGCGTTAATGCGATTTTTTCGATTCTTTTGGTCGTACAATAATTTATTTTTTTTTAGTTTTATGAGGAAAAAATTTTCTACAGCTTTGTCTAACAATTTTTTTTTGACAGTTCACATGCGATTTTGACTGCAGCTCATGCTAACTTATGCCCATTATAGATGGGCAAACAAACTTTTTTTAGACCTCCGCCTCCGCTGAACATTGTCACTTTTTTACTGGCTTTATAGAAAAGATTTAATAATATGTCTACTTCTTCGTCTATTTCGTCTAAGACAAGTGTAGTTTTTCACGTTTCATATAGAACTTTTCTTAAGTGATTCCACTACAAGTATTAAAATTTATCAATCCAGTGGTTTTCATTTTAGTTTACAATTCGATATTATGAGGATATCATTCTATTCGAAAGTTCATTTTGAATTTAAAGTAAGCAAACTACGGTTGAAGTTTCAATGAGCACTGGAAAAATTTCTAGTAAGAGAGAAATCATTATGCTTAATATTTGATATGTATGTTTGTAATTAAGAAAAACAAAACGATTTCCTATATTTATCGATGAACGCATAAGTATATGTTTCAAAAGTCCATGGCCATCAAAGACGAACAAAGTCCATCAGATTCAACTTATAACCTACACGATTAATTCAAATCAAATTCTCCGAAAGAATCTTATAGCATTATTATTTCAATGAAAGAAAAAAGCCTTAAAGGAATGAAATAATTAGAGCTTACACATGCCTGGACAATATAATGATGATTCTTAGTTCATTTTCTTTTGTGAGAACTTCATAAATATAAAATTAATTTGTATGTGTTATATGCTTGAAGTGTTTATAAATTGTTGAAGGATTTTTTCTTATAACAAATTTATTTGGTTCTTTTTAATACTTGAGTTTATTATGGAAAGCTTTATAGAATATAATACTCTTAGCTAGAATGTTTGTTTTTTTAAGTGTGGGTACTTTAATGTTGACACCCAAACGTTTCTTGGAAAGAATTTGTTTTGTTAGCAACATATTTTCAAAAACAACTTTTTTTTTAGATTTCTTTGAACATAATATTAAGGATGCGCATAAGTCGAACTTTGTTATTGTGTTAAGTTAATAAAATATTATAGATACAAAATTTCACAGCACACAAAGTTTAAATGTTTTTTTTTTTACTTAATTTTGCCAGGAATCAGCATCAACATCTCGTTTAACAGTGGCGCAGATATAATCTTTTTGAAATCATGTTATTCCACAATCCTTGTTTTTAAATACATAAACAAAAAATAAAAACAAATATCGGTTAACGAAGACGATGAAACCAGAAGCGTTGATATCATTATTTCTATTCCAAGCGTGAGAATTTATTCAAATGAAGCATAAACACGAACACCAATTTCAATTATTTAGCATTACATTTGAAAACTTAACTCAGCAATTTCGAACAAAGACGTTGCTGAATTCTTTTTGTTTCCTTGTTTCTATTAAAGTACTAGAATGAAGGTTATTGGAGGTTGCAGTAGGTGTAATAAAAGATGGGCAAAAGTAACAGAGAAAAGGTTTAGGGGAAGTTAGTAGGTGGTAGGTATAGGATAGGTGCGAATGAGGAAGCAAAAGTTTAAATTAGACTGCCTGATGAACGAAATAATTAACTGAAGAAGAATTTTATAGGAGATTTTAATTAAAATTATTTAATGGGGATGTTTATGGTGTACAATAATATGGTGGTATGTGCGTTATGCAAGGAGTTTAAGATGCTTTACATTGTAAACTGTGGACTTTGAATTGATTATGTTATCCTTTCAACAATAATGCACTTTCAGAAAGTGATTTTGGAATTTTTTTTTTTATTACACTATCAGATCTATTTTCAAATGGAGCTTAAAGCAAGCATCAACATATGAAAGAAAGATTTGCCAACACATATAAAGTGTCCCACTGGATCATCACTTAGTGCAGGTGTTAGTTGTTAGTAAGCACAATGGTACAAAAACAAAAACACATGCGCATAAATACACAATTATGATCGTGGAGCACTGGTTCTAAAGAGAGTTTTTAAATTATTTCTATTTAAATTAATGTCTTTCAGGCTCTCATTCAAGTTATATAACTTACTCATCCGTGTGAGAGGCTCATGCATGCCATAATTTGTTCTCTGGAGTTCAACATTCAAAAGTTCATATCTTCGCAGATCTTCGCAGCCAATAGAAGCTAACAGGTCTGAAATGTGACTGATTTACATATGTTAACGACTTAGTTGTCATGTGGGTTTGTGATAGATGTAATGGGCTGCAATACAATAAATTGAACAATGATAATCTTAATTTACTCTCCACGCCAATAATGAGCTCATTTTAAAATATATACATAAGTATCTTTGCTGACTTTTATGTCAATTAGTAAGTACATTATAAATAAGGATTTCTGGACTTAGGTGGCCTCGTATCGAGGAGTTATGCTTTCAGAACATGATTAGGTTTAGTATACCGAAAAAAAAACAAGCAGGTAAAGCACTCTCCTAGCCGACCGTTTTTTAAGCGTTCTGATTCTTTAGGAATTCACATTAGTTACATAAAATTTCAATAAAAATAAAGCCGATCGAAAGGTTCGCAACTGGGGTGGAGATATTTACGAATTTATTTTTAATGCGAGGAAACATAACAAACATCGTTGAAGATCCACATTGTTATTCGAGGTGCAGTCTAAAAATGCCCGCTCAATCAAGAAAAACCTAATTTTCAAATCTTTCTTATAACATCGGACTGCAAGACTTTCAAAAATGACTAAGTGCTATCGAATGATACCAACATAACCAAAAATAAATGCCTTGGGATCTAAGACTATTAAGTTACCAGTTTTCGTAATTGTATAAAATGAATCTTGAATACCTAATTTTCTAGGCCAGCACTTTACCTTAATTGCTCGAGTAAATTTGATTAATTCCGATACAGCATCCCAGTTGAGCTTTATTCATTTTATTCTTTTATCTCTTTTCAGTTGCAGTCTAATACATGACACCCTGGAAAACACTTTGAAATATTTCACTTTGCATTACGCCCATAACAATGCCCACGAATAAACAATTTAATTAAAAGCTTTGTCTACTCTTGGATGTACTTTCAATTAGGTCAAACGTTTAACTAGATCATTAGGCCGCCCAAACACCGAAAACTCAGTGGATTTGTCCATTTTAACCGAATATCCAGATCTTTTGTATACAAATGGTTTGTGAAATTATTTATGTCGTATACAAAAACCACCCATTTTTCAACGCCTCTTGGCTAAGTTTTAAGAGAACAACTTACCCATGAAAATGCATTTCTATCCCAGATTTACAGTCGTGCTATGCGCCAATGTTGCTCAAATTGTTTTTGTGTTTTGTCCTCTGGGGACCGCCCACTTCATGTTTAGGCAATGACACGATGATGATGCATTCGCAATTGAGTCAGCTTCCAACAGGATAATTGCTGCATTGTGTGTATACTGTGATGGCTGATGATAAGAACCAAGTTCTTTGCTGTGCAATGAACTCCAAGCTAAAGTCGTTAAATGATCTGCGAAAAGATGTTTCCCCAACTCCATTTTGTTGATTTTTGTTCTGATTAATGGTGTTCCGGTTGAACAATCAAGTTAGGGGATAGGTGGTGAGCATTGTTGGGCCATCTCGAAAAATGCAATCACGGTCGACTTCTTGGAACAGCATTGCTATGAATATGGCATCGCTTTTCTGGTCGTGCGGTTGTGATGGACAAGTTGTGGTATTGTTTGTCTTGTGCAAAGTTCTTGTACAATGTTAAACATTTGCTCTGAATGTCCTGCAGGATAGCCAGTAATATATGTACATATATTGAATTTTAGTACTTGACTCGTAATTTAATTTAAAAAAACTTCTAACAAATTCGACGTTTGAAATTGAAATGAAAAATAATTTGAAAAATATTCGACAAATTAATAGAAGAAAAGTCAAAGAAAAAGAATTATAAAATTTACTAAAGTGTTTTTAGAGCTAAGTATAAAATAAAAAGTTAAGGTGTTTTACAATTTTGAGTAAAACATTTAAATTAATTAGAAGCTTGATGATAATCCATTTTTCACCTCACAGTTTAGCTTAAAATCTTAAAGGCCACTTTCAAACCATATAGTCCAGTTGGCAGGTATTTTTTTTCGGAAAAAGGTCGGAGGTCCATGAAATTTTCAGATGCTGTTTTGTGATGGCTAGTTAAGATTTTCTCAAGTTTTGGACCTTGAGGACCCTGTGCTAAAAGAGGGGTGGGGGAAAAACTGCAAAATTTTCTCTATAACTTTTTTTTTCTTACAATTAACGGCGTTATAAGTTACATTTTGTAGAACGTTAAATTTGTTTGTATGTCACCTCTTGTTACCGAGATATAGAGCTCCGAAAACGGCAAAAACGTAATAAAAAAAAGTTATAGAAGAAAACCGGAGAAAGGCAGAACACTTTGCAGTTTTTCCCCCACCCCTCTTTTAGCACTGGTCCTCAAAGCCCAAAATTTAGGAAAATCTTAATTAACCATCCCAAAACAACATCTGAAAATTTCATAGACCTCCTGCCTTTTTCATAAAAAAAACCTTTTTTATTGCCGGCTGTACTATAATACTTAGAGGCTTTTTTACAGGTGGATATATTCTCATATTTCCGTAGAGTTGCCTCTTTCACACCACAGGAGATCTTACGGTTAAAATTTTGTTTACCTCCATTTGCTTACAACTCGTTTGGGGTGATTCTATACTGTTTTCTTCAACTAGTTTTACAACCGCGCAAAATTTTGTTCCTCTTAAAATTATTTTGAACTTTTGCACAAAATTCCTGGACTAAAACATGCACATGAAGTGAAACAAAATTTTCCGTTGTATCCAAGACCACTGAGGAAACGTCAACGAAACGGTACCAAAGAAATTTTCATGTGACTTTCATCAGTAAAAAAAATATTTTTCAAAACACACAAAAAAAAAATAAATATAACAGAACTCCATTTTATAATAATATAACCACTAAAAAACACGAACAAAATAGAAACGTCAAAATTTCGCTAGCAATTAATTTCCCGGTCAATTAAATTGTGTGCGAAAAGAGTGTAGTGAGTCTCTACTTGAATCGGTTATCTACCGTTTCACCGTGGAGCTGCGTACTACAAAACCGAAAGAAGGACGGAAAATTTCGTTTATGATTTCACTGTGTCATTTTTGTATGGGATTTTATGTTTCACTTCAGCTGCAAACTATGCTTAAGATGGAAAGATTCATCCTCGTTCAAATTAAACATTTACCGAAAATCATCCATGAAAGTTCATCAAGGGGCAGTATAGTGTATCGAGTGCATTGAAAATGCGAATGAATATAGCTGATGACTGGTCTGTACTTTGTTAAATAACATGTTACACAAAATATGGAAAGCTGTTACTTATTTTAAGAACAAAGGCTGTGGGTCATTCATTCATAGTTTTTAAACCATAGTATATAGTCAAAGGTATCGTTTTCGATTTACTTTACATAACTCAACCAAACTCTTGTCGTCCATTGTTTATTTTAAATTGCAGCTGGAAAACTTTTTGGAATTTTTAAACTCATGTTTGGGTACAAAATCCCGATTTACATAGTATCTATACTTCAAAGTATAGTTGATCAAAAGTATCAAACATCGATGTGTTCGCTATTTTTATATTTTTGTATTAAGGATTCTGCAGTTTGAGATTTCGTTATTGAGGACTTCGTAACGTTCCCACGCTTTTAAAGTATAGTTACAAAATAAAAATGTTTAAATTTAATGAACCAAATCACATACAAAAACAATTTTCTAATTTTTTTTTAAAGGCATTTTCTAAAGTTTACATAAATAATTTCTTTTGGGAATACAACCACACTCTACCAACCACCATCTCTGTAACTGCCATTCAATCAAGCCTGGTTGAAATATGTAGGTACTTCAAAGCGCTCCTGGTTGTATGATGCCATAAACAATTTATAGATCCACTCGGGATTTTAACTAAACGATGATGAATGTTTATACTTGCTTTCAATACCCATCAATCAATTTACAAACTCTCCTTCATAATGTGCCATCTATACTCCCGCGTTATTTCCCCTATAGAACAGGATAACGAGCAAATTGGTACGTATATTTTTATATATACCTACCTATAAACATTTATTTCAGAAGACAATCCATTTAAAAGAAAAGTACACTACTGAGTCGCACGGACTTGCTTTTATTTTTTCTTTCAGACGAGTTTTAAGAAAAAAACATATATCATGAAGATATTTGTATGGTGGTAACTATATATAATATATATACGGTGACCATATTTTTCAAAGCTGAACCCGGGACAGAAAAAAAAGTTACCAGAGTCAGAATCATAACTCAATCTAATTTTCTTTATTTGCCCGAAAAAGCAAGTATTGTTTTTTTTGTTGAAAAAATAGAGGCATTAAGGGGCCAGTTATAGCTTTCATTGAAACGCTTCATTAAAACATTTCTTTTTCAATTTTAAGTCATATTATCCAACAATCTTGGTGTTAATTGGTATTAAAATGAAGGTAATGAATTATAGAATTTTTCTATAAAAAAAAAATTAATTTAGGCTAAATGCATGAAATATTTAACACTTTTCCCCTGAACAAAACTGATATTTGATGTGCGTATGTGATTCAAAGCATATGTGCGTATCAGCGATTGTGCGGTTGTCAAAACTGGATCAACAGGCTAAATGCTTTGATGGATTTTCTTGAAACATATGGAAGTACTTCGTGCGTAGTATTTTTTGATTGTAGAAGACAAATTTGTTTTTTTTTTTGTCCTTCTATAAGGCGTATATTCACATCATTAAACATTTTCAAATTTTCCAAAATTTCTCGGAAATGGCTCAAATACTTTTAATAAAACGTATAGTAAATGTTATATTTGCAGTGTTAATATAACTGCATTTTAGTTTTTTTTTTTTAAGTCTTTATGCGACCCATTCTTGTTCTTTATTTACAGAAAAGCACCACAAAATCCGAGGGGAGTGGTTCAATGATTGCAATATTTTAAATGATTTCAGATGATTTCACTTGATTTCAAGCAGTATTTAAGGATTTAAATATTTCGTGATTGCAATGATTTCAAATAAATCTAATGATTTCAAGTGATTGCACCAGATTTCAAAGTGATTTAAAATATAAGTGGTTGGGTGATTTCATACGTGACAAACCCCTCGACAAAATCATAAAAAACGTACAACTATAACAATTTATTGATGAACCTTCATGCTACACGTAGATACCTATATATTTATTTAAAAAGTCTTCTTTCACTTTACACCTTTTTGTTGACACAAGAGTTCTGCAAAATAATACAAAGTTTTAATAATATACATAATATTAAAAATTAATATGCAAACTTCTTCTTGAGGGATTAACATTTTCGTCAGAAATTCACATAGCAAATCATAATAAAATGGCCTTCGAAAGATCGATGGCCATTAGGCCAGCTCTGTATAATTTGCTTTTGAATACTTATAGGTATGTAAATAATAATGTAAAAATTCTACCACTTTTAATAATCTGTACAAAACTGCAAAAACAATACATATACATACACACTTCGAATGAAATAACTAAATCAAATTTTTGTTTTATAAGAATTTGAAATTTTGTTTACATGAAACCATTACTTGTCTTTAAGTATAGCACAATTTAAAATTATGAACAGGAGTTGATATTAAAATCGATTCTATGGAAGGTACAAATCAACCAGTGTTTTATATATTTATGACCTTCCCTTCACTCATATCGTCCCCTTGGCTACAAAACTGACGGATAAATTGTTTTTCAACTGTCAGCATCCCACACTTGTACATATCCTCTTAAACAGAAACCTCATCCTTCATAACCACACCATAGTCAACATAAACATCATTTTTCACCTGCAAGGCTCTTTTGACACCTTCACCCTTAAATATAGGGAAGAAAACTCATTCCGGACAAACACAAATATACTTCTCTGTTATAGGCGCACACAACAGCACCTCTATATGGCCATATCATCAAGTGTTGTGCCCGAACCAGATGCCACTCTCAAGCTATTCATAACTTATAAAAAAAATTAAAACAGAAGCCCTGTGGTAGCCATGGTATGAAATAATAGTCTATAGCTTTCTTGATTCTACAAAAGAGTACCTACAACATGTTTACAGTGCTGCGCGTAAAATAAATTGAATACAATATTTTTGGAAAATGCTAGTCCCGGCAAATAAATTTCAACCAAATGCAACCAAACACTTTTTAATATATTATATCCGGTTTATAAATCTTAAAACGAATTTTTTCCTATGCGCCAACCACTTTCAATTTCAAAAAGATTAATAAATGAAAGTTTTTGTTCCAAATATGTAAATGTCAAATCTTTTTTTAAATTAAAGGGCAGTTATGGCATTCGAAAATCAAAATATAAGTTAGACAGAGAGAACATTGAAAATCTTCGAATGGTATATTCTCTTTTCATTTACTTCAATGAAAGATGAGGTGAGGTGAATATAAACCCAGGGTTGGTATATTTAAAAAAAAATAAGGTGCACGACTATGGTGCACGACTGGGTTGCAAGTACTTGTTCTTGTGGCAAGTTGCCACGAAAGTAAAATTAAATTTAATAATTAATAATATGAAATTTTCACAAAATTTGCTAAAACTTCTTTTAAAAAAGATTCAAGCCAAAATCAAAGAATGCAGAAAATTGTTAGAGCGGTTTTTAAATAAATCGATGTTTTGTAATATATTTTATAAAAAAGTTTTTTTTACAAATTTGAAGAACGGTATTTTTAAGTGCTTAACTGATTGCATTTTATGCACAAAAAATAAAATTTTTTTGTCAAGGCGTTTTTCAAATATTGAATTTACAAAAAAATAAATTAAAAAATGAATTAAAACTAAAATCAAGCTTTTTTTGCAAAATTTTGTTATTGAAATTTGTTCAAGTCATCTAGACCTTTAAAAAAAAATGTTTGGTTTTAATTTCATAAGATTTCGATTTCTCCTCTAAGGAATGGTCTACAAACCCTACATACCGAATTTGAAGTGAATCGGTAAAGCCATATAATACAGACTGACAGACAGACAGAAACACAGACAGACAGACAGGCAGACAGAATTTCCAGACGCACTTTTTTCGTCTTCGCTATCATCGTAATTTCGTAATGTTTGATGTTATCTCAATTTTTTTTTTACACGAATGCATAACTTGCCTTATAGTACCTATAATCGCAAGTAAAAATGGAGGTTTTAATAAAAAAAGAAAATTACGATACTAGAGAAGCCTAAAAAAGGAGGTTTCGTCATGCACCGTTTTACAACACAAATGTTTTGACGGATTAAGTTTCAATTTCTTATATAGCACTTTTTGGTGATTCCCCATAGGAGAAATTCGAATTTTTGTTTTAGGCCGGCTATAAAATTTTCTCAAAAACGGCCTTAACAATTTTGATAAAACTTGCTATACGTTTTATTTGCAATAGTTTGAATATAACTGCATTCCAGGTTTATGGCTAAAAATGCACATTACGGAAATTTGGTGTTTACGGTTTTTTAAAAATTTAGCCATTACTTAATAACGGCTGAGCCAATTCTTTTAAATTCCTTCTAACTTTCTTCAGAATTTAATAAATTAAAATTTGTTTAGTCCTATAGCTTGCAAAAGATCAAGTTCATGAGACTAAGTCGTGCATTTTTTTTAAATACTTAAAAAAAAGAAATTCGTTACATAAAAAAGTTTTTTAAATAAAAGGAAAAAATCACATAAAATTTACATACCGAGAAAAATTAGATTAAAAAAACGTTCAGAAAAAAGCTTTTCTCCAACAGAGAGGTCCAACAACCCCACTAGTCAAAGGGGTGAATTGTGCCAGCACGGACCCAAAGGCCACCAGTTCGTTAAAGTTTGATTGTTATCTCAAAACTTTTTTGTTACAAATGCACAACTTGCCTTATGATACCTTTAATCAAAAGTAAAAATTAAAGAAAATATGTTAAATTTAATTTATTGATGCACATAACAATTTCTAAAGTTCCAAGTAAAAAATGTTTGATGTACCTATTTTGTTTCACAGGACTGTACGGACTATTAGAAAAACTCATAGTGATGTAGATATAATTTATGTGATATGCACTGCATTTTATAAAGGGTGTCCCCGAAATCAAATAACATTTTGAATTAACTCCTATTTGTACAATAAGCTATTATCAACGAAATCAATATTTGAAGATTGTTAATAAGATGTCCTTAATTTTGACAGTATAATGAGATCTCTTTAAATTGTGTGAGACAAACAAATATGATACTTTCGCTTTATTAAAAGAGATATAAAATTGTCAAATGTATGTTATGCTTTAATTACAATCTAAATATACAAACAACAAAGGATTTCAATAAGAATTGGTGCCACTTGCTATACAACCTGAGTAACATTTATTACATGAGTAATTTCCTGAACGTTCAATTTCCAGCTAAAATTATTGGAATCAGTCACCTTGGTTATGTTTTTTTGACTTTTCAATCAGAAAAAGTCAGCAGTACATTGCATCAACAAAATTTTTGAGAAATAGCTAGTCCTGGAAAATAACGAAAAAATGCTTACAGGAAATGATCTATTACCTTTTACCAGCTTAACTGTATAATTTGTGAATCACTAAAAATCTATATGATTTTTGAGACACCCTATTATTACCTGCATATTGTTTTTTAGTAAATACAAAGTGGAATTTTAAAAAGCCTTTTAAAAAATGATTTTTGCACAAGATGGTTTAAAAATTAAAATAAATCTTCTTTAAAAAAAGCCTCAGCTCAAGTTTCCTTGTACAGTTAAGTGAGTAGGGGCAGAAGGTATTCTTTTAAACTTCTGCTTTGCTGCTCTAATTGAAATATTGTTTTTTCTAAGTTTTTTAATTTATTTTTGTTTTGCATTTGGTTGATGTAAAAGCAGTAAATGATACCGACTTCTGATTCAAATGAAGGGGAATCTTAAGTTTTTGAAAATAAATAATGTTCTTTTATTAAATTGTTCTTCCAGAATTCGTTGTGATGAAACAAGCAGGCAAGAGAAATGACAGACGCAGAATAAGTAAGTAAATTATAAATCTGTGTTTTTATTTTCTCATCAGCGTCTTTAAAACTGAATAGATACACATTGTAGGTTAAGAAATGGAACTACAAAAGCAATGTAGATATAAACATTCACAAAGTTTTATACAAGTCGTTTAAATAATTTTGGAGAAAATTTGGAAAAAGTAATACTGTAACGGGTAGATACATCTCAAACATTTAAATTTTTACAAATTTTCCCCAAAACGACTGCAACGATTTTGAAAAAAACCTTATGTGAATGATATATTTGCAGTGCTATTATTATAATTGCATACCTATCAGGATTTAAGCTAAAAATGTAAATAACGCAGGTTTGGGGTAACGGTTTGTTAAAAAATTTGGCCATAAATTGATTTAATTTTCATTAAATTGAAACCGCATTTAAGTTGAACATTTTAAACACCAGATGGCGTTAAAGCTTTTAGCTTTACAACATAAAAGCAAATATACGATGAAACATAATTAAATGAGTTAGAGTTTGTGTATTTTCATAGTTTGTTACAAGAACAAGTTTTTGCGACCCAGCCGTGCATTTTAATATTTTCTGCTAATTAAGTTTAATGGGGAAACCACAAAAATAAAATAAAAAATTAAAAATCCGCCAAATAGTAGTGAAAAAGTATAATAAACAGAATTTTTAATTTTGTCTATTTTTGTATAATTTTCCTAGGTTATGACTCAAAATTGGGTCTGTCATCATAATGATGTGCTATATGAACAAAAACTGACATTTGCAATGGAATCAGGTTGACGGGTAGAAGGAACTCATGAGCAATTTCCTTAAAGCTAAAATAGCCAAAGGCAACTTTAAAAGGGAAAAAGTTCTTATTGCCTTTCAATAAACTTTTGGATTATATAATTTATATTTAGTATTATGTAATATTTACCAACAAAATCTAGGTACTATAAAATGTCTTATTTGTACTCACCGTCAACTGAAATAAATTGAATTGATTTGAATTGAATCTTAAGCGGTTTTTGCTTCAACTTCTGTTTACATCCTATGCGATCATTATTGACAACTACTAAATAAATAGTTCACTATGCAATCAATTTAAACAACAATCTCTGTTTTTAAACTTGTTGATTAAAAAATTTTATTTCGTAAACCCTGTGCACACAATTTTTCTGTGTCTTCCGGCTAAAAAGGGATCGTTACATTTATTTCCTTTCCGTTTACTTTATTTTTGGAGTAAAGTGTAATTTTTGCCCTCAATTTCAAATGGAACTGAAATAAAAAAAAATTAGCAACAAGTAAAATCTCCTATCACCCTCCATTGATACAATTCGGAATGGAAGTCCTTTTTTCGTGTCCGTTCCGTATGTGATGTGCCGGCATTTTAATATATTTGCGAGCAGTCCCGGAAAGTCCACTGGCATTAACGGAAGATGGAAAATAATTAGATTTCAAGTTGAAGTATATTGAAAGCTTTCTTAAACCAGCATTTGTTGCTGTGCCCAAATTAAAAGCTTTTACTTTTAACATTTAAATCACCTTGACGTACAAAAAAATCACCGTATTCCTGCTTCGTCCGGAATGTCTGCTGGGCATCGTAGTCAGATAAATTTCTTTTTTGTATTACTGTTTTTTTTTTTAATTTGGCCGGTGATTTATGTGTCTGAAGAAAACAGCCAGAAGGGCCAAATAGCAGTGTGTTTTTTTTTGTTTTCAGCAGGCAATATAAGATAAGAGTATTCCGTTCAATTTACAAGTGCTTTGTTGCCGAAAGGTAATTCTTTCTTGAAATTGTTGCTTCAATCTCCGAGACACATCAACATTATTTTTGTTTGTTGTTTATTTTTTAAGATAAAATCGAAAACACGTGGCAGGAAACTATGATTTTGAGAAAGAATTTTATTTTCATAACCATTTTGTCTGCGAGCTTGATAAGATTTATTATACCTAACTAACTGGTCGAGTTTTCTTAATGTTATATTTTTAGTTCACTGTCCTTTGAACAAGATGCTTCGTTTTTGTACAATGGTCATATAGTATTTGAAGATTGTGGCTTTTGACGTAAAAAAAAACGCTATAGGGAAGAGGATAAATGCCAAAGGGAGAGGCTGACCTCGGTAGCAATTTGTCTTTGTCTTTTTTTTCAAGATGGGGTAGGCGAGATCTTGTTCTTTGTTTTTCATCTTGATATGATTGCTCTAAGCAGTTATTTTTATTGTAAGATATTTGTTCTTTTTGTTTTTGTGTGGCTTTCAACACATCAAGTTAAACTTATGAGGATTTTTGTTTGCTTTTCTTGTTATCAAGGGACGTTACCACATTTTTAATAGAATAATAGCTGGATATAAATATATGATTTGAAATAAATAGGTAAACGAATTTAGTAATGTCCCTATTTCTTCCAAAACTATTTGATGGTAAACTATTGAGTCAATCGTTTACCAATATAATTCAAAAAACATTTCTTCAATGTTAAAAAGCGATTAATTATAATGATGCCTTCTTCTCGAAAAATTGTTATTCCGTTTTGTCTTTGTTTCACATTTAAATCAATTTGTAATTACTTATAGTATATTTAACAGTAATTATGCAATGGGTTTTATTAGTTTGGCAATTGCTAATCTCACTTCCTGTAAAATTGGGGGGGCATTTTTTTAAAATGCTTTTAACATTTTTTCTTTGAGTAACTTATATATAAGCTGTTCACATCAAAGTAATTCGTTCTGATTAGAACGAAAAATCCATCGATGAATAAATCATAAATATTATTCGCTGCCATCTATTTCTTGGACAGCCTTGGTGGGAACACTCTTTTGCTGGAGGGTAATCAGGAGCAACATCCAACTTCACTTGAACCGCTGGCGAAAATTTGCCCTTTTTCTGAAACTTGTTCTGTTATTGAGTATCGCATAGATTTAGGTTCCCAATGCCACGTCAAGCCTGATCCTATGGGGGAATTTTCTCGTGTGAGCGGCTGATGTATCAGACTATTTTTCTTACCTACATAATGTAGTCACAAATAGAAAATAGAAGTCATTCATATCAGCGCCGTAGTAATGGGGCTAAATTCCGCAAGCGCACAAAAAAATTTGTATACAGCCTCATTGTGATTCCGCAAATGGGCCTGTGAGTTTCTTGTGTCAGTTTTGAATAAAATCTCTCACCTTATTTCAGAGCATAAAATATTTAAAATAACAAAAATAAACTGAAAACAATACTTAAAATAAATACAGCTCACTAGGCAACGAACAAAAATTTATTCAGCGCTCTCAAATACAAAACATTTTGCGGAATCTCGTGAATAAGCATTTGTAAAGAGCATGAAGATTTAAATGGAGGATTAGTTGTTTTGATAACTCTTTGTGTTAACTTGTTTCCACCGACAAATCTTAGATTTAATATTTTTAATATTAACTTTCTTGTAGTCAATACTGTTTTCTTGATATATTAAAGTAGTCAGCTCGTAAGCTCAAAAAACAACCTTTTTTTTATGAAGAACCAACCATTGCAGCCTGAACTTTGAAAACTAATATACGTGCACAGCACATGTTTAAACTACACCGAAAAAAAAACCTTGGTAAAATCAACTAATATCCTTGGTTGATTTTGCGTCAACCAAGCATCATTTTTAATTTGACTATGCTTGCGTTGTCAATCTTTTTATCAAATCTTGACAATGTTCGTGTTCGATTTCGTGTTTGAATAACCACTTGACATTTTAAAGTTATTGTAAACGTGGTCAAAGAAAAATGATTACGTTAGTAGTTAAGCTAATATTGTTCGTGATCACAACATTTTTTTCTGATTTTTTAGACAACCATAAACATTTTTAGCTAACAATTCTTTGTGTTGAGCTGAATATACATTGCTGTGCAATTTAAACATAGAGGTTATAAAATAATCACTTTCATTGTTAATCGAAAACGGTTATTTAGAAATATTTTTGTGGTTGAACTAATATTTCTATGTTTCAATGACTATGTTTGTGAATAGCTTATCATTTTCATTGTTAAACAAGCAGTAACATTCCGTAAAATATTTGTGTTTGAAGTTAAATGTCCGTGCTTAGATAACTATTATGGTGTTTCAACAAAAATAACCATGCTGTTATTTATATACGTTCGTAATAAAATAATCACTTTCATTGTTAATCGAACACGGTTATTTAGAAATATTTTTGTGGTTGAACTAATATTTCTATGTTTCAATGACTATGTTTGTGAATAGCTTATCATTTTCATTGTTAAACAAGCAGTAACATTTCGTAAAATGTCCGTGCTTAGATAACTATTATGGTGTTTTGACAAAAATAACCATGCTGTTATTTATATACGTTCGTGATTGGTTTATTTTTTTCGTTGCTAATTAAACAGAAATTGGTGCTTCAACTTTAATGTCCATGTTCAAATAATTATGCTTGATGTTTCGGTCACAATTTTCCTTGTTATTATAGTATGATGCGATCTCTCAATATTTTATGTATATACATACTTACTTTGAGCATTCTGTACCTACTCTAGAAACTTTTAAAATAAAAGAAAAAACAGGTAAATTTTGGAGTGTATTCGAAATCAGTTTATTTTAATGATTTATTTAAATAATAATAAACTTAGATGTTCTTAGGTACTAGTTTAAATTTAAAATTCTTTTTTAGAAAACAGTATTTTTGCATGTTAAAAGAAAGTGTTTTTAAAAGATCTAAGTGCCATTTAAACATATGTAAATACTCTAATATATTTGAAACATTTTTTTAAAACATTTTTTAGAAATCATATTTAAAAATAATGATGAACGTAGATACATATTAAATCACTTTTTGTTTGTATTTGAAAGATTGTTTTAAAACATTTTTTGGAAATCATATTTAAAAATAATGATGAACGTAGATACATATTAAATCATTTTTTGTTTATACAACATTTTTACAAGTCTAAGAATATTATAAAAAAGTGCCAATTAAACATTCATTGATAGATACTCTTACTAGTCACAAAAGTTTTTTTTTTAATATAGTGTATATTAAATCACTGACAAAATGATATCAAATTTTCCATTTGGACTTTTACATATTTTTACTTTTTTGAAACATTTTTTAATTATTTTCTTTAAAGTAAAAAAAAACGTAGGAAGGAACCAATTCAAAATAAATATTGATTTAAGAAAATATTATTTAAAAAAATTTAAGTACTATTCAAGAACCGAGCAAGTCAAACATTTCCGGATCATCAGTTCCTTCAAGATCATTTTCAATGGAATCAAAATTATCATCAGTTCTGTTTCCCAACAAAGTATATGTAATAGCATCTTGAGGATCATCAAACTGATTCTCATATACTTCAGGTATTTCTTGATTTGGACGCATAAAGCTCCTCACATCATTGCGCTCATTGTAATTTCCTTCCATGTTTATAGAGTTAATAGAACTATGAAAAAATTATTTTCAAATAAAACAAAATTCAAAATTTAAAAAAAAAGGAAAATTTTGTAATTTTCAATTTAATGTACCTGTAATTTAGAATAAATTGGGGTACAAAAGTGGGGTGAGTAAAGATAAATTAATTCACCATTTTATGCTCTGAAGTATTCGAGCTTTCCAAGTATTTTCGTATAATGTATTTTATCAGGGGATCACACACCAAATTAACTGCAATAAAAAACGCTCATTGTCAACATAAGTTTTTTGTGGACAAAAAGAAACAAATTTGACTTTTGGTATGAATGAATTTTACCTAAGTTAGATTTTGGAATGGGTGTATTTCAAAAAATATCCTTCGTAGAAAAATTATTAATACATGCCTAGGTTTTAATTAGCACGCACTTCAATGTAGCGTTTACAAATTTCGATTTGGACTTAAGGCAAAAAATTGATTTTTGGCATGAATGGATTTTATTTAATTAGAATTGAAAAAAATTTGGAAAGGGTGTATAGTATTGGAAAGGGTGTATAGTATATACAAAGATATATATCGTAGGAAAATAACTCATAAAATCAGTTTAAATCTTTCCAATATCTCTCTTACTTTGCGAGATATAATTAGTTAGTTAGAAGACATTATTCTAATTTTTTAAGAAAAAACAGAATATGGTATATTTTGGATTTCTCCTTGAGAACGAAGGTGAACTAATTAAATAAGAAACTTAAGAAGAAAACACAAAGCTGCTTTTCTGTTAGCGCTGACTCCATTACGTTTCTATACTTCGGATTGAACTTTGAGTGAAAACTGTCATTTTACTAAAATTGATGTATTGAATCAAGGAAAAACTTGATATATTTCTCGATTTATGAATAAGAGAAAAAACTTACTTAGGCTTTGTTTTTGCGCAACAAGATTTTACAAGAAAAAACTATTTTATTTCATTGGAATCAGGGAAAAACTTGATATATTTCCCGATTTATTAATAAAAGAAAAAACTTACTAGGGCTTTGTATTGCGCAACAAGATTTTAATTTTTTAACGACGACGAACAATAAGATTACGATTATGAAACCATCGACTGAGCTGACTGAATTGAACTGAATGAGAAAATGAAATTCAAACAGAAATTACTAGTGTGCGTGTGCCGAATGCACGCGCCAAGCAAAATGAAACTAAAGTGAAACAAAAGGGTGTGTCTGAGCTGCCACTTTGCTTTATTATAGGGATAGTTACACTCGTAAATTTTTCAACAGATTTATAAAACTTATGTTGGATTTCATTTTGAATATGTTTATAACCAAGTGCTGCTATTTGCAACTAGCAAATGCTTACTTTTGGGCACAAAATCATAACAAATTAATTAAATAAGAAACCTTGGATGTTATCATAAACTTCTTAAGAAAATTTTTCTGTTATAGCAAATGATTTTTACAGGTTAAAATTATAGAAAACAATACAATAAAAAACTATGGTCTTTTCATAAATTGTCTACTTAGTTTCTTATTTTATTAATTTTTTAATGATTTTTATCCCGAGAGTAAAAATATTACAATATAACCGCGAAACTAAAAGTGGCAGCCCAGGTAGACACAAAATATGAGAGACTGTAACGACGCATGCCAATGTGAAATACAGCCACACTTTTAAGCACACACACAGCAAACCAAAAGAACGTCTCATGTATATTTTTTTTTCTGGCGACACAATTTTTTTTCCATTGGAATCAAGGAAAAACTTGATTTATTTATCGATTTATTAATAAAAGAAAAAACTAACTAAGGATTTGTTGTTTTGCAGCACTAATCGTAGGTAGGATGAGGTTATAGCAGCTGATTTTGCGCGGCAAGATTCTTTTAACGACGCATGCCAATGTGAAATACAGCCACACTTTCAAGCACGCACACAACACAGCAAACCAAAAGAATGTCTCATGTATAATTTTTGTTTTTATTGTGACGACACAATTTTTTTTCATTGGAATCAGGGAAAAACTTGTTATATTTCCCGATTTATTAATAAAAGAAAAAACTTACTAGGGCTTTGTATTGCGCAACAAGATTTTAATTTTTTAACGACGACGAACAATAAGATTACGATTAGGAAACCATCGACTGAGCTGACTGAATTGAACTAAATGAGAATGATAGCAAAAAATGAAATTCAAACAGAAATTACTAGTGTGCGTGTGCCAAATGCACGCGCCAAGCAAAATGAAACTAAAGTGAAACAAAAGGGTGTGTCTGAGCTGCCACTTTGCTTTATTATAGGGATAGTTACACTCGTACATTTTTCAACAGATTTATAAAACTTATGTTGGATTTCATTTTGAATATGTTTATAACCAAGTGTTGCTATTTGCAACTAGCAAATGCTTACTTTTGGGCACAAAATCATAACAAATTAATTAAATAAGAAACCTTGGATGTTATCATAAACTTCTTAAGAAAATTTTTCTGTTATAGCAAATGATTTTTACAGGTTAAAATTATAGAAAACAATACAATAAAAAACTATGGTCTTTTCATAAATTGTCTACTTAGTTTCTTATTTTATTAATTTTTTAATGATTTTTATCCCGAGAGTAAAAATATTACAATATAACCGCGAAACTAAAAGTGGCAGCCCAGGTAGACACAAAATATGAGAGACTGTAACGACGCATGCCAATGTGAAATACAGCCACACTTTTAAGCACACACACAGCAAACCAAAAGAACGTCTCATGTATATTTTTTTTTCTGGCGACACAATTTTTTTTCCATTGGAATCAAGGAAAAACTTGATTTATTTATCGATTTATTAATAAAAGAAAAAACTTACTAAGGATTTGTTGTTTTGCAGCACTAATCGTAGGTAGGATGAGGTTATAGCAGCTGATTTTGCGCGGCAAGATTCTTTTAACGACGCATGCCAATGTGAAATACAGCCACACTTTCAAGCACGCACACAACACAGCAAACCAAAAGAATGTCTCATGTATAATTTTTGTTTTTATTGTGACGACACAATTTTTTTTCATTGGAATCAGGGAAAAACTTGTTATATTTCCCGATTTATTAATAAAAGAAAAAACTTACTAGGGCTTTGTATTGCGCAACAAGATTTTAATTTTTTAACGACGACGAACAATAAGATTACGATTAGGAAACCATCGACTGAGCTGACTGAATTGAACTAAATGAGAATGATAGCAAAAAATGAAATTCAAACAGAAATTACTAGTGTGCGTGTGCCAAATGCACGCGCCAAGCAAAATGAAACTAAAGTGAAACAAAAGGGTGTGTCTGAGCTGCCACTTTGCTTTATTATAGGGATAGTTACACTCGTACATTTTTCAACAGATTTATAAAACTTATGTTGGATTTCATTTTGAATATGTTTATAACCAAGTGTTGCTATTTGCAACTAGCAAATGCTTACTTTTGGGCACAAAATCATAACAAATTAATTAAATAAGAAACCTTGGATGTTATCATAAACTTCTTACGAAAATTTTTCTGTTATAGCAAATGATTTTTACAGGTTAAAATTATAGAAAACAATACAATAAAAAACTATGGTCTTTTCATAAATTGTCTACTTAGTTTCTTATTTTATTAATTTTTTAATGATTTTTATCCCGAGAGTAAAAATATTACAATATAACCGCGAAACTAAAAGTGGCAGCCCAGGTAGACACAAAATATGAGAGACTGTAACGACGCATGCCAATGTGAAATACAGCCACACTTTTAAGCACACACACAGCAAACCAAAAGAACGTCTCATGTATATTTTTTTTTTCTGGCGACACAATTTTTTTTCCATTGGAATCAAGGAAAAACTTGATTTATTTATCGATTTATTAATAAAAGAAAAAACTTACTAAGGATTTGTTGTTTTGCAGCACTAATCGTAGGTAGGATAAGGTTATAGCAGCTGATTTTGCGCAGCAAGATTCTTTTAACGACGCATGCCAATGTGAAATACAGCCCACTTTCAAGCACGCACACAACTAAGCAAACCAAAAGAACGTCTTATGTATTTTTTTTTTATTGTGACGAAACAATTTTTTTTTTCATTGGAATCAATTAAAAACTTGGTTATATTTCTCGATTTATAAATTAAAGAAAAAAGTTACTAAGGCTTTATTTTTGCGCAACAAGATTTTAAATTTTTCACGACGACGAACAATTAGAAAACCACCGACTGAGCTGACTGCTGACTGAATTGTACTGAAAGAGAATGACAGTGAAAAATGAAATTCAAACAGAAATTACTAGTGTGCGTGTGCCGAATGCGAGAGCCAAGCAAAATGAAACTAAAATGAAACAAAAGGGTGTGTCTGAGCTGCCACTTTGCTTTATTATAGGGATAGTTACACTCGTACATTTTTCAACAGATTTATAAATTATGTTGGATTTCATTTTGAATATGTTTATAAAGAAGTGTTGCTATTTGCAACTATCAAAAGTATAAAATTACAAATTAAGTGGATCTAATCATAAAAGATCTACTTTGATTCTTATTTTATTAAGTTTTTTTATGATTCTTAGCTCAAAGGTAAATATTTCCTATTAAAGAATGTTTTATAACTACGTTGCAAACCTAGTAAGTAAATAAAATAAGATAAATATATTGGTTTATTTACCGAACTAAACGCCCCGAACGAAAAGTCTACAAGTCCAATAAAAAAATATTTCTTCGGTCACTAAACTTGGAAAGTTTTTTAGGTTACCAAGCACAAATTCTAACTTACCTACAAAAAGGGACAGATTATATAGAACATATAGAGCATATACATATAAAAAAACTATCGATTTTGAAAAAAAAATTTTAATTGTAAATGATGTTAATTCAAAATTAAAGAATATCGGTAGATTCTGCAATAAATATGATTGAGAAAAAATTCAAATCGAATTGAAGTAATCTGTCCCTTTTTGTAGTTAGAATTTGTGCTGTTTCCAAGTTTAGTGACCGCAGAAATGTTTTTTTTTATAAGGCTTGTATACTTTTCGTTGGCGACATTTAATTCGGTTGTTTTTTGTTGCATTATTGTTTTCACAATAACAACATTAAGCATCGTCAATTTTATCAGGGTACAAGCCCTAGACAATACAAAAATATTTCTTTATATTATGTTGTCATAATAGTGTGTTCCGAGGTGGTGTTCCGAGGGCATGAGCACCCCTTTAAAATAATTGCATAAGAATGAGAAATAATCAGCTGTTCGTTAAACGTCAAAGTCAACTTATACAAAAAAAAATTTTCGTCAGCAAAAACAATTTATGAAGTTTATTTTTCTTCTCTTTCTACTTACCTACATCTAATTTTTAAAATAAATTTATCTGTTTTGCAGAATATTTGTCATACAAATTTTGACGCACTCTTCTGCGGAGATAAAATTATCCAGTTCCTTATAGCGATTTTCATTGTAAACTGAAAGAATTGCCCTTAAAACACTTCTCAATAAAACATGTTTTTGGTTTTGTTATCGAATTTGTTGAGCAAGGACTTACACCCATTCTTTATTTCACTTTTTTTTATTATTATTTTCAATTTGCTTTCAAAATAAAAAAAAAAACTTTGCACTTTGGTCGGTCGGTAGAGCAATATAAACAAATTAAAATCTTTAATTTGAGGTTTGACAAGCTAGAATGTTTTCATGTTTGTTTTAAAAAGAGCAATTCTCTCAAATTTGGGAGATCAATTCTTTCCTCTTCAGAATTGATCCAGAAGTATTCTTTTTGACAATGAAACATAAAAAAATTGAAAAAGGGTAATTCTATTGTACAATAAAAAACGCTATTAGTTTCAAATTTACTACAACTCATAAACAATAACATTAAAAAATCGACCTAAAAAAGTAATCATTACTTCGCAGCTCTGATACAGATTTTTCGGAATGCACAGATTAATCTGATAACTGTACACTGCTGCGATAACCTGTTTTTGTTTGTTCCGTTAATGATTAAAATATAGACGTACTTTAATAAAAGTAAAAAGTTGGAAAGCGATCAAAAATTAAAAGTAAAGTTTTATTAGCATTAAATCCATTAACCTATTTACATTTTATTACTATTTATCGGTAATAAATGCCCTGCGTAAATTGAGAACTGAAAAACTAATAAAATACCTACGTTAGTTTTTAAATTTTGTATGGCCAAAAACGAATCGAAACAAAAATAATTTGTTTAACTTTGTGATTTTTAAATTAAGTCGACCTCATAATGAACAGTTTATATTTTGGTATAAACAATGTACATATTAAATGGGTTAATCTGTTCCTTCGAAATAATCTATTTAGTATAATGCATTTATTTCTTTAAAATATCGACGCGAAATTGAAAGTGGCAGCCCCAGGCAGACACAAAATATTAGGGAACGTAGCGACGCAAGCCAATGTGAAATCCAGCCACACTTTGAAGCACGCACACAGCAAACCAAAGGAAACCAGCGCAGCTGAAGTTTATGTTGAGTGCATAAAAATATAAAATGTACCGTAGCACATAATAAAAAAGCGTGCTATTGAAGAGGCAAACAAGCTACTCTGCTCCTTACCAAACACATTTCCTCTTATTTATTATATTTTTTTTTTTGTCTACTTAAGCTAGCCCTAAATGACAAACATATTTGCCGAACATGCTTGTGGGCGCTATAAATTCGTCGTGTAGGCTTTGTATATGGAAGTCCATATACAAAGGTGTAGGGGATCGTTTCCGAACTGTTCCCTGTTGGCAAAAATTTTCGATTTTCTTGGGTTCGTCCGTTTCGTTGTTTGTCATGTAGGGAGATGTTAGCGAACAATTCTCATTTTTTCTATGAGATAACCATAAGCGCAATAGGCCAGTTCCACCTAACAACATCTCACTGAGATCTCAATGTCACTTTGACTGAGGCAAAATCATTTGGTGGAACATAATTCTCACTTCTCATTGAGATAAAATGGTTACCTTACAAATTGTTGTTGTGCATATGTCAGTCACGTCAAAATAGCTGAGTAAGAAATCGAATCCAAAAAAATTTCATCTCAGAAATCTCAGAAAAAAATTTCAATTCTCAGCTGAGATTTTTTGTTCCACCTAAAAAATCTCTGAGATATCTGAGATCTCAGTGAGATGTTGTTAGGTGGAACTGGCCTAATGACTTGCTTCTCCTTTTGACACATCTTCACACTTTCAAGAATCAACACGAAATCTTTGTATATGGAATTTATAGTATTTTCAGCCTCGAGAATTTTTGGTTGGAGAGTCGTATCGCGTTCCGGACGTCGTCGCTGTCGTCGATTCACGAGGCTGCAACTACTATTAATTCCATATACAAAGACGAAATGATGTTCGTAAATTATGTGTTTGGTGTGTGTACGCAAACGAGCACGTTCGGCAAACGTGTTTGTCGTTTAAGGCTACCTGTAGCCACTTGTTAACTGTTTTCAAATTGGTTTAAATGTGCTGTATTTAATAAACAAAAAATCATGTTTTTGGACACATTGTTATTTAACTATAACATGAACAATAGAATTGTATAAAGATTAATATCAATTAATACAAAAACATATTTTTTTGTTTATCACGTACACGTTCGATTAGCAATTAATAAAATCATTTTAATTGATATTTAAAAATGATTTCATATTGCAAATATCCGCAAACATATTTTATCAAACATTTTTATGATATTTACGCGAAGAAAATCAGCAACGAATAATTAGTTGATTTGAACACGAAACATTTGTTGTTTTAAGCACAAACATAGTCAATTTTAGTTAATGTCAACCTATCGATCTTTCATGTTTGTATTTGTTTAACTATAAAAACAACAACGGAATTTTATAAATATGAAAACAATAAAAAAAAAATCTTTTTTTTTTTTGTAGTCACGTTCATGTTTGATTAGCAATTAAAAAAGCATTTTATTGTTATTCAAAAATGATTTCATATTAAAAATTTGTACAAAAATAGTCAATCAAACTTTTTTGAGATTGTTAAAAGAAAAAATCAATCACGTACACATAGTTAGGTGATTTAAATACGAAACGTTTGTTATTTTAATCACAAATGTACTCAACTTCACAACTGTTTGCCATTTTTTCGGTTCATCACGTTTGTTATTGATTAACAATTAAATCAACAATGTCATTATAGATCTATAATCAAATAATATTCAAATCAACTAGTAATATTAGTTGAATCAAATATGTACGTGATACTTCCAGAAAAATATTTCAACAATGGCTCGTTGGTTGATTTGAGTATGCGGCGTTGGTTGTTTCAACTATAAACACATTCAATATACCTAATTGTTCGTCAATCACGAAAAATACTTGAATCAACCAAGGTTTTTTTTTTCGGTGTAGAAGGTACATTTGATACTTAACAAGAACACCAGTTAACAACAATAATACAGGACAGGAAAAAACATGCAAAGTGGCACATATAGATGTAGCGTCACTAATTTATCAGGGAATACAAAACACATTCAAGCATTTAGGACATTAAAGATATATAGGATTTAAAAATGGCTCTGATGTTGCAGCCAGCGCTGTTGTTATTCTGTCCGTTGCTATATCTGTTATAGCGACATTCTTGTGTTGCTCGAATGTGTCTCCTCTATTGTGTGACTTTTTGCTGGAAAACACTATGTCGGTAGATGTTAATTCTGCCACTCCAAATGCTGATGATACATTGTCATCATCATCATCATCCTCCGCATCACCATTTTTGTATTCTTGCAAGTGCTTTTGGCCAAAACGAATCCATTAGTGTGTTTATAGGTGTGAGCTTTGCCCGTCAGCAGCAAGGACAACGATGTTGGTAGTTTTGCGCGATTTTCGTGGCGTACTTTGTTTTGTTGTTGATCTTCTATTTTTTAATCGTAGTACAGCACCAAAGGCATCAGATTCTTTTAAAAGTAAGAATTTAAATTCTTACTGACGGATGTTGTATAATTGCTGATGGTGGTTGTCGAGCTCTTTCCAATGTTATGTTGTCCCTTTAGTTTGTAGACGTAGTTTGTATCTTTTGTTTCGAGTGTTGTTGCAGTTGCTGCTGGTCTTTGTGTATCTTGACGATTGTTTTGCCTTTTTTACGATTTTCCAAGTTTGGCACTTCTTTTTCTTTGAATGTTTTTTTTTAGGATTTCCTTCGACAAAAATAACTGAAGGTGAGTCAAATGAAAATATACATGAATACCAGGTGCAAGGAGGAAAAGACATTTTGGATATTAAATAGTTTTTAGTAAAAGTTTTCAATTTCGTTAAGAGAAATTCTTATTTTCTCACAGCTTCCTGCACACTGAAAATGGTTTGCTAAACTTAGTGAAATTACATAGACCTTAGACAAAGAAATATTATGAACCCGGGGCAGCACCGAGTTCTTTTAAAATCGAGTGGGCAAAGTTTTAACCTTTGTAAAGTATTAATGCCTTTATATAAGGTAAAAAAAACTTATAATGAGAGTAACCAAAGAAAAAACCTGTCTTACTGTCTTTGCTTTTACTGTCTGTGTTTTATAAGAGAATGCTTTGTTGGATGTCACGAGTATAGAATGTTTCGCAAGAGCTTTTTTTATCTAAATTTGATCCGTTTTTTCTTTTGTATTTTGTTACATATGAGGCAAGTTTTGTACTTATTGGTAAAAAAAAAGTTTTGAGATAATAGTCAAACATATGACATTACGATGATAGAGTCTGTCTGTCCGTTTGTCAGTCTGGATGTATCGACACCTACAGCCTAAACGGTTGGGCCGATTTTCTTCAAACTTGGTACTCTGTATTTTTAGAGTAATATGCCCAATTTTATTTTTGATTTTTATCCTAGGTCTGAAAATAATGGTACCTGCCATATAAACGTAACAGATAATTAAATTTTTCTGGAAAAATATACGATCGATTTTGATAAAATTCAACATGACTAATTTCTTGAAAACTGTGATGTTTTTCGACAAAAAAATTTTTACAACTAGATTTTTAACGGTACTGAATTAAATTATTATAACAAATATCATAATACAATCATACGGCGTCGTAAATTACAAACAAAAATGGCAAAAATAAAAAAATAAATTCTATTGTCTATACCATCATCTATAAATTAATGTATCTTATCTTGCCCTTTATTTATTTTTAGCTGACTATTAATTTGCTAAAGGAGTTCTAAAGTATTCTGAAAGATCATTGTTTGACAGTTAATATAACTTCTCGAATCACAGCAACCTTCCAGTTTATTTAGAAAAAAATATATAAATGGACATTTTATTTAATGACAGTTCTTTTTTGTTTTAATTTTATAATTCATATTATTATTTCTTATATGGTAACTCACTGAAAATCATCCAAAATGTTTATCTTAAAAATCTGCCCAATCCAAGAATTATTATCTAGAACATTTAACTTTTTTATTCAATTTACCTCTAATTCGCAATTTATACAGGATTCAGAAAAAAAACATTTAAATTTTAAAACATAATTATGGTAGGTGTAAGAATATGACAGTTGATTAAAGTTTGCTTGATTCGTTTACCAAAGGAAATGCTTTGAGCGAATATTGAAATTCAAAACGATATCATTGACATTTTAACGCCTGAACAGTTTGGATTTCATGCCTACTATAGATCAGTTAAATATTTTGTTGCTTGAAATATTTGAACCATAAATATTTATTACGTGTGGGTGCGTACATATTTTCCAAAAACATAGCCATGAAATTTTGGGCGTAACAGGAAAAATCCATCGAAATCGAAAAAAAATGGGTCACTGGATTGAGGCCACTTGCAAAAATACTTTAAAAAAGGATAAAAATGAAATAAAGTGAATAAGACATTTGCATTATCTCATTATTAGACATTAGTTTATTGTGTTTTTATTAATTTTGTATGAGTAAATGTAGGCTATTTTTTGAAATTAGCTCAACAAAACTTTTTGGAACTGAATCATAAAGTTTTGTTCAAATAATTAAGTTAAATCTCTTCCCAGGCGTCACAAATGCTATGATTAAAGTCCCCTTATCTTCAAACTGTCTAACGTGTTCATATTTATTAACTTTTTGAAAAAGTCGGACCCAAACCTGTCCGATGATGATATTTATTTTGTCCAGTGAATAAGGTGACCATCATGTCAAAAGCTCCCCATTTTTCGACTGATTTCAGCTTCTTATTGCTACCCTGGAAGTGTGAATTGGGGACATTATCTTGTTAAATTTTCTTAGGTACGAAAAACACTTTTCAGCTTTGGAAATATGGGTTCCAATCAGTCATCTCAAGTTTAATCAAAATCGTTAGAGCCGTTTTCGAGAAAAACAAGCTTTTTATAACCATTATATGGCAGGTACTGTTATTTTTAGACCTAGAACACAAATTCCAAAAACCCATATTAAATATATTATTATATTATATTATCATATGATGTTACTAACCCATCTGATGGTCATCCTATAGTATACCCTAGATACCAAGTTTAAAGGATATCGACTGACAGACTAACAGAATTTCTAGACCCACCTTTTTCGATAACTTCGATAACTACTAATAAAATGTAGTAGACATTTTAAGAAAGGTTTTTTTTTTATTTCAATGTTCATTTACAAAAATATATTAATAAATTCAAAAGCATGAAGGTCTAATTTACGATCTACAACATAAAAAATAACTGAGATATGTACAAACATGCAGAAATTGAAAGAAAATGATAAGAAATGTTCAACTATATAAGCAAACATTTTGTCAATAATTGTTTGTTCAGGTGGTGGATCAACATCACTCACTCCTTCGTAATTATGTTTTTGCTTGTTTTTCGACACTGCAAAATAATTGCAAACTAAAATTGCAGCAAGTGATATTATATACATATAACCCTCATGAGACTCAATTGTCATATTAATATCTCTGATACCCATTGTTGCATAAATAGATTTTCTAAAAAAATTAACTCGAACATATCCTGACGGAAGTCCCGACATGCAGTCCTCATATTTCACAAATGAATTTATTCCAATTTGAACGAAACGTCCTTCTGAATCGATTATTATAATAGGTCCGCCGGAATCACCAGAACAGGTGCTTCCATTGTGTCCACTGAAATCTTTTGCACAAAGTGTTGACTTAATAATTGAATCAGCTTCAAGCTCTTGATAACATTGTTGGTTACTTATGACAGTGACATTAGCTTTAAGCAAACGGATGGAAAAATCGCTAGGAAAATAATCATCTGTGATGCCATATCCATAAATATAGGCAGGTGATCCTTCAAAGTTTGTATAGAAGTCTGAACTGGATACGAGTTTTATAGGTTGAATGTTTTCGGAAAATGTCAAGGGAGTGGGTAACTTGATCAATGCCATGTCGTTGTGATATGTGGTGTCATTAAAATTGGGATGAATGAAAATCTCATCTGCAGTCATTGAGACTAAGTATTGATCGTAGCTTTGAGTTCCAAATTCCAGAAACATTGTTTTCCTCTCTGTCACACAATGAGCTGCTGTTAGAACCCATAATTTGTCGATGATTGTGCCACCACATCTTAGATCAGTTGATGAATCATTCTTTAGAATGACAAACCATGAATGTTCGTCTGCTGAGGCATCATAGCCACTGATTATTGTGGCAACTTGGGACACCCGTAAAATAAGAACGATGAAAATTACATTGGAGAAAAATATGTTCATAGGACTTTTATTTTCCTGGATTCTGATGTGATTTTCTTGCAAAAGATACAATTTTAGTTGTTTGATTATTTAGTCATGCCCAAATAAAATATTTCTGGAAATTGATAATTTTATTTAAGGTATATTAATGTTTTAATTTAAATTTGAAAACAATGAAGACATTACATATTATATACCTACATACTTTTTTTTATTCTGGTTAAGGACCTAAACGGCCGTGAGTGAGTGTGATATCCATTTATTTACTTTCAGTGATTATTTGTGTTGTGACACACTACATATAACAAATGGACTGAATTTTGTCTTGAGACTGAATCATTACGAATGAGAGAGAAAAGTGACATGAAGTGTGCGTGTTTTTATAGTTCAGGTGATAATACAAATGGCATTAGGTACAGTGAATCAATAAAATTTCATTAGATGTTTTTTTTATTCTATAAATATAAATTATATTGGAGGTTCTCCTGATATTTCTCAAGGTACATTTTCATAGTTTTATTTTAAACTAGCTGATTGACTCGGCTTCTCCCGACTTGATTCTAATTCGAAAATGAAAACTCCCCTTTACATTCAGAATAAATGAAATAAAATAGTAATTAAATATAAAATAACAATTAAATTTATTGCAATGCTTGCCGTGAGTGCGTGCGATATCCATTTATTTACTTTCAGTTATTATTTGTGTTGTGACACACCACACTATAACAAATGGACTGCATTTTGTCTTGAGACTGAATCATTACAAACGAGAGAGAAAAGTGACATAAAGTGTGCGTGTATTTGTAGTTCAGGTGATAATACAAATGGCATTAGGTACAGTGAATCAATAAAATTTCCCTAGATGTTTTTTTATTCTCTATTGCTGGACTGGAGGTTTTGCTGATATTTCTCAAGGTACATTTTGATAGTACTATTTTACACTAGCTGCCTGACCCTGCTTCTCACGGCTTGATTATAATTAAAAAATGAAAACTCCCCTTTATAATATAAAGAATGAATATTATTCAGAATAAATGAAATAAAATGGCAATCAAATAAAAATAACAATTAAATTTATTGCAATGCTTTGTAATATAATATGTGTCATTCTATCCGGAAGGAAACCGAATAGCACCTTCGAGGATCGAAGCTCGAAGTTCGAGCACGCAACATACCACAACACTATCCATGCGAAGAACATGAATATTCAAGATTTATTCCACATAGTTCTAATAATTGACACTGTGACTTTTTGATAGTTATTGCGAATAGAAGACGAAGCGGGAACTAAACACGCTTAAATTTAAAAGCAAAGTCAATTGGATTTAGTGGTATTCTTGGAATTAAGACTTTCTCGTCTCTGAACTTTTCTCCTATGATTATATATGGTTTCTTCAAATAAGTTGTTCATTTGTCTTTTAACATCAGTGAGCCTTGTTCTATTCCACAATGTTAATTGATTAAGATTGCGTAATATGATTTATCACTGCATCAATTTTCTGGATCCCAGGCAAATCCAAGGAATGCAAAGATGTATTCCAAAAAGATTATTTGTGGCCAACTGATAGCTTGAATTTAACGCATATTATATCTGAATTCTATCAAAATTGCTTTTGAAAAGTAGGTCAACATTTTTGGAGAGCAACGGTTTTAAACTTGTAAAGCAAACTATTTTAGTGTTATTATTACTTTTGTTTCATTAAAAAAAAACGCCGACAATGCAGCGGTGGGATTCGAACCCTACTTTTTTTGGACTGGTGTCTTAAACTAACACTAACAAAAACGCTACTAAAACGACACGGCTCCTGAAAGAACTGGTTTTAGTAAAACTTCAAGATTTTCTTCGCTCGTCTCTCTTCTTACCATTTATCCACTAAGTATATGACAAAAAAAAACACATAATGTAAATGCCTTCTTAATGAATATTTTGCAACGTTATTATTGACAGCATTTATTACTTACTGTCATTGCAATATGTTTCATAATATACATACAAACTATGGTGAGTCATTTTTGCTACTTCATGTTCGATATCGTTCCGATGGGGCCTGTGATAGGTCTGAGGTTGATGATTATGTCTTTATTATAGCTTTACAAAATCCAACAGATTTTGATTTTAAACCTGTACTAGCGGCAGTGCATTAGACCACACAGTTACGATGCCAGTGGAAATAGCGGTGTTATTCACATAGATGACGATTTTTTTAACGTCACACAAAATTCAAATATTTTTTTATTATGAAAATGAAAATCAATTTGTCAATTTGTTTTAAGATCTCCTAACTTAGATCTTACTGTTTTTACACAGTGCTTTTTCCATAAAGATGTTTACCCCTTTCCGTAATATTGCGCAAATATTTTGTTTCATACCTACAAACCATGTCGTGACATTAACAAATACAACAAAAGAAGAATTAGAAAAATAAGTGTAGCAGTTTCAAAGCAGAGTTGTAAAGTAACTAAGGTAATTTGTACTGCAGTACTGAGTAAATACATAGTACCTTGTACTGGTACTAATATTTGAAAAAAGCAGTACAAGTACTTTTTCAAGTACTTCCTGTCAAGTACTTTTACTGGGTACTGTAATACTTTCCAGTACATTTTCAAGTACAAGTCCATTTTCAAGTACTTTTCTATTACTATTTCTATTATTTCTATTACAACTGTATTTTGAGTACTTGAATCACTTAAATTCAATTCTGTATTATAAAATTGTTTAGATCCATAACACACTGTTCATGTTTTTTTCAGCTCATTTACTGAAATTAAACTATTTTGAAATGACAAATTATTCGACTCGAACTCTTTTCTTTTAAATACATAATACATTTGTAATGGTACCTAACCTACGTTAACTTGAAGCGACGCACGGCACACTTACCAACATTCTTAACGTTTTTTATAAAACCAATTTATTTCTCAATATATTGGCGTAACGTGCGACTTTTAACACTATTTTAACTTAAGAACAGTTGTCTGTCTAACTATTACTCAAGAATAAACTCTATTTTTCCATTCCAGTTTTTACTTCCAGTGTCAGATGCTTCTAATGAATTTACACAGTGTAAGTGTAACATTCTAAGTGTATATAGTAACATTCTAAAAAAGAGATTTCGAGTGTTTGTTCATCCTCTGACAGATTTAACAGTGTGGCATGAAAAATATATTGCGGAATTTTGCTGTTTTTAAATTAAGACAACTTCATAAAGAAAATCTTCAATGAACATTTTGATATCTATTAATAAATACTTTAGCTACTTAATTAAATGAACGGTGCGGCGCACATGAAAACATTTTTGATCAACTGTAGACATTTGAACTGCGTGTATTCGAATAAACAAGAATATCTTATCTGTCTTATGACAGATAATCATATCAGAATTCAATCAATAACTGAGAATTGACGTTAAACATCATTTATCATAAATAGCAAGAAAAATATTTGCCCATCAGTTGAACTTGTTTTGAATTCAAAGAAATAATTTTATATTTTATTCTGAAAGGCATGGATAAAAATAAAAATATGTAAATTATTTTATCTTTCTATACATAAAGACATATATAAATTGAGTGTCTTATTGTCCTTTTTATTATTTAATTGTAAACAACCACAGATTTGATATATATATGTTGTACATATGTAGGTGATTTGACGTAGGTAAATATATCTTTAAAAAACTTTGTTTGACAGATTAATACCTATTCTATACTGAATTTCAAAACGGTTAGTGGGCTGCATATTTAAAATTCGCAATCCCCGGCCCTATGTTGGTCACAAAAGGGTGTGGGGAACTTTAAATGTTATTTCTTCTCTTTATTTTATTTTTGCTATATTATAACTCGAAAACAGTAGAACAAAAAAGTTGTCTCCAAAGTTTATTTTTGTATCTTCAATAGTTTCTGTGATATGAGCTTAAGAAAACAATTATAAAAAAATTAAATTTACCTCACGATTTTCATTAACTTTGGTTCTTGAATCATTTACTGTGCACTTAAGACACACATATTTATATGCAAGTTGTATAGACATAGAGCATTAAATTTCTTTCAAAACGAATGTAATATTATTAATTTCTTACTAGGTATATATTATTTGGCGCATATTAACGATTTTCAAAAGCTCATATCTCAAAAAATATTGCCAGCTTTAATTTTGTATACTGAATTATGTTCGTATAAACAAGCGTTTTGGAGTTATAAGGAAAAAATCTAAAAAAAAGTACCTTTTAATTTAAAGACCCCTCGCACCTCTCTGCGACTATTCTAAGACCGTGAACTTTTATTTTACCTCCTAAGCTCCAAACTTAGTTTTTCTGCCCTCGATAGACCGCTCTATTGGAGATAGAGTTGATTGGGTTGTGCATTTTTAATTTGTATTTATTCGAGATAAATCAACTTGTTGGTGCGACTCATTCATCCCGTTTATGTTTTCTTGGCAAAAGTTCAATGAAAATGACAGATTTGAAAATAAATAGAAATAACAAATTAGTTGATCTAAATAAGTTAAGTCAGCAAAAAGTCAAATAAGTTCCAATGTTAGTCAAATGTAACTTCAGGTCATCGATTTGAAAGTTATTTTTCATCATACGCATATTCAAGAAAATGACGTCTGGAACACAGGTAACAAAATGACCATCTTCATAGAAATCTGAAAATTGTTGAGGATGTTTAACAAGTATTAGATAGAATTAAATCTAAGAAAACACAGAAAGATTATCCTTGATGAGAGTTGAAGAAGTATTGATTAGTCGACAGGTGGGTGGCACAAGATGAGATTTTATTTGGGTGTCTAATGATGATATAGGATGGTTCTGGATATGGAATATGGGATGAAACAAAGTACAAGTAATTCGAACTTCCAAGTACATCAGCAAAAGAGGAAATATACCTAATGAAAGTTATCAGAAGTTGTGCAAGGGTTCTCATTGTCATTAGCTTTTTTAGAAAGAGAAATATAGCAATTTTCAGTTAAAAAAACAGGGTTTTCTCAAACAATTGAGATTGAGGAAACTAGGAACAACAATGATTTAATTCAAAGATTGGTTACTTGTTTCCAATTGATTAAGTTATCATGGGAAAAACAGATTCTTTTGTAATTCAATTAGGATTAGACGCTAATAGTGTTCTAAGATCAAAATTGTTTCGTTTACCAAATTGGATATTAACTAATCACAACAAAACTTTATAAATCTGGGAAATAATTACTCATAATAATTTTTTATGAATCTGGATATTTAATTGGTATTGTTTTTTTACCATTTAAAAGAAACCTTGAAGAAATGAAATTTGAAGATACTTGCGATTAATGAATGATTAAATTGATCAATCGTCAGCGTTGCAGGAATCATTTTTAAGTTAAATCCAGATTTCGTTCAAAGCGTTAACTTCTTCCAATTATCGAATTAAGTATATCTGCCATTACTTCATCAGTGAGTAAATCTATTTTCGATTAAAAAGTACTCAATAAGTTTATATATAGCAATTTATGGCAGAAAAAATTTAAAAAAAAAAGAGATACCGACTATGGGAATGCTGTTGAATTAAATGGCGGGCGGTTTAGACTGAATTTCAATCAATTATTTCTTTGAATAATATATTTAATAGAGAAAAGCCTATCCTATCAACTTCTGTGTTTAAAAATTTAATTACCCAACGAAGAATGTAATACAATAATAAATAGAATATAATAATAAATATGGATCTATGTGACGAAAGGAAGGAGCCTATACACAAACAGTCTTACAGCCATACAAAACATAACAAAACATTTTTTGATTTTAAAATCAAAAGATTAAAAATATAAAAATCGTAATAATTATTAAAATGTGTATGTACAGGTAGTTTTCGTTGTGAGATGTGATGTTTATGAATCATTGGCACGATTCACGTATACGTATATCTACCCTACGTAACAGTTCGTACAGACTTTCATATACAAAGTCCCACATAGGTATATATATAAATTATACAATATGACAAACCTTTATACACTTTATCGAAAAGAAAAACAGAAAATCCATCAACTTCATTTAATATCACTTTATTGACATCAGACCGAGCATCAGACCTATTATTCATTTCAACGACAACAACAAGTGAGTTTTCGAAGAGTAACGAGAACCGATTCTGTTCTTAATTTGACTGAAATCCTCAAACACTATGTACGAGAATTCAATTACCAAAGTGTTCTTTTTTTTTTTTTGTTGTAAAAACCAAACAATTTTTATAAGCGTTTGAACCAACAAAAATGCACAAAAAGCAACCCACATTAGTTTTAGTCCCTTTTCGATGAAACAGTAAAAAAAGGTGCGTAGAAACTCTTAAGTAGAAAAAATAATTTAATTGTAATGCTCAAAGTGAAATATATTCCTACTTTAAATCGCTTTTTTCCTAAATGACTGGGATACGGTAGGTATATAGTTGTTATCTTTCATCGTTTCATCCGAAACAGAAGCAAATCTAACAACAGTTGAATTTCTACTGCTGGCTACAAGTTAAATTTATCTCCATGTTACAAACTCTATGCTCACCTGAGAGATGGATATGTTGGAGAATGTGCGAGGTCTTTCAATGGAATAATAAACAAAATGTGGAAGCTGTTTTCGTGAGCCAGGCATGCGCTTATTTTACTCATTGAGAAGTAAAAAAAATGTTTACCATACGCCACAGGAGCCCGATGTGGACATTTCAAAACTATATAGATGTGTTGAAAGTGGTTCATCATTTGAAGTAAATAGAAGTAATTCAGATATAAGAGTCTGTTTGTATAAAACATTTATCTTTATAATTTTAAAGAAGTTTAAAAACTGACAATTTCCTTTTGAAAGATTTGAAATCAGATTCACACAAAATTGGAACTTCTGTCACCAAAATGCTTAAATGTGTCCAAACTATGCTTACATTTAAATTTAAAATGTGATCTTTGTATATAACCATTAATAAATGCAAAATCAAATGTTCAATGGAATTTCAATTGGAATTTTAAATCATCAAGCTGAAAGAACTCATCAAGAATGATTACTAAACGTAAATACCTCAAAATATTTATCTTTTGAGCATACGTGAATCCCCCAGAAGCACATAAACAAATCATTGCCTTTATTGTTCCAGCAAACATATTTATGTTGCACTCCATAGGCATTCATATGCAAATATATATTATTATATTATAATATTATCTTTGCAACTCTGGTTAACCAAATTGAAATCCGTTGATTATGTAAATATATAAAGCAATTGAGTACTAAACTTACAATTGTCTGAAGCTGATGGAAATGATTGATTGGAATGCAAATGCAATCAGTAAAGCGAAAGCATTCATGGAAACACAGGTATATTGCCTAAACCTGATTAACTAGGAAAATCAATCATTCCTGAAAAGTACTTTCTTTTATCAAAATCTACAAATTTTTATGTGTGATTCTCCACTAAAAGCTCCGTTCCGTGTTCCCAGTCGAAATCGATTAAAGTATTAAAATAATTAAAAATATTTCATGGTCTTTAATATCGTTACCAGCTGTCACGTTACATCCACTTTTAAGTTTTAAATATTTCAATCAATTTGGCACAAAAATTAAGCATTTTCCTCCAAAATATCATTTCCGGAACGTGTCGCCACCTCGTTTCAACACAGAAAAGCTTCTTTTTTTTTTGTTCATAAATTTAAAAAAATCGTAAGATGACAGAGTTCCATTTTCAAAAAAATAAGAATGAACACAATTATAAAAACAAAAAAAAAATTATCATTTAAAACAACCAAACTGAAAGGTTTTAAACACGTGGCTTCAGATATAAGAATCATTACCGTACATAAAATTAAATTCAAGTTAACGGCCGTAATTTGATTACATTCAACATAAATAAAATGAATCAATCATGTTTTCTTCAAATTATATTCGAAAATACAGATAAAGAATCAGTTTGGTTTGTAATTTATAAGTGAGTGGTTGTATTCATTGCATGTTCCACAAGTTCTTCATTTCCCGTGGATAGTTTAACTTATTTTGTGTAAATTATATAAAGTTGATTTTGTATCAATTTAATAAAATAATTCTCCACAATTATTCATGCCAAATTTGAAGAAAAATCATTCTATATTTCGTGTTGATAATGTAAAAAAACATCGATTTTCATCATTTCCGTAGCATCATTACCGTAACCTGCGAAATGATTTTAAATATGTTTTTATAATTATTTGTGTAGATTCCTTCATTCATTTAATAATAGATTAACTACAGAACCTTGAAATTGGTTAACATAATATGTAGATGTTAAACATTTTTAGGACAATAGGTGGTCATAAAATAGCGTCATTTCTGTAGCCAAAAATATCCTAAAAAAGTCTTAAAATTAAGTGTCCAGACTTTTAAATTATAAATTATCGCATAATTTACAACAACATAGTCTGAATAGTTTTTTTCTTAAATTAAGAAAGGAGTCATTTTCAATGCAAAAAAGGAACTTTTAACAAAGAATCACCCATACTAAGGTTATCCAATAAGAGGTGTTATTTTGAATAGCCCGCTATATCGGTAGCTGTCACTTTTGAAGCTGTCATTTTTTGACATTTGACAAGTAGAAACTACGCCATTAATAAAAATGGAACGATACACGCTTCAACAACTCATTGAAATTCACTATAAAAATGGTGAAAATTTGGCAGAGACGGTTCGTAAAACTAAAACAGTTTTGGGTCGTCGTGAAGCACCTTGTCGGACCGCAATACAGAAATTGGTGGACAAATTCGAGCTGTTGGGACAAGTTAGTGATGTGAAGAATAAAACCCGTGCACGTCGCCCAAGAACAACTGAGAATATTGCTGTTGTAGCCCAAAGTGTTGAAGAAAACCCAGGTTTGTACATTCCTCGTCGTTCTTTGGAATTAGGCATTCCACAAATGTCATTACACCGTATTTTGCATAAAGACTTGGGTCTTAAGGCTTATAAAGTTCAGTTAACACAAGAACTCAAGCCGGCTGATCATCAACAACGTCGTGTCTTTGCTGATAGGGTCCTTGAATATCAAAATAACACCTCTTATTGAAAAACCCTTTTATACAAATTGTAAAGAAACCAGGAAGTTTTTGTTAAATATTTAAAAAAATAAAATTTACAAAAAAAGTAAACAAAAAACTTTAATTTTTACAACAACTTTTTGATTTTTCATAAAATTTTGAGCTTCAAAAACAATCGTTATTTTTAAAAAATTACTTATAACATTTTGCCATCTGACCACATACAGAAATTTGGAAGAAATTATTTCACTTCCCCGAGGGCTAAATACTGACGTAAGAAACGTCATGTCATGATGGCACGGTTGTTAGCTCTACAAATAACAAACTTGCATAGAAATATCAAACGTACATAAACTCATCCAAATCTTCTTTAGTCTTATATTTTATAGCTTTTGAGAAATAAAGCCCCATTGAGAAAAACCAATAAAAAACCAATATAATGATTTTAGAAAGAATAATGATTCTTTCTCTATCGGATGTAATTTACATTGATAAACCTATTCGGGGAAGTACAACGATTTATGATCGTGACTGTGTTTCACACAGACTGAAGAAAGCAGGCTAGAAAGTAAATCGACTGGGGGAGCTTATTATTTGATGCTAAAGGATAACTTTGTGAGTAAGTAAATTATTAACAATATTTTAGAAAGATACAAAAAAAAAACATTTGATGCACTTATGCATTTCTCCATTATTTATGCCGCCAAAATGTATCACTCTACGTATATTTCTTTAAAAGCCACAGTAGTTTTCCTGTTTTAAGACTAATAGGTTAATAAAACTGCCAAACATTTGTAAAATATGTTCGGTGAAATTTATTGCTCATTTTCATTTTTGTTTTCGTTCGGTAGAATTTTATAAAAATATCCGGCACTGAAAAATAAGGTCCCAAAACCAAAAATTAAATTAGCCCATAAAAATGGGATAGTTTTTCGTAACGAGCCAATTTTCGTTTGTGAAATTACGCCCCAAAAAATGAAAAAGACCCCAAAAACGAATTGAGATAAGACCCCGAATTTAATTTTTGTATCTTGAAAACAGTGCTCCACGGAATAAGGCCCCAAAGTCAAATTAATTAATGCCCCAAAAGTTGGGCCATATGGCCATATTTGTAGCTTTGTCATATGGCCATTGGGGCTTAATGTCACTTTCAAACGCAATTTCTTTTTTCGCCGGAAGAACCAGGTAAATAAAAAAAATTTAAATACAGTGGCAATCGAAATAGCGCTCATCGTAAAATAAGTTATTATCTTAATCTTCACGGGGAAAGTGGTAGCTGATGTAGTTATGACAACCGTGAGAATGAATATTGAAATAACACCCCAATATAGAAATATGAAAGTAAGCCCCTAAAAAACATTTGAGGTCTTCTTTCATTTTTAAATATTGAGGGCTAACATATTGAAATAACACCGCGATACCAGAAATGAAATTATTTTGTTGTTATTCCGCAAGCATAATTTTGGGGGCTTATTTCATTTTTTTTTTTTGAGGCCTTATTTCCTGGGGCATAATTCCTCAGCTTTAAATTTCTTCACGAAATTGTTTTTCATATTCCAATATTGCTTAAGGATTTATCAATATATTTATTCCAAATGATTCGTTTTAAAAATATTTACATGTTCCCAACAAAAATTCTTTTAATTAAAAATAAATATTCTCTTGTGATGTGAATTTTAAGATAATTTCTCAATCAAAATAAATATACAGAAATACCTCTCATCCGAAATCCATTATTATCCTTAAGGCTTTCCGACAATAAACAACGAATTAACATGTTATTTCACCTTCGTCAGCAATGTCGGAGATTTTAAGGTATCAAATAAATTCCTTATATACCATTTTGGCACACGTAAGTTATGGACTTCTGATGGCCTATATAGGTTGCCAGATTGCCAAACCATAAAATGAAATTCCACAGAGTAAAAGCATGGGTAAACGCACAATTCCCAGTATGGGGTCGATGTGATGTTTATGTAAGGGCATGTGCGCGTGACCTTACATTGGCGTAGGTTAAGGTGGCACATTATTGGAGAACATACACGTGGTGTAGGCATTACATTGAGAGGCAAACGATTTAATTAAAATAAGCTTGTCCTAGCGGGTGGTAAACTTAATTTCAGGACAAAATGAAAAGCGATTATGTTAACTTACTCAAGCGGTAAATTTGTAATTAATCGCATTGGCCATATGCCCTTTAACATCGCCTTTAGGACAGTTTGTTTGTCATTGTTTTTTGTTAATGTCCTTTTTATACAGGCACACGTTCATTGTAAAATGGTTTGTCATTGAAATTTTATTTGCTTAATAGGTGTTACATACATATATTGTTGGAAAAATAAAAATTAAATTTCTTACTAATAGGCCAGTTGGCAGAAATTTTTTTCTTGTAACAGAATATTCATTGTGTTGTAGGGGGTTTGCGTAAACATTTTCTTAAATAACTTAAAAATGTCAAATAGAACAAAAAAAAATATTAATAGCTTTTCGATCGGGAACATGGTTTTATTTTTTTCATGGCTACAACTTTTTACTTGCGATTATAGGTATCTATATATTAATACGCTTTGGATAAACTGCCGGTACACTTTTCTCCGTAAGTACTTAACGGATCAGCTTGATATATACACCAAATGAAAGGTATTCTTGTATAGATTTGCAAATTAATTTTTCATAATCCATGTTAAGCTATTAAGAGTATTAATTACAAGGCATGTAAGCACCATGATCTTTAAATTATTTCTAGGCATCAAAACAATAGCCCAGGAAAGTTAGACAAAAAAAAGTTAAAATAACGAAATAATTCGAATAAAACTGAATTTTGCTGGAGACTATAGTTTTTATGCCTTGAGCAAATCCTCAAAAGTACCCAGGATTTGGCCTGGAGCTAATTTTTTTTGGGAAAGGGGTGGAAATTTAGTTTTTTGCAAATTTCTCGGAAACTATGAATTTTATGCAGAAAAAATAAGATAAAAATCTTAGCTTATATGATTTTCTACAAAAATTTCAAGTGGCTTTGCATCGTACCATCAACCAATTTTGAGAAAAAAGTGTTAAATTTTTACAAAGTCTGTTTTTAGACAAAATTTTACTTTTTCACTAGTATTTGGCGCTTTTTGCTTTATTGTTTTGTGGTTTCCCATTGATCTTAGTCCAAAGAAAAAAAATAAAATGCATGACTGGGTCGCACGGACTTGCTCTTGTTGCACAGATTTTGAATCATTAAATTATGTACCATCATATTTTTGGTTTTATGTTGTTTAGCTAAAAAATTTAAATGCCATCTTGTGCTTCAAATCTAACTTATGTGTATCTGCACCACCAAAAAGCGTTGTTCATTCTCTCTAAATAAAATTGCGCATTTGTCCATTAAAGGTATTCAAATTGATAGTTTAGTTAGACGATATGACGGAGTGTTTGATAATTGTTTTTGCGATGTGTAGCATGGAAACAGTTGAGAATAGATAAAAAGAGTAACAAAAAGACATAACAAAATTTGTAAAAAAAAATTATGAGATCAAATTTAGTGTCGGAAAATTTAAACACTAACCTCTCTCCGGCTCACCATGCAAGCGCCAGTATTGTTAACTCCTTAAGCACCGACAAATATTCTTAGCTCCCTGATCACACACTCTACAACCCTTTTATTAACCGGACTTACGGTTATTAAAAATGGATTCGTGATTTCGATATGCAAAACAATTTTAATAAAAAACAAACAATAAAATGTCGATGTATGTGGTCGATATTCCACCGATGGGCGAGCCTATAGTAGATACTATAAGGCAAGTTATGCATTCGTGCAAACAAATTTTTTGATATAACAATCAAACATGACATTATACGATGGTAGATAAGACGAAGAAAGTGGGTCCGAAAATTCTGTCTGTCAGTCTGGTTGTATAAGTAACTACAGCCTAAGCGGCTGAACCGATTAGCTTCAAATTTAGTATGTAGGGTTTTGGAAAAGCTTAATTTTCTCAAAAACGGCTTTAACGATTTTCTTCAAAAAAAAAAAAAAAAAAAAAGTGCACAAAATGCAAACTATTTAGCACTTTAAACTGGCGTTTTTTAAATTCGTAAACATTTTTTTTTTATAAAAATTATTAGGTAAACATCGATTTATTTAAAAACCGCTCTAACGATTTTGGAATAATTTTTTTGATAAACTTGCATTCAGGCAACAAAATTTTCTACATACTTTGATTTTCGTTTGAATTTTCCTAAAAAGTAGTTTTAGCACTTTTAAAAAACCATTCATATGATTTTATTCGTATTTTTTATTTTTATTAAAAAATAAAGGGCACGACTGGGTCGCACAAACATGCTCTCGTGGCAAGTTACCTGAGAGTTTAAAGTACAAACGGAATAATACGAAAAAATTGTATGAAATTTTTTTAAAAGTTTGAAAACCATATCTTACAAAGATTCAAACCAAAATCAAAGTATGCAAAAAAATTTCATAAAAATCCGTCAACGGGGTTTTGAAATATTGAATTCACAAAAACAGTTTTTCAAAAATTATTTAAAACTTAACAAATAAAAATTTGAAAAAAAATTTAATGCCAAGCTATTTAGAATAGCTACGACAAGTTTTGTCTCTGACGACTGGCCTATAAGTTTAGAGTTATCAATGAAGTCTGGTTTGATGGTGGGCTGATCATCAGTTAGCTGACATCAAACCTTCATCTAATATGCAATAATTTTCGATGATAACCGACTGATACTGCAAAATTCAATGTGAATTTTAATTATTCTAAAACACTAGAACTTATTATATTCTGTCATCGAACTGATGAGCCCCCGACTATACCATGGTAAAACTCGATAATGGAAAATACTTAAAAAATACATTTGGATGTCGGCTTGTCAGTTCACTATAGGATTTGAGGATTTTCTATAAGCTTCATGAGGGAATGATCAAAAGGCAGTCCCTAGAGAAGAAAATTAAACTCTCCCTATTTTGATTTTTTCATAAGTACAATATATAATCTTATGTCGAGTTGATAAAAAAGCATTCCCACAGGCGAACTTATTAATGGACGTCAAGAGAGCGAAAGATATCTCACACACTCACAGGCTTAATATGTTTCTATAAACCATATATTTAATTTAATCAAATAAGATACAGTATTAAGAAACCAATCTACTTATGCAAACGGAAATAAAGTAGAATAACTTACTCGTAGAAGAGCGAAATGTTCTGAATATACATAGAAGATTTTCTAAATGAACAGATTGTGGAAAACTTCACCAAAGAAAAGAAGGATAATTAGTGAAACTTTTATTATATGAAAGGAAATTATTTTACCCTAAACGAACTTATTGATTAAGTTATTTGACGTATACTTTTTATGGGAAAAGTTTGAAGTGAAATGATTATTTGGGTTTTCTTTTAAGAGTAAAGTTAGTGGAAAAAATAATTATTTCAAAGCACTTGAACCCATCTCTTTGTTGTATTGTGAAATCCTTCAAAAAGGGTTCAGTTCCGCCTCATTTGTATAAAGACAACCTTATACCAGTATCGGATCAAGATTCTGATAAAAAAAACATTAATGTTTGGGAATCTTCCAATCTGTTGATGCCATCGGTTATATTGGTCATGGACCTTTTGTACGTCAAAAGTATTCCCGTTCTTATAGAAAACTATTTTTAAAAAATATTTCCATTTTAGGTCTGGGAAGAGAAAAGAATCAAATGCTAAACAGTGTAAGCGATATAGATGGCGAATTTATCTGTATTTAACATGAAAGGACTTGGAAATCTTTTTCACAAAAATAAATCAATTGATATAGAAAAATGTCATTGAAACCAAACATGCCTTTTCTCCGTTTTCTTTCTGACCTTTTGAAATGTATCTTTACCCGGATTAGATGACAAACGGTATAGCAGCTTACGTATATTTTATTTTTTTTGTATTCGTATATAAAATATAACAACTGAAAATAAGAATTCAATTGAAATGGGTGGCTGACGCATTTTGGACGTATCAAAATCAATGATTTTAAGGAGTTGTTCTTGTCTCTTATACAAAGGTGTCCCCGAATAAGGGACAATCCTTTAGGATTATTTATTCCAAGAAAATAATACTCCTACCGTAATGGTTATCTCCAGTTTTGCAATCATTTTTTTTAAATTGAAAAACTATTTTTTCGTAGAACCTGCCATAGAACCGCTTTTTACTTGCGATTTATAGGTACAATAAGGCAAGTTTTGTAAAAAAAATTTGAGATAACAATTAAACATGGCATTACGATCATAGAGAACACGAAAAAAGTAGGTCCAACAATTCTGTCCGTCTGTATGCCTGTCTGTCTGTCGGTCTGTCAGTCTGAATGTATCGACACCTACAGCCTAAACGGTTGGGCCGATTTTCTTCAAACTTGGTACTCTGTATTTTTTGAGTAATGTGTCCAGGCGTATTTTTATCCTAGGTCTGAAAATAACGGTACCTGCCATATAAACGTAACAGATAATTCAATTTTTCTCGAAAAAAATACGATCGATTTTCATAAAATTTTACATGACTGATTTTTTGAAAACGGTGATGTTTTTCGACAAAAATTTTTTTACAACTTGATTTTTAACGGTACCTGCCATTCAAGCGTTTTAAAAAATTTAATTTTTTCTCTTAAAAAATACTATCGATTTTTATAAAATTTTGTACAATGATTTGTAGCCAAAGGTTGTGTTTTTCATTTTTTTCAGAATAAGTTTACATAGCTATTAACGGTATCTTAAAGACAATCCAATTTTTCTCGTAAAATGCTCGATCGATTTTGAAAAAAATTAGTGTGACTGATTTTTTCCAATAATAAAGTTTTTCGTTAGAAATTTATTTTCAAAATGACCTTATTTTAATGTATATAAACGCTACAGAAAATCCAATTTTTTTCGAAAAAAATACTATCGATTTTGATGAAATTTTGTGTAATTGATTTGTTGCCAATGACGGAGTTTTTCGGTAGAATTTTTTTTTTTCAAAATCACCTTATTCTCAAAATCAATCAATCACCTAATTTAAAAAAAAAAATCGATTTTGATAAGATTTTGTGTGACTGGTTTTCTGCCTATAAGGAAGTTTTTCTTTAGAATTTTTGTTTTTAAAATCACCTTATTAACGGTACCTGCAATAAAAACGCTATAGAAACTATTTTTACTTCTGATTACTATAGATTCTTGCTTACTATAGATTCTTGCTTAGTATCCAAAGGTTAGTAATCTTACACAAGAGCAAGTTTGTCCGACCCAGTCGTGCCTTTTATTTTTTTTTTGTTTCGGTTATCTATCAAACTGCTACCATTGTATATAAATTTCTATAGTACAACCATTGTATATAAATTTCTATAGTACAATCATGGAGCAGCGCCATCTAAAGAAAGTTGTGAACCGCACATTTAGAGGTTCTTACATTTATTATAAGTGTCTATTCTGTTACCCTAACAATAGTCGTCTACGAAACAAATAAATAATATATAATGTATTTTATTGGCTCTAAAATCCATATTTCCTTGACAAGAGTCGTAAACAAAACAAAAATAATATATGTTTACGACTGTTGTCAGGGTTACAGAATAGACAACTATTAAATGCACGAACCTAAAAATGTGTTTATCACACGTTTCTCAAGATGGCCAGGCGGTGATTATTCAGCATGAAAATACTATAGAAATGTATATACAATGCTGCTACACTGATTTTGACCAAATTGAATATCTTGACAATTCTGCTGAGCTTGATTTTTACTGCAATAAAAATAATTGGAAAAAATAATTTTATGAAAAGTTTGTTATTTAAATTAAATTTTTTTTGAATAAATACTTGACTTGACGGAATATTTTGAAGAACTTAGCTTTAATCACGTAAATTTAATGACGATACTGTCAATAGTTTGACGAAGATGATGGAATTGTTGAAGATAATCAGCCTTATCGAGGTATCCGTTCGGAAGAAAATTTTGTCCGATTCGTACAAAATATGAGAATTTCTAATCGAGGTGTCCATTCTGACACACAAATCGGAGAAACTTCCAAAAGAAGTAAACGCAGGCTGCGCGGATGTGCGATGCAAAGCGTTGATCAATTTATTTTTAACAGCTACACGGGAAATATTTTCCGAAGTTCTCCGACAACAAATTGCTGCGAGACATTGAAAAAAAAAAAATATTTTTAAAAAGTTGTTGTTGGTTTGATTGAAAATAAATTTGTTTTGTTATTAAGTTGCTATGCTTGTTTTTTAAAGCTACGAAATAAAAGAAAACAATCTTTTTGAATTGTTTTGAATTAATTGTGTGAAGGTATGAATGTTTGTACTTTATTCCATTCTAACTTCATTAATAATTATGTTTTTAAATTATTAGAATATTTTTTAGACTGTATGTTAATGATGTTTCTGATGGAAAGCGTCAAATGAGTGCGTTTTTATATTTTATTTATACTTTTCCGAAAGGAATACCTCGATCGCAATTTGAGTTCCGATCTAAAATCATTTCTGATCTGACCTTCTTCCGAACGGATACCTCGATAGGGCTGAATATAAAAGTTGACCGGAATTGGAAGACAATGAAATATTAATAATGTAAGAAGGTTGTGACGATGTTCTGAAATATTCGTTGTGGATATTTGTGAGAAGAGTGATGATGAAAATGATAATGCTCACGAAAAAACTGTGGAAAATGATGTTGATAAGGATCGTTTATTAAAACTTACTGGAGTGAAGAGTGTTGAGTTTATTAACTAATAATAATAATTTTGTTGAGGTAATTAAATTTTTATTATTACAATAAGGAATTTTTGAAGAATCATATCTGCTTATATATTTGCTTAAAAGGATAGGAGATCCAAGGAATTATATTGTTCTTCTTATTAACCTTATTTATCAATTCCATCGCGGTGCCTCATATAAATAAAGTGTTGTGGCGAAACATTTTTTTTTTGTTTGTTTCCAAATATTTACTTTCCAAAGTGTAATTATTTAAAATTAATAAGATACAACTAGAACGAGAGCTAAATGGCTACTGTGCAATCGATATAGTCGATTCGATATCGCTCAGACGATAGAAAACTTTTGTATTGTATTGAAGTCTTTATTTCTGATTCTTAAAAATAATTACAATATGTGTGTTAACTTAAAAATTATAAAACAATAATTGAATAAAAGAAAAATAAAAGAAATAAATTAGTGACATTGTATAAATAAAGAAAAATGTGCTTGCATAAATGAAGCTTATGACTATCGATATGTAGATATCGAAAACGATATTGTCTGCCGGTATTTCATTTAAATTATTATTTTCCAGAACTTTATACGTAACTATTAATAAACCAATATTTTTTATGAATTCTGTATCTTTAGTATCATCGTCACTATGTATGTATATTCTCAATTTTTTTTTTAAATACATAAACTAATCCTTTCTAACAATTTAAGCCCATCGAAATTAGGATATCGAATGGTAACCACAATGCCGCTATTATTTAAATGCTGGCTAATGATAATGATGATTCTATAACTCCGTTGGGTAATTGCCCTTGCAAACGTTCATCAGATAAACGTACAGAAAGCACAAACTTTTTCTAAAGTTTTTACATAAAAAAACATCATTATAAACGGGTAGACATTAATCTACAATCTTGATAATAATTTATATGCAAATATCCTTGAATGTTAGTCTGATTCTAGTTTTAAAATTAAATCATCATAAACAAACAAAGGGGTGAACAAAATCATTATTTTGATGTCGACCACGACTGATTTTGATTTTTCGTTTGCTTTTCAGTACAGGGTGTATATTTTTAGAAGATGAAACTTTGAATATAGGTAATGAAATAAAATTTAAATAAGATACGTATAATGATAAACATTTAATGACATTATTATGTTTGCATTTCATATTTGAGGGAATAATTTCTAAAAAAAAACTTTTCGATATCAATTTTGTATATTATTTTATAACTAAAAGTGTGTAGGTACTTTGCGAATTTCTGTTACTTCGTTGGACATTTACTTTATCTGCAAAAGCATCAAATTTTCTACATCACTTGATTGAACATATTGTTATCAATTTTAAATTATATTTACGTGATCAGTATATTGAATCCTCTAATTCCAAAGGGAAAAAATAAAAATCCGAATACCGTTTTAAATCCATCAATCCCCCCAATCGCAAACTCAATTATATTTTTCAATATAACTTGGAACCTCATAAACTATATGGTTTACTGATGGATAGAACATTATATTCACCTAACCATATACCTATATTTACACACAAGATTCACAAACAAAAACGTATGATTTTTCAGCCCTTGTGGCAAAATCAAGAAACTGGGTTGTATACGGTCTTACTCAAGTGTAATGAGTTGGAAGTATTAGAAAAAAACTAAATCTTATTATCGTATTCCCTTATATTATTTTAAATCGTGATTAACCTGGAAATTGCAAGAAGGGAAAGTTTTATTAAATTACAAGGTTAAAGTTAAAACTGACTTAAAGCTACGTTTTATAAATTTAAAAACAGACTATTTTTTCTCATTTCTCACACATTTAAAAATTGCTGCTGAAAGAAATAATTTGCGGGTGTTTCAGAAAAGTAGAGTACTGATCGATTTTCTATTTTTGTTTTTATCTAAATTACCTATACAAGTTATACTTAAGATGGCGCTATAGTCAGATGTGGATCAGGGCATCAACCAACAAGCTTCTGCCAGCCGGCTCCTTTTCTAGCTTTATACCTATCCAGTTTCTCCCGCCAAGTTGGTAGCGGTCATCTTCCACTTGCCTGCACCACCTCCTAGGTTTGATTTAGAGAGCTTACGGGCCGAAGCGTTGCGGTGTCCATTCGATCTATATGTGATCCAATCACCTTAGGTAAAAGATAAAATGGCGGTTTCGCAGAACAACTGTTCCGAAGAAACCCAATTAACGCCAAAAAGCGTTGTTTTGTTCCAGCTACCTTAGTCAATGGCTTTTTTTCCATCATATTTTTATTGTATCATTTAAGATTTATTTGAATATCTAAATTTATGGATAAAAATTGAAAAAACCTATATTAAAAAAAAAATTCGCATATAAGTTAGTGGTGGCGCAGAAACATACAAAAAAGTTTCGCGAAACTATATCGACAAATGAGAGGCAGGCCTAAGGATTCCCACAGAAGAAAATTAAAATGCAACGACATCATCATTCAGCTGGCTTCTGAGATCATGGAGCGAAATCTAATATCGGAAGGCTTGGCGGCGTTTTTTGAGGACAACCCGTCACGAACCACAACCAGATATCCTTAGGTGTAACTATATGAAATAAAAAAGTTGTGTTCCATTCAAGATAAATTACTTCATTGGAAAAAAAAAAATAGAAAAAGAATAATTGATATCCTCCGTCTTTAAATTAACAGAGTTTTTGTGAAAAACTAATGCTAGGTTATTAAAACTAAAAACGAGAGAAAAGGAAAATATTTTCAGTTGCAAGTAGTTTAATTAAGGGCGTCCTGGATCAGTGGCTCGGTGGCTCGCAGGTGTGCACAGGTGTGCACAGGTGAGAACAGGTGAGAACAGGTGAGAACAGGTGAGAACAGGTGAGAACAGGTGTGACAGGTGTACAGGTGTGCACAGGTGTGCACAGGTGTGCACAGGTGTGCACAGGTGAGATCAGAGAACAGGTGTGACAGGTGTACAGGTGTGCACAGGTGTGCACAGGTGTGCACAGGTGTGCACAGGTGAGATCAGGTGTGTACAGGTGAGATCAGGTAAGATCAGGTGTACAGGTGTGCACAGGTGAGTGTAGGTGAACAGGTGAGAAACAGGTGTGTGTAGGTGCACAGGTGAGTGTAGGTGATATAGGTAAATTCAGGTGAGCTAGGTGCAGGTGGGCGGAAGCCCAGGTAATCAGGTGACCTATATAGGTGTGGGGTGGGGTCAGTGGGTTGTGGTGGTGGTGGTTGAGGAGGGTGGCGGCTAAGTGGGCGGTGGCTCGAGAGTTTTTCCAAGGGCGGTGGCTCATGAGTTCTTAAAGAGTGGTCGTTCAAGTGTTTTCAAAGGGTGGTGGCTCATGAGTTTTTAAAGGGCGGTGGCTCATAGGTGTTCAGTGGGCTGTGGCTCATGGGTGATAGGGCTTCAAGTAGGCCGATGATCAATGGGGATTCAAGGATTTTTAATGGTAAATATGCACAGGCATACATGTATGTTAGCATTGTTTTTTCTTATCTTGCGCTTGTGGTTTGCTTAAGATTTTATTTATCTTTATTTGTCACTCTTAACGACTTCGGCTGTTTTATTATTAGAAAGATTATTTGGCTATCTCAACCCAAGGGATGTTGAGGTTATTGGAAAACAAAGAAACAATGTATGCAAAAGTAGTTAGCACTCACTCCAGATGTGCAGCATGGGCGGGTCTGCATGCATTTCAAAAGTGGAGGGTTTTTTTTCTTAATCTGCTTTTAAGATAAAATTATCCTTCATGAATATACTGCGGAAATATGCACACATGTATGCTAGCATTCGACGATAACATTTATTTCTTTTTTTGGGATGATTGTTCATCGCGTATAAGTCAAAAAGTATGATAGTCATGTAATCACAACTTTCCTTCATGACTGTACAAGAATAAACATAAATGAGGTTTGATAATAAAGGGTAAGACATTAGTGTAGGTAAATAAGCCGCAAATAATATTTAGAAGTTGAGAAACTCCTCTTAACAATAGAGAGTCAATTTACATTCAGAAACTGAAAAACGGAAATCAACCCTTGATTAGAAATAGAAGTCTACAAACATATCTAAAAAAAAAAAAAAAAAAACGGAAGTCAACCCTTTGTTCGAAAAAAAATACCTTTTTTTTAAACGTTTGATTTTTTATTAATTTTTTTTTTTTATATTTTATTCTTAAACAAAAGACAGTATACATATATTTATAATTAATATCACAATTATTACATTTTTTTTATCACAAAAAAAAAAATATTTTTTTTTTATAAATAAGGTATATCTTTATTTTATAGTTAGGGATCTACTCATGTATAGCACAATATAATAAATTTAGAGAATATTAAGAAAGTATTTTGCAATGACCCCAAGCAAGTGTGTTTATATTATTTTCACATATGTGCCTTTTATCATCTTCGCAACTAAGACTTTTTTTATTTATTGTTTGTGTATATATTTTATGTTGCTTGGAGCGGAAATTTATCATTGTGCAATAGTAATCTTTTTTTTGTAATAAGCAGTCTCTATAATTACTTAAACTTAATTTTTTTACAGCTGAACCTTTGACACCTTTTGCTTTTTTAATAACTTCAGAATTTTGAATATTTATGCTATACATTTTCGCTCTTAGACCAATAAATTCTGTCATTATTTTCCCACAATTTTCATCTTTCATGTACCCTAATTTTTTCATATTGAGCTGGGCAATACCAAAGGGATTATTAGGAGGGTAATCAGATGTGTCAAATTTATCCTTAATATCATCTTTTATATCATTGTAAAAGTCGTCTGTGTTAATTTGGTAAACGAATGAATCGGTGTCCATATACGCCAACCGAAGGTTTTTTTCCGAAAATTTTGGTTTCATATACGCGTAATGGAAATCATACATCTTATACTTAGAGATTTCTAGAACGGAAAACCCTAAGTATATTGGCTTGTTATATACCGTAGAGGTTCTTTTCATTTGAATAGCAGCCATGTTATCACCAAACTCTAGAATGCTGTGAAAATTTGGTTTCGCTATAAGGGCACAAGACCCTAACCTTCGTCCATTACTCGAATTGTCTGATGATGAAACAATTCGTACATCTTTTCTTTTGTCAACATTCTCCATTGTTTTCCCAAATACAGCGTTATTACATAATTTTCGTAGATCTTTTTCAAACTTATTTGTCGCTTCTGTTCTAAGTCTGTTATTAAGATCAATGTATTCTTTTAACCATGAAGATTGGTTGAATTTTATTACGCGGTGTATTTTTTTCAAAACCAACCCATTCTCAATACACTGTATTAATGTTTTATAGTGTATTGTGTAATTTTTTTTATTCCGCAAGTCTGCGATCAATTTCTTTGGTTTGTTTTTAATTGATATATTTGATGAACAGAATGGAAGATCGTTATGTTCATCATGAATATGTTGCGGATATTCTAAATCAACTTCTAAAACGTAGCCAATTTTTTTATCAGAAAGCAACCATTCTTTTATTAAAGATAAATTAGTTGGAGGATCAATCCATTCAAAGCCTGAATGTGGAAGGTAATCGGACATGGCCCAACCGTAAAGGTTATTTGCATCTAAGTACATTAAATATTCGCTAGGTTTGCTTGCATCATATTCTGGCATATACTTATTATTTGCCTTACAGTGCCGTAAACTACATTGAGTCAATCCTCCTCTTATACCCCTACTGAAGAAATTATACATATTTATGTCTGTAAGAAGCTCCAGTTTGACATTTGTATGTTTAAGCATAGCACTCCATGAAAAACCAGGTAACGTGAAGTAATGACAGGGGTCTAGACCATATGATTTCTTTGAATCTTTGCGGAATTTTTCAAATATATCAGCTAGAATTAAAACATCTGTAACCAGGTAATGTTCAAGATATTGTGCTAAAGAAGAACATTTGAAATTATTCCAAACATTTTTAGCATGATCATAATCGTCTTGGCTACACTCAGTCTCGAGCAATGAATTATGAAACGCTGAAACAGGTGGTAATTCCGTTTCGGAAAGTTTCTCTATAGAATCTATATAGTCGTAACAAAAGACACCCTTTCGAGTCATTAGTTCGAAAGATCTTTTATTGCCCCTACAAAACTTGTCCAAATTTTTGAAATCAACCTCTGCAAGGGTTTTTGAAATATTATCAATGCTAGAGGGAAGAAATCTATAGGAGTCTAAAAATCTTAACTCAAGATGATCCTTTTGATTAGTATTTACATTATCTATTTCAATTATTTTAGAAATAGATATATACTTTTCTTTATTTAATGGGATTATTCGAATAGTCCCATCGATATTACCCAGCTCTTTTATGAATAAATGGGCATCATAACCAGTTAAATTGTGGAAAAATATAGGTAAAAATAGTGGTACCTTAAAATTTAAATTACATGAAGAGTGTGCTGCACCTCTAAATTTCCCAGTGATGTGGCAATGGTCTCGTACTTTATCCAATCCAAGGGGCTTATTACAGATGTGGCAGCTTGTATCACTTGAATATTTTAGGCTATCTTCTTCTGTTTCTCTCATAGCAGTATTTTTTGTTAAATATTCGCTATGAATACGTTTATACTCCTCAATTAATGAGTCTATAAATACTCGTGCACAGTCGACACCTGAAATGAAAATAAATAAAACACAAAATAATGAATAAATTTAATAGTAACTAACTAAAGTATTAGGTAAATATTAATTTTGTTTTATATGATTGACTTACCCGTGTATTTGAAGAGTTTGTCCAGTGATGAATCGAACGAGCATTTCAAATAATATGAAACTGCTATGGGCACATGCTCTTTAATTGAAGTTGTTGAGGAATTTCTCGGGTCTGGATGGCAACTTTGAACATTCACCAGCATACACTCGAAGTCAGCATACACAGCAAAGGGAACTTCAATGGATCTTGCATAATGTTCGAACTTTAATATATTCGAACCCTCTTTAGGCAGCTCCGTTACAATACCATTACATTCTGATCTGTGTTTTTCAAACGCACTGGTATTGTTAAACGTTAATAAGCAAGCATTACACATTCTTATCGAGTGATTGCCGTGATTTACTTGCCTGCTTATCAGTTTTGATATGGATTTAATCCATATAAAATGATTACTTGATCCTTCTTGAATTAGCAGTAAGTTTATGTGGTTGGCCTTTACACTCCTTGTAAGATAGTAAGGTCCTACAACTTTGTAGTCGCTTCCTTCATCACTTTTCGGCTCGATTCCAAACACGTTCACACTTATGGTAGGGTTCAGTTGTTCGAAGATTGTAATATCTTTCAGAATCAGCGGGAAAGTCAAATTTGTAAAAATAATTTGACTACCATTTGGCAAAATTATTACTTCATTTCTAATGTCATCGATTGGATAGCTGCTTGTTCTATTAACATTAATACTAGCAGGATGGAGAGCAGAAACAAGTGCCCATTTAAAGCAGTAAACATCATTATTCTGGACATTCACACATGCTTTTTTAGTTTCTATACATTTTGGAAGTCTAATGTAGCTAGACCCTCTCAATGGCTTATATTCATTGATGTTTACTTCTAAATGTTTGATGGCAAGCAGACTCCAACCAGATTCTGAAATTTCAAATTCTTCGCTTTTGGTATCAATGGTTTCCACCATGCTGGAAAATATGTCATCCACATCTCGACTTTCAATAGCTATTTCCATCGGAGACTTGAATGATTTTATGTTGATAACCGCTTGCTCTTCTCCTCCAGCCAAGGTTGAATACTTGACATATTCAGCGAAAAGTTCAATGCTGAATTTAACACTGCCTTTGCTTCTGATCGATTCTCCAACTAAATTCAGCACATTCGTTTTTGCCTCATTCAAAAAATGTTTTATATTGAGGACATCTTCCTTTTTGTTTTCCAGTAGGTAAGTTTCAACTTTACCTCCAAAGCACTGTCGGATTTTCATAAAAGGGGTCATTGATACCGTTTCCAGGTTTTTGCTTTTGTGGATGTTTGTTCTGATATGGTTTGGCCATTCAGAAACCATAACATCCATTTGACAGCCTACGCATCTGCGTTTCTTCGAACAATGCGGGATATCTTCTTCAGATTGCCGTTTGCTTGCAACATGCTGGTCACTTACACCGGGGTTCACTGTATTGTCCACAGAATTGAGATGGCTGCTTCGAACATGACGAAGCAAAGCATCTTTTCGCGAAAATTTCGCTTCACATTTTGGACACTGAACTACATGAGCAGTCGCGTTATGTGATTTCATATGTCTTTTTAAAGAACATACGTGCGAGAATTTTTTTTCACATACAGTACACATAAAATTTTCCATTATTTTTTTTTTTTTTTTTTTTTTACCGCGTTTCAAAAAAACTTTGTAAAAATTAAACAAGTCTTTATTTTTTAGCAATGAGACAGGAACAAACTGTTAATATTAACTACACTTGATGCTTCTATAGCAAGAACTATACAGAAATTACTGATATGTCCAATTTTCTAGATACTTATTACACTTTGTATAATGTTAGGAACACTTTTGTTATGTTTTATTATTTTAATGAAACTAGAACAAATAGTAAAAATCAACTACACTTGGTGGCTCTATAGCAAGAACTATTAAAAATTACTGAAATGTCCAACGTTTTATAGGAATTTATCGCGTAGTATCTACGAAAAAGGAAAAAAAAAACCCTTTATGTGTATTAAAAGATATAAGGAACGACAAACCAGGAAATGATTGTGTGCTTATCTAAAACAGAAAAATCCTGTGTAGTAAACGCCTAGTTATCTGCAAACTCGAAAAAAAAACATGTGCGTTTGTTAAAAGATATAAGCAACGTCAAAACGGGAAATGAACGTGTACTTATCTACAAATAGGAAAAAAAACGTACGTATTTAAGAACGTTAGAAACAAAAAAAAAAACATGATATAAACGATATCTGCAAACTCGAACAAACATGTTCGTTTATTAAAAGATATAAGCACCGGCAAAACGGGAAATGAACGTTACTTATCTACAAATAGGAAAAAAAAAAACGTACGTATTTAAGGACGTTAGAAACGACAAAACATGATATAAACATTATCTGCAAACTCGAACAAACATGTTCGTTTGTTAAAAGATATAAGCAACGTCAACGGGAAATGAACGTGTACTTATCTACAAATAGGAAAAAAAAAACGTATGTATTAAAAAAAAGAGACGTAAGAAACGACAAAACAGGACATGATCGCGTAGTTATCTACGAATAGCGAAAACATTTTTGTGTATTTAAAGATATAAAAAGTATGGGGGCTGGTTTTGTAAAGCAATCTAATGCATGACTATTAAATTATAATATAGTGGGGGGTAAAATAGTTCTATAAAACGTTAACATTTGTTGAGAATAGGAGTAGTTGATTTTAAGAAAGTGACGAAGGTTGAACATATCTACTTCAGCATGAATTTCTCAGAACCTGATTATTCAGTTTTTACTCTGGAAGACTTTGCAGCTCGGGAAGCCAATACAATCCATGAGAGCGCTTTCAAACCTACACGAAAATTGTGCGAGCTAACGATTGGAACAAATTACAACATCTATCATATTCGAAAAATTAGCACAAAATGGGGAGATCGAGTTGTAGCTGATCTGGGGGAGTATACTGTAAGCCCAAAAAAATATACTCTTTTATTGTATTAATGTTTATTAATTTTTGTAATATTTTATTTACTTACAGGTATTTTTACCAAGTAGATACTCATCCCTATCATCAAACAGCTTGCTTGCTATGGCTAAAGGTGGTTACGCTTTTCAAATCACAAGACCATTAGGATCAACATACGAGCTCAAATTTTTAAAACTTAAATAATCTATTTAAGTCATTCATGTATAAATATAAAGTATTTGCATATTTAATAAGAAAAAAAACACAAATAAATTATGTATGCAATAAATTTATTTTTTTTTTTTTTTATATTATAGTATCTTATTTTTATCAATCCATGAGTTTTCTTCTGATGGGAATCCTAACCATTTAACAAAAACTTCGTTTCCTCTTGTTTTTATTACTTTTTCCACAAGATATATATCTGGACAGTTGGATTTCATCAGCTCTTCTTTATAAAACCCGCCTTTTACTGGTTCTCCTTTATTATCTTCGAGAATATATGTAATAGGTTTTGTTGTTTTAACTGATCTTATTTTAAAAACTTCCGTAGTCCAGTTGGGTGTATAACCTTTCTCGAATGCATGTTTATACTTGCTTATTCTTACACTATCCCCAACACTAAATTTACGTTTAACTGTATTGTCTTTATGATCTTTGAAATGTTTGAGTAATAATTTTGAGTTCCTTTTATTAACACTAGCAGGTTGACATTTTATGGTTCTATGGAAAGAGTGATTATAATCTCGAAGTATTTTTTTATAAATATTTATCCACTTATAGCTGCCATTAAAGCTAAATTCTTTCCACATTTTGTCTTTGAAAGTTCTATTAAATCTTTCAACAATAGAAGCCTTTAATGAACTGAATGTTGAGTAATGATTTACTTTATATTTTTCCATTAATATTTTGAAATTTTTGTTAAAAAACTCTTTCCCATCATCAGTTTGCAAATTTTTCGGAATCCTAGAAGATTGAATGAATATGTTTTCCATAGCTTTGGTTACAGCAAGACCAGTTTTATTTTTAATAGGAATGACCCATGCGAATTTAGAAAAAGTATCGATGACGGTCATTAAGTAATTAAATCCTTTATTCTGACAACTAAAAGGTATCATTTCAACCAAGTCCGCTTGCCATAAATCATCAAAGCCCTTGATGATAACACGGCGACGTTTAAAATTTCTACGTGCAGCCTTGTGTAATTCTTCAACAACCATTCGCTTGCTCATATTAGTTAAGAATGAATTACAGAAAATTGGAAAAAGTTTTTTATAATTGTTTTTTTTTTTTTTTTTTTTTTTTTTTTTTTTTTTTTTTTTTTTTTTTTATTTATTTGAGTCTTTTATATAATAACATCAGCTTATTAATTCTTAATATAACCCTCTCAACCAAATAACAAGAACACGTATCAGGCCCCAATCTACATTCATCCGATGACCAACAACAGCTTGAGTAATGAAATCCATGCTTCGATTCTGTGTAAACTGAGTTTTGAAATTGTTTCAATAGGTTAATACATTTTAAAAATTCAACGTAATGCTCCTCTAATAATTCATGTATATATATTTTTAGAAAATCACAAATATTTTTAATTAAAAGATCGAAGTCCATTTTTTTTTTAGGATGATGTTGTTGATGAGGCTTTTGAATGAATACTAACAATATAATTTTTTTTTGGAAGAAGAACTAGAGTATACTCATAAATATTTAATTACACACATACATTCTTAAAATATACTCATATAGAAAGTCATAGGTATATAAAAACCAATTATCAATATTGAGTGAATAAATATTTTTTTTATTTTTATTTTTTTTTTTTTATTTCAAGTTTGGGGGTGAGAATATTTTTCTCTCTTCTATCAACTCAACAATTTTGATTTTAAGTTGCTCATCAAGATATTTTTTTACAACGGCATCCATATAATTCTTAGGATCACTGATTTCAATGATATGATCTATTTGATCGTCAACATATTCCTTAGAAGCTGCTTGGTGTGGTTCTTCAGGTCTTCCAATATTATTTAAACGTTTATTTTCCATATTGAAATCACCAGATGGCAGAAGTTTAAATCCTAGACCTGGAGGACCTGTAGGGCCTTTAGTTTTTAAAAGTCCCTTGGAGTTTCTTCCGAACTTGTCAACACTCATGTTTAGTTTGAATGGATTTTAGGTTTGAATGACATTAATATATGATATTTGATTCCTTTAATTCCTCAACTATAGAGCTAATTTCATTTTGATGGTTGTTATTACCAGCATTTTTGGATGCTATTAAAAGTTTTAGTCTGTTAACGAGCTCATTAGGATCATTCCAGTATGCGTATTCAATGTTTTTGTTTGTGTACTTCATTTCAGCAATTTCGGAATAAGATTTTCCGGTTTTTTTATTTTTAAATCCAGAAACAAGGTTCTTTATTATTTGAGTGTACTTTACACCCCTATTACTGTTGATCCTAAAGGTATCATCATGATTGCGCATGTGTGCACTAGTTTTTTGTAAGATCTTCCCATATTGCTCTAAGTCATCGTTAGTATACATATGCTTTCGAGGTTTTTTCTTTAGTATCAACTCAATGAGGCCCGGAGTTCGAGTAAAACTTTCATCATCAATTTTAATAACATCATCATTCAACCAAAAGTTCGATTTACCGATTTTCGTTGTTTGTGTATTCGCATCATAATACGGTCCGTAGACATTATCACGATTTGATTCAGATAATAATTTTCTATTAAAAGATGTAGATAACTCAGATTTATTGAAATTGTTTGGTGTACTAAACACCATATCATCATCCCTGCTATCTAATTCAACTATTGGTGAGTCGAATATTTGATTGTCGTCTGCTCCTTCTTCCTTACTGAATAATTTAAAATTAAGTTGACGTCGTTTAGTTGGTTTTGTTTCAATTCGTTCATCATAAGGTTTTCGCTTTTCTTTCTCTTCTTCAACATTTTCAACAAACTTTTTTAATGGTTCAACAATAGGTTTGAAAGTGTTTTCCAACTCTGTATCTCTTATTATTTCACCAGTTTTCAGTTGTAAATATTTGTTTTTTAAAATATTTTTTGTTTTTATTAAGTCATTCACAGTTTTTTCGTTCATTTTCGTTTTGATAGTATAGTATATAATAATGTAGTAAGTTTTCTCAAACAGAGCACTTGTTAGAATGAATTCCTTTTAAGGAAGAAATGTGTATTTATAGTAAAACAATTTCATGGAAGCCAATCTTATAGCGACCGTTCTTAATACTGCTTTCCTTATCTATAACTAGAAAACCATAACTATCACCCCAACAATGGAAGCATAGCTCTTTAAATTGAGTAAAAGTCATATCTGAGTTTACATGATCATTATGAACATGTTTTAAATTCATTTCATCTTGTTTAAAAAGTATAATAAAATTTGCATTATCCCGAATCAAATGTTTTGGAATATGTGTATAGGATTGACATAAATAAAAACTATCAACACCATTGTGACGACCCATACAAAAATAATCTCTTATGTTGTTTTGTTTCTGACATGCAACATCATCAAATATAAACACTGAATTATTTTTAGCATCTGCTGGTGGCATTATATCACTATTATCTGAAAATTCATTGTATTCCATTCCTTTTACTGATGTTATAACCTTCTTTAAATACGTATATTTCGGTTGATGTAACGATTTGGAATATATGTAAATATTTTCAAACTTTAATCCATTGGGATCAAGAAGTATGCTAAGCATAACATTTGTTTTTCCACAGTTTGAAGGGCCAACGATTATTCCACGGATACTGTTTGGGAATAATAACCCATGTTTCTTTTTGATTTTTACGTCAGAATCAAAGTTCTGTACCTTAATGACTTGCGACTGTTTGATGAACCGCATATTGATGACTGACTTATTGTATAATAAAACAACTCGTTTATATATACTTGCATTCATAAATGTTTGGCACTTTAACCAAGCAGGGTGTGTAATGTGTATGTAAATTACAATACCTTATAAATATGATTGAGCACAACAGTAAAACCATTAGTTATAAAAAATCTTCTGAAGGAGCAGGACTTTTGAATAATATTATTGATAAACTACCATTTGAACTACATTTACCATCTTACAATTACTGTGGACCTGGCACAAAATTGGAAAAACGTTTAAGTAGAGGGGATAAAGGCATTAATAAACTGGATGAGGCATGTCGCATGCATGATATTGCATATTCTAAAAGTAGTTCATTATCGGAACGTCACGTAGCTGATAAAATTTTAACAGAACAAGCGTGGAAAAGATTTAAAGCGAAGGACTCAACAGTTCCTGAAAAGTTAAGCAGTCTCTTAGTCACCAACATGATAAAAGCTAAGACAAAATTGGGGATGGGTATTAAAAAGAATAAAAAAAAGCAGAAAACAAAAAGTGAGAAGAAAACATGCATGAAAAACTTGTTTAAACAAGCAATAAACGAAGCAAGAAATGCTATCAAAACCAATATCAACTGCTGCGGTACAACATCTATTGCTGGCATTGCTTTAAAAGCAGCAAAAAGTGTTATTAAAAAGAAAAACAAAAATGCCATTAAAACACCAAGAATAATTCCAATTCCAAAAACAGGTGGCTTTCTTCCATTTGTAGCTCCTATTCTTGCAGGCTTATCTGCTATAGGGACTCTAACGGGGGGAGCAGCTGGTGTTGTAAAAACCCTTAATGCTGCAAATGCTGCTAAGAAACAGTTGGAAGAAAGCATGCGACATAACAGGGCTTTGGAGGCAGTTGCAATAAAGGGAAATGGTTTATATTTACAACCATACAAAAATGGACTTGGCCTTTTTATAAACAAACCTAATGCAAAAAACTAATAGACTTGCTGCCCAACCGTCCCTTAACCAACTTTGACATCCAACGATTTGGAGAGAAACATTTACCTTATTTTAGAGGAGTTTTTATGCGAAACTCATTACCAAAGAAGCCATTTAAACAGGAGTGTGGTGTTATCAATTTGGATGATGAATCTGGTAAAGGAACTCATTGGGTGGCATATATAAAAAAAAGCAATATTGTAAGGTACTTTGACAGTTTTGGAAATTTAAGACCACCAATTGAAATAATAAGCTACCTGGGAAATAAAATAAGTTATAATTATATTCAAGAACAAGATTTTAATACATTTATATGTGGTCATTTATGTTTAAAGTATTTATTAGAACAATGTTTTTAAAAATAAAAATGAATAAAACGATGTGAAAATAACACAAACGTGTCATTCGTCTTTTAATCAACATGTCGGTCACATTAACTCTAAGTGGAAACGATTCAAATCTTACAGCGGAATATTTCCCACCAATTGTACTTAAATCCAACTATGTATGTGGGCTAATAGATTTTCAATCCTATAATTCTATTCCAAACGTTGATGATTTCAATAACTTGCTGCATATAGGTGAAAATGTTATTTCACTTCCTATTGGATCATATGAGATTGGAGACATAAATAATTTCATACAAAAGAAAATTACTGAAATTAATAAAAAGAAAAAGAATTTAAATAGAAAATATGAAATTAAAATCGCTGCCAACAACAATACTCTAAAATGTGAAATTTATAGTTCAGAAGTAATCGATTTCTCGAAACAAAATTCTATTGGCTCGCTTTTAGGATTCAGTAAGAAGATTTTAAAGCCGAATACATTACATGAATCAGATCTTTACGTTGACATAAACAAAGTAAATGCAATACGTGTTGAATGTAACATTATAAATGGATCGTATATAAATAGTCAGTCTGCGCATATCTTACATGAATTTTCTATTAACGTAAGCCCGGGCTATAAAATCATTGAAGTTCCTAGCAATGTTATTTATTTACCTGTGAACATCAAACGAATAACATCGTTGAGCTTAAAGTTCATTGATCAAGACGGAAGAATTATTAACTTTAGAGGAGAAAAAATAACTGTTCGATTACATTTAAAACCGGAAATATGATAATATATGAACAAATTTTTTCATGCTCAAAATCCTTATATAAAGACTGGTATCAAAAATTCATCATTTAATCACGTTTTTGAGCTCAGCCTCGTCGATACCTCATCTAACGAAAGAAAATAAGAAACCGGAAACATGATTGTATATGAACAAATTTCTCACGCTCAAAATCCTTATATAAAGACTGGTATCAATAATTCATCATTTAATCACGTTTTGAGCTCAGCCTCGTCGACACCTCATCTAACGAAAGAAAATAAAAGATTTTTGCTATCCTTGGGATTTGTCTTAAAAAAATAAAACCCAAAGAAATACTATGTTGAACATTTTTCAAGATCCAGAGGTTGATGAATCTATATCTAAATATGACTTCCACACCTATTCACCTTATCAAAACAATTATGAACGCAATGACATCATTCAGATTACTATACAACATCAAAATCTTTATGTTGTACCTGCGGACAGTGTTTTATTCTTACAAGGCACAGTTAAACAGCGTGGAGGAAGTGGAATTGTAAGCACAGAAATGGCAAACAACGCAATGCCTCTTCTTTTCAGTGATATGCGTTATTTATTGAATGGAAAAGAAATCGACTCCAATAGGAATGTTGGAATCACTTCAGCGTTAAAAAACTATCTTTCTTTAACTAAAAATGAGAGTGATATGCTTTTGAATGCATCCTGGTCTCCTGAATCAAGTATTTCCTTGGACCCCTCCTGTAACTTTAACTACTGTATTCCACTAAACAAGCTTTTGGGATTTGCTGAAGATTACAAAAAAATTATACCAAACGCCAGACATGATCTTATTCTCACTCGTGCCAGAATGGATGAAAATGCATTAATTTCCACGATTGATGAACAAGTTGAGATTCAACTTCATAAGGTCCAATGGAAAGTACCACATGTAACTTTGTCCGATGCAGTCAAGTTGGATTTATATAAATCTATAAACAAGAATAGTACAATTAAAATTGCTTTCCGCACTTGGGATCTGTATGAATATCCTATGTTATCTTTCTCCGAGCATAATATTTGGAACGTTAAAACAACAACACAAATTGAAAAACCTCGATACATTATACTTGCATTACAAACTGAAAAATATAATAAACTAACAGCGGATCCCACAACATTTGATCATTGTCATCTAACAGACATAAAAGTTTATCTAAACTCAGATGTATACCCTCATGAAGACCTCAACATTTCTTTTGAACAGAACAATTACAGTTTGCTATACAAAATGTATACCGATTTTCAAAAAGCTTACTACAACAAAACAATGGCTGAACCTCTTCTATCGTTGGATAAATTTAAATCGCGCGCTCCAATGTTCGTTATTGATTGCAGACATCAGAATGAAACATTAAAAACAGGACCTATCGATATACGCTTGGAGATGAGATCATCAAAGAAAATTCCTCTAAACACTTCAGCTTACTGCCTTATGCTGCATGATCGCATTATTGAATATAATCCCCTTAATCAAGTGGTAACCAGAATTGTTTAGTAATTAAATATCCGAAAATAAAATAAAATTTAAAATCAAACACATAAAAAGTATTTTTTATTTCTAATCAAGGGTTGATTTCCGTTTTTCAGTTTCTGAATGTAAATTGACTCTCTATTGTTAAGAGGAGTTTCTCAACTTCTAAATATTATTTGCGGCTTATTTACCTACACTAATGTCTTACCCTTTATTATCAAACCTCATTTATGTTTATTCTTGTACAGTCATGAAGGAAAGTTGTGATTACATGACTATCATACTTTTTGACTTATACGCGATGAACAATCATCCCAAAAAAAGAAATAAATGTTATCGTCGAATGCTAGCATACATGTGTGCATATTTCCGCAGTATATTCATGAAGGATAATTTTATCTTAAAAGCAGATTAAGAAAAAAAACCCTCCACTTTTGAAATGCATGCAGACCCGCCCATGCTGCACATCTGGAGTGAGTGCTAACTACTTTTGCATACATTGTTTCTTTGTTTTCCAATAACCTCAACATCCCTTGGGTTGAGATAGCCAAATAATCTTTCTAATAATAAAACAGCCGAAGTCGTTAAGAGTGACAAATAAAGATAAATAAAATCTTAAGCAAACCACAAGCGCAAGATAAGAAAAAACAATGCTAACATACATGTATGCCTGTGCATATTTACCATTAAAAATCCTTGAATCCCCATTGATCATCGGCCTACTTGAAGCCCTATCACCCATGAGCCACAGCCCACTGAACACCTATGAGCCACCGCCCTTTAAAAACTCATGAGCCACCACCCTTTGAAAACACTTGAACGACCACTCTTTAAGAACTCATGAGCCACCGCCCTTGGAAAAACTCTCGAGCCACCGCCCACTTAGCCGCCACCCTCCTCAACCACCACCACCACAACCCACTGACCCCACCCCACACCTATATAGGTCACCTGATTACCTGGGCTTCCGCCCACCTGCACCTAGCTCACCTGAATTTACCTATATCACCTACACTCACCTGTGCACCTACACACACCTGTTTCTCACCTGTTCACCTACACTCACCTGTGCACACCTGTACACCTGATCTTACCTGATCTCACCTGTACACACCTGATCTCACCTGTGCACACCTGTGCACACCTGTGCACACCTGTGCACACCTGTACACCTGTCACACCTGTTCTCTGATCTCACCTGTGCACACCTGTGCACACCTGTGCACACCTGTGCACACCTGTACACCTGTCACACCTGTTCTCACCTGTTCTCACCTGTTCTCACCTGTTCTCACCTGTTCTCACCTGTGCACACCTGTGCACACCTGCGAGCCACCGAGCCACTGATCCAGGACGCCCTTAATTAAACTACTGTTGCACATTTTTTAAAATAACATGACAATCTCATTTCGAAACTAAAATGGAATATACATAATTATAGCATGTGAAAAACAAATTCAGTTTTATGAGTGTATGGTACCATGACGATTCTCCAAAACGTCAAGTAGGTAATAAAGCAACATTTCTGTAATACAAAAGATCGAAGGACTCAAGACGTTCTCTTGGTGTGCCTATACCAAATTGGCAACTTTGATGGGGAATTTTTCTGACTTCTTCGACTGTGAAGTCGAAAAAATATTTGCAGTTAGGTGAGACTATTGGCTTGTTAAAAGGTAATTCACAATATTTCAGTCAGCTGAATGAAGATTTTTGTTGCTATCCACAAAATGTCTTACCTACTCTAAAATAATGCGAGGCTCTTGAGAATTATTCGGCGAATCATTACATGGGCGTTTACATAATACTTTATTCACTTTTATTTGCACTGTTTATAAACGACATTGTTAACCACCTTCCTGGAGGAATCAGAATGGCAGGAATCCAAATCAATGTGTTGCTTTATGCTGATGTCTGGGGAGGTGAGCAGTATGAAACAGTTGAAAAACTTCAGAGGTTCTTCATTAAAAGATGCTTTCGATTACCGAAAAACACCCCAAACTATATGATCACAATCGAGACAGGACTGTCACCACTTTTTATTAAAACATTCAAGTGCCATGTTGATTATATCACTAAAATACTTAATATGCCAAATGCAAGACTTCCGAAAATTTTAGCTATGCAAACAATTGCAAAGAAAAACCTGTGGTATAAGAAGATGGAAGAGCATGCTGATTATTGTCGAATTAACTTTCGAATACTTAACGATAATGGAAGATTTTACAACGATGACCTACTAAAACTTATTTCCAAGGTAGATGAACATTTAAGAGTTGAAGCTATAAATGAGGCTACTTTTTCGGTGCATAGGTCAACATACAACCATCTCAATCACAATTTATGCGAGCTTAATTACTTCCGGAACGAAAATAAGCAGGAGCTTATCTCAGCGATATTTAAAATGAGAGGGGAGCTGATAAGTTTTAACTACATTCCACATCGACAGGATCTACCTATCTACTGTAGTTTATGTAATTTAAGAGAAAGAGAAGATGTCATCCATTTCATAGGAAAGTGGAAAATTGGATGAAGTAGTGGCACTCCTCAACTGTGAAGGAAATATAAATAAATTCTTCAATTATTTTCGAACTGCAATGTACTACCGCAACCAAATTATAAACGAATCATTTTAAACTAAAACTATGTATTTATTTTTATATTCTAAATATTATAACTTTTTATCAAAAAAAACTTCAAATAGATAAATTATTGTTATTTTTTTAATCGGATGTCAATCGGGCAGACGGCAAAGCCAAGCCTTAACGATTTTATATAATATTTTTTTGTAAAACAATCTGAATTAATGAAAATAAATCGAATCTATCTATCTATCTATCTATCTATCTGATGACTTGGTCATATTGTCAGAATCAAAAAAAAATTTACAATTTTGATGATTAACCGGCTGTCTATGTACTGTGGAAAATGGGAACTTGAAAAGTAAACAATAATGATTTTCTCGCGATCTAATCGGACTGAAGCTGGAAACAATTGGAAGTACAATGGAAGGAGTTTAGAAGTGACAAAGGAATATAAATATCTTAGAGCACCTCGTCGGAAAAGCCAAGGCGTCTCAAAGTCTCATAAGCTTATCATGGAGAATTTTTTTTTCAAATAACCAAATAAATTTGTCTGTCAAATACCAAATCTTCAATTTAGTTGTGAAGTCAACTCTGTGTTATGCAGCTCAAGTTTGGGGAGTGGAAGAGTATGAAGAAGTTGAGAAACTTCAAAGACATTTCATCAAAAAAAAATTTAATTTACCAATCAACACACCGAATTATCTATGCGATTTACTTAGAAACCGGCCTACCAAAGATATTTACCAGCACTCTGAAACTACAAGCTGATTATTTCATTAAAGTGTTAGGTTTTCGAGATGAGCGACTAAATAAAATGATGCTGCTCTACGAAGTAAGAAACAAGGACTGGGGTATGATAAATGGCAACGGATCGCCACTGCATTTGGTGAAGATTTGCAAATTGATCCAAACAACATTCTTGGTGTGAAAGAAAAACTTTATAGAATAATTCAGCTTAATGAAGACTCGATTCGGAATCAACTTGTAGAAACTGCTACCGAATCAGAAAGCCGAATAATAAATAGCCAGCTGAATTATAATCTGAGTAACAATAATTATTTCCATGATTATCTTAAGCCCAAAGACATTTCTTTAATCTTCAAAGCTAGAAACGAAGTATTATGTCTCAACGGACGACCTTACAATGGGAGTTTTAACCAGTTCTGCACACTATGTAATATAAGATCCAAAGAAGACTGCTTTCACTCTATAAGCATATGTCCAATTTTTGGACATAAGAGGGCCTCGTATTTTGGAAAATGGGTACGCCAAAACCTGATCAGAAATGATTATGGAGATCGTTCTGTTTTATTAACGCCTAGTACCTCCAAAGAAGACGTCATTAAATAATATCTGCAAGTTATGCATCTCTATAATATGCACGTATAGACTTCACACAAAGAAGTCTTGATTAGTCAAAGGGTCAGATGCAAAAAGATGAGTTCAATTTTTTACTCACATTTTCTGATAAGTTTCTTATCAGAAAAGTGAGTAAGAGCTTGAATTAACTTCTTTTTTTTTTGCATATGACCCAAAGTCTAGATGGGCAAAGAAGAACATTATCCAATTAGACTGGTGTCCATTTGAGAAAGTTCCGCTAAGTTACACTGTGCGTGGTCAACGCGTAAACTTACGAATGAGACATAAATTCAATAATTTTGAAAAACAGGGTCAGTTTTATTATTTATTCTTAAATAAACCTTCTAAACTAAACAAATATAATGATTAATTTCTAGAAATCTAAAAAAAAATTAACAAAAATATTTCACAATATAGGAATATAACTTATGCTCGTTGAAAATTCATAAGCAGAACAATTTTAATTAAATTTTCCGCATGTAATTGTTGCATAAACAAAAAAAATTTAAAATCCAGCTAGCTTAAAGTTTTAAGCTCACAAAAATGTCTGCTTCAACCAACAATATGTAGAAACTAGAAGGATTATTTTGCAAGGGAATAACATTACTCAAATCCTAGAGGAATATTGCAGAATTTCTCTGGAATACGTGCAAGGTTAACATATTCCTTTATTGTGTTGGAATACAATTTAATAAATCACATTACCTCGTAACAAAATGAAAACTTTTTATTTCCTGTGTCATACCCTTGCGACTTAAACCCTTTTCCCAACCATTGACTATATGTTTTTATTCGCTCTGCAAAATCTACTTTTTCATCGTTTGCATTGCAATTGTGGTAAATTATTCATATATATCTACCCACACAATTCCTGAATACGTGTGCAAATTCTTGCAATTGCAATCCCTTTTCTCACTAATGACCATAAGTGGATAATATTGAAATATGTACATATATATCTTTAAGACTTGGATAAAGGGTAAACCAAGAATATTTGCCAGGCATATGGAGTAACTTGTTTATTACTTGTGTTGAATTTTACAAGTCAATTAATGTAAATTTTAAAGCGGATGCTTTTGTGGTTTAAAGGAAAATAATTTTATTTTAAGGGAAGTTTAAGGCCATGCCATCCATAATATTATGTTATCCAATAGCTATATGGTCAATGGTCATCCTCTGGTCCTCATCAGTCATGATGTACCATACCGATAAACTATTTGTGTGCATGTAAAGGCGGCCGGCGCGGCTGCCTCTCACCGCACTCCATATATTTACTATAACGATTCGGTATACCTATACGTTACTATAAGGTATATGTTATGGGTTCATAAAATAAATGCGATAACAATCAAATATAAAAGAAGGAATGCTCAGAAGATTTTTTTTACCAAAATTCATTAACAATGCACAAACAAAAAAGCTAAGATAGGTGCGGATTTGACTAAGTCAAAGAAATGCAACTTAAAATATACTAGTATTTTGACTTTCGATTATTTAGGTTTTTACTACAGATAAGGTAAGTTATGCATTCTAAAAAAAAGTTTTGAAATAAAAATCAATCATTATATTATGATTATAGAAAAGTTGAAGGACTGTTTTTCAGTCTGTTTGTCTGTTTGAATCAACACTTAAATGGTAAGACTGATTTAATTCAAACTTCGTAAGAAGTATATTCCTTGAGTGATATGCCCAGACGTTTTTACTTGCGATTATAGGTACTTAAGGCAAGTCTTGGATTCGTGCAAAAAAAAGTTTTGAGATTACAATCAAAAATGACATTACGATGATAGAGAAGACGAAAAAAGTGGGTCCGGCAATTCTATCTGTCGGTCTGTCGGTCTGTCGGTCTATCGGTCTGTCGGTCTGTCGGTTTGTCGGTTTGTCGTTCTGTCGTTCTATGTGTCTGTCTCGGCACCTACAGCCTAAACGGGTGGGCCGATTTACTTCAAATTTGTTAGGTATGGTTTTTAGGGTAATACGCCCAGAGCTTTTTTTTGTAGGTCACTCTAAGTCTAAAAATAACGATACCTGCAATATAACGGTTATCGAAAATTTTATTTTTCTCGAAAACGGCTCTAACGATTTCAACCAAATTTCACATGTGTAATAAGGTCACATTTATTAATGAAACTTTTTTGTATACTTTGCTTTTAGTTTGAATCTTCTTAAGATATGGTTTTCAAACTTAAAAAAAAAAAAAATTATACGATTTTTTCGTATATTCCGTGTGTACTTTAAAGCCTCAGGTAACTTGCCACAAGAGCAAGTTTGTGCTACCCAGTCGTGCCCTTTATTTTTTTTATTTTATCCTCATGAAATAACATAACCATCATATTATAAACGCCACCAATTATTATCAATCTCTCGAAAAAAAACTATGTGAGTGTTTATCAGTCTTATAAAAGATTGAAAACGTCAAAAATATCGGTAATTTCGAGATCTATCGAATTTCTATCTCAAGAAATGTCAAGTAGCGAGTCTTCTTAAATAACAAAATCGTATTTGTATATTGCGTCTGTTTGCTATATCACTTGAGAAGAAGACATTTGTGAGAGAGGTCGGTTGATTGTCCGTTCAGTTTATGAGTCCCCTCTGGTGAGTGTTTAAATAAAAATAAAATCAATACAGGGTGATTGGTATAAGATGCACCAAAAAGCTTGGAGCGTGTAGGTGGGGTTTAGACAAGAAAAAAATCTTAATTTCCCAAAAACTAAGATACATTTTGGCATCCGGTTTTCTGTTTTTGACTAAAAATTAATAAGAGCATTGAGTTTTGAAAATAAAAATAGTAGTTAATTACATAAAATTTTGAAAAAAATTAGTTAAAATTTTTTTTTTTTAATTTTTTTTTCAAAATTTTGAGTTTGAAAATTAATTTTTTTAAAACTGTTCACTCAAACAACTTAATTTAAAAATAAAATAAAAGAGTAGTTTTCTGGCTTTTCAAAAAGATATAACAAGTCTTTGTATCATGCACCGTTGTTTTTAAATAATTTTTTTTTCTGATTTAAGTAATTTTTTTAGAAAATTGCCCTCCCGCCTAAACGGGGGGAAATAGACCCCCCTCTCGTACGATTTTTTTCTTGTCTTAACCCCACTTACACGCTCAAGCTTTTTGGTGCATCTTACACCAATCACCCTGTATAAGCCGGCGTATTTTTTAGCATTATTTTTTTCTTTTATTTTGTTCAAATGATACACAAGTAGATATGTTTTTTGAGCAGTGATTTTTAAGTTATAAAAACCTATTTTAGAAACACTTTCAAAGTCAATTAAGTACAAGACAATGCTTATCTTATCACGATAAATCATGGTGATAGTGTTCAGTTGTTTCTGCCATTTAAATAAAACGTCATATTTTGAATTCAATAAGTGATAATTTATAAGATTGTTAATATCAGTTCCTTGGTAACAAATTCTCAGTCCCATTTTTTCAAAAAATTGCCATAAAATTGTTTTTTTTTTTTTTTGACTGGCCATTTTTGATAATGTAAGAGGACATTCTAACATAACTAGGACTAATTTGTGCGACTTGAAGATTTAAAAAAAATATGAGCATTTTATTGCGTTTTTGTTAATCACTCATATAAGTATTTTTAGGTCACTCGTGCGTCGTCGTACATTCCAAAATTCTATTTTTACGTTTTCCATTTTATAAGAAGAAGCTTTTATTTCCTTTCATACAAGGTATCAAAAACATAAGTCATTCTTTTAGAAATAAACGTGTGAATCAATACATACAAAAATCATCAATTTGCATGCATTACTGAAACATCAATCTTATTTTCTTTTAAACTATATAGGTATTATCTGGCTAAAGACCTTTTTGCCTAACGGCAGAAGATTATAACATGTGGTTTTTAAATGATTTAATTGTTATGAGTACCTAACCCCTAACCTATATAAGGAATAACAAACGTTTTGATGTGATTTATTGGAAAACTATACGCTAAATTCCATGTTTTTTTTTTTTTTTCCTTTCTAAATTGAATGTGATCTGACTTAGGAATCGCTATTCTCCCTTCTTTACTTTTTGGAGTTCTGAAGGCAAACAAATCAAAGAAGTAAAACTTATTTCTGTTTTGCAAAAAGCAAAATTAGCTAAATAACACCAAAGGGAATAACTTCAGTAAAATTACCTATACAGATATTGATTTCTTTCACATATATGAGATTTTTTTTTTTTTTTTAAATACGTTTATATTCAGGAAATGTTAACAAAACTTTTTCATGCCTGAATGTTTTTTCATAATCTTATAAAAACGTTTACTGCATTCAAAGTTCTGCTTTATTGATTTCTTGTTCCTCATTGTTTCTCTTATTGTTCCTTTATCCTAACTTGACCAAAATTTATCTACATCAACAGAAACGAAATAAAAGTTGAAGCCATTCAAAAAGAATAAAGTATTTTCTCTTGGCCTTCCGACATTTTATACATTTCCGGTTATCGCCTTGAGCATCGAAAGCCAACAAAATTCAAATGAATAAAGGAAACCCCGAAAATCCTTTTTATATTCAAGGTATCATATTCTATTGTCTCAATAAAAAAAAATTCACAACTTTTTTTATTTCCAAAACCAAATTTATGAAAAATACAATGGGAAGCGGTTTGTGAAAAATGAACTATTGAATGCATTTCGTTTAACAGAAGCAATGCCATAATATAGTAAAGTAAAATCCTGGAATAATCTAAAATCTACCCTCTTCTTCAACGTGGATACGTTATGAAAGCCTCTGAAGTAGGAAATATCGAGTGTGAATGTTATAAGAGGACTTGTTTCCGTATTTGCAGTATGTTAAAGGATCATATTGGATTTATTCACATTGTACTCGTTCGTTCAACATTAGGAGTAGCAAAGGACCCACAAAAAAAAAAAGGAAAAAAAACAGGATATCGCAGTTCCTTTTTCGTGTGGTTTGATACGACAAAATCTTATTATTCCGTATCACTGCTCATGTAGTTGACGATAGTCCTCAGCTTTATATGTGTGTCGACGACAGAAGCTTTTCTCGGGAGTTTAAGCATATAGAAATTGGTTTCCATCGCTAATGCAAAAGTATTATATGGGTAAACCAAAACTTATCTGAAAGGACATACACATATGTAGGTAGGTGAAGCATTGATGTGTTGACAAGCATGTAATAAAGAAAATACACCGATATAGAGCTAACAGGCGATTAGACGATTAAAGCAGAACATGGTCGTAGTATTATGAATCCTTTATGAGGAAAATTGCGGTGAGCATCAGTGGTAAATGATATACCTATACCTATAAGGTAAGTTATAAAAAGAACACGTCGTTTATTTAATAACCTTAATTGTGAACATGATGTTCGGCATGATGTGCGATAGCTTATACATATTTAGTTTATTCTTTGTTTTCTTGAAATAAAAAATGATGAGCTGATGACGGTTATAGAACGAGCATGAGGTTTTCAAAATATTTTTTATTAATGTAGGAATTTTTTTTTGTAAAGGATGAGACAACCCTACCCTGATGATGATCGACTTGTAGTAATTTTTCTTTTCTTGTCATTTATTAATTTCTTCTAACTTCAATTGGGTTAAAAAAAAATTCATTGCAAAAAAATATCGAAGATAAAGGATTTCTTTTTTCTTAGGAACGAGGACAAAATAAAAATATTCAGGATGCATCTTTAATAGAAATTCGTTGGTACCAAACTTAATGAGAAGTAAGACGAAGAATAAAGATGTCATGAAAAATAAAAATACTTAAAAAAGAAAGCATCATTCTCTAAACGTAAATAATTGATGCCATTGGAGAGACGAGAAGTATTTTTGAAAATTTTAATTGATGTTTTAAGTACATAGATTGTATAGTTTATAGTATATATACACGCAATTAAGTATTCCCAGTCATAGAGTTGCCTTGTACCGGATGGGTGCTTTAAAGGTATACCTACGGTTGTGCCCGCATATTTGTCCCACAATTATATGCTATTGCACAATAAGTAAAAGCTGATTTTCTAAATAATTTACCTCAGGCTAAATCATATTGGTACTTTTTAGGATTTGTCGGATTAAATAAAAGTCTAATTTTAATTGTTTTCCGTGAGCGAACAATATTAAATTTGTCAAGAAGAAACAATGGGTTGGGTACGAAATCCCGACTGGACAAAATCCCGAATGAGAATCCCGACTGCCAAAATCCCGACTGGCAAAATCCCGACTGGCAAAATCCCGACTGGCGAAATCCCGAGTGACTAACAATTTTTTTTTGGTATAGATAATTTAATTCAATATTTTTTCGTGAAAATCCTTTCTGTAGTCAGTCCCGCTCCCGCAACTTCGTTGCTCCACTTATTGTATATTCAGTCGTCTGGCAGGCCCCTGAGTCCAATTTGTCATTATTCCACAGCACCTATGTGGCCCGCTTCGCGGGTTCAAGGGATTTTAACTCCCTTTCTGCAGTCGGTCCCGCTCACGCAACTTCGTTGCTCTGCTTAGGGTATGTCCAGTCGTCTGGCAGGCGTCTGAGTTCAATGTTTCCATATTCCACAGCACTTGGGTGGCCCACTTCGCGGGTTCAAGGGATTTTAACTCCCTTTCTGTAGTCAGTCCCGCTCACGCAACTTCGTTGCTCCGCTTAGGGTATTTCCAGTCGTCTGGCGGGCGCCAAAATTTCCAAATTCGACAGTACCTGGGTGGCCTGTTTCGCTTCTTATTTTTTTTCTTTTCAATTCCTATTTCAAACAATTAGTGTAAAAGCACGAAAACGTGCTAAAAGTGCTGAAAATCGGGAGTTTTTATTCATACCATTCGGATTTTGTCAGTCGGGATTTTGGCAGTCGGAATTTTGTACCTATCCCGAGAATAATATATGAATAATTCATATCTGATGCGGATATAATTTCACAGCTGGATTAAAAGAGTAAAAAAAATGATCGTAAGGACCCAAGGAAAGAAAAAAATCCTCCCCATTGCAACTTGTTTGTTTTGATTTTTTTTCTGGCCGAAATGTAAAAGGGGCTAGTTAGTAAATCCGAAAAAAAATTTGTCGGCTTTTTTTATTTTCAGCCCTACCTATAGCGAAGTATCCGTCGGAACAGAATATTCTTCGATTTGATACAAATCAGAATATGAATTTATCAGAATTTTTACTAAAATACCACTTGATCGGAATGCAACAAAAAAGTCATAAAAATTTGTATTTCGAAAAATATTTCAATGTTAAAATTTTGAAATTTGTGTAAGATCGGAGAATATTCCAAACTGAAGAATTCCTCGCTAGGACTAATTATAATGAAATTTTATTTCTTGTTTTAATTATATAATACTAAAATTATTTAGAGTGTATGTGATACCTCAATTTTTTACGATTTATCGAATGTCTAATTTGCTGAAATATTTGGACTTGATGACGACATTGAAGTGACATCAGGAATAAGAAAACGAACACTTATTAGTTTACATTTGTAAATTTTAAGTCGGAAGCAAGTTAAAGTTGTCTTGTTGTAACAATTGTAAGACCATATATATATATAAATATTTATAAAGGATGTTTTTTTTAGAGGTATAGAACTTTAAATTGCAATAAAACAATGATGGAATATTCGGTTTTTTATTTATTCGAAAGATAATCTTGTGGCATTATATTTTAAATATGATTTCTGGCATTCCAATTTTCGATGACTTTTTCCAAGATTTTTGGCCGTATATCGCAATAACACGGCGAATGTTGTCTTCCAAATGGTCAAGCGTTTGTGGCTTATCCGCATAGACCAATGACTTTACATAACCCCACCGAAAATAGTCTAGCGGTGTTAAATCATAAGATCTTGGAAGCCAATTCACAGGTCCAAAACGTGAAATTAGGCGGTCACCAAACGTGTCTTTCAATAAATCGATTGTGGCACGAGCTGTGTGACAAGTTGCGCCGTCTTGTTGGAACCACAACTCCTGGACATCATGATTGTTCAATTCAGGAATGAAAAAGTTAGTAATCATGGCTCTATACCGATCACCATTGACTGTAACGTTGTGGCCATCATCGTTTTTGAAGAAGTTCGGACCAATGATTCCACCAGCCCATAAAGCGCACCAAACAGTCAGTTTTTCTGTATGTAACGGTGTTTCGACATACACTTGAGGATTAGCTTCACTCCAAATTCGGCAGTTTTGTTTGTTGACGTAGCCATTCAACCAGAAGTGCGCTTCATCGCTAAACAAAATTCGCTTATGAAAATCGGGAACAACGGCCATCTCGTTTGGGCCCATTCGAAACAATTGAAAGCGTTGTTCAGGCGTGAGTCTATTCATGATGAATTGCCAAACCAAACTGAGAATAAATCACAGCTGTTAAATCGGTCACCGTCTTGAAAAGTAATGCCAACTTAAACTTCTATACCTCAAAAAAAGAAAACACCCGTTATATATAATTATAAAGATAATAATGTTTTTATCAAATAAAACTGGAATCTTTCCGAATACTTGTTAAAAACATGACCATTCATGAATACAACTTCGAAGTATTGTCTACCTGATGCAAACAAACAACTCCAAAGTAGATTTTCTCTTCCCAATCTTAATTTTTAAAACTATTCTTATTAAAAAAAAAAAAATAATTGTGACTTTATACAAAACACTATGATCATACGGGGCCTACTGTGCAGAATCATGGATCCTTTTTCTATCAAATTATATTTTTTAGAGAAAATTCATACGTGAACAAAAATTTATAGTTCTGGTTTATGTTGATAAAGCACATCACACCTTTCACCATATACATATAGATTAATAAATTTGAACGTTGTTTACACTTCGAAAATTTTTAGGAGATCAAAGTCTTTTTGCAATTTATTTAATCATGGTACACAATATGATTTTAAATTTCTTCACTGTATGTTGAAGGGCCCGCGGATTTGTTTGTCGCAGGCCTAATTTATCTCTTAATGCACTTGTGGTATTTGTGGAAGAAGGAAATTGCTAAAGTATCACGTAGCACAAAATAATTCTCACCCTGTTAATTATGCTGCCCTCACCATCGTGCTATACGTCGTCGTCTTTTCTTAAATGTCTTCTTAGTCTTGCAGCAATTTCAATTATTCAAGCCCCATTGAGATTGAGGTCGATAAACTTAAAGAGCTTTATCGTGTAAGAGACTCTTTGCTGTGAGGTTAAGTTATCTTCCTTTTGTTTTATATTTCAGGATGTTAGACGTGAGGTAGTTGGTTTATGGAGACGGCATTATTGTCTATCCTTCTATGATCTTTCAGCCATTCATATTAGTGTCCTTGAGCAAAGTCTATAGAGACAAAGATTGGTTGTTATGGTACGAAAAGGAGTGCTGTGTTTAACCAAACGATTGATGGAATCGTTAAATTTGTTGAGTAGTATAAAGAGATGTATAGAAACTTGAACTATGCTTTGACAAAAGGCAGAAATCTTTGATGCAATTAAAAGCCAAGTGTTCTTAAAACACATACGCGTTTAAAATATGTGTATCTTTATAAAATAAAATGAAATTCGTAACTTATTATTTATTTCAATTTTTTACCAATGGCATTCATTATTCATACGTTATTTGATTTATTTTTTTTCTGAGAGCACTTTGTAAAGTATTTGCAAATTTCAAGTTCCAACAAAATATAAAAGAGGATTAAAATCGAATTACGAGAAGAGTCATTTTCATATCTTTTAATCTGCATATATAAGTTCATCAGAATTAAATTTCTTCACTGTTAAAAACAGACGAAAGGACAATCACTGATAAAAAACTATGCAATAGACAAGATGAATAAAAAAGAAATTCCTTTTGATACTTCTATAAAATAAGATTAAAATCCTGCACATTTTTCTTTGATATGACACTAGTATCTATACATTACTGGAGCTTAAAATTGAAAGCATAATGCTGCAAATATAGTAATAAAAATGTGAAAGATGCCTCAGTAGGGTTTCTGAAGCAAGGAAATCAGTTATTACATAAAAGGATAACTGAAACCATTGTGAGTATACTTTGGTAGAAAATTTTAAATATATAAATATGATTCTAAGACTCATAAATAAAATATAGCTACTAAATGGCAACAATAGGTTATACGGTGCATGGAACTAACTTCACGGGAACTATATAGCTTCACATGGGAACTAATTTCAGAACATAGTGGGAACTAATTTTTTTTTTGGTTAAGTAAATTTCCACTGCCGGTGAGAACTAAATTCATCTCAAGATTGTGTGAAGTTAATTTCCATCTACAATTTTTATATTACAGGAGATATAAAGCTGAAAAAATGGCTTCAGTTTCCAGTGTAACCAATAGTTGAGATTGCAACCCTTCTGCTTGGCCCACTAAAGGATTTGCGGTGGGTGCGAGTTCGGGTGGGTTCAAGTTTGTGTAGGTATGCAATATGTGCATTTTGTAGGAAAAGTGTAACGTCACCCAAAAAAGTGAAATAATTTCTAACTTCACCAAAAAAAAGTGAAAAAAAAAGTGAAATTGATTCCCACTAGTGGTTAAGTTAGTTCCAACGTGAAGTTAGTTCCCTGCAACGGATTGTTCATAGATATAGTTGGCACTCAAAAACGGCTGATTCTTTAAAAATTAAATTTTATATTCTCAAACAAATTTTTAATAACTTTAACTTTTATGCCAGGAAGAAAAATATCATCGCAATACTTTGAATGAAAGAATTGTGACTACCCCGTCAAGGATTAACGACTTTTCTGAGAAACAGATCCTTGGATGTAGCGGTTAAGTGAAGAAGGCGAACTTCTGTTATCAGGCAAAGTCTAAACATAGCCGGTAAGAAGAAGAAGATGAAAAAGAAGATAAAGAAGAAGAAGAAGACAAAGAAGTATCAATTTTGATAATTTTATACAAGTGAATTTGTTGCCAATGGTGATGTCTTTCATCTAAATTTTTTTTATACTGGATTATATCTTTAACAGCTGAACCGATTTCGATGAAGTTTTATGTTGTGAAACTTCTGCTAAGTTTTATTAATACTGCAATAAAAAATTTTTTGAAAATAATTTCTTTTAAGTTTTTTGTGTTCCATTTTACTAGAAAATCAAATCAATTTTGATAAAACGTTATGTGAGTGATTTATTGCCATTGGTGATTGATGTCTTTCATTTACATTTTTTTTTTGCTGGGGACGATTGTTAACGGTGCGACTAAATATTTTATATTCTTAAAGTTCTGCTTAGCTCCATTATAATAGTGCAATAAAAAAAATTGAAAAAAAGTATTTTGTAAAAAGTTTTTAAAATTCTTTTTTTCATAAAAAATTTCGATTAGTTTTAGTAAAATTTTATATGAGTGCTTTATTGACGACGGTACAAAGTCCACGAAATCCTAACGTCAAAAGTCGCTGGCTTTTTCTTATAGCAAAATGGAGGAAAACGCTGATTTAGCTGCGTTGATTCATCCTTCTCTTCCTCGGCCCCATGAGCCAGCACACTTCATTTTTGTTCTTAAGCAAATCTTTGTTACCATCAGGCGCTCTTTTAATTCATTTAAAAATCTCAAGACTTTTTGCGGCTGCTGTTCCTGGCCTACCCGTTCCATCGCATTGCACATTCTGTATGGCTGTTATGACATTTTCTCCGTTAACTATTCAAGTTTAATTATTCTATCATCAAGATTTAATTTCCTAAAATCGTTAAAATTAATTTCAGCTCAAATAACTCAATTCCTTTTAGTCAACCGAATCAACAATACCTCCTGATAAGAATTTTGAATTTATTAACACCCAAAGAGATAGTCATGCAAAGTCGAATGAATTTTATCTCAAAGTATATCTATAAGGTGACCTTTCCCCCTGCGGGATGTCTTCCTTAACACAGTTTGAACAACTTTAATCTAGACTTGGCCCACTAAACTCTTATTCATCAAAAAAAAAAAAAAAAAAAAAACAGACACCCATGATGGCATTTGCTTACATCTCCGAGTTCGGAAGAGATTATTCACGACAAGAACGACACATGCTCTCAAAATATAAAAGAGGTCGTCTATATCCTTCACATACTGAACTCATTGATATGCATTTATTGACATCTTCAGCCATCCAGCCAAGAGCCAAAGAAGCTCCAATGAGCAATTGCTTCTCCTTGAACAGTAAAAATGCACTTTTGCGAAACTTAACCCGTATCTATGTCACACAGGAGATTTTCAAATAATTAGTTATTATCCTTTGAAGGATAAAACTAACGGTTCTAGTTATACCGAGTTTTTACTGAATAGCTCAAATAAAGGCTTATTTGCTCTACTGTTTCTTTAGGGAAACTATATTCATCAAGTGTCTTGTTTTTTGAAGAGCAAAATGTAAACCTACATCACTTGCAACTTGTATGGGGCACGAGAGTGACAAAAACAACAAAAGAGGTGGGTGGGATTATACCTATTTGTGTGTCGGAAAAAGGACTAACGGCTTATATTGTCCTGGTGTTGACTCACTTCTTGACTTCATAAAATCATAAGTTTGGATTGTTTTTTCTTTTTTTCCCATCTTTTTGTAGTTTTTTTTTGTGTTGGGCTTCATAATTGATCAGACATTTGAAATAAAATACAATATTGACGTGGAAGGCAATTTTCTTATATCAGGTGTTCAAATAAAAAAACGTTTTTCGTTTTTTAGAACATGTGCATTGTGCATGTCATGTGGCAGTACAACATTATTGAGTAGGTACATTTAAATTTAACTTTTATGGAATTTCTAAAATCAGAAATGAAAACAAAATTTTTTCCAAAACGAAAACTTCGATCAAGTCTGTAAACCCATGTTCCGATTAAAAAACTTTTTTTCCTATTTTTTTTCCATGTTAAATCTCAAACTCTGAAAAAAAAAATAGTTTAAAAAAAAAAAAAAACAAGTTTACCTCCAGCTGTAAATGTGCATTCGCCAGAAAAACCAAGTAGCACTTAATTTTTTTTTCAGTAATTATGGGCGTTTATCTTGGATATTATTGTTGTTACATTGTACTATTTGTACTATAGAATGTCAACAACAACAACTTAAGGTGCTACCACCAATTTTTAAACGAATTATATTTACTCGTTTTTACGAATTTTTATCATTCGGTTTTTCCATTCTTGGCTAGAGATATAGCTATTTCAAGGAGTGCCAATTCCTATCATCAGTCCCCTTAGTTGTGTTGAGCTTTAATCCAATTTTATTATGAAAAACTTTTTCACATGCACATCATGAGATTCGAACCCACGCATTATCAGATTTGCTCAGTCTTCGAAGTCGTATGCACTACGCATTCCACCGCTTATGACCACTGACGTCACAGGTCGAGATGTTATGTTTGTTTGTTTTTCAAACGCCACTTTTTTCAATTGTTTAAATATTTAAAATTTTTGTTGCTTATATTTTCAAAGCAGTTAAAAATCTCTATAAAAGTCATGTAATTCTAAAAAGCTTAGGAAAATTTCACCGAAGAATCAGATTATCAAGACCCAAATATTGTTGCAACTATTTTTTATTAAAAAAAAATAAGATTTTTTTTTTCGTTTCAGATTTTTACTACACGTCGTCGCTAATATATAAAAGCATTCATTACTCAAGAAGACTTTTTTCAATGAAGTGATGCCAATGTTAGCAAATAACGGGATCTACTTTAACAATTTTTCATATTTTTATGTTTTATGAAAATTTAATTTTTTATTCCAAAAAAAATTAAATTTTCATCCGTATCAACGAACGTTTAGTATGAAACCGCAAACAACTAGAAACAAAAAAAAAAATCTAAATTTTCAACAATTATTAAAAATTGTAAGTAACTCCAACAACTAAGGTTTTTAAAATATAAATCTTCGAAAAAAAATTCTTTAGATAGACGAAAAAAAATATATTTTTAATTTTTAACAATTTAAAAAAGTGGCAACCGCGAAGCCATTTTTATAGGATTTTATTTTCATAACGCTAACCCAATCTACCATCTCGCTACACTTAAAAGCATAATTATAACATTATAAAAATTGAAATAAAAATAAAAATACAAATATAAATAAAATAAAAATTGAAAACATTTTAGCGGCAACAACAACAAAACTCAATTATATGTAGGTGAATATGTACAGGCTTATGTAATTAAAATTTCTCCTCTAAAAAATTTGTTTTGCAAGAAAATTTGAGAAAAATCGGTTCAGTCGTTTATCTGACTACCAATAGAATCACACACCAGGCAGACCAAATCACGACACCCCTTTTTTCTCTTCTTCTTTGTCATCAAATGTATTGGTCCACATAATTGATAATGCATTTTTCTTGCCTTGTGTAGATACAATTAATCGCATGTATTCTCGAAATTACTGAAGAGCGGTGAAAGAAATGAAATATTACGTTTAAGTATATGCAAGAATTTTTTCAAAGTTACTTTATTTTTATCATTATAGTTTGTTTAAATACAAACATGTTGACGTTCTTATTGATGTCAGTCATAATTCAGTCTTTTCATTCCCGTTATTTTTTCCTTATCAGTTGATTGGGTGGTTTAACAACGATGCTTTTCTTTATTCTGTCATATCAGAAACCAGATATTCATTGGTTCCATTTGCAACGCAAATTGAATAGTTTTACTAAATTTCACATTAATCAAGTCAATCACAAAAAAAAGATGAAAAAAAATGTATTGTATTACATCAATTTATCATTGAATCGGAAACGAGCTTCCTATAAATAATCTGTCTCTATCTGTGTGGTGTAATGATGGTAACATATTTTATCTGTAGTCCTGATTTCATCGAAAAAAAAAAAATGTAAACCATAAATAAAACTTTCCGGTGGTGGAAATATTTTTTGAACTTTGTATTTTTACTGCTTCCATTTTTAGTTAGAAAGAATGTGAAACATGTGTTAAAGTTTCTTTTATAATCATGCATAATTTTTATTTGGAGATTGACAACTAGACATTGAAATGAATATTAGAATTAAAACTCAAAGCTTTGAAAAATACCAAACAACTTTCTGGTGTTTATTAATAACATCCGTGATAACATAATTAACCTTGAAGACAAATTAATGCTATAGAATGGGTTCCAGCTCACAATAAAAGGGGACGAATTCGCTGATTCTGAAGAAATTAGCATTATTAGAATTTAAAAATAAATATTTCAAAAAGTTGTTAGCAAAAATCGATTTTTTAAAAACTTGATTCAGGATTTTTGTAAAAAAAAAATTTGTAAAATATATTGCAATACATGGAAATTAAAAGCATAACTGTTGACCCAAATTTTAAAATTATTTTGTATTAAATATTTGCTTGTAAAGTTGCAGGATCTAATAGCAAGTTTGTGCGACCCATTCTTTCCTTTTTCACACTCACAGTCCAATCTTTGCCTACATTCCCACTCTCTGTCCACGAGACTGTCCCCTGTTGCTACAAGAAATTTGCTTTACAGTTTCGTGGAATTGGAGGATAAATATTTTCAATTTTATTTTCTGTAAAATAAATAAATTAAGTTTTAACGAACAACTGTATTTTTAATAATATGCACTTACACTCCTAGCGAAACTTACGTTTTATTCACAAAATTCACTGTAGAACGTTAACTTCAATAAATGTAATTAATTAAATTAACTGGTTTGACAAAGATCAAGCTAAACTTTAATAATTACACAATTTAATTAGCTGAAGTAACCAAAGACACAAGGTAAACTTTAATTTACAACACTTTTTAAATAACAATTCCAAATCTACTTTTTCTTTTCAAAATTCAACTAACGGGCTGCTTTTACTTCTAACTATTTACATAGCTCCCGTTTTTCTATTTAAAGAACTTTAATTTTTGTATAAGGACCATCTATAGCTTTCAAAGCTTGGTCAATGTGCCCCTATCATAACAGAGAAGAAAAAGCACGTCTTGAAGTACGTTAAAGCCTACAGATGCTCCAAGAAAGATGCAAAAAAGAAGTGTGCCCAACTTAAAGCAGAGAGAACGGAGAGCATGTATCAGGAGTTGGAAGAAATATCTGCACCGGCTGCTGATGCAAACCAGGCTCTTCAGGAACTGCGACATGTCAACATTAGCAAGGGCGCAAATATCTTTAAAATTGCCGCTCGAAGAAGGAGAAATGCGCTGGAGATTTTTTAACCGAAATTCATAAGCGATGCTCTAGGCGAACTTCTTGTGGATGACGAAAAAATTCATCACAGATGGCGACAGTATTGCGAAGGACTTTTAAATGAACAGTTCCCCAGAATTTCCAACAGCGGCACCAAACTATGAAGAAGTGCCCGTCATTACAGTCGAAGAAGTTAATGCGGCGGTGAAAAGCTTCAAAAAGCGATTGGGCCAGACGGGATACCTTCTGAGTTCTGGAAAAAGATGGGAGATATCGGGCCCAGATGGCTCACGGCTCTCATCTCCAAATTTATCAGAGGTGACGAAATGCCTAATCAATGGAGGGAAAGTTATCTTCTCCCAATTTACAAGGGGAAGGGTGATACGAGGAACTGCGACAATTACCGATCAATCAAGCTGATGTCACATACCATAAAGATGGTTGAGCGGGTGTTGGATGGCCTCCTGCGAAAAATAATACGGCTATCTGATGACCAGTGCGGGTTTGTCTCGGGCTTCGGGCAAATCAACCACAGATGTAATCTAAAGTGTAAGAATCAGAATGGAAAAACATAGCGATTCCTCGAACGATTTGCATGCTGTGTTCGTTGATTTTGAAAAGGCGTTCGATCGACAACCACGGTATCTGATATGGGTGGCCTTAAGGCAACGAAGAGTTCCTGAAATCTACGTGCAGATGATCATGGATATGTACGAGCAAGTCAAAACAAAGGTTCGAAAGTGACCCAAAAGTGACTCAGTTATTCTTTGCTGACGATGGAGTCATAATAAGTCAAGGTCCTTCATCCTTGCAACAAGCACTGGACGTATGGGTGAATGTTCTGGAGGGAAATGGTTATCGCATAAGCGCCAAAAAGACCGAATACCTTTGCTGCCCATTTTCTGATCCACTCAGGCCTATTCAGATATTTTCTTGAACGGAACTGTGCTTCCCAAGTGCAAAAAGTTCAAATACTTTGGATCTATGATCAATAAAAAAGGACTTGTGATGACGACGTCAACCATCACGTAAGCGTAGGGTGGATGAAGTGGCGTGAGAACTCTGCCATCTTCTGTGACCGAAAAATGCCCCCTAAGCGGAAAGGAAAGCTCTACACTGCAGTGGTCCGTCCAACGCTTACATACGGTTCACAATGTTGGACTATGTACCAGTGGTATGAAAGCAAAATGACGGCAACTGAGATGAAGATGCTTCGCATGACAGCAGGAGTAACAAAGCTTGACCGAATACGGAGTAAAAAGATCCGGAAAAGCCTCCACGTCAAAGAAACCATCGTTCAAAAAATACAGCACGACAAACTCAGCTGGTACTGCCATGTACTTAGGAGAAACACTGAGAACCCCGTCCAAAAAGCATTATCATACAACGTTCCAGTACAAGAGCGGAAGAGAGGCAGGACCAAGAACTCCTGGAGAAAACAAATGCAACGACACCAGCATTCAGTTGCCCTCAGGCATGGAACAATCCATAACCGGGAAGCTTGCCGAGACTTTCTGAGGTCAACCCGACAAACCCCACAAGCAGATCAGTAGAGAAGCGGTGAAGTGGGAAAGTTGTGATCCCACTCGTAATCATAATATCGTCGGAAAAGAAGAAGAAGAAAGAAGAAGAAGACAACTATAGATAGCCCTTATAGCTTATCGTTGAATATTCTTTACCATATTTGTTAAACACACACAGATTCAAAACTGATTTCAAGAATTTTAGAAGTTGATTAGCAGAAATGAGTGAAGAAATAAACATTTTCCCATCTATATCTACAATGGGTATTTAACCATAATTATATCCTTGAGTAAAGTTCTTTCTATGTACACATTTAGTCACGAAACACCCGATTTGCGCACATTTCACGCTCTAAAAATATCCCATTTGTGTCTATGAATCATATACACACAAACAAAAAAAAACAAAACATCAACAAACATTTTTTTTGCTTTTCATAAATTGCTTCCATTGAAGAAAATGCGTGCGTCGTCAGCGCGGGGAGGGGGAGATGATTAAAGGCTTTCACGTTAAGCTTAGAGCTAATTGGTCTTTCGACATAAAAGCATTAATATTTCTATAAATACATATATACACATAAAAATACCACCAACACGGTTTTATGCTAAAGTTTGACAAAAAAAAAGAACAAACAATAAATCAACAAGCATTTTGTTCTTCCTTGAAGAAACACATTAGGCCAACACGGAAAATAAGAAACATAACCATTTTTCAAATTGACATTGAATATACCTTCTTCTCTGTTGTAGTCCTGTTTTAAGGAAGAAAAACCAACCGCAACCGACATAAATTGAAGCCCTAATCCGGTTAATATTCTGTTAAGATTTATAACCTAAACAATAACGACACTTAAACGAAGGAACGAAGATGTGAACATTGAACAACCCCTAGTCGTTTGTAAGAACATCTCTTTATACTTACTTACAAAGAAGTCCTACATTTTAACCGCGTTATAAAGGTTGTTTTTTTTTTTGCGTGCAGGCGTGCTCCATATGTTTAAAGTAATTTAAATTCAACTTTCAACAGGGATCTGCGGTTCAAAAACTTTTCTTTTAAACCAACAAAAAAAAAAATATGTAAATTGTTTTCATTATTTAAAAGGACCATGAATTGAAAAAGAACAGAGGGCATTGTATAAGGTATCCAATATTTTATTCTGCAAGAATTTCGTTCTGCTTCTGACACAAAAATAATATATTTTAGGCAAAAGTGTCCAGGCAACATTTCTAATTCAAAAGTGTATATAGAATTAATTTAACGGATTTGAAAACTTTTTACTTAAGTTTTTTGTTACTGTTAGCGTGTGTTAGCCGATGTTTTTTCGTTAAGGGAATCGTTTTATTTCCTTAACAAGCCAAAACCAACGTAAGTTTGAGAAGTTAACTTTTTTGAAAACCAAATTTTGAAAGAAAATTTGTTTTTAAAAATGAGTGTTAAAAGCAAATAAAAAAACTGTTTTTGACCTAATCCACCAATTTTTGAAAATCAACATTTCGGATATATTCAGACTTGTGCTTGGTTTAGCTGGAATTTTGACGGGATTTTTGAAAAGTATTCTAAAGTTGGTGTTATAGAGTAAAATTGTGCTAGGTAAGTGAGATAGTTTCGGTAAAAAAATTATTTTATTTAAAGAGGGGTAAGCGGAACATATTTTTGACTTTTGTTCGGCTTCAGTTCACTACCGTTTTTTTATAATATTTTGTGATAAAATTTTCAAGTACTAGAGATTTTTTGATTTGGCACAACTTTCAGAATTTTGACTTTGGAAAAAGTTAGAGTTTTTACAAAATGGAATAATTTTTTTCAACTCAATTTAAAACATGATTTAATTTTTTACAGAATAAAAGTTCTTTCACAACCAATTTTTTTTAACACTTATTTAGACTCAAAAATTGAATTTGAAAAAATGCCTAATGGTTAGAAGTTTTTCGAAGTGAAAAAAATGGGACTTGAATTTTTAATATTAGAAATTTCAAAAATGCTGATTTTTAATTTCATTTAAAACTCTTCCCCTCTTCTTCTTCTTCTTCTTTTTTTTTAATTAAAGGTAAGTATGCAGATCGTGAAAAAGACAAATTTTATCTCTACAAACTTCAGCAATATTTTGAAGTTGGAGAGATAAGTAGAAGTGTCAAGTGTCTGACAAATTTTGTCCCAGGACAAAATCTGCGTACCGTGCTTAACTGTTGAAAATAGGTTTTTGAATGCAATCGACCAAACTAACCTTTATTTGGGTGATTCTTTTATAAAAGGTAATGTGTGCAGCAATCATTTTAATATTAATTTTGTATTCATATTTAGGGTTGTATAGTTTGTTGCAATAACACAGTATCTAAAATGTATTTTATAATTATAGCATTATCTTTAAATGTCCAAATCAAATTCAATTGTCTGAAATTAAATATTAAAGCCTGAAAGAGTCGTATGTAATAGGTAAGTAGAGGTAAAATGGCTATTCTTAGAAAACAACTGTTTCAGAAGTACCCAATTAGCGCTAAAATGATGCGCCGTTTTGATACCACAACTCGTTTGACCTAATTTTAGTTGATTTGGGGGTGATGTTTATTTTGAAATCTGAAATGGTTATAGAGGACAAAGTTTTGGTCTGTGCCACAGTCGAAGGGGAAAGACTGAGCTTACACTGTGTGCTGGGTGATTCTCCTGTGGCTGTGAGCCGGCCAAGTAACCTTACACTAAAACTATATAGAGCTGGGCAAGGCAAGGCATACCTACTAGGTTTAATTCATCTTTTTGTTTAACAGCACATTTAGGTTATCAGAAAACGGGCTTCCGAATTCCAGAAGGTGAGATCTGGCCAGGGCCGGGCAATAGCAAAGTAAATGCTCAATGTTTCCTTTCTTTAAGGGATTCTTACATTTACAGCAGCATCTATTGAAGGGTATGCGAAGTTTAGCCGCATGTTCTCCTACTGACCATTTGGCCAGTACTTATTGCAACGATCCTGGTCGTGTCTACTCTGTTTCGATTTATCAAATCATTTGATCTGTTTTTGTCATAGGTTGGCCATATCTTTCTTGATATTTTACAGTTTGACAGACCTTGCCACCTTTTTATTGGTTCTGATAGGAAATGGTCATATATTCGTCGTATGTATATACCTACATATGTCGTATGTAATAACTGTCATATAATTTTCGATAAAATATTAACTTAACATTTTTATATTCGTTACGAAAACGTCTCTCCCCTGGCAAGATACATAAAAGGGAGACATCTACTGACCAAGTGATAAGTTATAAGAAGCGTCCACAAGAGAGATTTCGCTATCAGAAAACTTAAAAACTATCGATAAAAAAATGAGTTGCAATAACAAAATGATTCGTAAAAATATTTTAGAAAAAAAGGAAAAAGGAAGAATAAAAACTGTTGAATCTTTTCATGTCACAGAAAAATAAGCCTTTTTATATCGTTGATATGACAAATTGACAATCTATCTCTCTTGTTCGGAAAAAAAAACTACATATCTAATCTGGATCTTCGTGTCTCGACCCCGCGGGTAGATGTATTTACCCGGGTCTTCTAAAAAGTAACTAAATGCGCATAAATATATAAATAAGTGGTGCTATAGATACATAATTATGAATTTAGTCGAGGGGTTTGTCACGAATGAAATCACCAAACCACTCATATTTGAAATCACTTTGAAATCCGGTGCAATCACTTGAAAATATTAGATTTATTTGAAATCATAGCAATAACGAAATATTTAAATCATTAAATACTGCTTGAAATCACGTGAAATCATCTGTAATCATTTGAAATATTGCAATCATTGAACCACTAAACTGGCCGGTGACAAACCCTTCGAATTTAGTCAATTAACTTCAAATGAATAAAAACCCATTTATTTATTTTTCACTTGTAAAATTATAACTTTCTATGTTTAGTTAGTTAGTTTTTATTTATTTCGTCCAAATATTTTCATAAGAGTTTGTCATCGCACATTTTACATTTTCAGAGATTTGGTATAGTATACCTTTCAGCTTTAACATTATTTAATTTTTTTTTAAGAATTATTATTTAATACATTAATTAAAATTAGGAGGAAAGACGAGTAAAACCCCCTATCTGATGAAAAAACAGCATATAGCGTTACATATACGCATGTTATGGCAATAGTAAGGCATTTAATATAATATTTAAAAAAGAATCAGTGTGTATTTGTTTAACTTTTTGAATATTTATATATACAGGGTGAGTCATGAGCAATGCGACAAAATGCTAGGGCGTGTAGGTTGCGTTGAGACAAGAAAAAAATCGTATGGGAGGGGGGGGTCTATTCCCCTCCGTTTAGCCGGGAGGGGCAATTTTCGAAAAAACTGACTTAAAATGGGGAAAAAATTATTTAAAATCAACGGCTTCATTCACAATGCTGTGCGATACGTTTTTGAAAAGCCAATAACTTCTTCTTTCATTCTGTGTTTAAATAAATCTATTCTAAGAAATAGTTTTTGAAATATTAATTTTCAAAGTCAAAATTTTGAAAAAAAAAATTGAAAATTCAATGCTGTTATTAATTTTAAGTCTTAATAAGAAAACCGGATGCAAAAATTTTATGTCGTTCTCAAGAAATTAAAAAAAAAAAACAAAACCACCTTTTTCTAAGAAAAACATTTATTTTTATTGTAACGAAGCAATTTATTTATTTATTTAGCATTAATCTTAGTTTTTTTACTTTTTCTTTAATTGGAGTTTTATGAGAACGTAATAAAATTAAATAGTATTGGAATAACCCTGGATTAATATTATTTTCATTGATAACTTCTGAAAACTGACCTGTCAATATTTTTGCCTTGGCCTGCCCGCAGCCCATGGGTTCTACCTGTTATGGGGACAATAGGGACAATAAAACCGCAATTTTTTTAATGAAAAAAAAAGAAAATTGCAACGCAAGATAAATAAAAGGCATTGCAGTTTTGCTTAGTAATTATTTCAAATTTGAATATTAACTCATTAACACGTAACGATGTCAAGCTCATACACCCGAGAAGAATTAACGGACATGCATTTCTGCTACGGTTTAGCTAATGGTCGAAGTCGTGAAGCCGAAAGATATCCCGATAGGAGGTGTCCCCATCATAGCACGTTTCCAAGAATCCACTGACGTCTAAGAGATCATGGAGTGCTGGAGCATCGAAGAAGCGAAAGGCCAGTTTCTGATGAGTCAAGAATCTTAGATGAAAGAATTCTGGATTAAGTCCGAAATAATCCCTCCGTCAGTACAAGAAGGATATCCACTGTGCTTGGAGTGTCCCAATCTAGAGCATGTCGAGTACTTCGGGCGGATAATTTACACCCGTACCACTTTACGCCTGTTCAGGAACTCACCTCAAACGACAAGTTATTGAGAACCGAATTTTGTAGAACATTACTACTTAGAAATGAAACCGAACAAAACTATTTTATAAGAATATTCTGGACGGATGAAGCACAGTTTACTAGGGATGGGGTTACTAACTTCCACAATTTACATTATTGGAGTAGCGCCAATCCACACAAAAAAAAACAAAACAAATCACAACACCGCTTTAGTTGTAATGTTAGGCTTGGTATTGTTGGACACACTGTGATCGGGCCCCGGTTTTTGAATTCCATTATTAATGGAGAATCATACCTGCAATTCCTACGAGACCTTTTACCCGATTTATTAGACAGCGTTCCATTGGTTATAGCAGATACTTTAATCTACCAACAAGATGGTGCTCCAGCACACTACAGCTTACAGGTGAGAAACTGGCTGGATGATCATTTTAGTGACCGTTGGATCGGAAGAAGGGGCCCCACGGAATGGCCGCCTAGGTCACCAGATTTAACTCTCCTAGATTTCTATGCATGGGGATTTATGAAGAATTATGTTTACGAAGTGGAAATAGTATCATTGGAACAACTGAAGGAACGAATTGAAGTCGCTGGAGTCAAATTGCAGGAAAATTTGTCAAGCATAAACTTATGTGAAGCCATTACAAGGAGATATAATCTATGCCTTCTAAACAATGGAGATCATATCGAGAATTTTTTACAAGTACTTCCAATAAAAAACATAGTAAAAATAAAAGGAATAAAAAAAACTAAAAAAACTAAGATTAATGCTTCTTAAATTGCTTCGTTACAATAAAAATAAATGTTTTTCTTAGAAAAAGGTGGTTTTGGTTTTTTTTTAATTTCTTGAGAACGACATAAAATGTTTGCATCCGGTTTTCTTATTTAGACTTAAAATTAATTACAGCATTGAATTTTGAAATTAAAATTAGCACTTAATAACGTAAATATTTGAAAAAAATGAATTTGAAATTTTTTTTTCAATTTTTTTTTTCAAAATTTTGACTTTGAAAATTAATATTTCAAAAACTATTTCTTAGAATAGATTTATTTAAACGCAGAATGAAAGAAAAAGTTATTGGCTTTTCAAAAACGTATTGCACAACATTGTGAATAAAGCCGTTGATTTTAAATAATTTTTTTCCCATTTCAAGTCAGTTTTTTCGAAAATTGCCCCTCCCGGCTAAACGGAGGGGAATAGACCCCCCCTCCTATACGATTTTTTTCTTTTCTCAACGCAACCTACACGCCCTAGCATTTTGTCGCATTGCTCATGACTCACCCTGTATAAATATGTTGGCAATTGAGTATGAAATAATTAAATAAATACATAAATAAAAAAAATTAAAAAAATAAATAAATAATAAATTAATAAATAAATAATAAATTATGTAGTAAGTAAATAATAAATTAAAAATAAGTAAATTAATAATAAACAATATAAATAAGTAAACATAAACATAAATAAATAAGTAATTAAATAGGAAAAGTGAATTAATAAATAAGTAAATAAATAAATATATAAAATAATCAATATTAAATAAACAAGTAATTATAATTGAATAAATACCTTAACAGTCTTCTATTTGATTTAATAATTAATTTAAACAAACATTTATATATCACAGAATTTCACATATTTTTTGCATAAAAGCCAGAAACATAAGAAGATGTGTGCGCTTATCACAGATTAGAATATAGTTGATTAATCAACGGATTATCAATACAATCACAACTGTTCCTGAATTTAATTTTTAGCTTTTCTATTCGGTCAGAAATCAATTCAACATTCGCTCTTCTGTGAAGATCTAAACATCATTTTAAGTATTTTGTTTTGTGAAATTTGAAGTTTATTTATGTGACATTTAGCACAATCTTCCCATACCGGGCACCCATACAGTAACAACGCTTGGAAGATAACTTTTTGTATAATAATTTTATTTTCGATAGATAGCTTCGAGTTTCTAATAATAAATGGGTAGATTAATCTAATGGCAAAGTTTACCTTATTCAATGTTTTTAGTATGTGATCACTGAATGTAAGTTTTGAATCAAGGTGTACACCGAGATACTTAACTGTACGTTCCCAAGGAATTTGTATGTCATGTACTTCAAGCTCTGTGCTTGGAATGTTACAAGCTTTTCTTTTTCTTGAAAAAAAGATTGCTTGCGTTTTTCTTGTAAATTTTATTAAGCAGTCGGTAATCATCGACAATTATTGCGTACTAGATTGGGTTTGATGTCATCTAGCTGATGAGCCCACCATCAAACTAGGGCGAAATGCAATGCTTGGAGTAAAGGCCACAAAACCTTTAAAATTAAATTTTTTTCATAAATACTCCACTTAATAAAATCTAATTCTACTATTTTTAGTCTTTTTATTGTTTTTATTTGCTCATTCTGATATGAAGGAATGTTTATGAAAAATATGAAGAAAACATTTTCATTTTTCTCCTTTGCGGAGAGGGTTGAAAACATTTTATGGGCTTTAATTTAATGCGCTAGACGCACCATGTTGGAAAAGGGTTGCCAGGAGCAACTCAAAAAATTCAATACATTTCTTTTTTAAGTGTTTTTATACTGTTTTTTGAGTTGCTCTGGCAACCCTTTTCCGGTTTGATAATGTCATGGCAGTTATACATTATAATTTTCAAACTACATTTTAGTAAAACAAAATTTCGTGCCAAAATTACTTACATAACCATAGTTGGGTTATTTTTTCTGCATTTTTAAGTGCTGTATCTTTGATTTCCTTCCATTTCCGCTTGACGTTGAGGTTCGGAACACCCTGTATTTTTCAATTTTTACTGAATATGTGTATTTAACAAAATTTTGTCATTTATTTTACGCAGAATCTTTGAATCAATTTACTTAAGAACAAAATATTGAACAAACTATATAATAACTTCGTTTTTTTATACTTCAAAACGCCGCGACGCTGCAGGCGAAAATAAAAAAAAATCCCCTTGTAATCACCCCAGTCAAATTCGATCTGACAAAATGGCATCCGAAGCAAGATGGCGGCATATGTAACTAGAACATAACCCAGTTTTTTCAATGAAAAACAACGCATTCATCGTTGCATCTTCTAATGAGAAAGTACAACCCAGAGTTCTAAGCAATGTGCTTGTTTTTTAAATTTTTTTTTCATTCTGTTTGCGGCACAAGTTTGCATACAACTTTTGAATTTACATGACATTTTTAACGGTTAACCTGTTGAATTTTATTCTCATTCTATTCAGTCCCTTGAATTTCAACTCGTTTGCGAGGGCTCACTTTATGTGAAGGACATAACTTCAGCAAGAATATAGGTTTCCATTTCACAGAATAAAAAAAATGGTGATGTAAGTCAGTTCCATCAACTGCATATGTTAGAGTGGGTGTTGTATATTCTAAAGGCTAAGGTTGCAGCAATTAAATTTCGTTCCTTACAGGATAAAATGCAAACTATAGGCAAAGAAGAAAAGGCTATGTGAAAAATCCAGAAGGTGATTAAAATTCAGGCCAACATAATGGTCCATGTAGGTACGTACATTATTTTAGTTTCATATAATTCACGTGACTGACACTGATGCGTTGTCATTAAATTAAGGTCAAAACTCTGCAGGCTCTGGTTTTAATTAAAACAGACACAGAATGGAATGCAGCACTCGCGTAATCCCACGGTATCCTTAATAAACTTGAACTTACACGAATTTGTCCTTAATTGCAGTGTGTTTTTTTTTTTCAATTCTCCCCAGCTATATAGGAGAGCTTTGGCATTCAGTTCGTATGGACGGATTTAATAATAATGCCACGAGCATTAAAATGTTCGTGCGTAAAAAGTCCTTAAATTTTCAACAGAAAATTAAAATGCGTATATTTACACCTAGGGAAACAGGACATGAGATAAGATTACAAAAAAAAAATAATAATACCATACTGAAGGTGAGAACATGTTAATGTGATGTTTATCGCCGCAAGCTTTAAAGAGATTAAAGAGGGTTTGTTGCTTTCTTTTGTATTTATTTATTCAAATTTACATGAAAGGAAATTTACCTTAATTAAATGCAAGGAAATCGTATATCCTCATCTGTTTTATTTGTGTTAGTATAAGGTGTTATTACAGATTACACTTTGGAACTTTAGAAAGATTTCGAATTTTGTGTTTCGTTACCTAAGTTGGTGAGGACTTTTAATGTTTATAATAATAATTTAAAGTGGGAGTTATGTGTTCATTTAAATCTCCTTTTGGAAATTTGATGTTTTATCTTTTTGAATTAAATATACAATCCGTATTTAAAATTTAATGTAAGGTTTTAAAATGTGTGGTCAAATGGCAAAATGTTATGAGTGAATTTTTATAATTTTACGTGCATTTTTATAGCTCAAAATCAGAAAGTTGTTTTCACATATTAAAGAAAAAATTAAATTAGCAAAAAAAAATAAAACAAAAAACCTTAATTTTTGAAAACAATTGATCGATATTTCATAAAATTTTGACCATCAAAGACTAACGTAAAATATTTAAAATTCACTTATAACGTTTTACCATCTGACAACAGAAATTATCTTCTATATGTTCCACACACGTACTAGATATGGACCGCCAGTCGGTTGAAATTTTCATACAAACAGCCAAGAAAAGTTGTTCCAGTTAAAAACAGCCTAAAAACGCCATCATCTTTTAGTGTTAAATACGTGTACTAATTTCGCCATTAGAATTTAAATGAAAACGATAATATATTCATCTGTAAGTAACTCATGGCATAAGGAGTGGATGTGTTTTGTAAAATAAAAGAAGTTTGATAATAATTTCCACCAAAATATTTCAATAGTAAATAATTAATTAAAAAAAATCATATCACTGCTACGCAGATTCTCTGCTAGTAGTTGATGGCGCCCCTAGTTATGTTGGAACACGCGTGAAGTTGGCTACTGGCGGTCCATACCTAATACGTCAATGGTTCCACAAACATCAAAAATGGAATCACACTAAAAGTCACACTAATGTCGAACGTGTTTATTTTAAAGACGCTAAAAATGTAAAATTAATTGCATAACCATGCAGTTTTAATTTGGAAATGTTTTTTTTCCGTAATTTTTGTGTAAGTAGATTTTTCGCATGTCGGAACAGACCGTTAAGGATTTTCTAGCTTTTGAACTTATTATAGTTTTGTCCAGGAGTGTTGGAGGATAATAGAAACCTACTTACCTGGGGGTCAATTCCCAATGTTTTGAAGTTTGTGAAAAAATTAAAACAAACTTCAAAAACTGTTCATAATTGATAAATAAATTATCACAGTCAAGTCTTTCTGTGAAGAGCAGTGAAAACGCGCTGACAAATCTCACACTGAGAGACCAAAAAATGATCAATTTGGCGACAATTTTTTAAATGATTTTTACCATTTGACCAAAGCTGATTTATACCCCTATATGTGCTTAACAAAGCCCCATGACAAATCTGAGTGGAAATAAAAGGCACATGTGACAAGGGCTAGCGCGTAGACTAGTATGTATTGCTGAGCGTGTAGAACTCTACCCCTATCTCAGAAAGGGTTGATCGTATGAAAAAATGTCCGTTACAAAATTTGTTGGAATGTTTATGCTTTGTAATTTTGTAATGGATGCTAACATCATTGGAGCCACGGGAACTTATAAATTTCCGAAAAACTGAATAACTTATGTTGCAGACACGAGATTTTTGTTTACTCTCTAGAAAACTTTTATAACGCCAATAAGAAGGTGTATACGAGCTTCCAGGTTAATATATCTCATTTCTAGGTTGACCCCTTTTTTTGCCTAAAATGACTGTACTATTTCTCACACTTTGATTTTAAAAAATTCGTATTCGAAGCAAATTTTTTTTAAATCAGTTTAAATCAAAGTGTTTTTTTCTGATTGCATATAGTACTTTTTAGTACACACATTGACAGCTGTTTATCACAATGAGTTCGAGAATCTCATTGAGCGAGTTCATGAAGTCGCTGTGAAAAGTGAAATGATACATTTTTTATCACTTCACAGTTTCACAGATCGGGAATTGACACCCTGATAATATTATTTTACAAAATAAATTGAACCAAAAATGTTCCTTTCGTTTGCACTTTAAGTCCATTTTGGATTTAAATTTTTCATCCCTCTTTAAATTAAGTTTGTGATCAGTGCAGGACTAGCTATCGTTGGCAATGTCGTGTCAACAAATTACTTCAACTTTCAAATTCTTTTATTCCATTATATCAATTTTTAATTGAAAGAAAATAGATTGAAACACTTTCAGGTCGCGAAAGTATCCATTTTTTTTGATAAAATATTTCTAAAACCGGTTGCATCTTTAGAAAGTTGTGATGTTTTTTTTTTAGATCACTATCATGGTTCACTTTTACTTTCAGTCATATAATATATTGTAAACGAGGACCTTGTTGAGTACGAGTGCGTGCAACAAAAGGTTTCCCTATTTTTTTTTAAATTTAATTAAGCTCCTCTGCTTTTCTTGCAAAGGACTATAAATGGCTTGCACTTTGCAAGCGAATATTGATGTTGAAGTTGACTTTGTGGTATTATAGTTATGGTTGATTGAAGGAGTCCTTTCTGTTGTAGCAAGTGTGAGAGGTGCTGACAGTTGGAAAATTATTTATCCCACAGTTTTGTGTTCCATGAACTCCGCCTGATGCACAAGGCATAGTGCGGGGTAAAGAATAAGTGAATGACAGAAGGTAAAGAGGTCATCTTTTGTGTTGCAATCGAATCAATTTACATCGAGTGCCGGTGCGTGTTGTGTTGGCGCCTTCGATTTTTTTGTAATCCCAGTTAAATGGATTGCCCTCCCACGCACTTACACACTCTCACGTTATATGCCAATGATTGATAGGCCAGGATATGCATATGACAGAGCTCATGTGAAAATGGGTTGTGGTGAATTTCTGAAGTGATTGACGTGTATTGAAAAGTAGCCTTACTATTTATCATCGTTATGTTAAAATAAGAGTCTTTTTTTTATTTCACGAATAAAATCACGTCTTTTATTATTACCTACGTGAGGTAATTTAATTGTTTTAATTAGTAATTAAAAAAGAAAAACATTAACGAGAAAGTTATAGTGTTTGTTTTATTTTTCTTGATGAGTATAGTTGGGTTGGTTAAATGTGTTTGTTTTTTTTGAAAATAAACACATATATGTCGAGAAAAAATACAAACGGCTTTAATAAAATTTTGTATATGAATAATTTAACGCCGTGAATTTTTGTATTTGTCTAACTATAACGTTGCATTCATAAAAAGAATATCTTTGTCTTGATCAACTTTTTTAAAGCGGCTACTCTGATTTTTGTCAAATTTAATATTCAAATATCCCAACTGTCTATACAGGGTGATTGGTATAAGGTGCACCAAAAAGCTTGAGCGTGTAGGTGGAATTAAGACAAGAAAAAAATCGTTTAGGAGGGGGGGTCTATTTCCCCCTGTTTAGGCGGGAGGGGCAATTTCCTAAAACATTGACTTAAACTGGAAAAAAGTTATTTAAAAACAACGGTGAATGATACAAAGCCTTGTTATATTTCTTTAGAAAGCCAGACAACTACTCTTTTATTAAGTTTTTAAATTAAGTTGTTTAAGTGAACAGTTTTAAAAAAATTAGTTTTGAAACTCAAAGTTTTGAAAAAAAAAATAAAAAAAAAATTTTAAACAAATTTTTTTCAAAATTTTATGTAATTTTTATTTTCAAAATTCAACGCTCTTGTTAATTTTTAGTCAAAAACAGAAAACCGGATGCCAAAATGTATCTTAGTTTTTGAGAAATTAAGAAAAACTAGAAGTACTTTTTTTCCAAGAAAAACACTTTTTTTTTTGTTGTTTTCCCAAATTTGACCTGCTCAGGTCAATTATTAATTAGGGAATTATCCCTTTTTAATTTTTTATTACATACCATCCGATTTTAATCAAATAATAAAAAAAAAACGAATTAACTTTTTACTTTACTTACTAGTTTAACTTTAAATTTTTTTTAATTTCTCAAAAACTAAGATACATTTTGGCATCCGGTTTTCTGTTTAATAAGAGCATTGAATTTTGAAAATAAAAATAATAGTTAATAACATAAAATTTTGAAAAAAAATAGTTTAACAAAATTTTTTTAGTTTTTTTTTCAAAATTTTGAGTTTGAAAATTAATTTCTTTAAAACTGTTCACTTAAACAACTTAACTTAAAAACTTAATAAAAGAGTAGTTTTCTGGCTTTTCAAAAAAATATAACAAAGCTTTGTATCATTCACCATTGTTTTTAAATATTTTTTTTTCTGATTTAAGTCAATGTTTTAGAAAATTGCCCCTCCTGCCTAAACGGGGGGAAATAGACCCCCTCCCATACGATTTTTTCCTTGTCTTAACTCCACCTACACGCTCAAGCTTTTTGGTGCACCTTATACCAATCACCTTGTATAAGTGCCCGAGGGGTTTTGTCACGCACGAATGAAATCACCTGACCACTTATATTTGAAATCATTTGAAATCTGGTGCAATCACTTGAAATCATTAGATTTATTTGAAATCATTGCAATCACAAAATATTTAAATCATACTGCTTGAAATCACGTTAAATCATCCGAAGTCATTTGAAGTATTGCAATCATTGACCCACTAAACTGTCCCGTGACAACCCCTCGTAAGTGCCTACAAAACTCAAATAAGTAATGCTTGGGTACAAAAGCTTTAGCTTCGGCTTAATCATCTCTGGATTTTGGCCGAAGACGAATATGTGCGACCGAAAACCCTATTTTCGGGTGAAGATTTCTGAATGCGAAGCGATCTTGCCATCCTCCTGTTCGGCAATAATATTAATTAGCTGTAGACAGTGAATCCTACCAACTTTAAAGTTTTATCAAAATCGTAGTTGTCATTTTATAGAAAAAACAATCAACATTATGAAAAGAATTCGATGTTGCTGGAGATGAACAAAAATCCTTTTTTTCTTATTTCAGAGAATCCTTTAAAATACGAAATGACGACGACGACGCAACTAAAACACGTCATTCATTTAAAGCTTCAACTCGATTTGGATATAATACGTACATCCCTTTCCTACACAACTGCTTCTCTACTTCTAACTTTTTTAAACGAATCCAATAGGTACGTGCCAAAAACTTTTGAATGCATTGCATGAATAATTACGGGGACAACCGAAAACCAAAAAAAAAAAATAGATTGAGAATAACCAGGCAACGTGCTTTGAAACCTCTAAATATTTAGAGATTTTTTTTTTTGTTTTCGGTTGGGTCTCCGTTTGTATATTTAAAAGCAATGTTCCGAGTATTTTTTGCTATCACCAGTTACACAGGAAAACTATACTCAAGGTAGGAAAGGAATAGATAGAAACCCCATTTGTGGTGCAGTCAATTTGTGTAAAGTCAAAGGACCAAATCGTTTCATTTTGTATATACCCAACCCACCAAACTTTCAGTTCATGTGTCAAAGACAGAGATTTTTTCTGCGATTGGATACGAAAATTGGATTTCTATTCAAATGTGACTGTGCAATAAAACTGAAGCACTCCTTTTTTCTTTTACTCTGTTCCTGTGGTTACAAAAATAATAGCCTGTTTGCAGAACCAATATTTATTTCTTCAAGACACAAAACAATATTATGAATTTTTAAAAGGCAATGAAAGCTAAGTTGGGGTACATATAAAGGGTGTTTTTTTTCGAGGTATAGAACTTTAAGTTGGCATTACTTTTCAAGACGGCGACCGATTTAACAGCTATCAAGTTATTTATTCTCAGTTTGGTTTGGCAATTCATCATGAACAGACTCACGCCTGGACAACGGCAACGCTTGCAATTGTGTCGAATGGGCCCAAAACGAGATGGCCGTTGTTCCCGATTTTCATAAGCGAATTTTGTTTAGCGATGAAGAGCACTTCTGGTTGAATGGCTACGTCAACAAACAAAACTGCCGCATTTGGAGTGAAGCTAATCCTCAATTGTATGTCGAAACTTACAGTCATTGGTGATCGGTATAGAACCTTGATTACTAACTTTTTCATTCCTGAATTGAACAATCATGATGTCCAGGAGCTGTGGTTCCAACAAGACGGCGCAACTTGTCACACAGCTCGTGCCACAATCGATTTATTGAAAGACACGTTTGGTGACCGCCTATATTCACGTTTTTGACCTGTGAATTGGCCTCCAAGATCTTGTGATTTAACACCGCTAGAATATTTTCTGTGGGGTTATGTAAAGTCATTGGTCTATGCGGATAAGCCACAAACGCTTGACCATTTGGAAGACAACATTCGCCGTGTTATTGCCGATATACGGCCACAAATGTTGGAAAAAGTCATCGAAAATTGGACGTCCAGATTGGAATACATCCGAGCCAGCCGTGGCAGTCATATGCCAGAAATCATATTTAAAATGTAATGCCACAAGATTATCTTTCGAATAAATAAAAATTCATGTCAATCGAATATTCCATCGTTGTTTTATTGCAATTTAAAGTTCTATACCTCTAAAAAAAACACCCTTTACATACACCTTAACATAAAATGATGTGGTTAGGTTATTTAATAACGTAATGGGAATGTGTGCCGAAGAATGATGACTTCAATTTATCTTCCATTTACGTTGGTATCGAAACAGCGACACGTACGACGAAGAGATGAATTTGAATTATTTCCCTTTTCTCTACCGCAGCGTATATGTTTTTGCGTCTAAAGACAAGGATAACGGATGCCTTTGTGTTTCCTTTCACCTTCCCTATATCAAGTCATGTTGCCATGAGCTTCTTGGAAGATGCGATTGTGTATTTATGTGTTAAATATATAAAATAGTAAAATACACATAATATTATGTACAACAGGTTGGAAATACATATAACTAAATAACGACAGATTCTTTTATGAACTTTTGTTGACATTTTAAGACCATAAACGTGCTTCAAGAGTGTTTATAATGGAAATTCGTTATGTAATAGACTCTCGGTGATTTTCCTATCTCTGCTGTTGTATCTTTTAATATGGTATATCACGTGAAAGTGAAAAATTTTGGTACAATATATTAATCGCATCATTGAATAAAAAACTTTTCAACTTTTAATTTTGTTTATACCACTCGTCAAAATAAAGTTTTAAAAGTTATTAGTCAACAATTTTGTTAAATGATCAAGATAGTAGAACTTTTGAGCCGTTGGGGATTTGGCAAAAGAGTTAGAGGGTATAGAACAAAAGGGGTTCTTTTTCGTTTGCGTCGATGATCTCGAATGATACCACTGGTTTCCAATTTCACCGCTTCATGGATCTGCTTCAAAAATATTTTTCATCAACAGTATCAGGCAAGGGGTTGTAATACACTCTCTGAAAACCGTTGTTATAATTCTTAAAATAATAAAACGAAAATCTCGAAAAATCTAACATACAGAATTTATCTTTTTCGAGATTTTTCCTGTCAGTCACGGTGATCTTCGTCATCATAGTTATGTACACGATTTCAACTGGTATATAAACATCAACACCTTGAAATAAAAAAAAAATTAATTCCATGAGTGTTTCGTAAAACAAATATTTAGGAAAGAAAAAAATTCTTTAATGTTTTCTATCCCAAAGTAATATCAATCAATCACCTGAACTGAATTTCCTTTTTACAACTCTCCCACTTCACTACATATCAACTTGTGTGGCTCGTCGTTCGTCGTCACCTGAACTGAACTGATGAACCCCCAAAAAGGCTTGCAAAAACATCAACATGATTGTGTAGTTTTAGCCATTAGAGCTTAACTCACAAAAAGTAAAAGGTCATCAAAATCACTTTAACAGCATTACTAAACTAATTTAACTAAAAGCTTTTCAACAATTCACTTCGTCTCCTATATACATTATAGTCTTTTGAATGATTGATATTTTACCAATGGAAGTGGTGTTTTGGAAACGAAGTTAGTTTCTCATTTTCTTGTTTTATATATTTTCTGCTTCATACTATGTTTTGACACTGCAAAGATTAAGATTGAATGCCGCAAAAAGACAAAATTTAACCCTATACCTGTTCACAAAGTTAAATGTGTCGGAGTAATAATTTAACTAATTATTACAATTAGTCTTTTTGCAGCCGCTCCATCTACCCGGAAATCTAACAATCAGAGACTTACTTATTCTAGAGAATATCTATACATTTTTAAAACTTTGTGACACATAGCGAATAGTGTCATTCAATGTTGTTTATATTTTAACATTCTGAAAAAAAATCATCAGTATTTTGTTCCCCCATTTTGAGTATTTTTCAATTCTAATTTGTATTCTATATCAATACTTTATTAAATTTTTATTTTATTTCATTTTTATAATCAAAATCTTTCTCTTTATATATTTTTATTAAATTTTTTATGTTATGTCATATCCGGCAGACGGCAGAATAGCCACGTCCGTATTCTTTAGAAAAATGTGTACCAAATTTAATTGAAAAAATAGAGAATCTATCTATATATCTATCTATATATCTATCTAGTGTCATGTGTTTTCGGAAATCTAACATAATTACTCTAATGGACTAATAATAAAAGAAACGTTGACATTCAAAATTTAAAATACAAGACAGAGAGAACGTTGAAAGTGTTCAATTGATATGTTCTCTTTTCATTTACTCTATACTGAAATAATATGCCACCATTCACATTAGCCTTTCAAGATCCACATCCAATGTTGGTAAACAAATTTCTTTTGTAGCTTAAATGTTTCTAAATATTTGTTGGTGCAACTAGACATAAAAAAGTAAGGCTGTGTTCATAAACGTCAGGCTAACTAAGATCTGCAATCAAAAATTTAATAAAAACACTTATTTTCTGAAGGTTGACATTTTGTTTCTTACATTTTAATAACTATGTCCAAATACTTACAAATAAAAAACAACCTCCTTTTTTTTGTTTAAGAAGTGTGTTTTTATTCATTTTTGTTATTGCAGATTTTAGTTAGTCTGACATTTATGAAAACACATTAACCCTTATTTCATTGGTTTCATTCTCATTATACTCATTCAATTACACCACACGTCAAATTCCTCAAATAAGGTCCTTGATTGTTGATCTGTTTTAAGAGGAATAAATTTGCTCATTAGGTTCGTCATTTGTATATCAATTTATTTTGTTCAAAAGTAATGATAAGTCTAACCAATGCGTCACAAATAAAGAGCACGACTTGGTCGCGCAAACTTGATCTTGTTACAAGTTACCTTCAAGTTAACGACTGGGAAAATTTTTTAACAAGTTGCTTTGAAAATATTTTTGAAAAATGTTTATTTTGAAAAAATTCTTATAACAAACATTCTTTAAAAAAAACTGAGTAAAAATTGTATTCAATAAAAAATACAGGCTACGACTGGATCATACGAACTTGCTCTCAAGGCAAGTTACCTTCGTGTTAATGACTGGGAAATTCGGAGTTATTTTTTCGAGAAAAATAAAAATCAAAAGACTAAATTTTTAGAAAAAACTTTTTACTAATTGTTTTGATGGCAATCACGATTTAGTAGAAATCGGTGCAGCCTTTTAAAAGATAATCGGTATAAAAAAGCACCGTTCTATTGCAGGTACGGTTCTAATAATGTTTTTCGGAAAAAAAAATTTAAATGAAAGACATCACCGTTTGCAACAATATCACTCATACAAAATTTAATAAATCTTTTTTTTCGAGAAAAATACAATTATCAGTGAGACCAGAACCGTATAGGTATCTTTATTTTAATACCTTGGTCGAAAAAAAAGAAAAATGTCCGTTGATATTTCTCTAAGAATACTTTGTACAAAGTTTGAAGAAAATCGTGTCGATACATATAATACAGGCAGACAGAGAGTTCTGATTCTTCTCCGTCACAATTCTTTCGACACTTGAATACATAAGTTCAGCCAAAGCTCATCTAAATCCGAGAATTATATTTTAGCATTATGTATCAGCAGATATTTCTTTTTCCTTTCTAATGCTTTCGATACATAATACTTAAAAAATATTCAAGAAAACTCCACTATTATACTCATGCAGTTCGTGTTCATGTAAACTTTATCCATAAAATTTCTAGTAAATTCATATCCATTTTGATTCGTTGCGAAAAGTGTATTTTTACTTGCTCGGGCTTGGTATACGTGATATTTTTAGTAATCCTAATATAACTGCAATTCAGGTTTTTGGCTAAAAATGCACATAACGGAGATTTGGTGCGTTAACGGTTGTAACGGCCAAACCGATTTCATTTAAATTTGGTACGGTATTTAATCTAAGCATTCAAACATAAGATGGCATTTAAAGTTTTTGCCTAATCAGCCATTTATAGCTACCATACAACTTAATCTCATATTTAGGACACTTTTCCACCTTTCAACATAATTCAGTAAATTAAAATTTCCCAATCTAATAGTTCGCTACAAGGGCAAGTTCGTTCGACCCAGTCGTGCATTTTATTTTGTTAGTCTTCGAAGCTAAAAAATTAAAAATACGTCGGCTTGATTTAAAAACAGAAAATCAGAAAAGAAGGACCTTTACAGGAGAATGAATTATTCGGACATGAACCACCGGTACCTATATAGCTTTTAGCTATACTTTCTCCCTCTCATTCTTTATTTCAAACCACTTATATTGTCATGTTCTCCTTTCTCATGCAAGCTATAGCTTAAATTACACTTAAATTTAATACACACAGAGTATTATAAATTTATAAAGAATTATCTATCTAAAGGATAAAGAAATTCTTCAGTGTCCTTTTCTTTGTCTCATATCTTAGTTTTAGTTGAACGTGTCGATAATAACTTTATGTTTATTGCCAATAGCACTTCCCATTACTTCGTCTTCTTCTGAAAACAATTTCGAGCTATTTAAGTTCGAGTCCTTAAACACACTGTATAGTGTTTAATTTTAAATTGTTTTTTTTTTAAACCTCAAGCATTATCTTGAAAGAACTTTAGGTTAGCTGCCTGATAATGAATTTATGTATATTGCATGTTATTTGAGAGTCGAGCGATAGCGTTCGAAGAAACATTATAGAAACAAAAAGTGCACTTCTGCAAGTGTTGGTTTTAAAAGAAAATGAATTTTTTATTTGAAAACTTTTATCTCAATTTAAAGAAATACAGTATGTTTGACTATAAAAGAACACAAACACAACTTTCGTTGATATTGCAGAAGATGTTGCTGACAATTATTTTCTTTAAATCCGTGCTTAGGTATTAAAATATTTCGTCAGTAGATATGTAAAAAAAACTTTTATTTTAAGTATCAAGCCAACAAATTCTATAGCCGAACAAATGTTCATATTGCGCCACATTTTGCAGAACATCTAAGAAACAAAACATCAAGTACCAACATTTCATAGATTTCGTAACCGACTTTGTCTTGTTTATGTATTCCTACATCGTGCCAAACTGTAAGGACTAATCAGGACGACAACGTTAGAGAATCTTTGATGCTCCGACAAAATTAGAAGGGATTCTATCAAAACTTTCAAAATACCACCATAGGGCTAAGGCAAGGCAATTCAATTCAAACAATTTCAAAAAATAATGGGTCAGAAATAATCACCTTGGGTTGGTGTTAGAAACTAGAAAAACATTCAACGGGATTTTTAAAGTGCTTAGAAAGCCGAAAAAGATGTTTTGCCATCAATTACGTTTTATTTCCAATGAGCTATGGCATGATATCTAAGGTGGGAATTTATGAAAGGCATGGAGACTGTTTGATAAGCTCAGTCACATTATTTAGATATTACATATGTATATGCAAACATAACCAAATCTGATGAAAAAATAATGTTGTACTGCTACGAACTGAGAAAAATAAGCGATCAAACTTTAAAGAAGCAGGGGTCCAATTCTGGATCTGTGAAAAATTAAATGAAAATATTTTCCCATTTTCACAGTAATTTTGACTCTAGATCTGCGAAAATGGTAAACCAAACGTCAAACATTTTCATATGAATAATTTTTTCGTCATCCTCCCAAAATTCGCTTGCAGAATGTAATAATTAAAGCGAGGGGAAGAAATTCCCAATTTGTATAGATTCATTCGATTCACTTTTAACTGAACCAGAATTGGCCCCCAGGAGGAGTAAAAGTTAGTGACACATTTTTTAATTCGATGAATCTGCTTGCTGATGTTCCGCAGGGCTCAATTTTGGGCCCTTTGCTGTTTTTCATGTACATTAACGACCTTCCCCAAGTTTGCCATTGTGTTATGTTGCATCTTTATGCTGATGATGTTCAATTATACCTTTCTCGACCATTTAACTTGTTGGAGGACCTTATATGCAGGGTAAATGAAGATCTTTTAGAGATCTCTACAATTGGTATTTGTGCAATGGGTTAACTCTAAATCCTTCTAAATCACAGATCATTGCTATTTCTAAAAAGAAATTTTATGTAACAAACCTCCCATTAGTCTTCATATCATGTTGTCAACTTGAATTCGTTGAATCAGTCACTAATCTAGGCTTCAAAATAAATCGGAACCTTTCAGCCAACGATCATGTCAACTTATCCATCGGCCGAATTTATGGTGGTCTACGAAAGCTAAATCTTTACTCTGCCTTAACTCCTTTAGACACTAAACTGAGGCTTATTAAATTTTTGTTACTATCTATCATTGATTATGCTGCAGTGGTTTACTGTAGGCTTGATTCACACTCCCTGCAGAAATTACCTGTTGCTTTCAATGACATGGTTAGGTATGTTTATGGATTGCGAAGATTCGACCACGTTTCTTATTATCATGAACTTGTCCTTGGATGTACCTTCAAGCAATTTCTTGATTCTATATGTTGCTTGTTCTTACATAAGATTATTAATAGTAAAACACTACTATATTTGTTTGAAAATCACCGTTTTGCGGGATCTGCTCGATCTTTGAACCTCACAACACACTCCTTTAATTATTTAAAATCTTCGAGACTTTTTTTTTGTTTATCAGCCTATGGAACTCCCTGCCTATGATGGTAAGGCAGATTATTGGAACAATAAAGTTTAAAAAAGCATTATTTCTGAATTTTCATTAAAAAAAAAAAAAAATCAAACAGCAAATAAATAAAATAAATATACAAATATACATTCAACTTTTTTCTTAGCTAAAAATTAAATTATTATTACTAACTCAATGTCTTGAATTCGCTTATAACTATTTTAATTATATAGTTTTAAATATTTCTTAATTTTCTTTCTTCCGCAAAAAATTGTCTAAGCTTTGGTACTATAAAAGACTATGTCTTATTTGTACACCATTTTTAATTAAATTAATTGAAATAAATTGAATTGAAATTGATCAAGGAGAAAGATCAAGTACAACATTAAAATCAACAGTATCTAGTAGGAACTTTATCGGCGTATTTTTAAACTTTTTTGAACTGATCCTTTCAGTTCAAAAAAGTTTAAAAATACGCAATCCGAAAAAAAAATCTCATTTGTCTTACTTGATACACATACTGTTCAAATGTCCATTACTAGAACGTGCGGTGCAATTGTTTCCTATCCCTGGGCCATTTAAAGTTTTTTTTTTTTGCACAAAGTTTATCCTGCATTTCTGTTAACCTGATGCATATAGAACACGCTACATATAGAGATATACCTATATACTAAGTTACATATACCTTCACGAGCACGAAGTTTGCATCTAACTGGGCTAAAGCATTAAGGGCCGGATACATATTCACGAAGGACCAAGCTAATAGACGCTTTATGTATGTATATATGTTTGGAAATAGTTCTAGTTGCTGCTGCAACCAATGTTGTTGTTTTCCTTGCTGTTGATGTCTGTTGTAATGAATTTTTTCTCGCCTTTAGCCGCCAAATAGCTTTTTTCCTTGGGATTGCATATTGGCTTCTCATGCTGGCTCAGCCATTTGTGCTGATGATGCACCGTCATAGAGTTTTCATCCTTACCATCATTGTCAGCGTTCTCTACGGTGTTATTTTAACTGCATTCCTTCTGTTAGCATTGCTTTTGCAACTACTATAGTTCCTGCTGTTGCTTTATACCTGCTGAAGTGCTGAAAATGTATCTACATTCTACATAGATGGTTTTTCGTGATTTTCATGGGAACTTGTGATGTTGAGCTTCTATATTTCGAAAGAAGGTAAGAATTTTCTATCAACAGTTTATTTGTTGTTCGTTGCAGGGCTCTTTTTCGTTTTTACTTCAATTCTCTGTTGTATAGAGGTAGCGTGGTAGTCGATTGCTGTTTTCATTTTTGTTTGCCAACTTTCAGCTTTGAAGCTACTTTTCCAATTTAAATTTTTCAATCTAAAACTATCAAAGATATAAAAATAGAAACGCAGTACAAAGCCAGGGTGGTAATAAGCATAAAGGTGACAACACTTAGGTTTTCGTTTCATCTTATATGAGTTACCCTAGCTCTGATGTATTTAATATTACTAAATAGTACATGTTTGTTAGTACATAATATCAGTATCTATATGAATGCGTGAACTAAAAGCATATCAATCTTTTTTTGATGACATTAAGTAAGATGGAAATGAGGGAAAAACTTTCAAGTTTGATAAAAAGCAGAAACAAGATATGACTCTTATAGTAAACATAAAGGATATTAAGGTATTGTTAAAAAAAAATCTGCATCAGATTCAAAATATTTTACTTCCAAAACTGATTGCCGTATATATACAAATTAATTGGACAAAATGTACAAAAACTTGGAAGTCGGACCAACTAAGAATCAAAAGGCCTCTATATCTAAAACGAAAATTCAAAGTTTTCTACCAAAAAACAAAAATCTAAACCATTCGAAACAAGGGATATCAAGAGTCAAGCACACAAACATGAATCCTTATGATAGTTTAATAAAAAGCAGACATGATAGCTGGTCCATAAAAAACAGAAACCAACAAAGGAGGACGACGACGTAGGCAGAAATCCTCTTTTAGCCAATTCTTCTTACTCTTGTCTAAAATACACTACATCCTTTGGGAATTGAAAATAGAGTACTGTATATGTAAAAACCTTTTTTGGTTATATTCCATTGGAGTAGATGCAATTACAATGGTTAAAGGTTAGATTAAGAAGTATGAGGGCCTGAAGATAAAAGCTTCGGTTCATACTTGGTCGTATTCCTAATGGAAAGTGCCTGAAAAGTGGAAAATATGAATACCAGAAATTATGCTCGTTTAAGTAACTTTTTTACTTTACTACCACTGATATATAAGTTCGGCATGAAACTACCCACAGCAAGGAATATATATTAGAGACATAAAGTTGAGGTGCCACGTTAAAAAGATACACATTAAAAGACAATGCAGGCATGGTATTATGTGATAGTAAAAAGCAGACTCGAACGGAAAACTGTGCTTAAAGCAAAAAATAATTCTTTAAATGAAATTTTGGAATATTTTTTTTAACCCACAACAAAAGCAGAAAAATGACCGCGTTACTGCACAGTAACGCGGTCAAAATTGCACTAGTAAACTCAATTAAAATTATTAAGGGCTAAACATTATAGGCTACTCTGGCCCTAATTTTTTTAACCCACCGAAAAAAACACTCGATTAGCATTTTTTCAATCGAGTTCACATGTGTAATGTTGACCGAGTTATTGTGCAGGTTGTATTTTAACCTTGTCTACGTTGTTTTAAGTCGACAATTTTTCTGCGTGTACATTTTACAAATAATATACTTATAAAATATTTTTTATTTTCAGCGAACTACTTAAAACATATAATAAATTTAATACAATGATATGTTAATATGGGGATTAACAATTTTGATATTATGTAGGTACTTCGTACTTATGTTATTATAAATAAAAAATTGAAATGATTAAATAATTAGTTTTGAATTGCTAACCAATCTAAAGAAGAATTCAATCGAACTAGTGGTTATAAAATTAAAATAAGAAATGAGAGATTTGTGAAATGTCAAATACACAATAATTATTTGCAGTTAGTTTTAGTTACATTACATTTGTCTTGGTATTTACGTTTCATACGTTCGAGAAAATTTCATATTTCTCCACCATAAAATAGATAGACTTGCGAATGGATGAGAAATTAAGAAAAACTAGAATTATTTTTTTAAAAGAAAAACACTTTTTTTTTTGGTTTTCCGAAATTTGACCTGCTCAGGTCAATTATTAATTAGGGAATTATCCCTTTTTTATTTTTTATTACATACCATCCGATTTTAATCAAATAATAAAAAAAAACGAACTAACTTTTTACTTTACTTACTAGTTTTACTTTTATTTTTTTTTTAATTTCTCAAAAACTAAGATATCTACATTTTGGCATCCGGTTTTCTGTTTTTGACTAAAAATGAATAAGAGCATTGAATTTCGAAAATAAAAATAATAGTTAATTACATAAAATTTTTTTTTCAAAATTTTGAGTTTGAAAATTAATTTTTTTAAAACTGTTCACTTAAACAATTTAATTTAAAATTAAAATAAAAGAGTCGTTTTCCAAAAAAATATAACAAGGCTTTGTATCATTCACCGTTGTTTTTAAATAATTTTTTTTTCTGATTTAAGTCAGGGTTTTAGAAAATTGCCTCTCCTGCCTAAACGGGGGGAAATAGACGCCCCTCCCATACGATTTTTTTCTTGTCTTAGCTCCACCTACACGCTCAAGCTTTTTGGTGCACCTTATACCAATCACCCTGTATATGTATATAAGATTTACTTATTAGGAGTAATTTTTAAATTTTTTGCGTTTGGCCGCGATTTTAAAAAATGGTCGCCAAAGTGATTTTTTGTTTGAGGATATCTCAATACCCAGCAAACGGATTGCAATTTTATTAAAATTTGCAGGTATAGCTGCCTACTAAATTTTTAAAGACAAAAAACACATTTTTCGCTAAATAACGTAGTTTCTGAGAGGTACAAATTAAAAAGTAAAAACAATTGTTTTAAAGAGAATAATATTTATTTTGTTACAATACAGTAGCCAAGTAGAAGCAGGCGGCGGAGATTTGGAAAGAGTGACAAGAGAGAGACTGGACGAAAAGTAAAGAACTGCATAGGGGAATTCGTGCGGATAAAGCATTCTAAATAAAAACATCAACACGAATACACTTGGGGTCGATTTTAAAAAGAAAAACTCAAACTGTGTAAAAAAAACTTTCCATATCCCGTCGTTGCTCGGTCTTGTTTAATTTTTTTTGTTGATCCGATCGTAACAAAATTTCACAGGATTTCCTTCTAGGCTAATCTCTTAACATTGCCTGAAAATTTCATAGAAATCGGCTTTGCCGTTTTAGAGTGATATTACAATCTTAATGTAAAAATGAACATTAAGGGTATTCATAACGACATAAATTCAAGTTTGATGTAAAAAAGTATATTTCCCTCATACGTTTTCATGAGCGCCCCATGAAAGCTGTTGACGTAAATTGGCATACATCGTATTATGACGTCACTATCATCTTCAAACTGAACAAAATGGCAATTAGGGTTTTATTCAGTGAGCTATACTTTGTATTTTTTTTTTTATTATCAAATGTTTTTATTATCACTTTTTTCCATTTTTTGAAAATTTATAAAACTAAATTGAAATCCGTCCGCTGAAAGGTACTGAGATATCCTCAATTAAAAAAATATCAATTTGGCCCACATTTTTTCAAAATGGCGGCCAAACGCACAATTTTAAGAAATGAGTGCTAAACAAAACTGGACTATATATTATCTAAACACATAAATAAAAATGGAGTGTCTGCTTTTAATGTCAAAATAACAGTATTTTACTACAGTCCTTATAACAAAACATAACTTTTTAAAATTTTTGCCTGTCTGTCTGTTTTTCCTGGCTAATCTCGAGAACTTTTGGACCGATTTTGACGGGAATTTCACAGGCAGATACATAATGCTGTAGCATTTTAATTACTTCCTAGGTGGCTTTCGGGTCGCTTATTTCTCGCATATTCTTATATATAAACCGATCAGAAACTACTGTACCGATTTTAGCGGGACTTTCACTGACAAATAGCTGTTTTTGTAGGAAGTAACTTATGAAATAAATTATCCCGAAGATGGCGCTGAAGTAGCTTTTTTGAAAACTCTTATATATGAGCTTAAAAGGTTTTGAAAAAATGTTGGACCACATGGTTATAGTTGCTTTTTCAAAATCATAGGTTTCGCGCCGGGTAACAGCTAGTTGTAAACATAAATATCTTATTTTATTTATTCAATTAATTTATCCAATAGCTTTTTCAAATTTTAGATCTCTTGAAGATTATAAACAAAGTTGAAACGTCTCACCTTTATAGCCCAAACATAGTACAGTCAATATGTACTTTTACCTAGAAATTATTCCGAACTTAATGAAAATACACAAGTTGCTTGGGGGTATACTAGGAAGACACCCTAAGTCTTTGACCTCGAGGACCCTGTGCTAACTTGAGGAGGGGTGAAAAACTCCAAATTGTTCTGAATTTTCTCTGTTTATCACTTATTTGTATATCTGAAATTAAGCACATTTTGTGTACTATATTCCACAACAAAGTTAAAAAAACTTGAATTTCCTAAAATCTTGTTGATGAACCAAATATTTATCCTAAATATTAACGGAGATACAGCCGATTTATTATTGGGTCTTTAATGACCTCTACACTCACTAATAGTAGGTGTGTTAATACCGCACAGTAATTCTTTTTTATAAAGTAGAGCGAGTAGGTTGAGATAAGAAACAAATCTTAAAGGAGGGGGGTTTATTTGCCCCCTCACCCTCCCCAAGCTTCACAGGTAGGGGCAGTTATCAAACGAAAAACTAAACCAGAAAAAAGTTGTTTCAAAACAACAGCAACACCTACAATGACATATGCTATACCTTTTTGTTAAGCCAGAATTCTCTTCTTCTTTTATTTTCTTCTCTAATAATTTTTTTTTATTAAACAAAATTATTCCAACCTCTCTCATGGAAACCAAAAAAAAAATATAAAAATAACAAACAAAACCTTACCTCAAACCGAACAAACAATGTAAAAATTTACATCACAAGAATATGAACGAAGTTAAGTCTCCTTTTGGGAATCAATATTTAGGTATACTGATCCATTACATCAAACCAACCAATTTACAAAAATCTCCATAAATTTTGTCATCCTATATCAAATGATTTTCTTATCCTTAACCAACAACCATCTCGGTTTCTTTTGAAAAGATTATTGCATTCATTCTTTTATGTTCGTCCTTGCTTGGTATATACCTATTTTGCCTACAGCTGGAAAATCATCTTGAATGTCAGTTTGCTTCGACGTTCGACAAAACAAAATGACAAGAAAACGAAAACGAATAGGCAAATATCATGACGAAGGGAAGAGAAGGTTTGTAGCTGGTGGTTCATTCAAACAATGTAAAGAGTTTTGGCCTTGGCATTTAATGACTTGGATACGGGAAGCAAAATTTTGTAAAAAGGTCATGAATAGGTTAGTGGGCGTGATGTTTTTTATTTCATTTTTGTATTCAATTGCTTTTTAAAGTCATCTTTAAATAGTAAAACGTTAATATGAAAAAAAATCGATCTTTTGGTGTTTGAGGTCAGTCAATTGCTTATAAAGGGTGTTTTTTTTAGAGGTATAGAACTTTAAATTGCAATAAAACAACGATGGAATATTCGATTGACATGATTTTTTATTTATTCGAAAGATAATCTTGTGGCATTACATTTTAAATATGATTTCTGGCATACGACTGCCACGGCTGGCTCGGATGTAGTCCAATCTGGACGTCCAATTTTCGATGAATTTTTCCAACATTTGTGGCCGTATATCGGCAATAACACGGCGAATGTTGTCTTCCAAATGGTCAAGCGTTTGTGGCTTATCCGCATAGACCACATAACCCCACAGAAAATAGTCTAGCGGTGTTAAATCACAAGATCTTGGAGGCCAATTCACAGGTCCAAAATGTGAAATTAGGCGGTCACCAAACGTGTCTTTCAATAAACCGATTGTGGTACGAGCTGTGTGACATGTTGCGCCGTCTTGTTGGAACCACAGCTCCTAGACATCATGATTGTTCAATTCAGGAACGAAAAAGTTAGTAATCATGGCTCTATACCGATCACCATTGACTGTAACGTTGTGGCCATCATCGTTTTTGAAGAAGTACGGACCAATGATTACACCATAGCCCATAAAGCGCACCAAACCGTCAGTTTTTCTGGATGTAACGGTGTTTCGACATACACTTGAGGATTAGCTTCACTCCAAATGCGGAAGTTTTGTTTGTTGACGTAGCCATTCAACCAGAAGTGCGCTTCATCGCTAAACAAAATTCGCTTATGAAAATCGGGAACAACGGCCATCTTGTTTTGGTCCCATTGGTCACAATTTGCAAGCGTTGTTCAGGCGTGAGTCTCTTCATGATGAATTGCCAAACCAAACTGAGAATAGATCACTTGACACTTGACAGCTGTTAAATCGGTCGTCGGCGTCGTCTTGAAAAGTAATGCCAACTTAAAGTTCTATACCTCGAAAAAAACACCCTTTACATTGGTAATGCATTTTAAAAAAATTTCTTTAAAAGTCTTTCTTTCAACTTTTCGAAACCCAGAGAAAAAGACTTTTTCTTTTAAAGTTCTGTGCGACGCAGTCATGTATGATTTTCATGTTTCCCATAAAAAAAAATCAAGTTTAAAATGCGGGTCTTTATTTCTTACTCATAGGGAGCAAACACATTAAAATGGTAAGAATAATGTTATCACGGCTGTTTAAAAAGCCTGTGAATTGGTTTGAACATTTTAAAATGAAAATCATAAATAAACGAAAGCTATAACATTTAACAGCCATTTAAAATCATAAGGTTCGCAATTTAAATTTAATAGGCCGTCCATCCATAAAAAGATACTTAAATAAATCATCAATTACGTTGTTTATGTCCACGAAAGTTTTGTTACATTTACATCTTCGTAATTGAAAATAAATATTCTTTTAAAACTCTGTGTAAGCTGTGTTCTTATAATATATTTTGTACAAATCAAAACGAATATATTAGCTCGTCATGGTAGTCGCCACGCACCGTTGGTAGTGCTTGCCAATTATAATTGGAAATTAAATAAGAATTAGAAATTTAAAATTTTCAACTGAGATCCTATTAAAAGGACAAAGGTGATGAAGTGCAAATTCAATTCAAACATTCTTAATTTAATATTGGTTAAATTTTTGAAACAAGAGGAAAGTTATAAATTAAGACAACTTATTATATTATATTTATTCATATTGTTAATACATCAGCTTTAATTTTCTATGTTTACCTTTAATCGCAGGTAAAAATATGAAGAAAAAACATAATTTAGTAGTTTTCTTTTCCTTTTCTTCTTTCGTAAGGGTGTTTGTGTTTAACGTAATTTTTTTATTAGGAATAAAAGCAAGTGCGTGTTTGTATTAATAACACCTGGTAGTTTTTATTTCTGAGTACCGAAAAAAAATCAATGAGCGCTGAAAGACCGATCGGGGTAAATTGACATTTCTTTTTTTTGGGTAAGTCGACTCACTTTTTATTTGGTAATATCAAAAAAAAGCAGGACATATGTAAGAAAAACAACAAGAGGAGCGACTGAAAAAACAGTTTTGGAGCGTGCGTGTCAGCTTATTTTGGGATTTAATTTAAAATCTTGCAAAGATATGTGCAAAAATTAAGCAGAGATGTTTGAAGTTTATTGCCGAGCTGTCTCTTGAAGATGACGATGAAATTTATTTTTAATTCCATTTGCTTACCTATAGTTTTTAGTATCAAAAAGCTGGAAATAAGAATAAATAGTCAACTGACCACATAGCCTTAGCCAACTTTCTCCGGTTCTGGGGTTATTTGACCAACTTGAGGTCGTTTTGTAAAATTAGGAAAAAAAGTCTTACTATTAACTCATTTTAAAAGACGTATTTTTTTATAAAACAAAAATAATGGTTTATAAAAAGGCATTTGATTCGTGTTGATATCTTTATTATTTTTTTTTTAATACCATTATACCATTTTGTAGATAATAGGAACTGCAACAAAAAAGTATTTAATACCTTTTTCATAAAGCAAATACAAGAAAAAAAATTAAATTAAAGATGGTGGCTGCTGCACAAGACCAAATTTCCCGCAAACTTAGTTTTATACTCAGAATCAACCCCCCTACAAAAATACATTTAAACTTGAAGACCTTCTAATCTTTTATCAGATAGGTAATTCTCTATTGACTGACTAAATCGTAGCACCGATTTCTTAGAAAAAAGTGATTTGATTTTTTTTTTTAATTTAATTTCATAAAAATCTGCCAATAGGTTTTTAAATTATTGAATTCAAAAAAACTTTTTTTTTTTTAATTATTTACGACTTAACTAATACATTTTTGAAAAATTTTCTTTTGCCATGTTATTAAGAATAGCTTTAGAACAATTTCAGTGATGAATTTTCTTTAAATTGCTTCAGCCGTTATCGAGATAACCGAAATTTAAAAAAAATTTATAAGGCAGGTACCGTTAAACGATTTTTTTTAAGTTTTAGTTTTCAATATTTGATAGACCTTTAACACCGTGAATGTTCGACGCACTCCACTACAACACGCTACGGGGCTTATTGAATTCCTTAAATGTAAGATAGTTTAAAAATTTCACAAAAATTATAACCCACTTACTGACATATGCAAGTTTATGATCGTCCAATTCATTGTGCATCGTGAGCTGCAAAGTATCTTATCGGGTTTCCTTCTTTATAAGAAAAGTCTACGATCAGAACATATAATAGAATACCTTATAACAATTTGAAGATACATTTTAAAGCATTATTGCATTATTATATAAAAACGTATAAGACATTAAGATGAAATTGTGATGTAGCCGTAGGCAAATCTAATTACCCGTCATGTTATTCTTGCAACGAATTAATTAAAGAATTGTTTATATTTTCTGTTCTAATTTTGTAGAAAATAGGAAAGAATAGGTCGGACAAACTTGCTCTTGTGTAAGATTACTAATCTTTGGCTTAGGCAAGAAACTATAATAAATAATCGAAAGTAAAAATAGTTTCAATAGCGTTTATATAGCAGGTACCGTTAATAACATGATTTTTAAGAAAAAAAATAACTAAAAACTTTATTATTGGTCAAAAATCAGTCACACAAAATTTTATCAAAATCAATCGTATTTTTTTTCGAGAAAAGTCGGATTTTCTATAGAATTTATATGGCAAGTACCGTTAATAAGGTGATTTTGAAAAAACAAATCTAACGAAAAACTCCGTCATTGGCAACAAATCAGTCACACAAAATTTTATCAAAATCGATCATATTTTTTTTGAGAAAAACTGGATTTTCTGTAGCGTTTATATGACAGGTACCGTTAATAAGGTGATTTTGAAAATACATTTCTAATGAGAAACATTATAATTGGGAAAAAAACAGTCACACAAAATTTTATCAAAATCGATCGTATATTTTACGCGAAAAATTGGAATGCGCTACAAATCCATTGTACGAAATTTTATAAAAATCGCTCGTATTTTTTACTAAAGACATAAGGGTGCATAAACAAGGTGCACATCGTGTTGAGCCATATTTTACAAGATTGCTTAAAAATGAATCTTCTTATAACTTTCATGACTGGAATATTTCTCTTATGTTAACAAAATTTCGATTAAGAAATAATATGAGAAGAAGGGGGGTAAAGAAAATAAACTATAAATAATAAAGAAAATTTTAGATTTCAACTACCTTGTTGAAAAAATAAATTCTAATTTTAAGTCTTATTATTTACTGCTGTTCTTGGTTGGTTCCTGAACATTTGTAATCCATAGATTTTTCCTTAAACGAGTCTTAAAATAACTGTTATTTTTTATTAATAAGGCAGTAAAGTATAAATATAGGTCTACACTTATATACTCACCTCACATGATTAAAGGGGAAGGCAAAAATGCAACGCACTCTATTTAGAAAAATTATCCTCCTGCGAGGATATGTTACATCCCCGATAGAGTCAGTGTTACTGAAAAAAGAGTTTAGGTGTAAGGCTGTTACTGAACCCAGACGCCACTGTTGTGAGATTCTATGTCCAATGTACTGACATCAAATAGAATTTTTAAATTACTACATATATTTTGTTCTAATATAGATGCTGCTCATAACGTCATAACGAGAAAGTGTGACAGTCCAATGATGTTTACATAAAAAACTGTATTTTAATTATATGATGATTGAACTTCTACGCCACATTCAGTGTATGTGTAAGAAATATATATAAAATTATTGTAAGTTTTATTTTCGAGTAAAATGAGATTCTCTGTGACGTTTGTATACCCACGATATATTTTAATATCGAATCAAATCATATACTTTGTATGCCTTATTGAAAATTCTATCTTTGTGATACATTTATGCATAACACACAGAATTTCCGGATTAAATCCATAGTGTCATATTTGATTACTCTCTGGGGCTCCAATTCAATGAAAATATATAACTTGCCCTTATAATGTTACCATATAAAAATAGATATTTATACAAATAAAGTTTTATCCAACATCAAGTCTTGCAGAAGGATATTCGAAACTAATGAAAATTGCATTGTCAGTTTCGTATATCCTTCTACCTATATATCATGGAAGTATTCAGTAACATATTTCCAGATAAAATAAAATTAATTTCTTCCCTGATCGAATGAAAAAAAAAATACAAGCAACTCTTGTCCACTAGAAATCCATTAGTATCGAACAGATAGTGAGTTATCGAATTTGTACTTCTGTCAATGCAGAATTTTTATTATAAATGATGTTTAGTTCAGTTTCAATGAATTTAAGTTAAGAAAAATACTCCTTTCGTACTGGGTCTCATATTTACCATTTGGATATAAGTTTCTGTTTCACGAATTCCAAAGAAATGATATCTATAATTGTCGGATGGAAATTCCTATCTGTGTCCTCGAAAATAAAGTTTTTGATGAACAAGACAATATAACGTCAAAAAATCATCTTAAAATATCGCTATCGCGTCTTCTTTTTTTCTGCATCACCCATTGACATTTGCAAATTGTTGTCGATTGTGTTTTGCAACTTTAAGCCCATTTCCAAGGCATTCCACTTTTCGAATTTATATCTATTCAAAAACTGTATTCTTTTTTATGTGTTTTTATTTTGTGTAGTGTGGAAAATAGTTACTGATAATATCCTCCATGAGGCTGCCACTAGGAGCCTTATTTCAATTTATAGATATCAAAGTAAAATAGGGCCTGTTTCTGACAAATGGTCTCAATTTACTTGAACTTATTTTACAGCACTGATTTGGCTGGTCTTGACTTCTTGGCTGTTTGACTTTAGCATCGGAAAAACATATCGTAGAAGAAACAAACATTTTTCAAAGTTCAATTAATTTAAAAACATTTATTTTATATTAAAAACGTTTTTCGTAAAAACCCATTCTAAATTGTATGAGGTGCATAATAAAAATAAATTAAAACCTTTTTCCACTTAAAAAAATCGAGAGCCACACTTCAAGTATTACTCTTCAAAATGAACAATTTACGGGAAAAAACTACTCTTGACTGGAATTATTTCAAATACTGTCACTCAAAGAATAAATTAATCGTAAAGCTATATATGTTTAGCAGGAAACGGAAACAGTCCCTCGTAACGTAACATTTCTTTCCAAATAAATTAAACTGTTTCATGTCCATACTCGTAAATACTTCACTTTGAATCTATTTCAATTCAAATACCATTAGCAGAATATTGATTTGTATTGGTGAATTGCCGAAATTACAAACAAAAAATCCTTTGAAAAAATCGGCAATTTAATTGGTTAAACGAACGAAAAATCAAAAGAAATTGCTTTTATTTGTGTTGTTCCTTTTATTTTCCTTTTAACTTTTGATAAATATGCATTTAATCCAATTAGAAGTTTCTTCATCAAAAATACCATTTCAATTTCAATGTGACACAACTAATTACTGAGTGACTTTCGTTCGTTTTTAGAGTTGAAGTATTTTTTAATTAAAAAAAAATAATAATAATACATATTTTTCTCTTCTTTTCCGAATAACAAAACGTTTTTTTTTTTATTTGTTTTTAAATGTTAATTACATTTCTCGCTTCAATTGTTTGATGTACCAGGAAGTCGAAAAGAAACAACTCCGTTTTGGCTATTGTATTAAAAAAAAAAAAAAGGAAACATAGTTGGGTAATGTAAAAATTTCAGTTGATTGCATTTTATTTATTTTTAAATCACAACAATATTAAGTAAAATAATAAAAATGAAAAATATTTGGTTTGCAATATTTGAATGTTTAGTGGTGAATTAAATTGTAGTTTTCGAAGTTTGAAATCAAATTTATATGTTTCATAGAAACGTTAAGTATCTTTAATGAAAAGGATTTAAATGTTTGACTCTTTCCTGGCTTTGAATAACCCCTTGATGTTTATTTAATTTATGAAGATTCAATCAATCTGTCAGACCACATATTTTTTTTTATATTTGGATTAAAAACGTTACAAAAATTAAGTAATCGAAAAATGCATGATGGTATACCAATACAAAGGAATTAACTTGAACGGATTCAATTTAATCCCTTATTCGCTCATATTTTTAAGCCCTTTCACAGGAATTCAAAAAAAAAAACGTACTGTACATATACACACAATGTAATGTATGTATACATATCGGTATAATAATTCGATTATTAATACAATGATGTGCTCTTTTCGATTATTTGAAAGTTCAGTGAACAAAATTACAGCATTACAGAAACTACAGCATCCTTATATTGGCATAATGTATGTTTCCATGATCCATACAACGCAATGCACATTGGGGTATTTGATACAAAAAACTGATTAAAACAATCCTTATGTTTGTCCTTGAATCTTCTTTAAAAGTTCATATATTAAATAACTAATGAAATACACGAATGCCGTTCTTGCTCGAAGCCAGCTATTTGATCCAAAATTTTTAAATTAATTAAAAAATTACAAACATTGTGGGGAAACATATATAAATTGTTAAAGTTTGTACATAATATGTATTTAAGACAACCGATAATTTTAAACGCCAATCGTATTAAATAATTCATTTAAACTTTATGTTGGTAGACCAACATTTAACAATATTTGTTGGACCGTTATCGAATTGCGACTAAATTAGTGTCCAATTATTAATAGCAATTCTAAGAACTAAGCACATTAAAAGTCAAATACCTGAAATAGAGTTATGATATACATATGTACCTATTACCTATATAATATATATATTATACATATATATATTGACTATAATTATCATTTACACAAATATGTATTAAGTTACATAACCACGCATGCTATTCAAATCATGTGTTTATTGTATAAAATGTATTTTCTATTTTTCACTTTTCGTCAGTTTTTTTGGTAAAATACTCCAATGTGGAATGGACCAACTGACACTATAGATTGCAATGTTATTTTTTTTTTGTTGATATTAAAATACGAAATTCCATGCGGTTATACAAAAAAATGAACAACTGACTCATGTGAACTACCATTATTATCAATGAATTAATGTATTGTGCTGCTGGCCGGAATAACTGTTTCAACAACTTGCTGCTTGATGTGATTACCACTATTATCTCACTCACATACACTTAAAAGACGAAATTAAATATTTTAAGCCAAGAGTTCAGTTCACCATGGCACCATATGCGGAATCTCATGACACGTAACCCACAATGTTCGAGTAAATTAATATTATTTTGACTGAAGCGGAAATTTTGTTAAAATAGCTTTTCAATAAAACATCAATTTAAGTTAATTTCAGGATTTTATTCCCAGCTTATAACGGGTGATTTTTTAGCTGGTTTGGTTTTGGTAACACTGGTTTTGACAGCTGACGTGTGTTTAGTACCTTGTGTCACTGTCAAACAGCTTCAGTTTGGTTTGCAATTTAACCATGGATCGTCTTACAAATGGTTGTTCATGCAAATTATTGAATTTTACTATCAAAATTCGTGCTCGGTTCGAAATGTTCGAAATGCTTTTTTATCGAAAAATTGTGTTCAGCGATGAGGTTCATTTTTGGTTGAATGGGTACGTAAATAAGCAAAATTGCCGCATTTGGAGTGAAGATCAGCTAGAAGCATTGCAACAGCTGCCAATGCATCCCGAAAAAGCCACTGTTTGGTGCGGTTTATGGGCCGGCGGCATTATTGGGCCATATTTCTTCAAAGATGATGCGAATCGCAGCGTTACTGTCAATGGTGAACGCTACCGAGCGATGATAACAAACCCGAAATGGAAGTTCTTGACTTGCATGATATGTGGTTTCAACAAGACGGTGCCACATGCCACACAGCACGCGAAACAATGGCGCAATTGCGAGGCGAGTTTGGTGAACAGTTAATTTCACATTTCGGGCCGGTCAATTGGCCGCCTAGATCGTGCGATTTGACACCATTAGACTATTTTTTGTGGGGGTATGTCAAGGCTAATGTCTATAGGGACAAGCCCGCTTCGATTGACGCACTGGAAGCCAACATCCATGCATTCATTCGTGAGATACCGGCCGATATGTGTGAAAGAGTATGCCAAAATTGGACTCAGCGGATGGGCTACCTGAGACGCAGCCGCGGTCAACATTTGCATGAAATTATCTTTAAACATTAAACTATCGATTCAAATAAATATTTCATTCATTTTTTTGAATTTTTTGTGTTTTTTTAAAAAAAAAAGTTCTAAACCTCTTAAAAAATCACCCGTTATAAGGTATAATATATGTAAGTTGTGAATCTATTCAAACTAGTTCGAAGTTTGTATTGAGCGATGTTTTTGTTTCCTGAGCTATAGCGATAATTTTTCCCTAAAAAAAGATTAAACAACAATTGCACGTTTGTCTACACAAAAACGAATAGTTCGAAGCAGTTTGGAGCAGTACAGGGAACTGTTTAAAACAGTTTAGAACAGTTTGGAATTATTATCACTATCACTATTGCTATAATTAAATTATTCAATAAAAATCGATTTTTTATAAAATGTAGCACCATTTTCTTTTAAGTTCTAAGGTACTTGCCAGTAGTACCAACATTTCAAGAAAAAAATCGTTATAAATTTATTTTGAAGAGCCAAAAGCTATTACACATAATGTACCTACTTTATATTTGAAACAAGGACAAGTATCACCACATCAACAAAATATCTTCGAAAGTTTTACAAAAGTGAATATCTTTCGATTTAAATTCCTCCTTAGAACCGTACAGGGTGTACCGAAACTCAACGTCAAACGGGTACCGGCTGATAGGGTACATAAGTTTTACCCGTACCGGGAAAAGTAATTTAGAAAAATAAAGACGCCCTAGGTCACATTTGTATGTATACTGTGGTCACAGATTTTCAAATTGTGCGGTGATTTTTTTTACGTAATCCTTTATAACCATGCTTTTACATGATACATACAAATGTGGCTTCGGGTATCGGTTTTCATTTTTTTTTATTATTGCCAGTAGGTACGGGTATAAGTATAACCTACCCCAATTTATTTATTATTCTATGACCTACCCTATCACCTGGTACCCGTTTGCGATTTGTCGTTCCAGTTCCAGGACAACCTTTATATAAACTGTGAAACAGAAAGATTCTTAACACATTCTAGATTCTAGACTGCACATTTGATATGATAATTTTGTCGTAAATTTTAAAACTTTTTGGTAGACTTATAATTTAAAATTTAAAAATGAATTCTAAACGAAATATTACTCAGGATCTGCATGCGCCCCGAAAATATTAAAACATTATTCATTGGCACATGCAAAGAGCATTATGCAATCCTTTTGAGATTTTTTTTTTTTTTCAAATAAATGATTTTTTTGTTTTGGTATGCAAAAACTATGTTGAGTTGTCGGGACTTATTATTAAGCATACCTGCATACTCCATACTGCTGCTGGAAGTAAGTTTTACTCGACCTGCGTACGTAATTTTACTCCTCCTAGAGCACGAACTACATAATGCCAAAAAATAATGTATTATTATTTGTTTTTGCCTACCTTAATATCCTGTTGCGTCAAATACACCAGGAAGTACTAAGAGGAACTGCTATACATGCAAAACTGTTCGTATCTAGGTGGTACTTTCAAATGCAGACAGTCAGACACATTGAAGCCAATTTCCGGTATCGTGCGCTAGCAAACATCCAAGTTGTACCTTCTTGTTGAGAAATAAGAAAATTGGATATGGTTGAAGGTGGAAGAATAAAAACGAAATGGTTTCTTTTTGATGTTTATCTTAGAATTTGTCGAAAATGTCGCAGATGCAAACGACAATTTAGGTATAATAGATCCAGTGGGGTTTAAATATGTTCTTACATATTACCTATAATCCTATAACATAAAGAATTGAATTCGAATTGAATTTGGATTCGATTCTGAACTGATGAATTAAATAAATAAATTCACAACGAAAATCGTAAAAAAAAACTTACCATAAGCGTAACCGATGTTTATATTTTTTTTTTCGAAAAAAATAAATTCAGTCTCGAAAAAAATTTTATAAGAGTGATTTTTTGCAAATGGAGATGTCCGCCATCAGATTTTTCAGAATCAGGTTATTAACGGTACCTACCATTAGCCATAGCGGGGCTTGATGGGCTGTCAACGGTTTGGTAAATTTCCACCGAATTTTCGGTATTTTACAACAATGCCGTACATGATTATCATATGTCTCAGAATTATGTTGACCATGATTGGCTGAGTGCCTTTCAAAAATTAACTGCCTAGACAAAAATATATCGATGACTTAAATTTATTTGTTCAAAATCAAATTGCCCGCCGTTGGTTGATTCAAAATTCACCAATTTTTTTTTTCTTTTTGCAAAATGATTTTCTTTCATACCTATAGTTTTTTTTTTTTTTTTAATTATTTTTAAAAAAAACTTTCAAAAATTATTTTTTTTTTAAAATACTCTGCACTATTAATCAAGTTTAGCAGTACTCTTTAAATATCAAATTTCGTTAGCCAATTAAAACAAATCTGTAGTAAAAAAGTACCGTTTGTATCTCGAAAACGGAAAGAGGTACAAAAAACTAAATGCTGATTTGTAGAGGTACAAAATAGTTGCAATAAATTTTGTAACAAAATTGTTTAAATGGGAGGCAATGCCCATTAAGGGCATTGCCGCCTGATAGACCATTTGGAAATAGTATAATTTTTCTTCAACTGGTGAAAAGATACTACAATAGAATTCGTACCTAGTAAAAAGTAGTAGTGCAAAATTATCTACGTCGTCGTAGGTTATGGCAATTTGCATAAGATGCAAAAACTGGTACTATCTTGTGGGCTCGTCAGATGACGTCTATCAAAAAGCACCTTAACGCTTTAATTTTGAATAATAATTCAGAAAAGTCCACAATGATGCAGTCTTCTACTTGGTTCAATATTCTTCAATTAATTTGCATATCAGTACTAGCAGACCCGGCGAACTTCGTTCCGCCTAAAATTGATCAAATGTCCCTTTCAAAAGTCTAATAAATGTTTTTTGTAAGAATGAAAATACTTTGGAATGAAATTGATTCCAATGCATTTCATTAACATGAATAATAATATTTCACAAATTTTAGGTCAGTGTAACGCTTTGATATAAACAATGTTGTTTGTTTTATTGTCTGCTTCGTAAACAAACAATGCAAATGACTTTAAGATATGCAAACACGCCACGTATAGTTTTCTATATAGTATATAGTATATAGTATATAGTTATAAAGTCACACATTTTCAATGGCCTTGTTTTCATATCGAAAGAAAGACTGAATGCGCTTTATCTCGAATGGCAAGCTTATCGGTATAGCATCGGTAAAGAGCTGCATTATCGATCCGCGAACTACTTTTCCATTTTTGAAACTGCATTATCGTGGATGTCAAATCCGTCAGTGTTTTAGCAATCGCTGGACCTATTTACAAGGTAAATATGCTGTTGAATAGAGGAAATGTCAAACTAGGTCGTAGATGCTATATTTCTAGGAAGATGTCCACGGTTTGGCTAAAAAACGTCACCAAAATTGCACTTCCTAAAAAAAAACACAAATGACGATTTCGAAAATGGCCATTGTCAATAAATTACTAGAAATATTGCAAAAAAAACTTTATGCGTTTCGGCGATCCAAAAATTTTTTGTTAACAGATTTGTGAACAGCAGATTTGTTAACTATCTGCTTCTTCTTGAATTTTTTGTTCATAAAAATCACTTTCATCTGCACCAATTTTACTGCGGATTTGCTTTTTGCTTTTTCCAACATTTGTATGGAGTGCGGATGTGGTGCGGATGCCTTTCGTTTTCAGTAATACCAATTTTACGAACAATGTTACCGACATTTATTCCCGCGTATGGCTTGCGGATTCGCTAATAGCAAATCTACCGAAAGTTAGTAAGACTCCCTCCGCAACTCTTTAGTCGGATTCCCTAATAAGGCTGATTAATTTTATTTCTATGTTATCAAATACAGGTAGTTCAGAATAAAAAAAATTGTGTATGAAAAAAAAGTGTGTGGTGGGTCTTATGTCACATTTATGTTTGTAGGTGGCAGGGTCAGAATTGACTTAAAATGCAAAACAATTAATAAAAAAAATTAATGCACGTACGGTAATGTTATATAGAATTTTTAAAGTAAATTACTCAATTTTTTAATTAAATTTTAGGTTAATGTTGTTTTAACGAATAATTTTTGAGAATCATAATTTTTGCAATCACGCTGTTGCATATACGACTGACAAATTTGATGAACCGACTGGATTACAAAACTAGTTTTTTTAACTTTCTTAATTGTTTTATTTGAGTTATTTAAAAGGTTAAAACATCCATCCATCCATACACCCAAAACCATACACTTGCACTGAACATGTTGATATAGCTTTATGATATTTTCTGATATTCACTTAAAGCTTTAGTCAAATTAACCCAATTCAGCATCCTCTTAAAGGTAGACGCTAAAAGAAATACCCGACCATTAAGCGTTTAATTATTAAAGCAAACACGAACACCAGAATGAAAGGAAAAAGAGCTTAACAAAAAAAAAAAAGTGAAAGTCATCCTGTGTTTTCATGATTTTATTAATTCTGGATGTGAGTCAATATAGGTCAACAAGTTGTTTCCCTTTTTCTGGTACACAATTAAGACTTTCCTTCTTTTATTTTCAAAGTAAACTTATATTTTGTTAACAAAAAAAAAAAAAAAAAGAAACCGAAAATGAAATAAATATAATGTATATATATAGTTCCATGTGTCACCAGCGAAGTAAGCCAAATAAGCTTTTCCTTAAGAGAAATATCAAAGGACTATACAAATTATTTGCACATTTTGTAGTCTCTCATATGTAACATGCAGATTAAATATGGCAAGCCTGTATTTTTCCGGTTCTTTAAAAGGTGAGAGTGTTGCTTTTTTGACTGATGAGTGAATAAAAAAACAACTTTACTTTGATCGATTTTAACATCACGATTAACACCGATTTACACCCTATTTCCCCAGTCAAACAAAAAGTCGACGTAAGTCTCGACAAAAGAAATAGAAATTAGTGTCAGCATGTAGGCCTATTCAATACCTATTAGCGCATATTAACGATTAAAGTCGATGTCAAAAAAAGTAATGCAAATACACCCTGTAACTGTTTTCTCAGAATAGAGTATTGTATCAGCCTTTAGAACTGTGGCTATAATCGTTAATATGGTTCTCTAAAATCGGATGATGGTAGGCTATTTGGCTGAAATAAGTTTCAGCGAATAGGCCTTCAATTGGCCTACATTCTGACTTTAACACAAAACACCAAAGAGTAAGTACAAATTACAGCCTATTATAACACGCTTAGAAACTTCAAACCTCCATTTTTAATTGGATTTTTTGAAGTTCCTCCCATGGTCGAACTTTTTCTGCTTTTGTAAAAGTTGTTTAGGAATTAATAAATTTCAATTCAAAAACCTTTTCTGTCCATTTTGCAGACATTCATTGAAAAGTTGCCTGGTTTCTATACGAACATGTATTGAAAAAGACCGTTCGTTTTTTTCTATTTTTCACAGGCAAAATTGACAGAACGTCAATATGCTTATTTTTCCCATGGAGCGGGGTTAGAACCACCAAACCGCCCCCCTGCGCTCGGGCCTGGAGTGATGAGGATGATTGAAGATGTCAATACCACCTTGATAGCTTCAGTACTCGTATTTAAAGTGCATGGTTGTAAATAAATATACATATGCCGTTTATCCTGAAGAGTAAAAGGTTTTTAATTAAAAAATTAAGAACTTCCATTATGATTAACCAGAATTATAAATTGAAATACTATACGTAAATTTTATACCTCTGCCAGGTTTAATTGGATTCTTCTTGATCGGATTAAAGACATAATCAGGTTTCATTTTTCTTAATTTGAAAAAGCTGACTTTTAAAAGTTATACAATTTTTAAATATCCAAATTTGTCGAAAGCGTCAGCAATGACTTTGAACAAATTTCACATGTTTAGCCAATTGGAATTGTCAGTGAGTTGGATTATAATTGTTGGTATTTATTTACTTTTTTTTGAAATATAATTCTGCTAGACAAAAACAACGTTTTGTAGACCGATGAAAGTTCAAACTGATTGGTGAAACTCGAAAGAACTTTCATTCATAAACCCTTGTACCAGAAGATTAATAGGTTTTTAATTTGCTTTTTGGAGAGTTGAATTTTTGTATGTTTTTTTTTTTAAGATGTTACAAACTGTACTTTCATTATTCCTTCCGGTATAAGTCCAAAAATTATGTTTTGCTGCTTATAGTTCCTTAGGTTATCTGAGTTTTTTTTTTTTCTTTGAGTAATTTGAGTTCCAGCTTGAGACTTTAATCCAAATGATTGAAACTTGCTCCCGTGGCAAGTTACCTGAGGGTTTAAAGTACAAACGTATGAAATTTTATTCAAAGTTATAAATTCATATCTTAGAAAGATTCAAACCAAAACCAAAGTATGCAAACAAATTTCTTTACTAAATATGAGTTTACAAAAAAAAAAATTCAAAATTTCGTTGGAGCGGTTTTCGAAAAAATTGATTTTTTTTTTTAAAGAAGTAGTTTTTTTCATATTTACTTCATAAAACAGTTTTTTAAAAATTATTCAAAACTTAACAAAAACATTTTTGGCAAAAATGTTTATGCCATATTATTTGAAATAACTGACAATATCAGTATTGAATTTCGTTCAGCCGTTATCGAGATGGTCGAAATTTAAAAATACCGTTATATGGCAGGTAAAGTTAAACGATTTTTTTTTTTTAAAGTTTGGTATTCACTGTCTGATACCCCTTTGACACCTTATTACAGATGTGAAATGTGGTTAAAATCCGTTTTTCAGCAAAATAAGGGTTTCGATAACCGTTATATGACAGGTACCGTTATTTTTAGACTTACCAGTGACCTTCAAATAAGTTCTGGGCGTATTTTGCCCTAAAAGCCATACCTACCGAATTTTAAGTAAATCGACAAACCCGTTTTGGCTGTAGGTGCCGAGACAGACAGACAGACGGACGGACTCTATCATCGTAATGTCATAATTGATTGTTATCTCTTTTTTTCACGAATCCAAGACTTGCCTTATAGTACCTATAGAGCAAGTCACAATGTTATAGAGGAAAAACCGAAGAAAGTTCAAAAATTTGAGAGCAGTCATAAGCTTGGCAATACGCCGCCGTTTCTTTCTTTTCTTTCTCTAAAAATTAAATTAAAAAAGAATTGTTTTCGATAAAACAAATTAATGTTAAAAACTCCACTTAAATTTAGTTTTCGTTAATATTTAACAAGTTGTATTTATTTTAATTCCGTTTATTTTACAAATGCCCTGATCTATTATCATTTCCTGTATACTATACTACTATATTACTATAACGACATTTTTATTGTCGAATCCATTTGTTAACTACTTCAGTTTGAAATAAATAAATTTTTCAACTGCTATCTACCGTAACATCTCATAATTGATTGTTATCTCTTTTTTTCACGAATCCAAGACTTGCCTTATAGTACCTATAGAGCAAGTCACAATGTTATAGAGGAAAAACCGAAGAAAGTTCAAAAATTTGAGAGCAGTCATAAGCTTGGCAATACGCCGCCGTTTCTTTCTTTTCTTTCTCTAAAAATTAAATTAAAAAAGAATTGTTTTCGATAAAACAAATTAATGTTAAAAACTCCACTTAAATTTAGTTTTCGTTAATATTTAACAAGTTGTATTTATTTTAATTCCGTTTATTTTACAAATGCCCTGATCTATTATCATTTCCTGTATACTATACTACTATATTACTATAACGACATTTTTATTGTCGAATCCATTTGTTAACTACTTCAGTTTGAAATAAATAAATTTTTCAACTGCTATCTACCGTAACATCTCATAATTGATTGTTATCTCTTTTTTTCACGAATCCAAGACTTGCCTTATAGTACCTATAGAGCAAGTCACAATGTTATAGAGGAAAAACCGAAGAAAGTTCAAAAATTTGAGAGCAGTCATAAGCTTGGCAATACGCCGCCGTTTCTTTCTTTTCTTTCTCTAAAAATTAAATTAAAAAAGAATTGTTTTCGATAAAACAAATTAATGTTAAAAACTCCACTTAAATTTAGTTTTCGTTAATATTTAACAAGTTGTATTTATTTTAATTCCGTTTATTTTACAAATGCCCTGATCTATTATCATTTCCTGTATACTATACTACTATATTACTATAACGACATTTTTATTGTCGAATCCATTTGTTAACTACTTCAGTTTGAAATAAATAAATTTTTCAACTGCTATCTACCGTAACATCTCATAATTGATTGTTATCTCTTTTTTTCACGAATCCAAGACTTGCCTTATAGTACCTATAGAGCAAGTCACAATGTTATAGAGGAAAAACCGAAGAAAGTTCAAAAATTTGAGAGCAGTCATAAGCTTGGCAATACGCCGCCGTTTCTTTCTTTTCTTTCTCTAAAAATTAAATTAAAAAAGAATTGTTTTCGATAAAACAAATTAATGTTAAAAACTCCACTTAAATTTAGTTTTCGTTAATATTTAACAAGTTGTATTTATTTTAATTCCGTTTATTTTACAAATGCCCTGATCTATTATCATTTCCTGTATACTATACTACTATATTACTATAACGACATTTTTATTGTCGAATCCATTTGTTAACTACTTCAGTTTGAAATAAATAAATTTTTCAACTGCTATCTACCGTAACATCTCATAATTGATTGTTATCTCTTTTTTTCACGAATCCAAGACTTGCCTTATAGTACCTATAGAGCAAGTCACAATGTTATAGAGGAAAAACCGAAGAAAGTTCAAAAATTTGAGAGCAGTCATAAGCTTGGCAATACGCCGCCGTTTCTTTCTTTTCTTTCTCTAAAAATTAAATTAAAAAAGAATTGTTTTCGATAAAACAAATTAATGTTAAAAACTCCACTTAAATTTAGTTTTCGTTAATATTTAACAAGTTGTATTTATTTTAATTCCGTTTATTTTACAAATGCCCTGATCTATTATCATTTCCTGTATACTATACTACTATATTACTATAACGACATTTTTATTGTCGAATCCATTTGTTAACTACTTCAGTTTGAAATAAATAAATTTTTCAACTGCTATCTACCGTAACATCTCTTTTATTCTTTTGATGATATACGCCCATAAAATTGTGGCTAACACACACAATATAATTTTACTTCGTACATTAATTCAAACTTGGCCAACAAAGATTAATTGCTTCATTTAACAGATGTTTCCAGGCACAACCAAAAATGTATCTACTTAATTACAATCTTTACATATTTACCATTCAGTTCCGTACGTATGTATAGCACATATTTATCCTCTTGAATATAAACAGGAGTTTCCTTCAGACAAAATAGATGGATGAAAGATTTAAAAAATGCCTGTTGAACCATGAATTCTTCCATAGTTAACATTTATATCATAGTTAACAAGCACATTATGGTATATTCGTATACATTCATCAGGAAAGTCATGTGGAAACTAAGTGTAAATCATTAAGGATCTGACTATACACAGATAAAACGACAACATAAACAGAAATTATTGTTATTTTAAATTAGTTGTTATGTATAATTTCCTTTGCTTTACGCCACCATTGCAATTATTTTCTTAATTACGTTTATAAATCTAGGGATACTTTTTTTTTAAGAAAATTGTGCAACGAGTTTTTTAATTGTTGGAATACATTTTTAGAACATCTATAAAACATGTTTCGATTTGTTTTCTTAATTTTTCAAAGCTCTCTAAAATTATTAAGAAAAATGATATAAATAATAATTTACAAAAAATTATGTCACTGGACTAATGGAACTGGATGATACTTTCTTCACAAAAAAAAACTTTGTTGCACATTATTTTGATTTTTCAAAATTAAAGATGATTTCAAGCTCAATATTTATTAAAATCATTGTTTTTTTTTACAATAGAGTAGTAACTAAAATATTTTTAAAACCCATAATTTAATCGATGCATATTTATGTGAATAGTCGTCTGATTTGTGCTTTGGTTTCCATAATATTTTTTTTTTTTACCAGAATTAGCTCAAACTTTTTTTGATACCTACAGTAATTCTAGAAAATTTTCTGATAAGGTTTATTCTTTTAACAAAACATTTATACTAGATCTATAGATTATAAATTCTTCCTTTTTTTTAAACTACTACCAAGAAAAGGCTTGTTTTTTGTGCCAGTCGGCAGGGATATAATTTAGGTTCCATAATGCATCAGAATACCCAAAACCAATTTTACGATTCGATATGGTTTATTAATTTTTATTATTTTTTTTATTAATTTTTTAAAATTAATGGCGGGATGGTGTTAGGTTTGCGATAGCCGCCATATTGAAAAACACGTTTCCTCAAACAACTTAAGAATGGCTTATAGGACAAAAAAAATTATTTAAAACTTTTCGATAGAAAATATGATTATCTTTTTTCATGCTAACAATTTTCATTTGAAGATGGTGATATTTTGGCTCTTTTGGTTTTTTTCGAAGTTTAATGCGAATAAAAAAACTCTATTCCATTATTCTCCTAACGTTTCGTAAGAGTTCCTTACTTCTTCAGGCGATATTTATTATTCAATCTGTTAAATGTTAAATACAAAATGAAGCCAATTGGTAGGTAGGTACATTTTTGTTGTATACGTAGGCTTTTTTATGTGAGTCTTGTGTTTATTCTCATCTCCTTGTCTAGAATTTTCGCCCCTTCAAAGTCCACGACCTTCTAAGGGGTTATATCTTCAAAAAACATTTGTAGGCAAAAAGAATATAATATTTTCTATTGAACAGCATTGCATAATTTTTTTGCCCGATAAGCCATTGCTGAGTTATTTGACGAAACGCGTTTTTTCCGCCATTTCTTTTGGATACACCTGAAAGATCTACGATCATAAAGTTGGAAAGGCATTCCGTTGCGAGAAAAACTTGGCCTCGAATCTAATATTCTATGAGAAACATAAATTCAAAAGAATAATTTATTATATCGAATGCTAGTCTTCTGGTCTTTTAATGTAAAATGATAATGAATAGGTAATGTCAACTTCAACATCAATTTCAATCTCTTCAACCGTGGTAAAATGCAAGTTAAAAACTTTGTGAAAAAATTCCATTTCATATAAACATCAGCTGATTTATCAACAAAATCATCAACAAGAAAGAAGTGGCAGAAGAAATGTTTAACTTATTTGGATTGGTTATTCTTTGACGTTAAGCTCTTTATTCTCGTTCAACATTAATAATTTATTTATGTGATTATTTACCTTTAACTTCACTTTAAGATATTAATTTTGTACTATGTATCAAAAACATAATTCTGTAACAACTGCCTCTATTATAGAAATAAACTGTACAGTACCCAAGAATTCAGAAATTTGCATGCATTACTAAAACTTCAATCTCATTTTATGGAAAACGCTAATTTCTGATTTTATACCGTTTTGCATAATGGCAAAGTAGTAACTTTTAATAATAATTATTGTTAAAATTTGTATCTTAACAAGATCTTTCCTTTTATATCTTATAATATAAAAATTGTACTTTAACAGCTTATCAGCACAATAACTTCAAATATCTTTACACGTTTATTGCGCACTCATCATGAAAAACCTATTAGATACAGAATAGCATTTTGTATTTACTTAAGAAGTGTAAAAAAACTATGCACCTAATATGGATTATGGAACTTTTAACAATTGCATTCTGAAAATGGTATTATGAGAAGAACCAGCAAGTTGATGTGTTAAGGACCCTAAAGATATGAAACTTTAAATCGCATGGATATATGTATATAAGTGCTGTATTATATATGATACTACAGTGTTATTGTTCAACGCTAATGAAATCCTTATATCCCGAAAGTACTGCTTTCAGCTTTCTTGAGATTTGGATTTTGTTGAAGAGAAATCTTTAGAAATCATCTTAGATTGTCACATTATTTCGTATTTGAACTTATACAAAAATAAGCAACAATTGAAGTACTTGTGCGGAAGCCGAAGCACTAAGGATGTTATTGTTAAACTTCAAATCCATTAGGTTTGGTTTTGCCATAAAAATAAAATTCACGACTAGGTCACACAAACTTGCTCTCATGGCAAGTTATTTGAGGTATGAAATTTTTTTAAAAGATCTAAACCCATATCTTATTAAAATTCAAACAAAATTCAAAGTATGCAGAAAATTTTCTTTGTTTAATATGAGTTCAAGAAATTTTTTTTTTCAAAATCTTTTGACTCGTTTTCGAAAAAAATCGATTTTTTCAAAATATTTTTTCGAAAACTTTTTTCTAAGAAAAGGTTCTTGCAGGTTCTTGGAGCTTAATTTTGTATACATTTAAACGTAACTTCATAAAATATTGAATTCATAAAAACCTCTTTTCAAAAATTATTTAAAACAAAACAAAAACAAAAACATTTCTGAAAATAATTTTGTGCTATATTATTTAAAATAGCTAGGAAAATTTTAGTATTGAATTTCATTCAAATTGCTTCAGCCGTTATCAAGATTGTTGAAATTTAAAAATACCGTTATACCTATGACAGGTACCGTTAAACGAAATTTCTTGAAAAATTGTTTTTTACAATTTGGTATTTTACACCTCATTACTCATGTGAAATTTGATTGAAATCGTCAGAGCAATTTTCGACAAGCTTTATATGGCAGGACCGTTATTTTTAGACTTACAGTGACTAACAAAAAAACTCTGGGCGTATTACCCTAAAAACCCCATCTACTACTTAATTTTATGTAAATCAGCCCACCCGTTAATATCGATCATTAAGAAACGTTCATTCTTTATTTTTAAAAAATTATGATTTCGAATATTAATATTCAAAGAACTGTACCAGTTATATTATAATACAAAATCAGATCTTAAGTAGAAGTAGTAACAGATTTTAACCATTTAAACCGATATTTTTAAACTTAATCACTGCAAGTGATTATGGTGATTTTAGAAAAAGCTTGTCTTGAATCAGAAGAGACAACAATGTGTTTTATGAAGTTCTGGGAACTTATAAGTACTAGAGAATTTTTAAAGAGTGTGTTCGTAATCTTTCATTATATACAAACGAAAGTATTTGGTTGATTTTTCATACAAAGTCTGACCCCTTATGAAAAATTCAATTGATTCATGACATTTTAACACTTAATTATTGGTAAGGATGATTTCTTTTAATAATCTAAAGTATCATAATAAATGTTGATTGATATATCTAATGTGATTCCTGTTTTAATTGAAGTCTCCAATTAGGTACCTAAATTACATTATCCTCAATGATGAATTAAGGATCTTATTATTATTCTCATATACATATACCTAGTGCACTGCAAGTGATAATTTCTTAAATGGAAAGATGTATCAGCAACAATGTAAAACCAAAAATGTATCTCCTTAAATAGATACATGTATTTTATATATTCTCATTTTGAAAAACACAAGTTTTCAATGAAAGTTTTATAAATAATTTGAGGTAACCTAATAAGCCCTGAGCTTACATTCATAATACAACATTATTCCATTTATATTCCAAGTCGTCACACAAATTGAAACAAACATTTTGCTGAAATGAATAGTTCTTGTCATTTCTACCAAATGTGTTGGCAATTAAAAGCTTGTCTATTGAACTATAAGCAATCATAACATAATAATGCTTTCAAAAACAAGTGAATTCATGACATGTTTTACGAATTTGTTAAAAAACCTTTATTAATCATTTGACATTGTTGGATTTATTTGAAAGATAGAATCAACAAGCACCCAGCCGTCAGCATGATTATAATAGAACATAAAATTCAAATTTAAAACCACAAACATTCAGCACCATTTTGCTGTCCAATAATCATTTTTTAAGGTCAAATGGTTACAAAAAGCATGCCTTTGATCTTTGATGTTTTTTTTTAAACAATTCCATCACCAACTCGAAAAACATTTAATTTTCAACATCAGTAAACGTTGCTTTGAAAATTAGAACAAAAACATAAACTTTGTAAAATTCTGTGATGACTTTTTCGTTAAAAAAAATAAGAAAATAAGAAAAAATTTGAATTTAATAGAAATGGGGAATTCAAAAATCTGCCGTGTTCGTGTAGCTAAATTTAACTTTGTGAGCCCTTTCCTTTGCATTAACTGTAGGGTTTACGGTTGTTGATGAAAATCTATTTTTAATACTTTTTTTTAAGTTACGGAAATATTCAAACAAAATTTTTGCAAGGCATGCTCCCTGGTTCTGACATACATAGCAATTGGAGTGAAAAGTTTTACAAATCCTCGACAAAATTTTAAAATAACTGATGCTATAAAAGTTGAAGTATTGAAAATAATTTAAACAAAAATTTTCCCAGAGCAGGAGTGATTTAAAGGGCTGTAGACATCATGTTTATAAAGTAAAGAGGATGTTTTTTTTTTCCTTTATAAAATCATAGCTAAAACTGAATGGGACTTTCAAGTGATTCATAAGTTTAAAGGGGTTTCGAAAGCATACACCGAATCCTTTTCATTAGTGACACACGATTTCTGTTTTTGAAAAGTTCCATTGAATATAAGTTACAATTTTGTTACTCTGAGAGAATTTTTAGCTTTTAGTTGTAAAATTTAATTATATAGAAAAAAATTTTATATAATTTAGAAATACCTTAAAATACATCAAACTTGCTTTTGTAGCAAAACATGGGAATTGTTAAATTGTAATAAATTAATTAGTAACAGTGTAAAATAAGTTTAAAGAAAATATAAGTACATTTGTAATATACTATCTATGTATGTGTGTGAAAACGGCAATGTCGTCGGGAGGAACTCCTGACTAACAATTACCGTGCTGTTGAATCGTAGTCGACGTGTCCAAAAAGATATATTTGACTGCCTGTAGGAACTCCTAGCTGATCAAATAGTGCTGGTGACTCTCTGTTGACCTGTTCCAAAAAGAAATCTTAGTTGTCTGGAGGAACTCCTGACTAACCAAAATGAATCCGCAAGAAAATCTTTAACACCACAGCAAAGTAAAAAAAAACAAAGACTTCAATTTAAATTTAAAAAATTCATAAAAGACTTTTATTTCCATCAAAGTGGGTTTCTTCGATATTTGACATAATTTTATTACTATTACTTATTAATATTTCACACAAAAGGAAATGTGAATTATGAAATCAAAGGAAATTAGTGAGACAAATAAATTTATTACTACATTTATAAAAGCATCAAAGTATGCAGACATGAAAATGAAGTTTGTACAAAGTAGTATTAGTATTAGTATTTGAAAATAATAAAATAAAATTAAACAATTGAGTATTAAATGATGAATGAATTATGAAATGATTTAAAATGCGATATTGTTTGGTTACAAAATAAAATAAAATGATGTTGTTTGGTTACACATTAAATTAAATAAGATGAAAAATCTATTAAATAACAATTTTTTGAACTTACAAAATAAGCATTTAAGCCGTTTTATAACAAAATCGTTTTTCAACTTCCTTTTTTGGTTTTCGACGGTCCGGATTTTGTCAGTTGAGATTATGCAGTTAGGATTTTTCCAGACGTGATTTTGATAGTCGGAATTTCGTGCGGCGAGATTTTCGCAGTCCTGATTTTGTCAGTGTGAATTTTAAAGTCGGAATTTTGTCAGTCGGGATTTTGAGTCAGGATTTTGGCAATGGGTATTTCGTCAGTCGTTATTTAAGTAGGCTAGATTTTATCCATCGGCATTTTGGAATTTGGATTTTGACGGTCGAAAATTTTATAATCGGGATTTTTTCAGCAGGAATTTTGACAGTCAGGCTGGGTTTTGTCAGTCAGGATTTTGACGATTGGGAGTTTTTCAGTCGGGATTTGCGCAATTTATTAATTCGTGGCTTTGTTATTCGAGATATTGTCAATCGGGATTTAGAAGCATGAATTTCGCTTGCTGGTTATTTTATTCGTGGAGCAAGGTTAGGATTTTGAAATTATAATTTTAGCAGTAGGGTTTTTGTCAGTTGGGAGTTCGGTAGGAATCGGCATTTTGTCAAACGGTATTTCACTAGTCGGTTTTTCGGATGTCTGGATTTTGGTAGTCGGGATTTTGTCATTCGAGGTTTCCGTTTCACACGCAACACTAGCTTTGATTTAACATTCGAAGTCCAATTGTATTTCGAACGACAAAGTTTACTTTCGTCAACTTTGTCGTAGTTTTGTGTCTGACTGTATTATTGCTAGCTATGTTTTTGTTTGAAGTCTTTGCGCTTAAAAAATAACCTTACAACGTTCGCTGACATTGCAATTAAAAAAGTTCAACAAAAATGATGCCTTTTCTTATACAATCTTATAATAGTGTCGAACTTTTACGGTTCATTAAATTTCAAGTGCATCCATCTTTGTTTACATTTGCATCACATTGCTTTGCTATTCCGCATGTCCTTATTATGAAATATGAATACGATAGCCCATGCTTAGTTTGGTATCTTTTGAATATATTTCCTTTGCATATTTAAGCTCTCTAACGAGGGCTCACTTGAATGGAAGATACTTTTTTGTTTTATTTTTTTTTTAATCACAAGGTTAGAACTTGTAATCAAAAACGTGTAAACTTGGCATTAATATTTCATATGCGCTTGCAATTAGAATTTCATATTGATGCTGTGGTCGACCGACGGTATTCTGTGCAAATGTTCTATGAATTTAAAAACAAAATTTCAAGGACATGTTCATGAAGGATATATGGTAGGTATCTGTGTCCTTAGTATTAAATAATTCGATCCATCATAGAGAATATAATCGCATACTCTATTGTCACGAAATATTGGTTAGTTATACCTTCTCGAAAACGAACTCATATTAATTAAAACGGACAACGACCGATACGGACGTGGACGTTACGAATATGTTTCATCACGTGACATGACGACACGAATACCGACAACGGCCTACAATCACACGTCCAACACTAACTGACTGGTGGCGTTTTCGCCTGTTTCTAACCCAGTCTTTTACTCCTGGATGATGTAATGGGTTCGCCAGGAGATCATAATGTACGTGCTTAGTTTTGGGCGGAATGAACACATGAATTGCTGATGGCAAGTGGAAGGATATGAAATGCGGAAAGCTACATATATACACGCCTGAGGGTTTGGACGAGATAATAATAAATGAAGGAAAACCATATTAATTCGATGCTTATTGTTACGAAGCTTTGAATGGATGATATAATAACAAGGATTTCGAAGAGACTGATGTTTATATTATTATTGATTTGGCAGAAATATTGTCAATATGTATGTGAACACACTCGTGATACAATCCATATACCCTTTTAACTAAGTAAGTATATAATCTTAATAAACATCAAGGACGAACATAATGTACCTGACTCAACATAAAAGCCATACAATTTAATCAAATCACTTTAAGCACTAAGAAATTAATCTATACTCAAATCATGAACACAAATCTGAGTATCTGAATGAAATACCCAGAAAGAATATTAATATTACAGAAAAAGATGCTGTAAACAAAAAAAGAAAAATAAGTCCTTAAGGGAAAAGGATAATGAGAGAGCTTGCGTTTCATTCGCCGATAATATGGTTCCATGTTATTCTCTTTTGTTTGAACTTCATATAGGTACCTATGTATACATAATGTAAATACTATTTGCATCATGGATGGACTCCAAGTCTCATGAGTTTATATACATATATTCTTGGAAATTCGTAAATTTTTTTAATTCTTTACAGTCCTTGGGCCTTACTAATTATCAAATTAACAGCTTAAATAAAAATCTCCACAGTTTATGAAAATTTCGGTGCAAATTTTGTCTAAAGTGTGAAGATTTTATTTAAGCTGTCATTGAATTTTATTATTAGTAAGGCCCCTTGAGTTGACATGCAAAGTTTTATGGAATATGATTCTTGTAGTTAAAACGTTTAAGTTCTTGGCTCATATGAAACATATTTTTAGGAGATGAAAAAAAGAAGAATTTGTTTGTTAATTTAGCTTGTAAAAGAGCTTTTGTGGTTTTAGTTTTATTTAATTTTTGAAATAATTTAATTCAGGAAATTGTTGGCAACGTACAATTTTCATTCATACTTTAATAAAAAGGAAATAAAGGAAACGACTGGGTAGCACAAACTTGATCGTCGGGCAAGTTACTTTTGTGTTCACGACTTGAAAACTCATTTGACCGTTTTTTTTTATAAAACAAATTTTTTTCAGTATTTTACATTTTGAGATGTTTTTTTTTTAATCTTTCAACAACACTATCGGTAAAAATTAAATATCAAGAAATTTTATCAAAATTGATACTATTATTTCGAAAAAATTAGAATTATCGAGTTTTAAAAAAAAAAAACTATTTTAAAAATAATTTTTTTAAAAACAAAAAATCGGCTTACAATCAAAATCGGCGCTATGGCAGGCACCGTTAACAAGCTGATTCTGAAAAAAAAAATTCAGACTAAATACATCACCATTGGCAAATATAAATTTCTCATGTAAAATTTTATTTAAATTATTTGTATTAAAGTATTTTTATTAAAGTATTTTTTATTAAATTTTTTTTTTCGAGAAAATTAGAATTAAAAAACTTTTTCAAAAATTAGTTTTTTTAATTTTTTTTTTGCAGTACCTACTATTAATTTTAGAAAATTAAATTTCGTTAAAATCGGTGGACCCGTTCAAAAGATATCTGCAGTAATATAGAAAACGATTATATGGCAGGTATACGAGTATACCTACCGTTAACAATCTGATTTTGAAAAAAAATTACACGAACGACAATAAATAATTTATGTAATTTCTTATCGAAATTGATGGTATTTTTTTCAAGAAAATTAGAATTATCGGTTTTTGTAAAAAAAACTTTTTTAAAAATTATTTTTTTTTCAAAAATGTTTGTGTAATATTATTCAAGTTTAGCAGTTGTTTTAGAATACTATATATTTCGTCAAAATCAGTGCAGCCGTTCAAAAGATAGTCGAAGTAAAAAAAAACCGTTAACAAGCTCATTCTAAAAAAAAACATTTTAAGCGCAGGACCCCACCATTGGCAACAAATCACTCGTATAAAATATTATCGAAATTCATAAATTTTTTTTGTTGAGAAAAATGGAATTATCGGTTACGCTTAAATGTATGCAAAAAAACTTCCAGAGAAATTTCTCTAAAAATAGTTTTTACCAAGTTTGAAAAACAATCTGGCTGCAGTTGTCGATATATCCAGACAGATAGACAGAATTGTCGGACCTACTTTTTTCGTCTTCTTTATCATCGTTATGTCATGTTTGATTGTTATCTTATCTCTATACTTTTTTTCACGGATTCAAGATTTGCCTTACTTAATATACTTATACAGTACGCCCTCGGTAAAAGACAGCGATGGACGCAGTTGGGTTAATTAAGGTTGTTGCTTTAACCGATTCATAAAAAAAAATGTTCCTTGAATTGGAATTTAAGGTGAAAACTATAGTATACAAAATAAAAGAATATTGTTCGTCGTAAAAGAAAAGAAAAGGAATATAATTTAATTCATTTAAAAAAAATATTTGTACAGCTAATACAGTTAAATATTGGGAAATGTTTGTTTGCTTTTTCTAAGAAGATATGTTAATTGTCGACGGCCAGCTCTCTCAGCTTTTGAACATTTAATGTATCTTCTAGTGAAATGAAGTTTTCTTCAGCCATCAAAAACAAAATATAAATGAAATAAGAGCATGGATGGAAAGTTGCGTTTACCGAGTCACAGTTTTTTTTTTTTTTTTAAGTTGCATTTATTGAGTCACTAATGGTAGAATTTTAGGTGTTGCTTTAACCGAGTTTGCTTTTACCGACGGCGTACTGTAGTATAGATATTAAGCCTACTACACATTCACATATTCATGAGTCCTAACATTGTATGTACTCGATTTCTAGGATGTTGGTGTTAGATAACGTTATTATCATTCTTAACATTATTCACATTGTTATTGTTTTCTGTGAGCGTGAGCCTATACACTAGGGCTCGTGTCATTGCGAATGATTCGAAACTGCAAATGAATGGATTTATTACCGGAAAAACTTCCCCAGTCAGTGGTGATATTTCTGGCAATCATCATCCTAAACAACTGCGCCTTTAACTGCTACTTCCTTATCAGTAAATGGATGTATGACAAAAATTTGGCTTTACCCAAGAAGAGCAACAACAACGACGGTCTTCTCAGGATATTAACCTATACCTCACTCCTCTCCAGCATGAGCATGATACTGCTGTAAAGTTTGTAGTCCAAAGGTTTTGAAGACATTTTGCAGGGACAACAGCATTGTTCCAGTTATGCAGTTTGAATTTCGGGAAATACACTCCGCTATTCATTCATTGCTAACATTTCAGCACGACATTGTATTCAGTCTCAACAGCCATACCAATTCAACGTCCGCTGCTTTCTCGACATCGAAAAAGCATTCGACAGTGATGTGTGGATAAAAGCATAAACTTTTTCAACTCGGATTTTCAAATAAACTATAAAATTTAAATTATTTCCTTCGTTCCAGATCGTTGTTCGTCCAAATATGAACAGCCAGTAATCAATGAGGACAATACAAGCCGGAATTGTACAGTGATTAAGGACCATTCATCTTCAACATATTAGTCACATCTGATCCGCCATAATCCGAAAACGACGAAAACTTTCTGCATGCCTAGCCTATATGATTCCTTAACGTATGCGAGTTCAATGTCACCCTCACCGTTGCACCGATGTTTTCCCGGCAGTCTTCAGACATATTTAACAATCATACTATCACAAAACTTAAACTATTATCTAACAATTGTGCTTTGAACCAAAATAACTACTTCATACAAAAATAAAAATTAATAAATAAAAATTAATAACCCCTTCCAAACCACTACATTATAACTTTCAACTATAAAATATATTGTGTCTACTACAATCGTAAATTCCCATAAAAAAATTTAAGTTACTTAAAATTTGTAAGTAAATTTCTCAGTAAGATTAAATGTAAGAAGTTCTCAAAACTTTCTATTTACTATGTAAAAGTAATTTCAAAGAATCATCTGCTTTTGGAAACTTAAAACATTCAGTCCCAGTTACTTTCATAAAACAACTTTCTTAATGGAAATGATTCCTTGGTCATGTCATGTATATTTTGAAAATATTTAAATTAAATAAACCAAATCACATGCATACAAAAACTTTGTTGAACTTTCATAGTTATTACTTTTTGGAAAATTAAAACAACTTATGTGGTAAACAAATTAACACCTTAACACAATTCATCTTTATTCATTTAAGCATCATTTTTGATATACTTTAAAGTGCTCCTATAGTTTACATACAATAAATGATGTTTTATTATATTTACTTGGTTTCAATATAAATTAATAAATTTGAAAATTCTCCTTCGATTACGATCACCATACACATCATGTTTTATGATTACTCGTTGTTTCCGCCATTCAACATATTGGCTCCTATTACGGTTGTCAAATATCAATACGATAATTGATGCTAGTCAACAAAATTGATGCATCGGTATTATCGTTGTCTATTATCAAAATTTTTGATAAACTGTGAGTGCCACTCAGATTTGAGATTTATTGTGAATAGTTTTATTGACTAACTTGGTATTATCGTTGTCAAAAATATTGGTGTTTATCAAATTTTCAGTCAAACATAAATTAGCTGTTGATAAATTATTTTGCAAGAACTAATTTCTTTTTTTTTTTTTTTGAGAAAACTCAGCTTATTGTTCACTTTTATATTCATTTATGCAATAGAAAATTAATACTGTTCGGTTAACATATTTTTATTAAAATTCACTTGTACAGACTGTTTTTCTTTTTCACTTTTTTATAACACAAATACCTATATTTAATAAAAAAGACAAGTGATATTAACTTTATTTACTCGAAAATAAATTAAAACGATAAAAAGAACGCAATCCGAACAAATGAAAAGAATAGAAACCTGAAACGTCAAACAAAATGCCCGTTCACAAGAGAATTTTTTTTAATCATTCACAATAGCTCAAAAAATTATCAAACGACGATCATAATACCGAAATTTTGTTTGATTGATAAATGTTGTCGTTTATCAAACAATTGATCTTTGACAACTGTAATAAGGGTGATTATCATCATACCAAATGTAAAGTGCACTATTGTGTTGCGCAGACCTGCTCTTTTGGTGCTTCTTTTCGCGAAAAAATAAACAATTTTCAATTTCAATTTCAATTTATTTCGAATTCTTATACACATTAAGATAATAAATCTTATGAACTAGTGCAAAGTTATAATATGAATTTGATTTTAATGAAAACAATCTTAAAAACGGCTTTTATATACATAACATTGATTAAAAAATAAATTTTAACACTAAAGTAAATAAATCAATTAAGGATAATATATGGAAAGGTAAAATATTAATTTAATGTATCAAAAATGCTTTAAGTTCGGTTTGAAATCTCTTCCTTATAGCCATATGTCTCTCATATGTCGCAGCAGAGAGTTCCAAAGACGGATGGTATGCACGAAGAACTGACGTTCCGATGTTAGGCAAGTATATCGCGGTTGTAGAATTTGCGCTTTTCTAGTGGAAGCACAAAACGTTATTCTATTAAACAGATTTTGAGGTTCCTGGGTTTGAATAATATTAAAGAGCATATTCAGTGATCGAAATTTTAGTAAATTGTCAAACCAGAGATTTGAAATTTTTTTTGTAAAAAGTGATATCCCATCAAATCTACGAAGACCAAAAATGTAGATGACAGCATTGTTATCAGCCACATTCAGTTTTTGTTTACAGAAGGCATCACTTTTCCCATAAACCTCGCATACGTAGGTCAATATTGGAATAATGAGAGATTTAACGAGGACAATACGAGTTTTTATAGGAGTAAAGTACAGAGACTCCCATAAGGAGCGAAGAACGCCATAAACTTTCCCCACAGCTAAACTAATGTGGTTGTTACTCCAAGTCAAAGTTTTGTTGAATGTTACGCCCAGGTTTTTTGGGGTATAGAAACATAATCGATAGAAGCTTGATTAAGGACGACTGAAGGAAAGTAAGAGGTGGAATTAGGTGATTTGTGATAAGTGACAGTCAAAATCTACACTTTCTGTCTACGTAAGGTGATCATCACAGTGATAGCTAAAAACCAATCACAAAAATATTGTGATAGTCACCTTCTCATGAAATTGAAGTTTCATTTTTATTTTTGTTGCAATGTGACTAGAGTTACCACACGCATACAAAACATTATAAAATTTTCAACTTTTTTTCGATTTTAGTCACTAAATCAACAAAAACAATATTTCCTTTACCATATGAGTAATAAATGGTTAAAACTGGATTTATTGCATTTATTCACTAAAAAAATAACAATTTCAATGAATTTACTTGAAAATATGACTACGGCAACAATGTTTTTCACAAATGTCACTGACAAAATGAACGAAGTTGAATTGTGTTGAATCGGTGGATGTGATCACCTTACGCAGAAGGAAAAATCAATTTGATCACAGTTGGTGATCAAAAATGTGACAATCAACTATCATCTTACGCGATTTTTTTACCAGTTAGCGATATTATCAAGATCAGTATTCATGCGACTCACACAATTTGCGTATTACAATTTCGATTGTGAATCAACTTTCTATTAAGTTACGATATTAGATCTACTTGAATATTGGCACTAATTGTAGATTTTGAATGAAATCTTATTCTTACTTCGGCTTATTTGGTCATTAGTAGTGACAATGAAACAAATTTTACATTGATTTTCCCAACGTTTCGAGAGAGATTTCTGTTCTCTTCAGGGGATCTTTATTAACACATAATGAAATTAGATATAATTAGAACATGTTAGCACATAATGGTTTAATAATTATACAACTTACGTTACTTTAAAACAGATTAAAAAAAATTTAAAATAAACAAACAAACATTTAAAAAACAAAATTATTTAAAATTTAAATAATTAAATAAAAAACAATTAATTTAAATAAAAAAAACAGTTATTAAATAAAGCACTTCGACTGATGAAGTATTGTCGAATGAATGTTATATTTTGTTGTTGCAGCAAACTAGAGAGCAGTAGACGGATGAAATGTTGTGAGTGTTGGCACTAGGGACATTTTTATTCTCAAATGGACACGCATTTATATAAGCTGATTTGACTCTGTAGCCTGTCTTGCCATATGTCAGTTTTTCGCGAAAAGTTTTGAAATTCTGCGAGCTATGTGTCCGACAGTGATCAATGTCTGTGTACACACTTGGTTTGAATATCTAGAGTAAAAGGTCAACTCTCCGAGAATCACCCTCAAGACTGTGTCCAATTGCGAGTTTGCCGTCCAAACCTACTTGCAGCTCCTACTATGAACTCACCTTAAAGAAGTTCGATAAACATCTATAAAGACCCGCCAAAATGAATTCAACGAACGCAATTATGAAATCTATTTCTTTATCTTCTTCTACATTATCATAACAAAGCCAAGTTTAACATATAAAACCTTTAATACTTTTTGGTATACGATAATCTTAAATCAATGCTAAACAATATTATGAAAAAAAACTCAACTCTTATGAATGATGACCTTCCTTCTATTTATATCATCCTCTTGGACAAACAACTCACGTATAAATTATTTTCCAACTGTCAGCATCCTACACTTGTACATATCCTCTTAACCAGAATGCCTCATCCTTCATCAGATAGTCAACATTATAAACATAATTTTTTACCTGCAAGGCTCTTTTGGCACTTTTGCCCTTAAATAGGGGAGATAACTCGTTTCAAACAAACAAAAATATACTTCGATGTTATAGCTAGGGGGCGAACACAACAGGGTCTATTTGGCCAACATCAAGTGCGCCCGAACCAAATGCCACTCTTGTGCTATTCATGACCTTAGTGCACAAAAAAAATAATAAAACATGAGCCTTGTGGCAGTCATGGTTTTGAAAGGATGGTATATACATATAAAAATTCATACATATACAGTGCTGTGGTAAAAATATATTACGATGTAATTTACCAATATCCGAAAGCTTTTTTTTTTTTTTTTGTTGAAAAACACAAACTACAAAGTTTTGTCAAAATCGTAGCCGTTGCTTTGTCAAGAAAATAATTGAGAACAATTACAACTATGTAACGGGTATCTCTCGTATAAAAATTATAATTTCTCAAATTTTCTTGAAAATTCAAACGTAAACTCCATAATTTAACTGAATGCAAGGATTTTGGTAAAATATGCTAACAACGGAGATTTGGTGTTATAGTTTTTACTTGCGATAATAGGAATTTTATTAATGAAGTCTATATAAATCTTTTTATATACTACTCAACTGAAATTTAGATATTGTGCTTCTTCTTTTCTTATAAATTTCAAAATTAAATTGTTGTTTTTTGTTTAATTTTAAATAATTGATTTTACTTTAATATTACGAATTTAATAATTACAATTTTTGCTTTATTAATGATTTTCGTTGTAATTTTTCTTTTATTAAAATTTATGGTAATTCAAGCCTCTAAATACTATAAAAGATTTAAATCTTGTTGTATAATATTAACCATACTTACGAAATAAATAAATGAAATGAAATGAAAAGTCTAGCTGCCATATACCGGTACTTTTTTGATATCGATTGTCTCTTCAACAGCTTCACCGATTTTGGCGAAATTTTATATTCTAAAAGTTCTCATATGCCTGATAAATACTGCAATCAAACATTTTGGGACAATGTATTTTCAAAAAAGCTAATTTTTTAAATTCCATTTTGCTTGAAAACAATCCGATCAGTAGATATTGACAAAATTATAGGCGAGTGCTTTGTTGTCGACGGTAAAAAGTTGACGAATTTCCCAGTCGTTAACATGAAGGTTACTTGCCACAAGAACAAGTTCGTTGGATGGACCCATTCGTGCCCTCTATTTTTGTTTACAAATTTGGTCATTAATTGATAGTGGCGTAGCTAATTTCATTGATCTTTAATTTGATATTTTGTAGAATTTTATGTAAGCTGCAGTTTGTTTTCAATTTTGACCCTCACCTTTACCTTTACTCCATGGGCTACTTATGAAACTCCAAAAAAATCTTTAACAGCGCTCTTCTGCAAAATCAATGAATGTTTTGAGAATTTAACATTTTGTGAAATAAACCATCGATATGGTAATTAGTTTCTTGTGTTATGAAGACCTAGTGCCGATGATAAAAAGCCATGGTCATCTTCACATTTATAGTTGGGGTTATTATTTTCTTCGTTTATAATGTTTATAGAACGTTGTAAGTGAAACACTTGACTTTCTCGTAAACAACTTAACGGATCATAAATAAATTTCATATACCTCACTGCTGTGTATATATATATATTTTTTGCTGTTGTTATTGATTTAAAGTTTGTTTTTATTTTACAATGGTATTTAAATAATTTAATCGCAAATTAAAAGGTTTTTGTTTAATTTAGTTGCACAGTTCTGTACGCCACCGTACAGTACGTCACGCTAGAAATACATAATGATGTCGATATATAATTTTTCATTATGCATTTCATTTTACTTTGGTATAACATTTTAATTATTAAACATAAGATCTTTTTAGAATTTAAAAAAAAAAAAAATCGAAAGACATTTGTTGCACAAGATGATTAAAAAGAAAATTAAAATAGGTAAGTCTTCTTTCAAATAAAAATAATTAAACATAAGTCTGTTCACAGTTGAGTGAGTTGGGGTGGAAAGTATCCTTGTTTCTTTCCTGTTATAGTTGAAATATGCATTTTACTCTTAGTTTTTTTTTTTTTTTTAGAAGATACACTTTGCTTATTAAAGATTTGAAAGGATATAACCACTCCGGGTTCAAATGAATGGGAAACCTTAGTTTTAAGAAGATAAATAGGATTTTTTTTAATGAGGGTTTGTATAGTAAAAATTAGATATAGTATATAGAAAAGGAACTATATATAGGTCTCCTTGTTCCCTGATTTCGTCCTTCAGAAAAAATCGATTTTCTTATTTAAGTTGGTCATAGGAATATGAAGTAGAAAAGGAAAAAAAAAAATGACACGAGAATTAATCGAAAAAGTTTTTATTATAAAATCTCTATTAAACTAGTTGTCTAGTCTTTCGAAATGAGACTGATCAGTACAGATACAGATTTGATTATTATTGTACTGTATGTTGATATGCCATTATGTTGATATGTGCAATAAAAATAAAAATAAACTAACTCTCAACCCATTGTACTAATATTCCTTTAATTATAAGCATTATGCTTCACAAACACATATATTTAAAATATTATTAAATTTATGTTACCTTTATACCATTATCTCAAATTCAACAAAATTTTGGTTTGAATTAGAAAAATTCAATTTATAGCTTTTTAAGTTAATATGTAAGTGGAAAAAGTTTCTCTTTAGTGAAACCCGGTGAAACCTTGGAAAGCTAAAGAAAAGCCCATGTGAAGACTGACAAACATACTAAACAACAACAAAAACAATCAATTCAAATTTTAAGCTTGCGCTCAAAAGTACCAGCACCAGTAACAGTATCGGGAATATTGATTGTACTTCAGTACACTAGTATTTGAAAGTTCTGTTCAAGTGATTTTGTACTTGAAACTTGAACATGTATCCTTAAAGATCTTATACTCAGCTTTTCAAGTACTAATACCTACCTTATTGATGCCAAAATCCCGACTGAAAAAATCCCGACTGACAAAATCCGAATTGTACGAATAAAAAATCCCGATTTTTAGCACTTTAAGCACGTTTACTTTATTTTTTGCTTTTACACTAATTATTTGAAAAAGGAATTGAAAAGGAAAAAAATAAGAAGCGAAACAGGCCACCCAGGGTACTGTTGAATTTTTAAACTTTGGAAACTTTGAACCCGCAAAGCGGGCCACCCAGGTGCTGTGGAAAAATTGGACTTAGGCGCCTGCCAGACGACGGAGCAACGAAGTTGCGTGAGCGGGACTGACTAAAGAAAGGATTTTGACGAAAAAATATTGAATATCATAAATGCTACCCCAGATAACAAGTTAAATACATGAAAAAAAATCCATACCTACAACAAATTATGAAACATTTTTGCAATTCATTTTTATTGAAAAATGCAGTTTTAAATTGCCTTTACCAAAAAAAAGTAGTGGCTGAAGTACCAGTTACTATGTTCGAGAAGCCTAAAATCCAGAAATATTTCAGTTATTTACTGGGCTATTTGTATATTTTCAAGGTATTTACTTGACCTACAACTTGTATTATATACTTCAAGTAATATCATTTGTTTCTTTTCAAAAACTATTCACCTGTAATGCTCACATTTTAAGACAATTTCAATATAACACCAACCATCAAACACCAACTATGAGTTTTTCAATAACTTACGCTAAAAATTTTTTAATTTCTTGCTAAAACATTCAACACAAATATCTGAACTTTCTTTTATGTAAAAAAAACATTCTCGGAAACGAACAGTACCTAAAGGCTAAAGGACGTTTTCGTAGAATTTCAATCCTTGTATCTATTATAAGTTATTCGCCTTGAGATGTTCTTTTTTTGATGTCCTGTTTCCTTTTTAAACAAAAAGAAAACCAAAAGTATGCCACGGGTTTTCTCAAGATAGAAAGAACTTCGAATATTCAATAATTTAATTTCAAGTCAATTCCTTGGATAATATTTATGTAATATTTTCTATAGCGGTTTGTAAAATGAATAAATTTAAATATTTGTATTTTCTAAGAATAATTTTACTCTGATGTCGGAGCTCAACCAATAATAACAACAACAATAAAAATTTGAATATAACTAAAAATTTACATTTTGTAAACGCTTCTCCTATAACTTTGTAAAAGAAAAGTTTTTTTTTTATTTGTCTGAGTCCAGGGAAAAACTGCTTATTATTATTCGGTGGTTTTCATCTTCGTGCGAGTTTGCAATGAACAGAACTTCTTGGAATTCAAATATTAAATTGATTTCTATATCTTAACGATTTCATAAATAACAAAAAAGGTTTTCTGGATGATTTGACTTGTACTGACGTAGCCAGGGGGGGTCTTGAGGAGCTGAAGCCCCTCCCGAAGCGGTTTTAATATATATATTAAATTTTTTTTTTTTTTTTTCATAATTTAACCTATTCCAGGTACATAAAGCGAACCTTTCTCGGTCAGAAATGCTTTTCGTCCAACAATTCATGCATACAGCATTGTTTTTACAAACACTTTATTATATATTGATGTCAAAAGATTGAACGCCGAAGGTTCACTTAAAAGAAATACCAGTGCCAAGATTCAGCTATTTCGGCGAGTGAGGAGAGTTATAACGTTTTCTTAATGTATCAATAAAGAGAGTCAATTCTTGTTTTTGTATTTTCATTACTAATACATAAATATATGTAAACTATTTGTTGAGAAAATTACACATACTTAGGCGAGTAATCTGACGTTCCATTTCACTCAATGGACCACTCGCATTTGTTAGCTATCCGACTCGAGACATATAACTCGAGAACGGATAGTTCAATTTTCACGGTTTTTGTCTTGAATTCGTATTGGGCCAAAAAAGACACTATGGAAGAAAATCCTGAATTATTCGTTGACGCCTCGTAGCTTAGCACAATAAAAGTTTTAGCTAAAATTAATTTAATAGAAAAATTAATTTCGGTTGATATGATGTACGGTATCATTCATATAAGTGATTACGTTCACGTGTAATCCAGTAATCATATGTATGTAATGGCCAGAGCAGAAATCACACAGTTGCTAACCTCAAACTTTACTCGCAAAGATTCATACTATTCATAATTATGGCCAAAACGGTCTCCACAACAAGCAATCACCAAACGCTATCCACGTTCATTGGTATCAGACACAATGACAGTGACTGTTTTTACGGATAATAGGAAAACATTAAAGAAGAAGGTAAGAGAAGCAAATGTTGTCATCTGGGCAAGCTGTTACGTTATTGAAATATGGTTGAACAGTTAGTTCCATATAGAAATTGAATCTTAAAGTAAATGGACAACCTACGACGTCGGCGTGGCGATACGTGAAGAAATTTAAATTGAAAGCGAACACGCGAGTTGCTTTACGAAATGACAAGTCCGTTATTGCAGAGTTCTACAGTCAATTATTTTGGATGGAAAATGTCCTGATTTCAGTCGGTTATGTCAATTTCCCAACCAATTTTTGTCATTTTACAACGATGCCGTAAAAGATTATCATATCCCTCAGAATTATTTTAACCATGATTAGTTAAGTGCACGATCCAAAATCAAATGCTTAAACAAAATTTTATCGATCACTTGAATTTATTCGTTCAAAATCAAATCGCCGTTGGTTGGTAAAAATAGAATTATCGGTTTTTCAAAAAAAAAAAAAAACTTTTTCTAAAATTAATTTTTCCAAAATATATTCTGCAGTATCAATCAAGTTTTTCAGTGCTTTTAAAAGATTAAATTTTTTAAGATCGGTTTAGCCGTTCATAAAAAATCTGTATTAAAAAAGTACCCCTAATAAGCTTTTGCCAAAAAAAAAGTTGATACACAAATCGGCTCGCAAATCGATCATATAAAAATCTGTCAAAATTGATCGAATTTTTTTCCGAGAAAATGCAATTATCGGTAACACATTTTTATATGAAAGGTACCGTTAATTTTAATCCTATAGGATAAAAATTAAAAAAAAATTCTGGGGATATTACTGCAAGAATAATTTATACCAAGTTTGAAGAAAATCAACCTTACTGTTTTGGCTGTGCGTGTCGATCGAAAGACAGACTAACGAATAGAATTTCCAGACCAGAAAAAAAACAATGGTGCAGAATTATAGTCATTAAAGGAATTAAGGTGACACTTCTTAACACGACAGTGCGCAGGTTTGTTTGGAAGTTAGACAACTTCATTAAGAAAATGTATGCTTTTCAGTTTATGATACGAAAAAAAATATTTTTACAAAAGTTTTACATTAATTTGTTTTTTTAATTTCGTGTCAAATTAACTTTAATTTTGCAAAAATTAAAAAAAAAAAATCACAAAAAAGGTAATTTATATTTTTTATTGATTTACTAAGACTTTGGGTCAAGCCTATTTGCCAACATAATAATGGCAGTTATTAATTATTATTTTAAACGTTTCAAACTACATTTTAGCGAAAAAAAATTTCGTGTCAGAATTATTAACCATATATGTACATATGTATGTAGTTGGGTCATTTTTCTTACACTTTGGAGGGCTATATCTTTGGTTTCCAGCCATTTCCGGTAGCCATAATTGTCATTAAACACAAAAGCGAAAATAAGGTCCCAATATCGGTCGCTAGCTCTTGGACTAATCCTATTGGTATGGTGTTTTCAGCCATCTTTAACTAAAATTAATTTGTGACAATTTGTGTCATAATTAAGCTCTCTGGGTATAATGGGTGCCAAGATACAACCCGTTCAAAAATATGCAGTTTTTAATAAAAAAATGATTTTTCATGCTTCAACAATGTTTTCAGTTTATCCCAAAAAAAGAACTGTTCTTAACCCATACGCAGTAGTATCAGCTTGTAGAAAATTTAATTACCTAATGAGCCTAGAAAAACATCTGTGTTAGTAATAGTTCAAGGGAAAATGGCCAATAACCAACGGAGTGTATCGCCCTCATTTCAGTGGTACTTTATATGTACATGTATGACCTAGCAGCGTTCCAATACTGTTTGGTTAGTTTGTAGCATGTTCATGTCCTAGTAGTATTGTACCTAAATTTGGAGTTTCGAAGGACCACCGCTTACTGAAGGAGGAAACAAACTGCAAGATTTTCGGACTTTGTAATTGTTTTTTTATGTTTGAAAAATAAATGAAGTTAGTGTATAGGAAAAAGAATAAACTTTTTTGGATTTACCCTTTTTTCCGCGTGAAACATTTCGCTAGAAACTTAATTTTAACTCTTAAGCTTGTTTCCAAACCAAAGACAATAATTCAGAAATATTTAAGAAAGATTTTGAAAAAATTTTTAGAAAAACATTTATAATAAGAAACCATTTCTGAAATTTTTCGTAAATGTATAAAAAATGTTTTTATAATGCTTCTTTGGTTTGGACGCTTGATTAAAATTTCCAAAATGTTTATCTGTTTCCCATTAGCGAAGTTAAGTCGTGTTTATTATTGTGAAAATCTGAAATTGTCACCTACATGACAAAGTGCAAAACTAGAAACATTTCAGAAACATTTCAAAAATATTTCTTCAAGCGTTTCTTATGTTTCTTAAACAATTGGTAAACATTTCTGAAACGATTTTTGAACATGTTTCTAAAAGTATTTTTTTCTGGTTTGGACAACTCAAGAATTTAATGTTCGGAATCTATGCTATTATTTGCAGCCAAAAACCAGCCAGCATCTGGAGCTGTTTTTTTTTCAAACTACCAATTCTTGCGATTAATTTGAACACTTGAATTTCTTGAACTAAAACTACACATTAAGTTTCGAACTAAGCAGTATTACCAGTCGAGAAAAAGCATTTCTTTAGAATCAATCCTCAAACAACGAGGAGCAGAAAATCAACTAGAGCAATGACGAAAACCCTAAACGTGGTTCAAGCTCTAATGCCAATTTACGGGAACTGGATAATATTATAGACTCCTCTTTTCGCCCAGTTCTAAAGCAACAGTTGAAGTTAAAAGACAATTTTTGAAGATAAGGGAACTTAATCGGAAACCAAACGGAACCATCATGTAAGGAATTTGACCCGAAATTCTCCATTATGCAGGAAGAATTTTAAAGAATAATAACTGTCTTTAAATTTATCGATTAAAAAGTCCCTTTTCAAAAAGACGATCTCGATGAAAAAGGACGAAGAAATAACTTTATTTCATGTTACGTGATTATTGTGCACAAACATTTTCTGTGTTCCGAGTTCCAACCAAAAAGGACTCGTTACACTTTTTCTTATTTACGTTCACATTCATATAAGAGTAAAGTATAGTTTTACACTCTCAATTCGCAACAAGTTGAATCTTCTATATGACTCCCCATTGATGGCCATTCATAAAGTAATATGAGAAGTCCTGTTTCCGTATGTGATGTTCCGGTAGTTTTATAAATACAAGCAATGGATAATCTCAGATAGCCCACTGGCATTAACGAAACCTGAAAAATAATTGGATTTCAAATTGAAGTATTGAAAGCTTTGATGAACGGAATTTGTTAAGGACATCAAATATAAAAAGCTTTTTTCAACAATATTTAACTTCTTAAAATTATTTGGACGTGAGAAACCATAATTAAATTCCAGCTTCGTCGTCTTCTACTAATATCATAGTTAGATGAATTACATTCCCTTTTTTTGTATCCACTTGTTTCTTTAATTTGACTGGTGATTTATGAGTCTGATGAAAACAGACAGAAGGTTCAAATAACAGTGTGAGTGGTTTTTGTTTGCTTAACAAAAAAAAAAAAAAAGAAAGGAAAACTGGGTTCAAAAGTTGTTCCTTACCGAAAGGTATTTTCTTTCGAAAATTGTTGTTCTAACCTGCGAGATACATCATTTTTGTTTTTTTGTTGTTTTTTTGAGATAAAATCAAAAGCACGTGGCAGGAAACTATGATTTTGGAGAAGAATTTTTTATATGTCTTTTGGCCATTTTGTCTGCGAATTTGATAAGATTTATTGCTTAGTGGGGCGAATTTTCTTAGCGTTCTTTTTTTTAGTTCACTGTCCTGTTAATGGTATAGATGCTTCATTTTTTGTTCATTGGTGGCATTAGTTGAATGAGGCATTTGGAAGGTGTAAGTAAAAAATAAATGACCTATAAGACAAGGATAAGGATAAATGGTTAAGAGGAAGAACAATAAGAGGGCGACTTCTATAGCAATTTGTCTATGTCTTTTTGTTCAAGATGATGGGTTTAAGTAGGATGTTGTCTTTTCCCCCACTTGCCCTTTGCAGTTCTTTTTATTGTATGATATTTATTCTTTCGTTTTTAGGTGGACTTCAACGCTTCTGGTTGAAGAAATGGGTTCTTCTGTTTGTGGCTTTTTGTCATCAAATCAACACATTTTTGTGGTAGATGAGAGCTATAAAGTTTGGGGAAAAGAATTTATTATACGTGTCTATGCTATTTAATTCTCAAAATTATGTTACAATGTAGTTTTTTATTTTATTCTTTTACCATTGATTAAATTATGAAATTTCTAAGTATCAAGTTTTTTGAATTTCTTGTCATATACTTTAGAAGAATGTTTACGTTTAGTGAAAGATAGGGTTTTGTGTCCCACAATAATATCGATTCGTCCCAATTTAGAACTAAATGTTAATTCCGCTCCTATGCAAATTGCATCATTCCACCTGGACGACGAAGGCCAACCATTCTGCCCACCCGGCCTAGATGAAGTGAAGATAGCTATATATCTAAACTTAAGAACAATAAAGCTGCTGGAGCTGATGGCTGGCGATTAACTGGTTAGGAGTATGCACCAGCTAATCTGAAAAATATGGTCGGAGGAAAGCATGCCCGATGAATGGAACCTCAGCATTGTTTGCCCGATCTTGAAGAAAGGCGATCCTCTGAACTGCATCAACTACAAAGGCATTAGTCTCCTTAACATCGCATACAAGATCTTCTTTCCCGTACTATGTGAGCGCTTGAAGCCATTTGTCAACAACCTGATAGGTCCATATCAGTGTGGCCTTAGGCCAGGAAAGTCTACCACCGACCAAATATTCGCCCTACGGCAGATCTTGGAAAAAACCCAGGAGTTTCAAATCGATACCCACCACCTCTTCATCGATTTCAAGGCCGCATATGACAGCATCTATAGAGACGAACTATACAGAGCAATGTCTAGTTTTAACATCCCTAGCAAACTCGTCCGTTTGTACACGATGACGATGGAGAACTCAAGCTGCTTCATCAAAGTCGGTAAAGAACTCACCGATACCCCTTTGATGTCAAGAATGGATTTAGACAAGGCAATGCATGTGACTTCTTTAACATCATCCTTGAAAGAATAGTGCTAAATTCTCGCGTCAACACCAGAGGCACAATCTTTCAAAAGTCCGTACAATTACTCGCATACGCCGACGATAATGACATGATGGGAAGAACAAAGCGTGATGTCAGAAAATGGGTTTAACGGTGAATCAAGACAAGACCAAATATATGCTGTCAACAAGAAAGGACACCCAACATCGACGTCTAGGACAAAACGTCACCATATACAGCTATAACTTTGAGGTAGTAAAAGACTTTGTGTATCAAGGTTCCGCTATCAACTCAGCAAATAACACCAGTGCTGAGATTACTCTTGCCAATCGTTGTTTCTTTAGGCTAAGAAGGCAACTGAAGAGCAAAGCCCTCTTTCGAGCAACTAAAGTGTCTCTTTATAAGACACTTATCATACCTGTCCTTATTTATGGTGCAGAATCATGGACATTACTAAAGATGGATGAAAATGCTTTAGGGTGCTTTGAAAGAAAAATTCTCCGTGTGATTTATGGTCCTATCTGCGTAAATGGGGAATGGAGAAGAAGATATAACAACGAACTGTACGGGCTGTACAGCGACACTGACCTTGTCACAAAAGTGTAAAGCCAAAGACTTAGGTGACTCGGTCACCTTAGTCTTTGGCTTATAGAGCGAATGGACACCAATGCTCCGGCCCGGATGGCCTTTGAATCCAACCCTGTGGGACGGCGCAGTATAGTAGGACAGCGAAGCAGGTGGTGCACGCAAGTGGAAAGGACCTGAACCAACTTGTGGCGTGCGAAACTGGAGGCAGCTTGCTAGAAACCAAGCCGCCTGGAAGAAGCTTGTTGGTTGAGGCCCCGGTCCACCCCGGACTGTACACCTTAAGTAAGTAAGTAAGTTAATTCTATAATATTATAATAGAAATCATGTGGAAATTATTAGACACACTGCATTTAAGTTTAATAATCCAAATTGAATTTCTATTGAAATTGTTCAATTAAACTAAATTACTTTTCCTCTAAAAAAAACATATTATTTAGAATTTATGATCGACAGCTTTTCCAAGAAAAGTAATTTGTTTTGAAATGAATTCAAAAGAATTCCATTTGCAATCGTCCTTTGTTCAAAATTGTATCATTAAAAATAAATCTATTTTTTTTATTTGTAAGCTAAGAGAATTTGTCATGTTGTTTTTCTTTTGTATTTTAAATAGCTTTACCAAATAATATTTTGATTCGTATTGTTGTACAATAATACAAATCAAGTGCGTGGGAAATAATTGCAAAACTAATTACTTTGATGATGATTCTCGCTTCTATAGAAATGCCCCAAAGCCGAAGCAAGATTTTATCATTTTCTGATTTATTTATAAGCTAAAATGTGTTGCACTAATTTTGTATCGATTAATCGGTTACTTTTGGTTACTATGATGAGAAAAACTTAATATTTAAAATATGTGGGTTACGCCACTCATGCACTCGCACAGAATAAATTGGGGATATGTATTTGAAAGGTAGATGAATTAGAAACTGGACCAACAGATGGGGTATTTTTACCACTAAAAACGAAAGGTTCCTGTGTGAGAGCTTAAATGTGAAAAACTATATATAGGTGCCTTTAGACTCATTTTGCACGGTTCTTTTAGGAGATGCTTTAATGTTAAATGTTAAATGTTTAATGACAGAGAAATTTGTTTGTTTGGCTTTTACCCAACCACACATGTGAATGGATAGTAGCTAGATAGACTGGGATTCAAACATAGGGTATTTTTATCCGGAAAAGTTGCTGTGGGCGAGTCTTTTTTTTTATATTGCGTGCACTCAAGGGATTTTGAATACCCTTTATATGAATAACACAGTACGAGCGTTTAGGAAAATTGGATAGGGGTTGAAAGGAGATACCGATGCACATTGGTTTTGAATGCTTGAAGATTAAAATGGAGGAGAAAAACAGAGCCGGGTAAAGCGTTCCACATTCGTGTAGTGCGGCTAAAAAAAGAGTCTCTGTACTAAACTGTTCGTCCGTAGTTGGGCTTAAGGGTGAACTCATGGGCATTCCTTGCAGTACAAGTATTGCGGTTGAATTGTTTCAGGGAAGGAACGCAACGCTTTTTCGGCGGAGCACTCTTTATAAAAAAAAGCGATAAAATAACGAGAGACAAGAAACATTTCAGTGGTGTTCAAGTGACACAAATGTTTCCGTTATAATCGTTCCCTATCATTTCTAAAGTTCTTTTCTGAATTCGATCTAGGAGAATCAAATAAGTTACAGGAGGTCCTGCCCAGACATGAGAATTTTACTCTAGTTTTGGACGGATATACGCCTTATAGACAAAAAATTTCTTGCATCTTCGTAAGAAACCTAAGCATTTCGCAGCGTTTTTGGTGACATCAAATATGTGATCATTCCACAGAAGGTGCTTGGTGACACACATACCGAGAATGGAAAGCTTTTCAGTTTCCTCTATACAAGTGCCACTCATAGATAGTGGCATAAGGGGTATGTTACGCTTTAACGACAAAAGACAATATTGAGTTTTAGAAGCATTAAATTCCACGCGGTTGTTAATTCCTCATTGAACAATGCTGTCAAGATCGGAATTTAATGAGCTTATCATATGCTGCCGCTCCAATTTCACAACCGAAGAGCTAGGTTGTGAATCTGAAAACGAATATGAAAAGCTGAAGGTGCTGTCGTCAGCGAAACAATTTAGTGGATTAGAAGTTACAGACAAAAGATCATTAATAAAAATCAAGAAGAGAGTCGGAGACAAAAGGGAGCCCTGGGGCACACCAGCATTTATATTGAAGATTTCAGACTTGAAAACATCCAGTACTACTTGTATTGAACGGTCCGAAAGGTAATTTCTAATCCAACGAACTAGAGATTCATCAATACCGAAAGCATGCATTTTCGAAAAAAGAGCTTGATGCCAAACTCTATCAAATGCTTTTGAAATATCAAGCGCAATAATCTTACTTTCACCAAAACGATGTAAAGATTGGTTCCACTTTTCGGTTACATAAGCCGTCAGATCACCAGTGCACCTATTGCTACGAAAACCGTACTGCCGGTCATTAAGAAGCTTTCGTTCTTCGAGATATTTCTTAAGCTGATAGTATATCAGCGTTTCCATGACCTTAGAAAGAAGGGATGTAAGTGCAATAGGTCGATAATTTATTGACGGGCTGGACAAATGCTGTTTTCCATCCACTCGGGAAGAGACCAGTAGAATAGGACAGATGGAAAAGCTTACGCAGTGGTTCTGCCAGCGTGGAAGCACACCTCTTCAGAATAATTGAGGAAATACTATCCGGGCCAGCGGATTTGTGTAATGTGAAGAAACACCACTTATACTTGAGTTTATCGTGACTAACGTGCCGTAGCAACTCACGGTTACCTGATAGTTCTTTATACAAAATTTGTTATGACCACACCTGAAAAAAGACAAAACACAAAATCCATAATTCCCGGCAGACACCACTGTTCATAGAAATTATGGATTTTTGAGAGGTGATTAGAAGTGAGGCTGGATATAATTTGCCCAATACAAAAAAAGGCATTGGACTGTGGGTGAGATTGCGGATGAGAAAGTGTGCCATAAAACCCAGTGGGTGCCATTTCACCCTCCATTTTGAAATTCGAATTTTTGTTAAAGTTTTTTTAGTTTATAAAAAAAAACAGGTTTATGTAGGCATGTGCATTTTACTTATATTCTTATATTAAGTGTTTTACAAAGTTAAACAATAAAATTATTTGGTTTTAAATAAAAACCTCTTTTATTTTTGAAATTATAAAGAAAAACATAAAGGGGTGCCATCTCACACGAATTACCCTATATGACGCAGTCTTACAAATTTCAAATATCTGTTAGATTTCCACTTTAAATTTATATTTCCCAATCTACATTTTATCCAAGTAAGTATGATTTTTATTGAGAGAACCATAGATTTTAGAATTTGGAAATGACTTTATTACATATTTGGTGAGGTATATTAACTTCCACTAGATATAGAGCAATATACTTGTAGTAAAAATCCTTAATACTCTTAAATTCATGTCAAATTTATGTTTTAAGCAATATTCCCGTTTAAAAACTTGAAAAACTTAAAAAAACACTTGCTAAATTGATCCCATAAGTAAAAAACAACAACTCTAAATCCTGTGTTTTTCGTCCTCACTATAGGACTTTTTGTTTATTGACATAAACACATACTGAACCTAAATTTAGTACACTCCCCTTTAAGTTATTTTCGCATCATCATTCACTGCAATTTATTTTTCAAATTACACACAAATTCGTTTGAACAAAAGGGTGAATTATGTTCCCTTACACTTTATGTTTTTTTTTTTTTTCCTTTGGTGACAAAAATCGAGATCATCTCGCACTCCCTCTTAGAAAATTAAATTGGATAACCAAGGAGCTTTGAAAAACCAACACACAGTATGAGTTTTATTGTTTCTCCACACGACTTTTCCAACCAAGTCCCGAAGCATTGGAGTAATCTCTGGTGTTTTCATTCTCGAAAGGCTTAACATACAAACTTATAACATATGTATACACAGCCATATACCTTTTCCTCATATGTATTTGTCTTTTAAAATATAAAAAAAAAACACACACAGAATCATCCACAATGGAATTCAAAACAAATAAATTGAAACACACAACAAAAAGTTTAAGTTCTTTTTTATTCCCTTTTATCCGCTTGATAGATTGCGAAAATAAAGAAAAATATACCTAAAGAATTCTACATGCTATTTATATGTTCTTCTAAGTCCTGCAAAATGTCGAAGACATGTCCTTTGCTCTGATGCATGCTCAGCAAACAGCAACTGCAAGGAGCTCTTGCGGTGTTGGGAAAATTAAATGTAGAATGAGAGATAAATGAATGGCAAACGAACCAACCCATACTTCTTTTGTTTAAATCAGGACCTTCTATACTTTACGACTGTTTTCCTACCTTTACTGCATGTGTCAGTTCCAGATTCTATAATAACAAATGGAATTGGAAAAACCTCGAGAAATTGCAAATAATTCAGGTACATTTGCTGTCTGCTGTATACACATAGAGCGACTCGTAGTTCGTAGACAAAATCAAAATATAGGAATAAGAAAAGAATTGTGGGAGAAGCTGCAACGACACCAGGATAAACTTATTCTTTGGCCAGGAGTACATTTTTTTTTGTGGCAGACTATGACGGTAGTATAAAACCCTCTCTGGCGGATGACTGTGTTGATCCCTATAACTGTGAGAAGAGCCATGGTTTGTATATAGTATCCAATTGTGCATGTAATATGAGAATTTGTGATCCTCGAAATATTCTTTTTCTAATTTCGACTAAATCATATATTGAGCAAAAATAACCGAAGAATTCTTAGTAAAATTTGGCATGAACAGCCCTTTTTGAGTATTATAATGAGCTACTGAGTAAACGTGTGTCTGATACTGGTGATTTAATTTATTGTATTTCTGATCGTAAACGCATTTAATCTTGCATCTTTTTATGTTAAAAGTATACTGCACGAACAGTTTTTATAATCTCTATTGTTTCTTGGACTGAAGCGTTTTATTTTGTTAAAACAGAGAAAAATAAAAGTGGTTTAATTATCTATTTCATTTCTTTGCTTAAAGTGCTTGATCATTGAGTGTTTTTTTTTTCTCTCCCCTGCTCTTGTTACCTATACAACTTTAATACCATAAAACAATACAAAATCATTCAACTTACTGCCACCAACACTCTCACTTAAATCCGTTTTAAAACTTTACCTACACCCACATTCATGTCACTAATTCCACCTAAAAACCCGGTCTTACGCTCCAGAAAATCCAACTCGGTTTCAAACTCACCCCAAAGCTCATCTTCTTCTCCTTTTAAAAAACTTCCAACTAAAGCCATGGACACCAAGGATAAAAATTGGATGGATGAAAAACTTCGCCAGCAAAGTGAGTGCATTGTTTCCCTCTTATCAAAAAAAGTAGAAGAGTCCGAAAAAAAATCACTGAAGAGCTTAGCCGTGAAATAAAAGACTTAAGAAATAGTATATCTGACATAAATAATAGAGTTGTTGAATTAGAATCTTCAAACTTGGAGTTAAAAACTGACATTGGTTCTTTAAACACTGAAATAAACATACTTAAAACGTCACTCGCTAATGTTATTTCTGTTTGCAATAACACTAAAGATTTATTAGCAGAAAAAAGTGTTGAACTCACAAGTGTAAACAATAACTTTGATCACACCTTTAATGAATTAAGTAAATTGAAACACTCTATAAACGCATACGAGAACAGAATTATTGCGCGGGATGCTTTTATATTTGGTATTCCATACTTGCCAAACGAAAACCTTAAATCAATTTTTAATTTTATATGCAACACCATAAATATTAAACCACCCTCTCTCAACAATATATACCGCACTCGTCCGAAACCAAATAAACCTAATTCTGCGATCATGATTAAATTTAATTCGCCGTATGATAAAAATTTCGTTTTAACATCTATCGCAAACTACCGGAAAAAAAACAATAAAATGCTTAGTTTAAATGACATCCACCTTGCCATCGATAGCGGCTCCACCTCCGCGTCATCTTCTTCTATACATATACGTGAGAGCTTAACACAGCATAACAAGTTAATATTGCAACGGGCGCTTGCATTGAAAAAAAGTAAACAATTATTTTCTGTGTTTACTACACGAGGAGTTGTTTTCGTTAAACGTCAAACTGATGACACAGCTGTGCAAGTTGACTGCATCGAGGGACTCGAAGACGTTGCCAGATCAGCAGTTTCAAATGAAAATTAATAAAACTTATTATACTTATTATTTATACCAATTAAAAATTATCTTTTTCTTTATTTCTTTTTTGAATTCTTTTTCTTTTTAAATCAATATCTTTTTATAATTTCTACTTAATTTCATTTCTCTCTCTCACTCTTTTGAATTTGTTTTTACTATCTTTTTTTTTTTTTTTTTTAATCTTTTTCATTCTTTCTTTCAATATGAATAATAGCATAGCTTTGCGTTCGATGGTCAGGATTTTAAGCAAGCAGAAATGTGGCCTCCGGGTTTGTCACATCAATGCGCAAAGCTTACTTCCGAAGATTGACGAATTTTGTGACGTTTTTGCAGGATCAGATGTCGATGTCATTTGTGTTACGGAAACATGGTTGAGGGATGAATTAAGGGACGAGGTGTGTTGCTTAGAGGGTTATCGCATTTTTCGCGTGAACAGAATGTATCGTGTTGGGGGAGGTGTGGCTATATATGTTAAATCAACCTTGAAATGCAGGCTTAGGTATTTTTCCGAAGCTGGCAGCATTATTGAATATTTATTTGTCGACCTAGTAGGCAATGAGGGTAATTTACTTCTCGGTGCAGTCTATAGGCCTAATAGGAACGTTGAATTTTCACCCCTGTTATCACTTCTAGAAGAAATTTCACTGAGTTCACCTAATATTGTCCTATGTGGAGACTTTAACTGCAACCTTTTAAATAATAACTCTCTCATTGATAACCTGCGAATGTTTAATTTGAAACCCGTAAACACTAGCACTCCAACTCATTTCTTTGGTGGTGATGCAACACTTCTGGACTTGTTTTTTGTTAGTGACATAGAAAACGTAGCATTGTATGATCAGCTTTCCGCGCCTGCTTTTTCAAAGCATGATTTAATTTTTTTAACGTTAAAATTTAGCTTTGATCATTCAAGCAAGAAAATCACATTTCGTGATTTTCATAATATCAATATTCAGCGTTTAGAAGAACACGCAAGAGGTTTGAATTGGGATCAAATTTTCTACATGCCGGCTTCAAATGAACAGTTGCATTTCTTTACCCAAAACATAAAAATTCTTTTTGATACTCACGTACCTTTAAAAACTAAAATTCTTAAACCAAACTTCAAACCATGGTTTACGCGTAGTATACGGATTTTAATACAAGAAAGGGATGTGGCTTATAATACCTGGAAGCGTTATCGATTGAATGAGTTGCGACGTACGTATTGTTCACTTCGAAATAGAGTCGTAGCTGAAATACGTTTAGCAAAATCCCAAATTTTTTCTCATCAGCTAGATACCTGTTTAAATGGGCGACAATTGTGGAAAAACATTCGCAATATCGGCATTGGCAAATCAAGGATTGGGCCTGCTGAGGATATGGATGGTAATATTCTCAACCAATCTTTTGTGTCTCTACCATTTTCAGTGACTTCATCTTCGAGCACAGAAACCCCTTTATCATTTACGAATCACTCTGATAACACTGGATTTGGTTTTTGTGCTGTTGATGGTGCCGATGTTGTTGAGAGTTTGCTTTCTATAAAGTCAAATGCTGTTGGACTAGATGTTATTCACCCCAAATTCTTGTATGTGATCTTGCCTGTTGTATTGCCTTATCTAACATTTATTTTTAATACGATTTTAATGTCAGGAGCTTATCCGGATCTGTGGAAGGCTGCAAAGATCATACCGATTCCCAAAAACGCTAAGGGTGTCGAGTTTAGGCCAATATCAGTTCTACCTTACTTGTCCAAAGCCTTTGAGAGAATCCTGCAGAGACAAATAAATGTTTTTCTTAACACGAACTCGTTGCTTTCACCGAAACAATCTGGTTTTCGGGAAAAACATAGCTGCATCACAGCTCTCTTAAACGTCACAGAAGACATTAGGCAAGCGTTTGATAAAGATGAGATGATGTTTTTGGTTCTGCTTGATTTCTCTAAGGCGTAAGTAAGAAGCTTGCACAGAATTTCAATTTTTCATCGGGGGCTACAAAACTCATTAACTCTTACTTAACTAATCGAAAGCAAGCAGTGCAAGTTGGAAACACTTTGTCTAGTTTTCTCCCAAATGTTACCGGTGTCCCGTTTTCTCCCAAATGTTACCGGTGTTCCACAGGGTTCTATACTTGGGCCTCTATTATTTTCAATCTACGTCAACGAACTGCCATCTTTATTTGATAATTGCCCTTCACATATGTATGCAGATGACGTCCAAATATACCTTAGCTGCCCTCTTGGGCTCATCGAGCATGGAGCTTTCTTTGTCAATAAAGATCTTGAGAAAATTACCAAGTGGTCCCATTTAAATGGTCTCATTTTAAACCCTAAAAAATCTAAATGTGTTGTAATTTCAAGAAAAAGTCTAGATCTTAGTTATTTTCCTTCAATTTTGTTAGGCAATGCTCCCATCGAATATGTCGAAACTGCAAAAAACCTCGGAGTTACTTTTAATCGCTTTCTGACTTGGGATAGTCATATCAGCGTTCTGGTAGGCAAAGTATACGGCGTGCTTCGTACATTATGGGTAACTCAGTCTTTTACACCTGTGAAAACACGTTTACTTCTTGTTAAAACTTTGATTATTCCAATTTTGGCATATGGTTGTGAAATTTACTGTAACTGTAATGATGTGAGTAAACGTAAACTTAATGTGGCCTTTAATTGTGCTGTACGTTATGTCTTTGGTCTACGTAGGTATGACAGATTGTCTGGTTTTGCTACGCTTCTGCTGGGTATGCCTTTGAACAAATATTTTGAGCTTCGCAGCCTCACGTTGCTTTCTTATATATTGATAACGCGCCAACCACAATATTGTTTTGACAAAATTTGTATTGCTACCTCGCATAGATCTCGTCAATTGATTCATCCTCGCTATTCCTTTTTAACATCCGAACGTCAATTTTTTGTTAATTCTATCCGTCTTTGGAATTCCTTACCGCGATATATTAAAGAAATTCAAAATATTGAAAGTATGAAAAGGGTTTTAAAAAAACATTTTTCTGTAAAATCATAAAAATCATCTTTATGTAAATATAATTTATAATGCAATTGTGATACTATTATTGATGATTCAGATTCAGTTGTTTCTTTTATTTTTTCTTTTTCAATTATTTTAGTTTGTATTAGTTTTAATATCATTTTTTTGCTCTTTATTGTAAAATTAGCTTATAACTAGATTATAAGATATTATATCTTACTGTTATCAAGCAATCTTGAAATAAAAATAAAAATAAATAAAATAAATAAATAAATATTTGTATTAAACTTATTTAATCTAAAATTATTTTTTACTGTTATAATAAGGTATATTAATTTTATAATAATTATTTTATCATTTGTTCGAGCTGATAGTCCTGGTAGCTAATGCTCATAAAATTATATTAACATTGTAATTTACTTCCCTGTTAATAAAGATATAAATAAATAAATAAAATATAATAAATAATCGGAAGTTAAAATATTTTCTATAGCGATTATATGGCAGGTACCGTTAATAAGGTGATTTTGAAATAAAAAAAATTCTTACGTAAAACTTCGTTATTGGCACACAAAATCTTATCAAAATCGATCTTATTTCTTTTTCGAGAAAAGTCGAGTTTTCTGTAGAATTTATATAGCAGGTACCGTTAATAAGTTAATTTGGTAAAAAAAAAATCTAACCAGAAACTCCGTCATTGGTAACAAAAAACGCTTGTATGGCAGGTACCGTTAAAATTCTAGTTGATTAAAATTTTGTTGACGAAAAACATCACCGTTTTCAAAAAATCAGTCACGCGAAATTTACCGTTATTTTCAGACTTATGATAAAAAATACGCCTGGGCATATTACTCTTAAAATACAGAGTACCAAGTTTGAAGAAAATCGGCCGAATCATTTAGGCAGACAGACAGAATCATCGGACTTACTTTTTTCATATTCAAAACATTTATTTTATGAATACAAAACTTGCCATATAGTACACTCGATAGTACCTATAAATTATAAGCAATCGCAAGTAAAAATTGACAAAAATTCATGCTCCTTGTTGGAAAATTTTTAACGAGAATTATTTATTTTAGTTTTCATTCTAACTTTGAAACCGCGATGCTTGCAATCCTCAATAAAAAAAAATAAACAAATCGAATAACTGACTGAATACTATAGACTGCTGCTGAGATGTCCAAATGTGTCGTATGTAGGAATGCAGGTTTCTTAAACTTAATTTATTGCACCTTAAAACTGAATTCAATAAAAATCCGTCAACTAGTTTTTGAAATATTAATTTAAAAACCAGTTTTTCAATTTCAGTATTGATTTCGTTCAAATCGCTTAAGCCGTTATCGAGATAGTCGAAATTTAAAAATACCGTTATATGGCAGGTACCTTTAAACGAATTTTCTTGAATGTTTGGTTTTCAGTTTTTTTGTGAAATTTGGTTTGTTTTTTTTTTTTTTTTGTTATCATAAAACTTTTTTTTTTGCAGGAATCCAAAACTTGCCTTATAGTACCTATAATCGCAAGTAAAAAGAAGTTTTAAAAAAATGAATGACAGTTTTGCTAAAAAATTATGCAGGTTTTCTTCGCCGTCTTCGCGGCGACACTGTGACGTTAGTTACCTAGTTTATATGCATGGTTGAAGCGAGCTTGAACTTAGGTTCACCCATTTGTAAACGGGGATGAGTTGGATCGAAATGGAATTCGACTCGATCGCACTCGAGCAGTGGTGTTGAGTCGAAAATTAAATGAAATACCTGGGTTGAAATGGTGAATACACAATTATTTTTGCATGTGATCAATTGCATATTAACGAATGAATATTTGTTGTTGAAAAGTATGCGCATAACTTGTAAAAGCAATACAAATAATTTTTCTCGAAAATTCAATCTTTTGGTCTTAATGTCTACAAAGCAACGCAGGTATTCTCCTGTCAATTCAACTTTTTCGCACTTAACTCAACTCCTCAAGCATTCAACTAGTTGGCTGAAATACCTGGGTTGGAATTTCGTTTCAAATCAAACTCGATCTTTCGACCCTGCATATTAACTAGGTAAGTATACCGCTGTGTAATTTAAATATGATCCCAAAAAATTTCCCGCGTTGGTTTGGGGCTGCCTTAAAACCCGTCAGGCAGCCGGAAATATTTTACCAGCTGCCGTAAACTAAATGTTGCTCGATATGTGTTTAGCCTGGAAGGGTTTCGTATTTTTTTTTACCTTTCGTTTGATACCTTCTTAAATTCCAGACAGTAACAAAAGGAGATCCCAGCTAAACGGAAAGAAATACATCGGGTTTTGTTTGTTAAAAAAAAAAAGTAAAGTAATCCTTAACATTTATTTATTTACCATTGCGTACATTTGTTTTTCAGTTATAGTATCGCAGTTCCAAAAAATAAGTGGCTAGTAAATTTAACCATAACTTAATACGGGCTTTAGTAGGATACTTTGAAACTTGCCCTTAGTGAATATGATAAATGGCGAAGCGCAACAACTTATTTTTAATAATTTTCTGAATTTTAAAAGCTGTTTAATGATTATTGATTTGCTTATTAAAATTCGTCCCTTAAACCTTGAATGAATGAATGATTAAATTTAGGGGTTGTGGTGCACTGCGACCTTTAGATCTATTGTGCCCCCTTTACTAGGGCTGGATGATTGACTCATTCTACAGCTCTTCCTCCATCTTAATATCTTTAAGGAATGATAGTATCTGGAGTACTTGTAGAGAGGGTAATTCGCTCTCCTCTATCTGGTAACTTCCCAAATGTTTTATTCTTTTGTGCATTATCGCCCCACACTTTACTAGAAGGTGATTTGGCGTTTCTTCTTGGTCGTCGCAGAATCTGCAGGTTGCACTACTGGATATACCTATGATGTTTAGGTGTCTTTTAAGTTTGCAGTGACCACTGAGGAAACCCGTTAAGATTCTAAGTTTGTTTCTACTCAGGTTTATACAAGCTTTATATCGTTTTTGGTTATAGTTCCCAAGAAGCATTTTGGCTTGTCTCAGTTTTGGGAGTTCTTTCCAGTTTTTGGATCTTTTTGCCTCCTCTTCCGCTTTGATTTGATTTTTTATGACATTTTCACCTATCGCGTAATAGGGTTCCGGCCCAATCATGGGTGCCACTGCCCCTGCCTTAGCCAAAACATCAGCTTTCTCATTTCCCTCAACTCCAACATGTCCTGGGACCCAGTATAATGTTACAGTGTTGTTTTTGCATAATTTGTTGAGTTCGTTTACTCTCTCCCAAACCAGCTTCGAGCTGATTACGCAGGAATTTAGTGCTTTGAGTGCAGCTTGGCTGTCTGACATTATGGCTATATTCTGGTTCCGGTAGTTTCTTTCAATGTTTATCTGCGCACATATTCTAATTGCGTTTACTTCCGCTTGGAATATGCTAGAGGACTTACCCATTGGTACAGAGCATTTGGTTCTTGGCCCAAAAATCCCTGCGCCAGTCCCTTCGGCAGTATTTGATCCATCAGTGTACCACTTGATGGCTTTAGTATTTAAAAGGTAGTTCTCATTTTCTCCTACCCATTCTTTTTTGTTGCTTAACTCAGTTCGAAATTTTTTTTTTTTTTTTTTTTTTTTTTTTTAAACCTTACATATACATTTATACATTATAATATATCAGATAAGGCAATTTATTTCTCACACATTAAAATTTCAGACATTTCAATAAACAAAAAAACGAGGCAAAGCATTTTGACTAAAACATGATGCTTTTTTCTTCGCTTTTATGTAAAAAAAATATATATGAAATCATTATACAAGATTTAAGTCTGGTTCTGTAGAAAACCGACTATTGTTAAAAGGTATCTGTACGAGTATGTGGTTCCTGTATTATACGGCATTTAAAAGTAAAAATATATAAAAGTCTTTTCAACTTTATATCTTTGATGTGATTGTTCTTGTAAGTTGCTGGGAATTTTTTTTCTCATTTTACAGAAACTGCTCCGTTTCTCTTTGGGTTCTGTTTGCCGAGTTTCAGCTTTGTTCGTTTCTGTTCCATATACTTTATTATTGTAATAATGATAATAGATATTGTATACAAAAATTAATCTTATGCCCGTTCCTTGTTTCCATCTGCTGGATTTACCTTGAGAATGTGTTTTTATTGTTTTCTTCAAGTAATCATTATCTACAAACAGAACAGCAATTTTAAATAAAAAAATTTAATATTCTAAACCAAGTCAATCATCAAAAGGATATACATATACATTTATTAGATTACTATATATAGAGATGAACCGAAAAAAAAAAATTGCAAATTCACTAAGTTTTTGTAAAAGGACACTTTTGGACGATGCAATAGTTTAATTCTTATATATTTCGTTTTTTTGGCAAGTTACAGGAAGAGCTTACAAAAATCTTCCACTAAATAAATAATTTTACAAGAAATAAAAAATAACCGATTAAGGATAGCTGCAATACAACTTTAGGCTATTTTTTTTATATTTTTCGAACTTTCTTCATAATTTAATAAATTTAATTTTTTGTAGTCCCATAGTTTGCTACAAGAACAAGGCCGTGCATTTTATTTTTATTTAAATCGTTAAAACTTGATTGATTATTTTCTTATGAAGCTTAATTTTAACAAGTTATAACTCAACTTATTATTGTTCTCAAAACATTTACACCTAAATATTTTTTTTTCTAGATAATGTTTCTGCAACTCAGTCATTCTTTTTTTATGAAATCCCCCACATACAAAAATAAAACCTTAAACACAATACTTAAGCCAGAACTTCATTATAAAGTCCATAAATTATATCAAAATAACCTTATCCATTTGGCCAATAATCTCTTTTAAATATTTAAACTAACATAAAAGGTTTCTGTGTTTGACATATAAAGCTTTTACAAGAACAAAGAATCACTAAACTTCTTGTGGTTTCAAAACCTTAACTTTTTGTCTTGTAATGTACTTTTATATTAAGCTAAGAAAAAAAACATCCTACCACACAGACACACGTCCTTATATCCTTATACAATATATGATTAAGTTCTTTGTTAAGTTAACTATACTAAAAGTTTTATTTTGGGTAAGGGAAGGGACTAAGTTCATTCTTTCAAAAAAAAAAACTCCCATTAAATTGTATCCTTATAAAAAAAGTCTTCAAATTTTCTCAATGTTAGAAGAAGAAAATTCTTATACGGGGAAGAAAAGAAAACTCATAAGCCGGATGTGAATGAGGACTTAACATGAAATAGCTTTTTATGTGACTACATTATAGATTTATCTTTGGTCATTTCATCTCTATTTCAGGTTCACAAGAGTCAAAACTTTCTTATCGATTGTAATAATGTCAAGGGAAAGGTGAAAATAAATAAGTTTAGGAAGTTCATAAAAAGCGAGTATTATATGATACGAAAATGAAAGAAGAGGAACGGGATAAAACCTGTTAACAATATATTAATTCATGGATAAATAATTCTTATTTTATAAATGTATATCTACATTATTTACATAGTACACAAAGAAACGGTAACATACGCTTAATTAATTGACTTGCTCAAAAGCTCAGACTCAGAATGTGGTTTTTAAATAAGTGATTTTTTTAAATATGGACAGCAAAATATGCACCAGTCAGTGAGGTACTAAAATTAGGGTGAAAAGAAAAAAGGTCTACATCACATATATATTTATATAAACACACGACGGGACTACTGCTACCGCAAATCCTTGCCGTAAACTTTTTAGATAAAAAGAGAAATAATTAACTGAAAAATATATATAGGTAAAGGGTTTTCCAATAAGAGGTGTTATTTTGATATTCAAAGAAAAACGGCATTTTTTGAGATAAATGATCGGATGTTTATTTCATTATAAAGAAAAAAGGTATACTGTTAATAATGGAACACAACATTAGCCAAATGGCCGCCACGACCACGCTTACAGGACCATATCCTTTTCATGAAATTTTCCATAACCAAATCGCAAAGTAGCTACCCTATGTCCTCGATAGCCTCATGAATTCCATCTTTGAGGTCTTGAATCGACGCTGGGCTATTGGCGTAGACCTTATCTTTCACGTGGCCCCAAAGGAAGAAGTCGCAATGTGGTAAATCACAAGAACTCGGGGGCCAATTGTGATCACCGCTTCGTGAGATAACACGGTCCGGAAACTTTTCCCGTAAAAGATCGATGGTTTCATTGCTTGTGTGGCACGTAGCGCCGTCTTGTTGAAAGTAAACGTTGTCCAGATCAATACCATCGTTCCATTTTTATTAATGGCGTAGTTTCTACTTGTCAAATGTCAAAAAAATGACAGCTTCAAAAGTGACAGCTACCGATATAGCGGGCTATTCAAAATAACACCTCTTTATAACTGGCTTTGGTTATGAGACGTTATTTTGTACACACAAGCCACACAGTGTTTTAAGATACAAAGTGGTCTCACACACAATATTTGTAAATATCTTTTTATTTCCTCATGTAAAAGAAAATCGATCAATATTATTTAATTCCTATTTAATTCTTAAACACCAGTTCTGTTAAGGATAATGATACAACAAGTGTTTTCCATGAGTAACATAAACATGCTGTTCAGAATAAGATGTTTTTGTGAAACTCGCTTTTCACTACTGACAACTTCCATTACGCAACGAACGAACGTCCATTTGTGGTGAAACAGCGAATAAACTTAAGAAAAACCCTGAAATTAAATAAAAATTAAACTTATATCCTTAAAACGCTACATTGGTCAATATATCCCTCATATATGCAGGGCTATTTTTCAGATGGCTTTAACTTATAACCTTTCTAGTTCCGTTTGATTAAGAAGCCCCACTTATAAAGGTCCAAATACTACTGTAGGCGACACCGACAAGTTGAATTTATCTTAATTTTCGAAAATCTACGCTCAGCTAAGAGTTAAATGTTGTGATGAATCTGCATGATATTGTGTGGATGTGTTCATGGGTATAAGATACAAAATGTGGATGCTGCATTCATGGACCAGGGCATGCGCTAGCTTACACTCATTGAGAAAGAAAAAAAAAACAATGAATACGCCATAGGAACCTGATGTGCACATTTCAAAACTTAGACGTTCAAAATATTCCACATATTAAAATAATACAAAATGAACTTTGTTACTAGCTTAGTGTTTCAAAAAATTGCCTTTATTATTTTTATTTCATAATTATTGGCATTTTTTTGTATTTAAATATTATTTTTGTGTATACAATATATTATAAGCTTAATCACGGATCAAAAATCAAACAGAACATTTCAGTCACTAAAAAAAATCATAATCTTGACGTGGAATTTTTTATCAAAAGAGTAGAGTCACTTTTTCAAATCATATGATTTTAGGCCCAGACTTGAACGTTTAAAACATTTCAAACTATTAAAGTTTCTTTAAATTTTGTTGGTTCCATATTAGTCCAGACAAATGGTGTTTTGGCGAGGAAAAAATTACTGAAATTTTTTCTCACTTGGTTTTTATGTAAAGGGGGTCGCTGAATCCGATTTTCAACTTTGCTACTTTGCACGGATATGGCTTCACAACGAAAATCGCAAAAAACACCGAAAAATTCGACCTTTTTTTTTTTTGGTTTTTTGGACAAAAAATCATAAAATTTTGCACTTTTTTCTCATATCAAGTTTTTGTTAAGGTTGAACCATGTGGCCGCTAGTGCGCTCTGAAAAAGCACTAAAATATCCGCATATGCGAATAAAACAGTTTTTGTGTTATTTATTCGCTTGTTACTCGAAAACTGCAATTGTCATAATAAAAAAAAATTGAATTCTTATAAAACATTCTCTATAAAATAGACACCATTACAGGGTGATTGGTATATAAGATGCACCAAAAAGCTTGAGCGTGTAGGTGGGGTTAAGACAAGAAAAAAATCGTATTGGAGGGGGGGTCTATTTCCCCCATTTAGGCGGGAGGGGCAATTTTCTAAAAAATTGACTTAAATCAGAAAAACAAATATCTAAAAACAACGGTGAATGAAAGACTTGTTATATCTTTTTGAAAAGCCAGAAAACTACTCTTTTATTTAATTTTCAATGTAAGTTGTTTAAGTGAACAGTTTTAAAAAAATTAATTTTCAAACTCGAAATTTTTAAAAAAAACTAAAAAAAAGCTTTTTGGTGCATCTTATACCAATCACCCTGTATTGGTTAAGCTGATAAGAACAGATACTACACTTTGATTTTTTATATAAAATAAAATAAATGTCTTGAAAAACGAGTTTTTAAGAATTTTCTCGTTTAGTTTTAAGTAATATTGAATTTTAATTTAAGTTAGTTTTTACACCCAAAGGCATTTTTAATATATAGTTATAGTATAATTTAGAGCGCCCGTATGGGGCCAGTAAGTTAGTTAAGTTATTCTGTAAGCTATTTTTTAAGGTTTTTGTCTAGCATTTAAGTAGTTATAAGTTGAATTAAAAATAAAAATTGAAAAAATTGAAAAAAAAACCCTGTATTGGTTGAACAATGTACCTAGACCTCACTGAAATGTTATGTCATATAACGTCAAGAGCCCTTATAGTTCAGTCATTTGGTACTTTTGAATGGAAAGTTTTGGAGGAGTTTTAAATTAAAGGTATTTTTATAGATTTTGGGGGGATTCCGAATGTTCACTTTTGCACTTCGTATTTTTGCCGCTAGAGCCGCCATCTGGAAAAATGGCATCCAAAAACAGTTTTTGATCATATCTCCTCTCCTATTATTTCTAGGTGAAAAAAGTCAAGGTACATGTTAAAGCTCATTAAATTTCCTACATGTTAAGTCTCACTAATTTTTTTGTACGATTAATAATTTCAGCGTACGAGCGCCCCGAAGTTTACTCGTACACTTACACTTGCAAAAAAACTCATTTTCAAAAGACCATGCGGTTTTTTTTTTGTGCCCAGCGTGAGTTTATTTCTTCGAAAGTAATTTGAAAGTTGGAACCCTGTATAGCTGTTTGGTTATTTAAAAACAAAATTGCGATTTGTGTGTTTATAGGCCAGTCATTCTAGGCAAACAAATTGTGTTAGGAACAAAAACATCAAAACTGTAAATTCTATGGTGGGGGTAGAAGCTGTATAGTTAATAATCCGTCCAAATCAGGTAAATACACCATTATCTTTTTAATTGGTGTGGCATTTTTGGTAAAAACAGAACAAGTATTTCTTTTGCAAAATTTTATGATTTATTGGAAAAAATCTAAAAAAAAGGTCAACATTTTCTGTGTTTTTTGCAATTTTCGTTGTGAAGCAACATCTGTGCAAAGTAGCAAAGTTGAAAATCAGATTCAGCTACCCCCTTTACATTAAAAAGCAAGTGAGAAAAAAGCTTCTGTATTTTTTTCCTCAAACAGTTACTTTCGGTAACGATTTGACTGGACCAGGAAAAATAATTCATAGCGAAGGAATTTTTTGAAAAAAAATGTTTTTATTTCATGATCGAATTTTCAGATGCAAATAGTACTTATTTTCGTTTCATGGATTCATATCTCCAAATATTTACATGTCTCTTAAGTACAAAATATCTCAGAGGCACATATTGCTTGCATGTAAACAAACCATTTCCATTGTAGTTTGAGCAAACACATTCAGTTACACACCATGCATTTATGTTTGATTTATATATCTTTGCAACTGGTTAACCAAATTGATGACCATTGATGATTGTGTAAATACTGAAATAATTGAGTATTTAACCTTCCTTTGTCTGAAATTGATTGAATTGATTGATTGCAATGCAAATGCAATCAGTGAAGTGAATATACTCTTATGGAAATGTATGCATATATTTGAAATATTGCCTGACCATTATTGAATATCAACATCAATCATTCTTGAATAATATGTATAATTTTCGTCTGTCTTTTTCAAGATCGATTACTTATATTACATAGTATACTTACATATACTAACATAAATGCAAGAGTTTTGGATTTGTGCAATTTGTGTCTATTGGTCTGGTCTAGATAATGAACTTACGCCTTATCTGTTTGGCCGATTGTTTTCAAAATTGGAAAAGAGTATTTTCATAGAGTAATATGCCCGGTAGTTTTTTTTTACATTTTATCCTAGGATTTAAAATAATATGGTAAGCGTACTTACCATATAAGGGTTACCGATAATTCCATACTTTTCTCGAAAAAATACAATCGATTTTGATGAAATTTTATGTGAGTTATTTGCTGCAAACGCTGATGTGTTTCATCTTAATGTTGTTATTCAGTAATTAAATGTTTTTTAAAAGAATTTAAGAAAAATAATACAGAAAATATTTTTTTTCAAAAAAACTAATCAAACGAGTTTCCCAGTCGTTAACACGAAGGTAACTTGCACAAGAGCAAAATTTGTGTGACTCAGTTGTTCCGTATATTTTGTATTCGCAACAAAATACGCGAAAGATCAAAAAGTTGGGTAAATGAAAATAGGCGAAAATGCTTAAGTGGAAACTGAAATTTTTTCAACCAACAATGAGTTTATATTTGACTCGTTTCAGTGGAGACAATTTGTGACAACAATACAAACTAAAAAAAAAAAAAAAGAATGACATGAAGAGAAAAAAAGTAAGCATCTGCAAATATTTCTTAGAATAATTACAAACATAAAAAAAATGTATTCTTATGACACTCGCTTGGTTTCATTTATTCAAAGAATTCCGTTGTGCAATTTAAACGACAAGGGTATTCTTAACCAAGCACCTATATTTTTGAGGGTGAGAAATATTTTAAGAAATCTCCTTAATCTTTAAGCATAAAAAATCACCCATGGCAACTTCTTAAGATTCAAGAAAGAAATGTGTATTTTCTCGGAATTACTTTTACTTGTTACTGTCAGTACAACTGACATCATAATAATCATTATTTTTCAACGCCAAGTTAAAAAAACACAACTGGATTTTTAATTAAAAAAGTGAATGCAGGTATTCTTCGAGCTCGATGTAATTACTTTTATCATTTAACTTTAAAATGAAAAAAGTCCTTTGACAAAAATGAAATAAAATAGCAAGAGTCTTAAAGAAAACTTTATCGAGTTTTATTTATTATGGTATGGCTTAGGTCTCGGCCGTAACCATATATAATTATGGGTTATACGTTATTCGTTATGCGTTATAAAATGGGTATTATGGGTATTATGAAAATCACCTTCACGAGAAAAATATTTTCGTTTGGTTATAATTATGATTTTTTTTTTAAAATAGTTACAACAATATCAATAATGAATTTCGTTTAAAAAACTTTAGCCGTTATCGAGATAGTCAAAATTAAAAAAAAATGTTATACAACAATAATATATATATATTGCTAAACGAATTTTCTTGAACACGTGGATTCTACGAACCGATAAACTTTGACACGTTTACATTCGTGTGAAATTTCATTGAAATTGTTATAGATACATTTCCGGGAAAAATTAGTTTTTCGATAACGGTTTTATGTCAGGTACCTTTATTTTTAGACCTATACAGTGACCAACAAAAAAACCTACAAGTGTAAATTTCAATTAAATCCGTCCACATGTTTAGGCTGTCGGGTTACAACTTTAACATTAAATGGTTTATTGATTTTTAAAGAAAATTTTCTTCTCTGATGACGCGAGGTCTATTTCCAACACTCTGGATGCCAACAAATAAAAATTCAGAGTTCACATTAGTTGTGTTCGTTGAATTTTACCCAGGGTCGACCCAGGTTTTCTTGACAGCCCCGAGAGCTGTCAAAAAATCCTGGGTTTTTTGGTTTTTAAAAAAACGCACAAGGGTAGGTTTTGTGTTGTTGACAAAAAGAAAGAAACAAAAAATATTTGCTTCCGAAATTAAAACATGAAATGTTTTACAACACACATGTCAATTTGTTTACCTCAACTCGCCCCATCGTCCTAGATCTACTTCAGGGCGAGTTGAGGGCGAACCCATGTCTCAAAAAACAGAAAATTTGTTACGCAGGGCAAGTTAAGTTAAGTTAACAACTATTATTTTCATTTTTGTTGGTCGAGATCTTGTTATTTGCGATTGAACTTTTTTGCTGCCTTATTAGAATATTAACCGCAATAACCTCCGAAACTACTTTCGAACAAGTCATCACAAATTACCTCGAACCCATCAACTGTTGCAGAAGTGTAAAATGCTATCTTTTGTCTGAATTTATTTTTCATCATAATTACAATGTAAAGATACCAATTACTGCAGTGGAACCTTAAAAAAATTACTTGAAATAGAGGTTGGTAAATTTTTAGAGTAAGTAATATTTCTGGACGTTTTTTTTTTAAATAATTTAGAAATTTTTTTCAAAAATACAATAATTGTTGAATTTAAGTGGCTGAAGCGAAAGTATATTAACGTTTGCTTCTTTCTTCCCAAAAAACTTCATCACTATAATATGCTCGATCGCAATACAAAGTTTGACTTTTTCTTGTATTCATGCCATTTCATTAAACTGTTTAACCACTATAACAATGACTTACGGATATGAAACGTATTCCACAAAGCTCTGCTTTCCATGTCCGATCTATACCATTTTCCATGTCTGATAAATTTTCTATCTCATCTCAATTCTACCCCTCGATCCATACCAAGCACATATCTGTATCAATACAAACTGTGAAAATAGAGTTTGCTTTCCTTGAAGATTGAATCAAATAAGACAACCAAATGTCATATTCTATTTTTTGTATTTATTGTCATCCCAATTTTGTATTTTTTTTTTTTTCAATTAATTGATGAAAGCCAAAAAAAATCAAAACATAAAACGTTCATATGAAACAAATATACCCATTCATGCATACTAGAACTATATGCTGTCAACACTAACGGATGTCTTCGACAAAAGTTTTTTTACATTCTCAATCTAAAGTGAAAATTCAATACATTTTTAAGAAGCAAAGCAAGCAGTTATCTTTTCAATGATGTTAAAAAAATAATTAAAATCGTTGTTAACGTTGGTAAAGTTGGTAAAGTTGTTAATTTAAAAATAAAATATTGTTAACTTTCCAGGACAACTAACTTTTCGGGGAGAGTTAAATTTTTCGAGTTTCCACTGTATTAGACAAGATCGGAATTAAAAGAGAATCGGAGTCAACATGGAACCCTGGGCAATACTGGCATTTATTTTAAAAGTTTCAGACTTAAAACTTCTTGAATTGTATGGTCCGAAATGTTATTTTTTATCTTAATAAGCTAGTCTAAGAGCCGACATCAAATTTTGGGACTGATGGTATAACCAAAATTAACATACCTATAACTTGTAGTTGTTTGCAATCTTGTATCGACTTCATCCGTCTTGCAGGTTCTTTTTTCAGCCCGGGGCGGGCGTTTGAAAAACTTTATTTTTTTCTATTTTGATTTGATTGGTATATGACCACTTGAATGCGTATAGAAACAATAGATAATTGCAAACTGATAATATCAAATCAAAGGGTTGCCAGGCGCACCTCAAAGAGGACAAAAACCAACTTTTGATGACTAATATATTATTAAATAAATGATACACCGAAAAATCCTCTGATTACAAAAATGCCAGTCACGGACAATTTATTTTCACCCTAAAGTACTATTCACATGAGCACGAACAACGACCAACGAATGAACGAATATTCGTCGATTTTGACATTTCTTTCACATGAGAGTTTTTAATTCGTCGTGAATGACGTTTCACTTTGACAATTGTTTTTTTTTTTTGTTTATCATTATTTTGTTTTGTTTTGAAAACAAACTATTAAGAAAATGCGGTCGAAGCTATATTTGTTAAAAAAAAGGTTATTGGTGTCACAAAAAACAAAACAAGAAAAAGATTTCATGTGCATCCACTTAATGCAAAGAATGATTTTTTTAGGCTAAATCCGCGCGATTATTTTATTCGTTGCGAGTGTGGATCGAAGTGGAACGCGAATAAAGTTTGACAGTTCGTTTCAACTAGAATTTTTTTCGCGACGAATAAATTTGTTTTCTTAAATTTATTAATATGTGATATTAAAAAGTAAAAGTATGCATCATAAATCAAATAGAAACTATATTGCTATCGTTTTGTTAAGAATTTATGTGGAAATATGTCTTCAAACGTATATAAACTCACATTTTCTAATTCATTCGTCGTTCGTTGGTCGCGCTCATGTGAATAATACTTAAGGGTCGCCTCTAAAGTTTATGTCAAAAAAAGAACTTTTTTCCTTAATGTGTAAATAAATAATAGTCCAGTCAAAGCGGCGTTAAAATCGGCCTCATGTTACAAAAAATATACACATGTTTTTTTTTTAATTTTATGTTTTTTGGGTCGCTGAATTCGAATCTGAAGAAATCCAACGAAATTCCCTGGTGCGTTTTGAGATACACGCGAAAAATCGCGGTTTCGGTTTTTTGCTAACATCTCGGAAACTATGTGTCTAAACTGAAATTTTACCACAAAAAAATTAAAGACCATTAAATTTCCTACAAAATTCATGCATTCAATTTCAAGTTTAAAGCTTTGCTAAAACACAACTTAATAAGGATAAAATGTATTTTTATTATAAGCTTCACTTAAACTACGGGTTTTACGGAAAAGTGACATTTATTCTATTGAATTTTAAAGTTAATATACAAACGAGCATGTTAATTAAAAATAAATAGTCCCGTACAAAGTCATGACACTTTCATAACAAAAAAAAATAAATATCAAACTCCCTCATCCAAAAACATTATTATCCCTGAGGCTTTTAAGCAATAAACAAAGAATTAACATGTTGGTTCCACCATCGTCAGCAATGTTGGAGATTTTAAGGATCCAAATAAATTTCGAATCATTCTGGCACACGTAAGTTATTGACCTTTTCATGGTATATGGTTGCTATAGATTGCATATCCATCGAACCCCATAAGAACTGAATGTAACGGCACCACCTCAGCATAAGAGTTCGAGCGAGAACTTTAACGCGTGAACTTAAATTGACATAATTATGTAAAGTGACAATATTATTGTAAAACACTATTTGCTTCAGGCATTATTACAATATACAAAGCTTGTTCTGGCGGGTGGATTATTTAATTTCAGAACAATAAAATGCGATTATGCTAAATAGGTAAATGTATAATAATTAATCGCATTGACCATATTGCCTTGAGGATATAAGGACTGTTTGTTTGACATCTTTTGGGTATGTACTCTTAATCTATGAAGTCAAATTTGATGGAAAAAGGTAAGTATTGTTTTCATGTCGATTATCAAGTAAGCACTTCCACTTTGTCGTTCGGTTGTCAAAATTTGTCGCGGAAATTTGTTGGAAAATAATTAATGACAGTCTTAAGTCTTAACCTTACACCCAAGTTAGCAATGACAAACCAGAATTGGATCATATATGTACAATCGAAAATAAAAACAAATAACGGATATTTATTTGTTTCATTTTGGCAAAGAAGGTTACAAAGTTTGAAAAAAATATCAGCGAGCTATTGATTAGTATCGATAAACCTTTACTCCGGTACATGAGTGCTTTGGTTTCGTATAAACAAAGAACTTTTGTCCACTTGTAAACCAATGTTAATTCTTCCAACCGCTATGCTCTTTTTTGTCGATTTTTTTTTCTTCTGTTTTCAAGTATTGTGAAAAGAGATATTTATATAAGGAAAAATAATTATACATCCACATAATATTTATTTGATTCCAAACTCCTCCAAACATACCCTTTCCAGTTGGAAGATTATATTTTCTTTACAACGATTTATGAAAATGAAAAAAAAAATTCAATAAGCTTGCTGTCCCTTTTGTCACTTAATCCGGATAAGGTTAAATTTCAGAAGGTCACAAGGAAGACACACAAAAGGCATGTTTGGGTTTGAATGACCCTATACATTTTTCTTCTTCACTGTTGATATTTCTTTCCCTATATATAGGATGTTAAATACCGATTAAATTCATCCTATATTCCTAACACTTTAAGACATTCATTTCATTCTTCAACACAGACAAAAAATAACCAAAAATATTCTATTAAAATAGTTTCCTACGAGAATGATAATAGTGTTGACACAAAAAGGTTATGACCCGAAAAGAAAGAAGATATCCCATCTTAAATGTTTTTATCGGCATCTTGTTCCATAACTGGTCTAAAGGTTATCTTTACAAATGAGGCATAGCGATAGCCAAATCTTTTGTAGGAAATGAACAAAAAAGGATTTCAAAACATAACATTGAGTTGGGTTCAAGTCTTTAAATAAATCCTTTTTTTTTTCGTTAACTTATTCTTAAAAGAAAACCAAAGACTTCAAACTTTTTACATAGAAACGTGTTGTTAAATAATTTAATCAATAAGTTCGTTCGAGCAAAATAATTTTCTAGAAATAAAATAATAAAAGTTTCACTAATTATCCTTCTTCTTCTTAAGTAAATTTTTATTAAGAAATCTTAGGAATAGTATAAGTGTAGATTCAAAGCTTTTTGCTGTTCTGTGAGTAAAGGTATTCCATTTCATTTCCGTTAGTGGAAGTAAATTTGTTTCTATATATAGAATAGATAAATCACTTCTTTTTATAAGTATAAAATAAGTACTTTAATATCTCGTAGGTATACAGGAATAAATATAAATAAATATGTTTTGAGGTCTCTAACTATTCTAACCGAGTCAAATAATGGTTAGAAAAACGTATGTTTACATTTAACATATTTTTACTCATCTTGGCTGTAATTTTTTTTTTCCTTAAGACACATGTCTTTCAAATGATTTAACCGATTAAAATATCGACTTTTTGTTTACTTCTTGAACAAAAACCAAGTTGTAGGCTAATAAAAAAAAAAAAAATGCCAAATTCCGAAAAAATACCGACAAAGCTGGTATTCTCTCTGAATTTCTATCTTGGTCTCCGGCCATTTTTATTTTAATAAAAAATATATTAATTAAGTGGCACTGACAGCTCCGAATAACCACGGCCTAGTCACTTAAAATCTTAACTCAAGCAATCCTTTTGTGTGCATTGTTATGTTCTACTACAGGATTGGAGGGGACCTACAATTTTTTTATCGAGTCCGAACGACTAATGTGAGATGCACTTTTCATATTGTATGCATGCCCAGTTTCTGGCACGTGCGCTAAGACTCATATTAAAAAAACTTCAGATTTCGCAAAATAAAACTTAAAATATGATGTGAAATCTCCCTTGGCTATTCTCGACTCAGGTCTTGCATGACCAAACTGGGGTGTATCAAGTCGCGAAGAAAATTGATATTCTCAACCAAAGGTTCAGCTTAAGATGTATAGATTCAAACAATATTCTCATACAAAATTTAATTAATTAGCGATTTCAATTTCAAAAATGTTTGTAAAACTTATTTGTTTCTGATTATTGTTTAATTATTTGTGAAATTGTATGTTCTTTTACATTTTTAATTTTGTTATTTAATTGTTTATATTATATATTGTTTTTATTTTAGTTTATATTTGTTTGTCTGCTATTTATTTATTGTTTAAATATTTGTGCTAATTTATTTATTTGTTAATTTATTTATTTATTTGTTAATTTATTTATTTATTTGTTAATTTATTTATTTATTTGTTAATTAATTTATTTATATGTTAATTTATTTTTTAATTAATTTATTTATTTGTTAATTTATTTATTGTTTTTGTAAATTATTTATTTATATAATTGTTAGTTTATTTATTTATTGGTTAATTTTTTTATTTCTGTGTTACTTTATTTATTTTTTTTTTGATAATTAAGTTACTTATTTATTATTTTTTCTATTATTTATTCATTAATTATTATTTATTTATTTATAAATTTAAAGCCTTATTAATAAAAAATAAAGTGCAACTTTAAGTCTTATTTCCAAATTAACTAAAAATTTTACACTCAACAAAAATGCAACTATTTACTGATCCAGTTGGTTCCAGAACATTAGTAATACATGGATTAGTTTTCTTAAAAAATTGGACTTGAAATTACAATTATTTCTTATTAATAAGGCAGGTATTTATTTATTAAATAAATAAATTTATTTATTTATTTTTTTGTATACTCCTTCTTTCTGTTACATTCATTCTTAGGTCTAAGATCTTTTTTCTAGTCAATCCTTATTTTATCTTAATCTGTTAAAAATGAAATTCAAATGAAGGTTTTTATCATAGTTTCCTTCAAAAGTTTTTACTTATTTATAATGTAAGACATACTTTAAATATCCTATCTCTGAGCAAGCTGTAAATAAACAAATCTATCATCATCACTTTTCATGACAATAATACTCTTGGAGGATTCTTCACTCCCTCGCAAGAGGCAGTGCTCCTGAAAACAAAATTATGTGTACTCAGGGCTTGAACCCAGACCTCCGGCGTGATCTTTCTACACTTTGCCTTAGGGTTAGGGTTAGGTTAGGTTTGCGGGTTGCTGAAAGAGAGCCATAAGCTCAACTCCAACGCACCTAGGTAAATGAAGACCATTGTGATTCATATTGAGGGTTTACTAATTCCTCATCTTACCATAATTGAAGTCCATTATACGTCCATAGTTTTATTCTGGGGCGTCTAACTATCCGCTTTCTTTTGCGAATCTGCAAAGATTTGTTAGTGGGCACTCTGATATTTCTTCGATGTTTTCAAAGAAGTATTTCTCTAGAGTTGTATTTCTTAGTTGGCAGAGACTATAGGACAGTGTTAGAGGAAGTAGGTTATGTCCTCATATGGCTCTTCCTCGTTACTACACATCATCCACACAAGTCGTTTTCAGTTAGACGTAGTTTTTTAGCATGATATCTAAGCATGTTATGGTCAGTTAAAAAGCTTTCCAACGTCGATACTGGCTTTCTGTCTGATTGCGTGATAGCATTTTTTCTTTTATTATTGTATTGCGGCCATAGTCTTTTACCCTAGTCACAGATATTTATAGATTAGCCCATCTCGACAGTATTTCACATATTACCTTAAGTTTGAGGTCGCATAGAGAAGGTTTTGCTATATTTTCTGAGAGTTCTATGTTAAGTGCTGAGCCTTTTCTTGCCAATTCTACTTGTAAAACGGTTAAACAAGTAATTTTAATTGCTAATCCTATAAGAATAAGTGACTTAATAATAACTGAAACCATGAATTTTCACAACCTTAATGAACTTGATGCCAATCTTGATATCAAATGCTTTTGAAACACAATTTAATTTGTCGAAATTTTGAATCTTGGTACTTAATTAAATCTCAATAAATCTTTAATAAATTTTTAAATCTTTTTTTTTTTTGAAAAAGTTCCTCAATTTTACAACGGATTAAAGCAACTGAATTTACAGGAAATAGAATTAATTCTTACAGATCAAATGCAAACGAAAGTTTATTTATTTTTAAAAATTCGTATGCTGATGTTTAATTTAAATTCAATTTAATTAAGAAATCCAAACAGGAAATTATTTTAGCTTTTCGCTCTACTTTTCGTAGCGTAGCACAACTTTTCCCTTTTTTAAATGCATATACACAATATTTTGTGTTTACTGAACTTTCCCGCTTATAATTTCACAATAAGCACCAAAAGTTAATACCTTGAATGAATTCGCAATTTAAAATTAGCAAAAATTGTCTGCTTTAACTCGCATGATGTGAAAGAATTAATGTAAAAAAGAAAAAACTATTCTAATCCCAGATGGGTAAAGCAGAATTTCTCGAAAATACCTTGCACATTATGAAACATTCCCTTTCTGTGTTGTAACACAATTTAATAAATAGCATTTTCTAGTAACGAAGTAAAAACTTTATTCCCTGTGTCGTACCGTTGCGACTTAAACCTTTTATACTATATTCCTCAATCCTTAACCAACAACCATACTGACCCTGTTTTCCTTTGCTGTGCAACATCTATGTTTTCATCGTTTGCATTGCAATTGCGTTATGTATGTAGCTATTCATATTATCCTGAATACGTGTGCAAATCTTTTGCAATTGCAATCCTTTTTCTCACTATAATGATGATCAGCAGATAATATTAAAATACCCATGTAAACCTTGGAAAAAGGGTAAATCAAGAATATGTGTGCTAGACAGAAGGGATCACTTGTTTACCTACTTGTGTTACGTTTTGTTGAGTCAATTGGTATAATAGTTAAATAGGGTGCTTTGAGGTTTAAAAAATGTATTTTATTCTGAAGAAATTAAAAAAAAAACCTTTCTTTAAAGGAATGTAGGCGTTGACTAACATCCAGAGACTTGCACGCATTGGATCAACCAGTGCCTTGCGCACGACACCTACGGCGGGCTTAGAAACCATACTTAAATATCTGCCAATACTTAAATATAGCCAATCTAATCTATGGGGATCCAGTTTAACTGGATACTCTGAAATTTTGAACATCCACACAGGAACAAATGTAGAGTCTGACAACATAGTTCCCTTTACAGATTTTGAAAGGCCATTCCAATGCTTGTTCCCAAGTAGAGAGGAGTGGACTATTAATGAAGTTTTACAACTTACAACCAAATCCATCTTTACAGACGGCTCAAAAATGGATATAGGTACTGGGGCTGGCTTCTTCTCTATAGAAGGCTCGATCAGGCTACCCAATAACAGCAGTGTATTCCAAGCAGAGGTTCTAGCAGTAACGAAAGCTGCCAGAGTGGCATCAATGATATGGCACTACCCCGAGAGGATATTTACCATTCTCATCGATAGCCAGGCAGCGATAAAAACATTTTCTGCTGTTGAAATAAAGTCCAAGCTTGTGAAAAGCTGTCGCGAAGAGCTTAAAGTTCTTGCCACACAGCATAATATATAACACTTTGCTGGGTCCCCGGTCACGCAGGTATCATGGGAAATGAAAAAGCTGATGAATTGGCAAGAAAAGGCTCAGCACTTAGCCTAGAACTCCCAGAAAAGAGCGTAAAACCTCCGCTATGCGACCTCAAACTTAATATAATGTGTGAAATCCTGGCAAAAGCGAACTCAAAAAGGGCCAACCTAAACACTTAGTGAGGAAGGTAGAAAACTGTGGCCGCAGTACGATAAAAAAAAACGAATGCAATCATTCAAAAAGACAGGAAGTCAGTATCGACGTTGGTAGGTGTTTTAACTGGCCATAACATGCTAAGATATCACGCCAAAAAACTACGTCTAACTGAAAACGATCTATGTAGAGGTTGCAGTGACGAGGAAGAACATGAGGATATAACCCACTACCTCTGTCACTGCCCCAGTCTCTGCCATCTCTGGGGAAATACTACTTCGAAAGCATCAAAGAACTATCAGAGTGCCCAATAACAAATCTATATAGATTCGCAAGAGGACACGGATGGTTGGACACCCCGTGATGATACTAAGGAACTAAATATGGACTACGAGTATGGTAAGATGAGAATCGGTAAACCCTCAAATGGGCATCACAATGGGTCTACATTGACCTGAGCTGGAGTTGAGCAATTGGCTCTCCTACAGCAAGCCGCAAACCTAACCTAACCTAAAGGAATGTAATTATGTAGCCAAACTACGTTTCATGATAGAGGCGTCTATGGGCAAAACCAGCATTTATATTTTAATTTAAGTGCAGAAAAAAATTATTATTATTAATAAATCGAAAATCCGATGATAAAAATAAGAAGAACAAGAAAAAAAAAAATTAAGAAAGAGAAAAAACAAAGGAAAACAGAAAAATAAGAAGATGAAGAAGATAAGGACATAACATAGAAGATAAGCACATAACTCTTTCCAACATTATAAATTTCTGATATAAAAGAAATAAAATAAATAGTTTATTAGATAACTTCCTGATGATAGGCTATCACTAACTTTATGAGGTACGGTCTTGAATCTAGAACTAAGATTTTTTTTAAGGTAACTTGACGGTATCGAAGGTAAATCAATCAATTCCGTCATATGAAAAGCTTGATCAGAGTAGAAATTAGAAGATACCTCGGAAGATACAACGAATAATTTAAGTCAAAAGTATTATGGTGAACAAAATACAGCTCGACCAACTGGTATATTTTCATGTACAAAAAAGAAACGCTAAAACCTCCTTCTGTAGGCATTATCCCACGACTTTCAGTTTCAATATTGAAAAAGGAAAGCTAAACATAAGAACTCCAGAAATAAGCAAATGCATTAGCACGTGAATAGAACGCAGTTCGAAACCGAAAGGCTTGTATCGCCAACTTACGGAATCCCATCACTAACAAAATATCCTTAGGTGAATGGGTGAAATGGAAAAATTGTGGGAATATCTCACTACAGTTCATCTGTTTAATATTTAAGATTCATTGCAACTGAAAGCTTACAAGTCAAAAACGTAAAACTTTGAAGAAAAAAACAAAACCAATTTTTTTGTGGAAAGGTAAAGATAATTTAAATGACACCCTAAGGAATAATTTCAGGAAATAAATTCGCCCACTAAAGTCCTATGAGATGACCTAGTTTCTCTTTTCGATAAGTTTGTATTAAGAAAATTTTCACAATAAAAGTTTTCACTTCTGAATGTTTGTTTCATAAATACATATATAAAACCTCCTAGTGAATTCCAAGTTTTGTTTCATTGATTTTTTGTTTCTCGTTTAAGTTACAAATTCATCTTTACCTGAGGTAGAAGTTATCTCCATCACAGCAGGAACAAACGTTGAAGCTATTCAAATAGGAAGAAGTATTTCTTCTAGATACATTTCCAACGAACTTAAATGAATAAAGGAAACTTGAAAAATTCAATTTTATATTCAAGACACCATTTTCAATTTTGACAAAAAGAAAGAAATTCAAATACAATTTTATTTCTTAGCCAAATTTTTTGCAGACGGTTACATAAAACGTCAATCTATCGAATGCATTTCGTTTAACAGCACCAGCAAAGTGAAATCCAGGATTTCAGAAATGATCCCTTCTATACTCTATACATACACTCTCTTTGTCCTTTACGTTATGGAAGTCGCTGAAGTAGGAAATATCGAGTGTGAATATCAAGAGGACTTGTTTCCGTATTTGCGTTGTGTAAAAGGATAATATTGGATTTTTTTTCACATTGTATAGATACTCGTTCGTTCAACGTTTAGAGTGGCAAAGGACCTACAAAAAAAAAACAGGATATCGTGTAGTTCGTTTTTCGCGTGGTTTGATACGATGAAATCTTGTTATTCCATATCAGTGCTCATATAGATGGCGATAGTCCTCAACTTTGTATGTATGCATGTCGACGACAGAAGCTTTTATTCTGGAGTTTGGGCACAGAAATTGGTTTCCATCGCTAATCCAAAAGTATTATTCGGGTAAACCAAAACTTATATGGAAGGAGGGCTTTTAATACACATATATATAAAGGTGTAGCACTGATGGGTTGGATGGAATACATGTTATAAGGAAAATTCAACGCTATAGACGATTAGACGATTAAAGCAGAACATAGTCGTATTAGTATTATGAATCCTTTATGAGCAATTTGTGGTGAGTCTGAGTAGTAGCAAAGGATCTACCTATATGTACACCTATAAGGTAGGCAATAAAAAGAACACGTCGTTTATTTAATAACTTTAATGGTTAACATGATGTTCGAAATGATGTGCGACGGCTTAAGTTTATATTTTCTTACCCTTGAATGATGGCGGCTAAGAGGAGAACGAAATTTTCAAATTATATCCTTGTAGGGAGAATTTTTTGGCGAAGCACAAGACAGACTGACGATGATCGATACGAAATTTTGTTTCTTTTTTATTTATTTAATATTTTCTTTTAACGTCATGACGTGTAAAATTGATTGGATAAATATAAGCATGCTACCACCAAGGAACTTATTTTCATAAGGATGAAAAGATAATGCAAATTTTAACAGAATATATGCATTTTTTAGTTAATAGAGGTCTGTTGCAACTATAAGATAATTGAAAAAGGGGGATTTTTGTACATATTTGTATGAAAAAGATTTTTATAATCTCTTGAATCTATGCCAAGGGTGGTGATGGTGAACCATACTTACATACTTAGATGGTGGTCTTGACCAAATAGTCTTTCCAGCCAACTCGGTCTCATTACTAACATTCTTCTCTTACAAAATTGATTTAGGTTTTATTCACACATGGTGTTCTTTATCTGCTGCGAGCACCATCAAGCGTAGATTCCCAGACTAGTCAGGCTGTGGTGCATTACTGTTCATATATGCTGCTTGTGTCTCAACCATCTCACCTGCTATATTTTAGCCAACGCTTTATAGTTCGTAATGAGACTCATCGTTGAATCTTTGGCCCCACTCTTTACCAATACACATTGGGAAGAAAAAAAAGCAAATCTTCATCCGTTCTTGGCAAGGTCCAAGGTTCTGCAGCAAAAAGCAGGGCAGGACAAAGAAAGGTCTTGTAGAAAGACTTTATGGTTCTCTAGGAGACAGCCTCACTTCTTAATGCCTTTTAAGACGGAAGAAACAATGGTAGCTTTATAAGATTGACTCTTCGGTTGAATGATCATTTTGCGATGTAGTAGTGGATTAGACGGACTTTGTCTTTTTTAATACCTAGAAGTTCTACATATCCATCATAAGAATTGGGTACGAAAAATCGATTTTCAAAATGTCGACTGTTTAAAATGTCGACTATTTAAAGTATCGACTTTTAAAATATCAACTGTAATCGATGTTTTGACAGTAGATATTTCAACTGTCGACATTTTGATTCTCCACCACCAACGTTTCCATTACACCACCATTTCATTGCTAGATATTTCAGTGTAACCTTTTCAATCCCAAATATATACAGGGTGATTGGTATAAGATGCACCAAAAAGCTTGAGCGTGTAGGTGGGGTTAAGACAAAAAAAAATCGTATAGGAGGGGGGGAGGTCTATTTCCCCCCGTTTAGGCGGGAGGGGCAATTTTCTAAAAAATTGACTTAAATAAGAAAAAAAAATTGTTCAAAAACAACGGTGAATGATACAAGGATTTGTTAAATCTTTTTGAAAAGCCAGAAAACTATTCTTTTATTTTATTTTTAAATTAAATTGTTTAAGTAAACAGTTTTAAAAAAAATTAATTTTCAAACTCAAAATTTTGAAAAAAAACAAAAAAAAAAGTTTTTTAAACTATTTTTTTTCAAAATTTTATGTAAATAACTATTATTTTTATTTCCAAAATTAAATGCTCTTATTAATTCTTGATTAAAAAACAGAAAACCGGATGCCAAAATATATCTTTGTTTTTGAGAAATTAAGAAAAAATTGAAGTATTTTTTCCAAGAAAAACATTTTGGCATCCGGTTTTCTGTTTTTGACTAAAAATTAATAATGGCATTGAATTTTGAAAATAAAAATAATAAAAAATTACATAAAATTTTGAAAAAAATTAGTTTAAATTTTTTTTTTTAATTTTTTTTTCAAAATTTTGAGTTTGAAAATTTTTTAAAATTGTTCTCTCAAACAACTTAATTTAAAAATAAAATAAAAGAGTAGTTTTCTGGCTTTTCAAAAAGATATAACAAGTTTTTGTATCATTCACCATTGTTTTTAAATAATTTTTTTTCTGATTTAAGTCAATTTTTTAGAAAATTGCCCCTCCCGACTAAACGGGGGGAAATAGACCCCCCCCTCTCGTTCGATTTTTTTCTTGTCTTAACCCCACCTACACGCTCAAGCTTTTTGGTGCATCTTATACCAATCACCCTGTATCCTGTATAGGTAAGCGCCGGGCATACTGCCCAACTGCAACCCCCTGCATTGACCATACCATAGGATTTGGAGTGGATGCAAGTATATATTGGTTTGTCGAAATGCCGGGGGTGATCCAGCAATGAAACGGTCAAATAATATCAAATATCGGCCAATTTTTTGGACTTCTAGTCTTTTTGCCGACATTTTGTTAAAGAATTAGACATTTTTCCAAGTCAATATTTTGAAATGTATTAATATTTCGAATTTTACTTGTCGGTGAAAAAAATCGTCGGCATTTTATCGTCGATCAATCGTCATGTTTTGTGTCAATCATTCGTACGTGACCGTCATCATGACGTTTTGGCGGAGTCGGAGATGTTTTTCCGATGACATTATCTTATACATTGATCGTGTGGCTTTACTTACGACTATATTCCAGCCTCATCTTGACAGTGGTTTCAGTTCTGGCTTTGTGGCCTTTGCGTGGATCGTTTCTTTCTTTAAGAGAACTTTTGACTATTTTACTTTTGACAATAAGATACTTGATGATGGACCTGACAGTCGTTTTTCTACTCAGGTATTCTGCGTGATACCTGGAGGGCCTCTTTCTAAGTTGCATGTGCTAGCCGGTCCCGGTAATCTTCATCGAACCAGATATTTTGTTGTAGTTGTCTAGTGAAACCTAGCAAATCAGTTGCGTTGGCTGGCACGATTCCTATAATTTCTACGTTTTTAAAATGTTTCTGAAAAACTTCGTGTTTTCCATTTTTTCAAAACAATAAAAAACTAAAAATTTTCCTTTTTCATTTGCGAAATATTGAAAGTTTCCCATTGCGAACAGGAAACAGAGAAATGTTTGCAAGCGTCCAAACCAAAAAAGCATTAGATATTAAAACTTTGTATGGGAAACATTTTAAAAAGTTTTCTTCAATCCTCTTACAACTTGAGCGTTGTCTTGTCACTCCTGCTATCGGAAGTGTGGATCGAAAAACGGGTTATATAAGTATTCTGCCTTTTTGCACATGTTACGGTTTCTTTTTTGTTACAAGAACTCAAGGTGCACATTCTGTGATCCTTTTAACCAACTTTAATAAGAATTGTTAATTAACTCTTGAGAGACCTTAACTTTCATTTTAATCTGGCTCGAGGATCTTCAACCAATATGCCAAGTCACTTGAGGAATCACGATGTTTTTCCATTCTGTTCTTATACCCTGAATTACATTTTTTTTATTTTATTGGGAAAACCCCGAACTGATATGTGGTGTTTGACATCAGCTTGACTAAACGGTTACTAGCAATTTTTCGTATCACATTTTTATTTGTTGAATTCGGAGAAGGAAACATTTCCTTCACTGATCCTACATTTCGGTAGCTGATCCGCTTAAAAATTCGGAATTGTGAATCGTAAAATCTATCAAAATTCAAGTTTTTTTTTATCTTTCCCAAAACTCTTATAGTGTATCTTGTCTTTTCCAGAGTTTTTCAACTTTTCGACTTTGATACTTTGTTCTTCTTTTCAGCTTCGTTCTGCTATTGGTAATTTTAGCCTGATAGCAATTTAATCATTTAAATGTCCCTTACAATATTCTCGCCACCTGAGAAGAATTTTCTCGTCAACCATTTTCATTATTCCATTTGAATTCGCTTTTAAAAGAAATGAAAAAAAAAGTAATACAAGAACGAAAATTAAACTTCGCATAAATCTTTTTCTGTCGGTAAACTCAACACCAATGGCAAAACTCCAATTATTATATTCCAATACCTCTCTTACCTTATTGTGAATTCAACGGCATTCCTTCTTACAACCCATATTTTACTTTCTGGTTTAGTTGTTTTCGTTCGTTTTCCCCCAAACCCTCAATTACTGACCGAATCACGGAAACAACTATATTCAGTCATGCCTTACAGTCGCTTCCAGTACAGTTGAGTGCAACTGAATCTTTTTCACGTTCCAGCCATTTAATGTTTGCCAAAAAACTGAACAAACCATACGCTTCGATGAGTTTTTTTTTTCGTCCTGGGCCTTACACAAAACCTATAGATGAAGGTAAAAACCTTTCATACAACTCTATCTGGAAATCCAATTATTTCTTAGTTTTCACTACCAACAGATTTTTCTTTTTCTTTTTTCCTTATTACCAAAAAGTAAGTATAGGGTGTCTGGAAAGCAAATCCCAGTACACTTACACTAACAAGGACTCAACTAATTCAATTCACATTACATGCACCACACCAAAGGAGCCTGCAGAAAATTCCACTCTGCTGCAACTTGTTGCGAAAGTAATAGTTTTTTTTTTATGTTCTGTCTGTCGAAAAAGCTGAATTAAAGAAGCAAGGCAACCGATTTTTTGTTGTATGCCAAGTGTCTACTCAACTCAGTGTACGGAAGGAAAACGAAGCAAACAAAACGTGTCCTTTGTGGCTAGGAGAGTATTTGCAAAAGGATCACGTAGCTTAAAATAATTCTCTCCTTGGTTGATTACGTCGCCGTCTTCGTCTTCACTTCAATGTCGTCGTCTCATAGCAATTTCAATTATTCAATTCCCATTGAGGTCCATAAACTTTAAGAGCTTTATCGAGTAAGAGACTCTTTGATGTGAGGCTGTATTATCATCCTTTTGTTTTATCTTTAAGGAAGTTAGACGTGCGGTAGTTGGTTTATGGCGCCCGCCATCACACTTGAGATTTTTTATTTTCTTCTACCACTATAGCTATTTAAGTTTGTGTTTTTGAACATTGTCTAGAGAGTATCTATATATTGTTTTACATTGAACTACATTTAAAGGATGTGATCCTTTTAGAGCTACGGATGGAATTGTTAGATTGTAGGTATACATGTCGGTACTACTTTTCACTAGACTGATGTTTTGTGTGAGAAAAAATTCGGAGGTTCCTCCTAACCAAAGTGGAGGTTAAGGTGCAAATACATGAAGTCAGCATCACACATGGGCCACCACAATTTTAAGACAAAAGTATTTCATTCGTTCAACACAGTTTAGACTTTAGTTTATTTTTAGTAAGGAGAGTGTAAAAACTAAACCACTGAACCGATTAATGTGATATTTTGAGGAATGATAAATAATCAATGACAAAGGAAGTCAAAGCATCTCATTTTCAATATTAAAACCATTTTCCACGCTCATTTTAAATCAAATCGATCCAGTTTTCCCACTCTTTTTTATGTATTTTTTTTTTTTTTGTATACTCGTTCAATAAAATTTTAAGTACTTGAGTCATTTTGAAAAAATTTCAGACATGACAAAGAAATAGTATAAAGAATAACCATCAAAGATAAGACAAAAAATCTGAAATTAGAAATTCCATGCAGTTTTCCAGTAAGCAAATCTGGAAGGTTCAATAACGAATTCAAATAGACGAAATTTTAAATTGACATTTTTGGGAAATATCTCCATTGGACAAAAACCTCCCAAAAACATGAAAAATAATGGTACCTTCCATATAACCGAAATCGAAAAACCAATTTTCCACGAAAAAAATACGATCAATTTTTATAAAATTTCACTTACATGGTTTGTTAGCAATGAGAGGAATTTTTTTTTTTGGAAAAATGCTCTTAAACGGTACCTTCTTTTATTTTTTATACCGCCTATCTCATAACTTTGTTCACCGATTTTGATGAAATTCGATATAAAGATAGTCCTGATGCAATGCCTGATAAATAATGCACACAAATATTTCGAAAAAAAAGAACAAAAATTTTATTGGAAATTAAATTTTTTGTTCTAATTAATATTCAAGTCGTTAGCAAAAAGAGTAAGTTCGTGCGACTCAGTCGTGTTCTTTTTTTAATTTAACTTGCAGTGTGGTTATAAACGTTTTGCTACTTTTTACACGAACCCAATACTTGCCCTATTTAGCAGGTAAGAAAGTACAATAAAGAAAAATGTAAATAAATTAAAAAAAAGCCGTAGCCAGGGGGGATCATCGGGTTTGATCCTCCCCCCCCCCCCGAATTTTTTTTGAAAATCATACTTTTGGCTTCTAATAACATTTGTACTCAAATTTCTTCACAAAATATTCCTAGCAAACAGTTTCCAAACGCAAGCATAAATATCTTTGCGTTATAAGGATTAGGAAAGATTTTCAAATCAATATTACCTACAGTACATAATTTCATTTGATTAAAACACAAATACTACACTAATTCGAAGAATTTTTTGTGCAAAAATATTTTATTTTATAAATATTCGTTGTAAGAAATGGATTTATTTATTTTCTTGATGAAATGTAATTTTTCTAAGGGGCTGGTTATAGCGATCAGGAAAACCATCAGGAAAATTTATAACAAATGAAATCAAGAATTATTTCCTGTATCCATGTTCTGTAGCTATCTCATCGATATAATTTATTGAGAAACGATGAAATTTGGAACGAAACTCATTTTATCGCCTCAATGAGGTTCTGTAAATATGTCAATCGATAATTTCATCGCTTGGAATACATCGGAAAGTGCGATAAAACGGTGTTCTGTATGATCAAAAGGCATTAAAGTTTTCATTTCAAACGTCATTTCATTGTATTACCTACAGGCATGCAGGCGAGAAAAATGATTTCTGAACCAAAGAAAGTAAAAAATCAAATACTTTTCATAAATTGAATAATAAAATCGCGATTTTCAAAACCAAAGTCTTAAAGTCTCAGAAGTAAATAATAACAGTTCTTGTTTTTTTGTTAGTGCAATATTTTGAAAACCCGTTGATGAATTCTTATGAAATTAACTTTTGAGCTAAGAATTAACACTCTAGTTCTCCAAATTTGCAGTTTTCTTTTATTTTAAGTATTTTGACAAGAAAATATTGAAAATAGTTATTTTTTTCAGTGCTACTTTGGTGTCGTTTTTTTAGCCAAACCGTGGACATCTGTTAAAAAAATTTAGTCTCCACGACCTAGTTTCAAATTTGAAACAGACTGATTAAAATTGGTGGTTATGATCGTTAAAAATGGCTTAACTTCCTGTGAAACTTTTATTGCAAATTCCACCTTTTCCGGTGAGATTTCCGCAACTTATTTTGGTCTGATGAGCATAATTTTCTAAAACTTATTTTTTTCATTTATACCTATAATCTTTTGTGTTAACAACAAGACAGAAGAACACGTTTCTGTTATCCATTAATGTCCATAGAACTTTTAACGAATCTGTCAAACCAAGAAAATCACCCCAAAAATATTGAGGTAATTGGAGGGAAACAGAATTTTACCCATCAGAACTCCTGCGATGTGAAAGAGCCAACTATACGGAAAAATGATAATATAACCGCCTGTTAAAAAGCGCTATTACTTTTATTTTCATATATGACAGGTAATTTGACAGCTCAACTTATTACCTTCCAATGAAATTTCCAGTCGAAATGAGTCAAAAAGATGATGGAATGACAAAATCCACTTAACGGTTTTAGTTTTTTTTTCAAATTTTCTCTAAGCTATTATCTATTTTGATAAAACTTTGGAAACGTTATATTTTTGCAGTGCTGTTATAACAACTGCACCTCATCTTTTTGGTTTTAAGTTCATAAAAGAGATTTTAAGCTAACGATTTTTACAAATTTGGCCATAAACTGGATAACGCCTAGTTTTTTGCTAAGCAACCGTTTAATAAGAATATGTATTATGCCAAAGCCATATTGTAAAATTGTTAGCCTCTCAACTTAATTTGATAAATTTATTTTTTCTTTATTCCCATTCTCATAGTTTTCTACAAGAGCAAGTTCGTTCGACTGAGTCGAGCACTTTATTTATATCGATTACACGCTAAACTATGAAAATTTTTTCGAAAGAGTATAACACTCCCCCCCCCCTACCGAAATGATTTTCTGGCTACGGCCTTGAATGAAAATAGACAAAGTATATAGAAGTACTAATGTCTAACTTCTACAGTCTCTCAGAGTCCTAAATTTTATGTTACTGTGAATAATTTTTTATTCCTAAAACCATCATGGGTACAATGCTTTCAAAACATAAAAGTGGATTAAAATTAAATAACACGAAGAGTCAGCTATACACCATATGTAAGTACAGAATAAAACTCATATGAAGTTAAAAAAAAAAAAAACAGACAAAAGGATTGTTCAGTGATTACAAACAATTCAAACGATATGACGAACAAAGAAACATTCCTTTTAGGACTTTTCTATATAAAATTGGATTATAATTTTATACTTTTAGCTGTTCTATAAGTTTTATTGTGTTAAGCTGAAAATTGAAAGCCACGTTGAAAAGATGGATGTAAATGTAGATAAATATATTAGAAGGTTTTTGAAAGTATGGGAAGGAGATATAGATTAATATAATAGGAGCACCATAACCCAAATAGAATGCGTTGGGTACACTACACAGTAGACCGTAAAATATCTTTTTTGCATAATAAATTACATTGATATGACTATTATGATGATGACATCTAGCTGTCAACAATGGCTCTCTACCATTTTGAGGGAGTATCAAATTTTAATCTTGATTGTTACTTGCGATTATAGGTATCATAAGGCAAGTTATGCATTCGTGCAAAAAAAATTTCAGATAACAATCAAACATGACATTACGATGATAGCGAAGTCGAAAAAAGTGGGTCTGGAAATTCTGTCTGTCTGTTTGTCTGTCTGTCTGTCTGTCTGTATGTCAGTCTGTATGTATCAGCACCTACAGCCTAAACGGCTGTTCCGATTTGCTTCAAATTTGGTATGTAGGGTTTGCAGACCATTCCTTAGAGGAGAAATTGAAATTTTTGTTTTGGCTCAAAAAATAACGGTACCTTTCATATAACGGTTTTGGAAAAGCTTAATTTTTTCGAAAACGGCTCCAACGATTTTCTTCAACAAAATTACGGATGATTTTTATCTAATTGTCTTTTGTTAATTTCCAAAAAAAAAAATTTGCAAGCTTATTAACGGTACCTTTCATATAACCGTTATTTTCTTCCTGATATATCTCGTGAATCGATTTTAATTTAACTTTTTTTTAGAAAGAGATAAAACTTCGATATCATTATTTTGTAAAAATGCTTAGTTTTAGTATTAATTAATTTTTTAATTTATTTTTTTGTAAATTCAGTATTTGGAAAACGGCTTTTACTAAAAATTTTTTTTTTGTGCTAACTTTAAATTTGAGTTTTTCAAATTATTATTTAATTTATCAAACATTTATAAAAATTATTAAGTAAACACATTTACAAACCGCTCTAATGATTTAAGAATAATTTTGTTGGTAAACTTGCATTCAAGCAACAAAATTTTCTGCATACTTTGATTTTCGTTTGAATCTTCCTAAAAAGTAATTTTGGCACTTTTAAAAACAATTCCTATGATTTTATTCGTATTTTTCATTTTTATTAACAAACAAATTATTAAATTTATTTTTATTAAATTAAATTTTATTTTCGTGGCAAATTGCCTCAAGAACAAGTTCGTGTGACCCAGTCGTGCATTTTATTTAATATATCTTCAACGCAACGATTCATTTAAATGTTTCTAGTTGCTGCGGTGAAATAAAGCCGTTCGAAATTAAAGGCCCTCATGATTAGCGAATTGAACATTCGACTAGAAAAGTTTGACGAAAGGAGTTGTTTCTCTGTTGGAACGTCGAAGCTCGTTTTTATAATATTAATAAATCTTGGAATTCTTCATTTTTAGACGAACGCTTTACTAGACGAACGTTCGATTCGCTTATCATAATAGGGTCCTAGGCCATGCTCTTTAACAGCAAAACCTTTATTGTCATCGAAACGTAAGTGATAAAGAAGTTTATTTTTTCGTATTTAACATCAGTAGTTCTACATATATTTTAGTTAAAGCGAGCAACTTTTTGGTGGTCAGGAAAAATAGGCAAGCGCGTAGCGAAAACAATTTGAGCCATAGAAATACAATTATTAATAAAATAAGTATAATTTTGTCATTCAGACATACCTTCATTCGCATTTGTAATAATATTAGCAAGAACTTTATAATAAAAACGACATGTGTGGTTCTTTAAATCATATACACAAATAAAGCGCTTCATAGCGCTGAAGAAAATGACTTCTCAAATGCAGGCCACAAACGCACAAAAATATTGTCCCTGAGATATGTTGATTGTCATCACTGGACTGGAAATTGTCTTTTCATCTTTATAAGCCTCTGAAATATGATGTCATTTTTTCACAGAACCAGATTTGGCCGCCATGAACTTATAATTTGGAGTGCCACAAATCGGTTCGTAGCTAACGGAATGCAAACAAAATGAACATATTTTCACCAAAATTTGTTTCTTCTGGAATTGACGCTTCTATCAGATTTGGCATTGGATTCTTAACAGCAGGTTGATTAAAATTTCGAAGAAATATTCAATATTCAAAAACTATACTTCTATACAGGGTGTCCCGCGACTTAACGTCAAGCGGGTACCGGATGATAGGGTAGGTTATACCCGTACTGCAAATAGTAAGAAAAAAAAATATCTCGCTGGGTTACGTCATAAAAGCAATATTTAGAAAAATTATGAAAATCGATACCCATGGCCATATTTTTATGTTTGGTCACAAATTTTGATATTTTTCAGTGATTTTTTTTCCTACGTTATCCTTAGTAACCATGCTACTGAATGCAATCTCGAAATACAAAATAAATATTGTAAGTTTTGCAAGAAAAATGAAGTTCGACTGAGTCATTTTTCAAACAAATTTTGTAAGCAAACTTTAAAACATCATATTTCAAAAAAATTGTAGGATATTATATGCAAGTCGAAAGTATTACAAATTATTTTTGGAATCTTAAGGTGTTTCTAAAAGAATAGGTAGCATGCTAATGAAAATCTCTCGACCATACCCTATGTGGGTGGTTTGTTTTAGGTTGTTTTCTAAATACTTTGAAATTGCAAGTAAACTGAATAAAACCACAGAGCAGTCTGTTGCAGCATAAAGATTATAAATATTATTCTCTAAAATGTTGTTAAATTCATCGGGCACATAATGGTTCAGTAGACTATATGTTTTGTCTGTGTTAATATAGATGATTTGGTAATACAATCAAAACGACTATATTAAATATAACGTTTGCTTTCAATTTATAGAAAACTTGAAAATATTTGCAAAATAATAAACTGAGTTAAACTATTTTGATCGTGTACATGTGCATACCTTTACCAACCCCATAAATGCCAACACCATAACGCCAAAGGATTATGTTGTTATTCCTGAAATTGGATATCGTTACAGTAACTAATATGATATGGTCAACCGGAAACAATACAAGCTCCATTCTGTATCTCGTGTGGGTAATGTGAGGTGATGCATGGATATCGTTTGCACTTGCACAAGCTTCGTTTGACCCTTGCACACATACAGCAAATTGTTGGCGAGACCAAAAATTAAATGTTAAACCAAAAGATTGGCCGAACACTGAACAGCAAAACAATTTTATTTTTAATTTTACTCGCTGCTGGAGTTCGTGTTAATCAATATTTTATGATGATTTTAAAAGTGTCAATTAAGATTGAATTTTTTTTTTATTGCTCAATAGGGCAAGTATTGGTTTCGTGTAAAAAAAAAATCGAGGTTTTAATCAAAGCTGACATTATGATAAAAGTAGGTTTCGTCATGCCGTCCGTCGGTCTGTCTGTGCAGATGTGCGTATGTGCGTGTGTTAGGTTGTCTGTGCAGTGACCTACAGCCTAAACGGTTTGACGGATTTAGATTAAATTTTGTACGTAGCATTTATTGGTAATTCCCTAGAGTAGAAATTCGAATTTTTCATAAAAACTTGGTGTACGTTATACTTGCAGTAATCTTAACTGCATTTCAGGTTTTTGGCTAAAAATGCACATAACGGATATTAAGTGTTAACGGTTTTTACAAATTTAATAATGGCTGAACCTATTTCTTTTGAATTCGGTATATATTTTCAATCTGACATTTAGCACAAGATGGCACTCACAGTTTTTGAAGTCAGAATGATTCCTTGCATATTCCTTTTTATGTACCGAACTTTTTAAAAAGAGCGTTTAGCATATTATTATAAATTATTTGTTATTCGTACAAAACAAATTACCATTTCAGTATTCTGCTTTGTTGCTACCGGTTGCCGAAAGGTATCGGCTTCCTTTCGAATTTGTGTTATTTTTCTAATACTTTTTACTCTTTTTATGTTATGTCTGTTCTTCTTCTTCTTTTCCACTACTTTTTCCCAAATGTCTTACTATGTACTTTTTCTAAATTTAAGTATCATTTGTAATTTTTACTTTTTTACTTATTTAACAAGTTTCTACTACTTTTGTATAACTTTCATAGTTCTTTTCTACTGCATTTCTATTCTATATCTAACATCAACGTTTCTATTACTTTTCTCTTGTTTTATACATCTTAAATCTTACTAATATTTATCTACTGCTTCCTACTACTTTTTCAGTGTTTACTACTTTCTTAATACTTTTCTACTAATTTCTCATTATTTTGTAATCATATATTTTACTACTTTTTCGTTTCATCAATTTTTATTTATTTATTATGTTTTTACTACTTTTCTACTACTCTACTGCTATTTCTCTTCTTTTTCTTATTAAATTTGTTTTTATTTTTGTGGCAATTCAATTAATTTGGTTATGCTGTTGCTTTAAAGAAAAACATTCAAACTGTCATCTAGCTAATGGACCAGACTAGTCTCAATGATATTTGAAAACATTTTGAAGAAGCAAACGATAGATGCGACTTAATGCGATCAAAAATTAAAAGCAAACTTTGAATGTATATGACTGATGTAGATATTATATCTACATACATATATTAAAATCTTTTTTTGAATCGCAACCAACGTCAAAGCTTGAAAGAAGTCAATATCCAACATTATTATAAATAACGATTGATTTTTTTTTTTTCGAAAAAAACTCGAAGTTAACTTCAAACAACCATACACCAACAGGCACCAAAAATTTACTATAATAAATCTCTTGAATTGCTTTCTGAATAAACTCACAATAAATATTTACGCATTCATAAATCTTATCATCCATGTAGAACGTGCAGTGAAAATAAAATCCTTATTTTAAAAATCATTCGTTGGCATTATTATTTCTGCCAATGTTGACTTTTGACTGTTATGCCCATTCATTATATTGATGATGAATAATATTTCTGATTAACTTAAAAATCAGTTCAATGGTTCGTTATCCGTTTATTTTGGACGATAATTAATATAAATTAAAAAATGCTTCAATTGTTTTGCTTGCGTATCGTTATTTTATTTTAATTGATAATTTCATGTGGCGTTATGATTTCACTGATTCGTTATAACATTAATTATGAATCATGAAAGCAATAAATTTTGTCAATACAATAGATAAGTATTTTTATTTTTTTTTAATATTTTGCCTGGTGTTTATTGGAATGTTGAAATTTTAAATGTGATAATTACTGTTAAATTGAATTCATTAAATTATTCAAATAAATATAAATATAGAAATTGGTTTTTTATTGACAAGGAAATAATGTTTTATATAATTATTTATCTTTGATGTGTGCTCATTATTGATAAATAATTAGCTGAATAGTGACATTGTGTTTTGCATGAATAAATAAAATATTCCCTTAATTTCTTAATGAACGGATGTAATTGATTGTCTGTGTTTTGCTGATAACATACCATATTTTGTTGCTTCATTTCCTTTTTATCGAAATATTCAGAATATTTACATAACTATATAAGATAATATGTATTTATTCCTATAAAAGTTGAAAATTATCTAAAAATCAATTAATAATTGATAAAAGTACGACGACGTGGTGTAGTGGTTAGAATGACAGACCTACATATATGGACAATAGGATAGGTCGGTACAATATGAGTATATGATGAACTTCTACTTGCTTCCGCTTACGAGAAGGTTGACCCTATAATCATAGAGCATTATTCAAGAAAGCGGTGTCTTTTTGGATCTACTTCTCATTAACACAAGACAGAAAATTATATACTAACACTATAAATCAACGAATTGCGAATTCTCCCTCTAGGGAATCTCTAAAAAGTACTCCACACGAAGTTTGAAGAAAAAACTATCAACCGTTCAGGCTGTAGATCGGGGTACAGACAACCGCACATACGCACAGACAGACAGACAAAATAAATGTCATAGGAAAACGAGTTTTAAGAATTTTCTCGTTTAGTTTTAAGTAATATTGAATTTTAATTTAAGTTAGTTTTTACGCCAAAAGGCATTTTTAATACATAGTTATAGTATAATTTAGAGCGCCCTTATGGGGCCAGTAAGTTAGTTAAGTTATTCTGTAAGCTAGTTTTTAAGATTTTTGTCTAGCATTTAAGTAGTTATAAGATGAATTAAAAATAAAAAATTAAATTTGAAAAAAAAAAAAAAAAAAAAAAACCATGGACGGCATGATCAAACCTACTTTTTTGAGCTTCTCTATTACGTAATGTCATGTTTGATTAAAATCTCGAAATTTTTTGAAAAAAAGGTGGTCAGGGGACTGAGATTTTGCTACCAGGGGTCTGAAAAAAACTGTTATCTTAAAAATTTGCACTTATCCAGTTTAAAATATGACAATTTATTTAAATGGCAGAAAAAAATAAGCGATATCAGCATGATTTATTTGACTCCGAAAATGATTCTAAAAAAAGATTTTATAGCTTCAATATTTCCGTAAAAAAGTTATGTTGGATCATCGATTCAAGATTGCACATTAAAGCCCTCGGAAAAACCCGTTAAAATGCATCATCTTCTAAAGTTTTCTCAGACCTCTGGATAGTATTTTAATCCCTTTTTTCACAAAATTGCCAGGGGACTGGGATTTTCCCACTTTTCAAGCCAAAAAACATACTTGCGTATCATATAAAGAAAATTAATGAAGGAAATTATATTATGGGTTTTCTAAGCCGCTATATTATAATGCTAAAAAATACGCCGGCTTATATTGATTTTTTTATGTAAACACTCACCAGGGAACTGATAAACTGAACTGATAAAATCAAGAACCTTCTCACAAATGTCTTCTTCTTAACTTGTAAAGCAAACATATGCAATACACAAACACAATTTTTTTTTAAAAAGACAAGGCATATAAGATTGAAAATGTCAAAAAAATCTGTAATTTCAAGTAGCGAAATGACCCAAGAACCTGAATGTTAGTAGGTTAAAGGATTCATGCGGAAGGACCTAAGAAACTCTGACAATACAAAATCCAAAACATTTGTTTAGTTAATCCAAAGTTATCTCACCCGATTCGGTGAGTTACCTAACCCAGGTTTAATTTTAATCTCGCACTGAAAAACTGGGCCAAAGAGGAGAAAAAAAATGGATCCACTTATTTAACTAACTTAAAAGGACTACAAAAAAATAAAAAGTAAACAAAAAATTATTGAAAAATTATACAGGTGCCCCCCCCCCAAACTTTTTCTGGATACGCCACTGACAGCCAATACCGATTAACGAAAGCCTGCAATCAGCTCCAGTTATTGACAGAGAATTCCCAAGTTTCACAGCACGGATTTTACGTTGGATTTAATAATGGATAAGCATCTCTCGGGATAACAGAATTGGTATGAAAAAAATCTTTTTGTCTTATTGCCTGAACCACCTTAAAGCATTCACCGATTCAAATCAAATCATGGATACCTTTACCTACCCCTCACAAAAAGCGATCTAGAAATGCGTACGTCTTTAACGCGATCGAAGGCTTTTTCAAAGTCTGTGAATATAAGTTAGATTAGTACTCCAACGATTGTTGAAAAAAAGTGAGATTGAAAGTCAAGATCTGAATTGTATCCGCTTCAATATTATGGTCATTTACTACGGGAGTACGAATAAAATGCGTTATACCATGCCAGTTATTAATTATTGGTGTTCCTTCTTTTACTACCTTGACAATAACCTTTACAGTCCAGTCACTGGTATGTTCATTTTCAATTTTCATTTTCCGAATCAGTCTCCACTAGTAGCAGCAAAATACTTTCAGCATTCCAGCTATATCATTAACATAATCTAATTCGTCAAAAAATAACCACATTCTAAAATTTTAACGACCTCAGTAGGTTCAAAATTTAGCCATGGGAGCAAATTTAACAGCACTTTTAACGAAAATGGCACACGGCCTTAATTTTTTTTTCACAAGAATCCTATTAGATCTCATTTACTATCCGCGATGCAGCTTAGTGTCGCGCTTTGAGATTGGGAATCGAAATGTACGGAATAAATGGAACATGAAATTTCAAAAGTGATAGTTTTTACTCGAAGCAAAACCGACGAATAAATTCAACTTATTATACTCCTTTGATATGTAAAGTATAAGCCTTTCATAGTTAACAGAAAAAAAAACAACCTAACCAATATAAAATAAAATTTGGGATTTAACTCATGACAGGGATTGGGCTAGTCAACTTTTTAAGCCCAAAAAGTTCAATCAAAAAGAATATGCTTATTTTCGAATTAATGTTCTCATGCCTCCTCTAACAAAGTGACCTTTCCTGTTGGCTGTTATGACTTCAAATCATCTTCATGCACACAGATTGAATACATAATCCAGAATTGTCCTAGTAAACTCGTATTCATAAAAAAAAAGAACAGACACCATCATTGAGGAATTTTGCTTGAAGCTTTCCATGATCGGAAAGAGATTATACACGACAAGAACGACACATGCACTCAAAACGAAAAAGAGGTCGAAAACATCCTTCACACACTGAACTCATTGATATGCATTTATTGACAACTTCAGTCATCCAGTCAAGAGTCAAAGAAGCGAGTGCTTCTCCTTGAGCAGTGAAAAGACGCTTTTGCGATAACTAATCTGTATGTTATACACGAGATGCTCAAATAATTACTTATTATCCTTTGATGGATGAAAGAACTAGCTCTCGTTATTCTGACTGACTCTATATATCCTGAATGTAGCTCAAGGAAAGGCTTATTTGCTGTGTTTTCTTCTTTGGTGAAACTATATTCATCAAGTGTCAAGTTTTTTTTTTTTTTTGAAGAGCAAATGTGTACACTAGCAGGAACAGGAGGGCAACAAAAACAGCGTCGAGGTGGGATTATATGCTATGGTGGTGTGTCAGTAAAGGACTATAACGGCTTATATATTGACCTGTGTTGACTCACTGCTTGACTTCATAAATCATGAGCAGAGGATGATTTTCGTATTTCATTTTTGTGTTATGTTTAATATTTGAAATGGCAATTGACATATAAGACAACCTTTTGACTTGGTAGTAATGTGTTTCAAGATATTTTTCTTTTGAAACAGGTGGGCAACAGAAAAAAAAAGGTTTTTGGAAACGTGAGCTTGTTGTCATGTGGACATGAACATTTGAAATTCATGTCTACCGAGACAGGAAAACAACATTTTTGGAGAAATTGATTTTAATTTTGTTGCCATGGAAGTTAAAAATAAAAACACACCTAAAGTGACCATTTCTCTCTTATAAGACATTCCAACAGTCTTTAAGTAGTAAATGCTAGCTATTGTTGATAATCCATGTTCACAGAGTGTTATCAGATTGTTGTTTTGACTTAGATAGGATCACAGTGCTCACACCTCAAAAAATTATTTTAAAACAAATAGTTTTTTAGAAAACAGCTCCAACGATATTGAATTTTTTTGTTCGTTAACTCAAATTTTGTAAAGAAATTTTTTTCCATACTGTGATTTTAGTTTAAATCTATACCTTAATATGAATTTATGTAGGAACCAAAACAAAATATAAAATTGAAATTAAATATAATAAATAAATGTTTAATTCAAATAATTATTAAGTTAAAGTTTAGGTTTGAAAAGAAAAGTAAAAATAATTAGATAATCAACCGTATAAAAATATACAAACGTATTATTTGATTAAACAACCGTGAATACTGTCGATATGCTGTGTACAATTCATCTTATATAAAATACCATTAGATACAAGAAACTGAGAAAAGAGTGTGCTGCAGAAGTGGGCTATGGTTGCCACCACCACATTTATAACTTTTAATAAAATTTCATACGATTTTTACGTATTATTTCGTTTTTACTTTCAACTCTCAGGAAACTTGCCACGAGATCAAGTTTGTGCGACCCAATTGTGCCCTTTGTTTATTCTTATAATGCTAAATCTCGTTTTTTTCTGCAGTTGTGTCACTTTTATTTTCATGTAGTGAAGTTATATTATTGTTCTTGTGTAATAATGAGTGAAAATCAAAATTTAAGTTGAAATTATTGGCACAACTGCAGAATTCTTATGCAAATGTTTATGTTCGAAAACTGTTTATATAAAGAATATGAAATTTATATAAGAATTTGTGTTAAGTTAAATTTTTAATAAATATTATGTTGAACAAGAAATCGTTTCTTTTATTGACTGAATAACTTTATTAGATTTTTTAACGGGCAGATTTGTTGAAAAATATATTTCCTTTTTGTTTCCGGCATGATTTCTCTGCGCAAATGGCAAAATATAATAAGCACACAAAAATCATATTTAAAGTAAGCTCGAAGTTCGTCTTTCAATATCTATCGTTTCGTGATTACTTTAAGAATATGGTTCTTAAATGAGGCTGTAAGCGCAAAAGTGGCGTAACCCCAAAATGCAACAACGGAGATAATCGTGTTTAAAACATGTTTACTCGCTATTTTTGCACTCACAATCTCAAATATGTGGTCAAATGGCATAATATTAAAGGTAAGTTTTTTTTTCATAAATATTAGGTGGAACCATTTTTAAGTTCAAAATGTAAATATAAAATTAGAAAAAAAAATCAAATAAAACATAAAAAAAAATAAAACAGATTTTTTTTATTTTTATAACATTTTGACTTTAAAAATGCTTCCACGTATTATTTTGAAAAATTCACTTTTAATATTTTGCCATTGATGGTCACATATCGAAGAACCATATTCTTAAAATAATTCGAGCTTAGGTAGGTACTTTAAATAAGATTTATGTTCTCGTTTTCAAAATTTCGAACGATTTTTTTCTCTTTTTAAAAAAATCGTATCCGTTTTAACTTGGCTTCAATCTCATTCCCGGTATTTTCAATCTTAAATTAAGATTTTAAATTCTTAAAATAATTTTTTTTTTGCTTTTATTTATTTTTTAAAAGAATGAACAAGCGGCATTGCAGGTAAGATGCAAGAATGATGTTTTGGGTGCCTTTGGCGCAAAATTATAGTCAGCCTAAGTTTAAGGAATTAACGCCACACTTCTTAACTTAATTTTAACTTTGAAACAGTTTTCTAACTTTAAAGTAATTATGGACTCTTTCTGAAGTACTGACAACTAGTGTGGGGTTTTAAACATTTCTCTAACTTATTTGTGCGGAACACGCCTAAAACAGTGACAGTTCGCTGAGAAAACAAAGCGAACACACCTTTCTATCTGTTGTCAAATGTCATCAGCCCGGAATGTGTCAATAAAATGATAATTTTCTAATTATTTTCAATTTTCTCCCTCTTTGCAATTAAAATTAATTTAATTTTTTGAAGAACTTAGAAATATATCTTTAAAAAGTTAATCTTTGCAAAGAACGCCGTAATGCCGCTTTACGAAATAAAGGGTATACAATTTCAGTTTCATGTCGTTCTTGCAATTTTTTTTTTGTTTATAGAAAATGACAAATTGACAGGAGTCAGAGAGAAGCAAGTGTGACACTATCAAAATTAAAATAGGGTTTTCATGATTTTAATTTTGATGCAAGTCTTTAATGATAAATTGTAGTTTAACTTGTCTATAATTGCTAAAAATGTAATCTTAGACTAGTGTCAAACTAAATTTGATTTAGCTTCGAGTTAAATGGACTGTAATTTTGCGCCATTATAGCTTATAAAGCGTATTTTTTGTTGGCAAAAGATTAAAATATAAAACATCTCGCTGTAATTTCAAATGCCCTTATGTGATCAATTGGGCAACATATTGAGTTAAGTTTGTAACGATGAGAACAATTTGCACGAAATCGCAAACCAATAAAAAAAAACAGAAATTTTGAGTTTATCAAATTCTTAAAAGCATTCCAATACTTCGAAAATATCGCTGCATTTACAAACGTATAGACCTGTTTTACTAAAACCACTAAAATTTCTTTGTTATGTATGGTAATGTTAATCCAAAACAAGTAATTTTATTTCATTGTATAAAACAGTTGTTCCCTTAACCTAATAAAATCCAAAAATATTGATTTCGCTAATTGATAAAGAGCACGTATTTCTCATTTATTTTCCTTTAACCATATATTTTTGCAGTAATTTTATTTTTTTTACACTAAACCAATAAATTTTCCTACAGAAAAAGTAAATATATTACGTATACGTCACCACGTGTGCTTTATTTTAAAGTCTACAGGTCAGCACTCATTCTCTTTTCTCGCACCTTATCAGTTTATATAACGAGGTTCATAACGTTAGGACCTTCTGTTCATCTGTCATATTTTATCAGAATATTTCTATTCATGGAAACCATTGTTTTGAATTGGTTCACTGTGCTTCCATTTGAAACGCAAATTGAATGGCTCCAATAATATTCCCATTAATCAAGTCAATCATAATGCATAACAAAAAAGATATTGTATTATATCAATTTATCATTAAATCAGAAACGTGCTTTTTGTAAATAAAATGTCTCTGTAAATATATGTGGTGTGATGACTGTGTCAGATTTCATCCATAGTTCTTATTTCAACAAAACGACAAACAAATAAAAATACATCATAAATCAAGCCTTCGGACAATAAAAATATTTTTTTCATATTTTTGTATTTTGACTGACTTTATTTATTCAATAAATATTGTGACTAAGAGATATAACCAAATATTTTTTTATTAACTGCAGATATTGCAAACTCTTTGGGTTGCTTGTTTACTACAACTTTCGAGAATACGTCCTGATGATAGTACTAAACGAAACCATTTTGTATAACTTTATCTTTACAGTATTTGTCTCTGAGGTTAAAAAAAAAGTTTTAAAAATGCCCACACATTAGTGGTACACCTTTTACAGTCGCTTTGAACGCTTTTCACGCTTTGCATATATCATCATATTTTTCTAAGAATCACACATTAAGTTCCGCAAAAAAAAACAAGTATTGTGGGATGATGATTTAAGGTTTTAACGTTAAGCTAAGAACTAATTGGTCTTCAGAATTCATAGCATTACTAGTGATATACATACATACATATGTATAGAAACACAACTAAATTTAAGATGAAAAAGTTAATAAATCAATAAGACTTTTTTTCTACATTGAAATAACACATTTTAGGCAACACGAAAAATAAGAATTCTAATACTTTTATTTCTTTTGGTCCTTTTGCCGAGCCTTTTTTTAAATCGCAATAGAAGTTTTTGGCGACCTCTATATTTTTCATTAAATTTATATTCCTTTTTGTTTTGATATTGTGGTTAAAAAATGTTTCTTTTAAAAAGAAGAAATTAATATTCATATTTAAATTGGTTTTTATTATTTAAAAGTACATGTATATGTATGTATTTCAATTGAAAAACAATAGCAAAGGGACTTGAGAAAGTATCCTGTTTTCTTTCAACAAAACTTTCGTTCTGTTTCCGACACAAAAATAAAATATAAGGAAGTGACGAAATTTCTAAAGTTTGAATGGAATTAACTTTATGAAGTAAAAAACTTTTTACTTTAATTCTCTGTGAAATGTTCTTATTTTTTGTGTTCTTTTTTAGTTTGAAGAAAATCTTAAGGAAACCATTGCCTTAGGTACAGTACTCCTCATTAGGAAGTGTTGGTCTTGGTTTTGTTTGATACATTAAAAAGACATATTATTTCTATCTAATGTTTAAATTGTGTTAATATTTTTTCCGTATATTATACTATACTACTATAATAGGAGTCAGAGCTTTAAACTGCTTTTAAAACAAATTTAAACATCTTGGATCTATAATGACCACAATCTAACGTATCTTCTGATAACGCCATTACACATTGCGTAGTACGTAGTAGCTACAATGCTACATTAAGTAAAAAAAAGGCTCTAGGCTGCATTGATATATTGCGAATACTTATAAAAGTACCAGAAGGGACAAAACCAGGTGAAATTTGTCAAGAAAAAATCCGATGCAACAGTGAACTAAAAATAAAGCGCATGACTGGGTCGCACTTATTCGCTCTTGAGCAAGTTACCACAAAAATAAAATTAAATTTAATAGAAAATAAATTAATAATTTATAGTTACATAAATGAGCATGAGCAATATGAAAAAAATCATTCGAAATGATAAATGCTAAAATTTCTTTTTAGAAAAATTCAAGTAAAAATAAAAGTTTATAAAATATCTTTAAGAAAAATTTTTATTGGTAAACCAATTTTGAGAAAAGAAAAATTTTCGTTCAAAAACTAAATTTCAAAAAAAAAAATCATCAGCGCCACCGCCCCGACCGCGTAACTGACATCGCCGACCACGCTACATTCCCGACCGTTCGCGTCACCACGCCCTTATTCACTCAACACTCTTGTTGATTTTTATACGCGAGGTATGGTGTCCAAATTAAACTTACAATCGAAGGGAATGCTACCTGATGCCGTAATGGAATACATATATCGAAAGTTTATAATCTGAAAGGCAGGCCAGATCATTAACGATGCTTTATACGTGTCAATAAATTTGCTTATAACCTAGAAACAAAAAATTCAATTGACGTTAAAAATATAAAAATTATGTTGTTAACAAACCTGTCTTTTTGCTTCTTCATTGGATTTTCCTTCTATCAAAGGCATGGTGTACAGGAAAAAAGCAATTGCAAAATGTTTATAAGAAATGTATTCGCACGCAATTTTGCACAATGACGTTTTCCAGTTTCTCCTCGGCCACATTGCATCAGCTAGTCAGAACCATCCGTAAAGCACAGGACCCGTCATTAAAATTCCGAAAAAACAAAATCTAAAAATTAAAATAAACTATGAACCAATATTCAAAGACAAAAATAATCATTCTTAACCGAAATTCAACAAAAAATCAATTTCTTACCTCATACATCTGTTCCAATCATAATTGGTAAAATTCTTTTTTTCTACCAAAGTTTGCTCTATTAAACTTGCACATGGCCACAAAGTTCCAGCTGAAATCATTGATCCAACCATTTTATTTTTTTTAATAAAGCTTATGATTTTCTTCCACATCTTGCTCTTGAAATATTTTTTTTTTAAATGATTTATTATATTTTGACAAATAGGTTTTTTGATTCAATGAAATATAAAAAATGAGTTGCTTATATTTTTATCAAAATTTTGTTTGCAGGTACAAATCTGTTCTCCGATTTGTCATATTTTCTCAATGTTCTCTAAGGGTTGTTGTCAAAATTGTCGAATTTGTCAGAATTATTACATGACCGTGTATTGGTATATGCAAAAAGCGCCATATCTCGAAGGGGAAGCAAGATAGGCCAAAAATATTAAAATTTACGGTTTTCTAAGGGGAAAAACAATATCGAGGCACACACATAGGAATCCTTAAAAAGTGCATAAAACCACCATCTCGAAGGGGAAGCAAGACAGGCCAAAAATAACAAAATTTATGACTTTCGAAGGGGAAAAACAATACGAGGCGAACACATACATAGTCTTAAAAAGTGCATATATAAGTGGTAAATATGCAAACAGCTCCATATATCGAAGGGGAAGCAAGATAGGCCAAAAATAACCAAACTTAAGCGACCTTTACACGGTCAATCATTTGACATCAATCTGTAATATAGTGTTTGTGAAAATAAGTCTGTATGCGTGCATTTGTTTGATGGAAAATCAAAACCATTTTGATTTGGCCTGGTGACTGATTACATATGTGTAGATGACTAACGTCCTCTGACTTACCGTTTAGTTTTAACAATTGCATAAAATCCAAAAGATCTGTACGTCACGAATTACTTAGAGAGACCAGTATGAACATAATTATGTAATAATTCTGACAAATTCAAAATTTTGACAACAACCCTTTGGGACCATAGAGAAAATATGACAAATAGGAGAACAGATTTGTACCTGCAAACAAAATTTTGATAAAAATATAAGCAACTCATTTTTTATATTTCATTGAATCAAAAAACCTATTTGTCAAAATATAATAAATCATTTAAAAAAAAAATATTTCAAGAGCAAGATGTGGAAGAAAATCGTAAGCTTTATTAAAAAAAATAAAATGGTTGGATCAATGATTTCAGCTGGAACTTTGTGGCCATGTGCAAGTTTAATAGAGCAAACTTTGGTAGAAAAAAAGAATTTTACCAATTATGATTGGAACAGATGTATGAGGTAAGAAATTGATTTTTTGTTGAATTTCGGTTAAGAATGATTATTTTTGTCTTTGAATATTGGTTCATAGTTTATTTTAATTTTTAGATTTTGTTTTTTCGAAACATTTATGACGGGTCCTGTGCTTTACGGATGGTTCTGACTAGCTGATGCAATGTGGCCGAGGAGAAACTGGAAAACGTCATTGTGCAAAATTGCGTTCGAATACATTTCTTATGAACATTTTGCAATTGCTTTTTTCCTGTACACCATGCCTTTGATGGAAGGAAAATCCAATGAAGAAGCAAAAAGACAGGTTTGTTAACAACATAATTTTTATATTTTTAACGTCAATTGAATTTATTGTTTCTAGGTTAGAAGCAAATTTATTGACACGTATAAAGCATCGTTAATGATCTGGCCTGCCTTTCAGATTATAAACTTTGGATATATTCCAGTACGGCATACTCGTGTATAAAAATCAACAAGAGTGATACTGATGAGTGAATAAAGTGATTAGTGAATAACGGCTAACGTGATTAGGCGGGCTAAGCGGTCTGTGAACTGGGTGAAGCGAGCAGTGACGCGGTCGGGAGATAGGCGCGGACGGCGTCGTCGGTTACGCTGTCGAAGCTGGTGCCCGGGCTTCGACGTTGGTTATGCGGTCGGGACGGAGGCGCGGCCGACCAACGGTGGCGCGGGCGGCGTTGTTTGTTACGCGGTTGGGACGGTGGCGTCGTCATCGATTACTCGGTCAGGGCGGTGGCGCGGGATTTGTCGTCGGTTACGCTGTTGGGACGGTGGCGCTGGCGGCGTTGTCGGTTAGGCGTTCGTAAATTCATATTTAGACCCCTAACCAATATTTCGTTTTATGGTGAGTTAAGCTGGGTGCAAACCTATTATCTATAATCTATACTAATGCCTAAAACAGACATGCAGCGCGGCATAAAAAACAAATATGCATACTTTTTGATTCTCTTAAAATAAGTGTTCATTTGGAAGTGGGAATTTTCTTTTATGTTGTTTTTAATTTTTCATTAAATTCTTACCACAAGATGGATAGAAGATTTCAGCACAATACATCACTATTTTAGAGGGGAATTTCGAAAAATATAAGTACAAGGCCATATTGCTTTAACTTAGGCCGTGTGTGAATCGGGTTAAATTTTCTGCCACGACTAAATTTTGACGTTTGGTTCGAGGTGTGAATTGGGTTAAAAGGGATTTTAAAAACACTACTTTGGCTTAAATTCCCTAAAGATTTAAGAAATTTCCCTGAATTTTTTATTTTTAATATCAACGCATTATTGTAATTAATTCAATAAGACGGAGAAGACTATACGTTATTCATCTTTGCCTTTTTTGATGTGAATATAATCAAGCTCAATCCTTATTTTTTCGTGAGACCCTTAACAAACAAGAATATTAAGACAATTTTATTTTCCAATTGAATAAGTTCAAACTTACATTTATTATATGAATTTTTCTTTTTTTGCATTCACGTTAATATTTTTTTTACCGCTGTGATTACAACCAAAGAAAAAAAACAAAGAAAATCTTCTCTATCTATCTTGAAACGTCAAATTTTTACCCATTTAGCCTGCTGCACAGCTCGCAAAATGTTAACCCATTTTATTCACCACGCTAGTGTCAAAATTTAACCAGTTTAACCAACTTTTAGCCCAATTCACACACGGCAATAATTAATCTATATTTTGTGTTGTAACTGAAATGAAACAATTTGTTTGCCATTAAAGAACGATTCGTTACCTCAAAAAAATGATTCGGTCACAAGAAACGCTATATTTGTTTATAAAATGATCTTTTTTTATATATTCACCGCAAACAACAAATTACTTTGCCACAACTGTTTTAGCTTTTGTAGTAAAAGAAAAAAAGAGTGCTGCAATTGAAGTGAAAAAAACTGCTGGCAAACGAATCATTCCATTGAGTATTTTTTTCGTTTACAGCAAACTATTACTTCTCTCAGTGATATACATTGAAAAACGCTCTGTAAAAATAAAGTCACAAATATTTCATGTTCTAAATGAGACACCATGTTTGTTGTACGAAGACCATTACGTCTCTAATAAGTGAACCTACTAATGAGCAAGAGCAGACTTAAAGACTGCTATTTAGTTATTTTCTGGTTCTATTTGTTTACGAGATATCTAATGCATATATGTAAGTAGAAGTTACTTGAATGTACATGACATTTCTAAGAGGCTTTGGTTAAACTGTTGACTTTTGTTCTCATTGAATTTTAACTCGTTAACGAGGGTGCACCTCACGTGCTCTATACTATGTTATGTGTCCTTCAACAAGAAATGGTTTCAATTTCAAAGCATGTAGATGTAAGCTATCAGGAAGCCAGACATTCGAGTATATCATCAACTTCAAATGTATGAGTGGCAGAGCTTTCAAAGGATATAGTTGCAGCAACTATTATATTTCGTATTTTACCGGTTTTCACTCTATTATAAAATGCAAACTATAGATGAATTCAAAAAGCTTAAAATCCATAAGATGATTAAAACTCGAGCCTACATGGTTCATATACATACGTGAGGTAACATTATTTAGTTTCAGATAATTCACATGACTGACATTGCGTTGTCATTTAATTAAAGATAATACTTTGTGACGAGCACAGGATTTAATTAAAACAGACACAAAATGAAATGCCGCATTTGAATTAAATGCCACAATAGAATAAACTTGAACTTACACGATTTTGTCCTTAATTGCATTTTTAATTGCGAGTATAGGTTAAAGGCAAATTATGCATTCGTAAAAAAAAATGTTTTGAGATAATAATCAAACATGACATTACGATGATAGAGAAGACGAAAAAAGTAGGTCCGACAATCATGTCTGTCTGTCTGTCTATAAACGGTTGGGCCGATTATCTTCAAACTTGGCATAAACTATTCCTAGTGAAATATCTCCGGACGTTTTTTGTATTTTTGACCTAGGCATAAAAATAACGTTACCTACCATATAAGCGTAACCTATAATTCTATTTTTCTCGAAAAAAATACAATCAATTTCGATAAAATTTTATGTGAGTGATTTGTTTCCAATGGTGATGTATTTTTTTCAGAATCAGCTATTTATAATTACCGGTATTATCCATAGAATCGTTTTTTTATTACTCCGACTATCTTCTGATAAACCGATTTAAACGAAATTTAATATTCAAAAACTACTGCTAAACTGAAATAAAATTGCAAAAAAAAAATTTAAAAAAAGTAATTTTTGAAAAAGTTTTTTTTTATGGCAAAAACCGATAATTCCAATTTTCTCGAAAAAAATACGATCAATTTCGATGAAATTTTACATGAGTCTTTTGATACCAATGGTAATTTTTTTTTTCAGAATCAGCTTATTACCGGTACCTGCCATAGAACCGTTTTTTATTACTTCTACTATCTTCTGAATGGCTGCACCGATTTGGACGAAATTTTATGTTTATTTTTATTTTATTAGTATTAATTAAATACTGCATTCAAAGATTTTGGGAAAAAGTAATTTTTTAAATTTTTTTTCGAAAAAAAATTGATCTTTAATAATATTTTATTTGAGTGCTTTGTCGTTGACAGTTAAAAGTTGATGAATTTCCCAGTCGTTTACTGGAAGGTTACTTGCCCCAAGAGCAAAGTTTGTGCGACCCAGTCGTGGCCTTTATTTTTTTAGCATTTCAGCTTTGAATTCACATCTAAAAAAAAGATTTCTCATTAAGTCCTTTTACGGCATAAAAATTCCGCCACGAGCCTACGATATTCGTGCGTAAAAAAAATCCTTAATTTTTCAACAGAAAATTAAAATGTGTACCTACAGTTGGAGAGGCAGGACATGAGATGAGATCTTAAAAAAAATAAAACGAAATCCATATTGAAGGTGAAAACATGTTAATGTGATATTTATTGCCGCAGGCTTTAAAGAGATTAATGTGGGTATTGAGTTGGATGCTGTGCTGATGTGCTTTTTTTTGTGTATTAATATGAAGAAGAAATTTACCTTAATTCAATGCAAATAAATGTTATATCCTCACCTATTTTGTTTATTTTTTGAATGTGTTATTGCGTATTACACTCAAGTACGCCCTTGGAATATTGACTTTATTGCTTAGCAACTACATTAAGGACTTTTTATTATAATAATAATAGTTGTAATAAAGAAGTAAGAGTCAGTTGTTATTGCGTTCCTTCAAATTTTAATTTAAAAACTATGCTGCCGCTAACTTCGTAAAAGTCCTATCTGCAAAATTTAATTTTTTGAGTTTATGACACATTTATTGTCAGCGTATTGTTATTATGATGTATTAATATTTTATATATATAAAGCACAACTTGAGCTTAAAGACACATATATTTTGGTATATTTCACGTTCTTTATTGCGGTATGCGAAACAGTTTTTTCTTCTTCATCTTCGAAAAGTGAAAATGTAGTTAGAGCCTTTACGAAGTTAGCGGCAGTATGTCTATTGTGTGATTTATTTTTTTCATTAATTTAAAAAAGAAATCCGGAGACGGATTTTTTTAATAAAGGTTGTAAAAATATCGTATTAATGTCTTTTTACCATACCTAGGTATTTACCTATACAGATATCTTAAACTCAGTTTTTTGTTTCCAATTATTTTGGAAAATATGATTTTTTTGGAATAAATGTTTACGTAAAATTGTAGCTTTAATAGTTTCATCGAAGTACCATCAATCGATTTCGAGAATCGGTTCCGCCGTGTCAATTTATATGGTCCAATTTGTTAAAAAGGAGATTTTGTGTAATCTCCGTGACGTGCATTTTTAGCCAAATTACTGAAATGCAGTTATATTAAGAGCATCACTGCAAATATATCTTTCACAACGATTTTTATTAAAATCGTTGACGTCATTTACGAGAAAATAAAATTGCTAAAAAAGATTTGGATAAAACTTTGTGAACGACCATTAACGACGAATTAACATTTTTTCCAAAAAGTTCATAGTTTCCAAAAAATTGGCAAAAAACCCAACTATTTTGAACTTGCTGTTTTTTTGAATTTCGGGTAAATTTTCTTCAGAAAATGTGTAGTAAAAATATTTTTTTTTTTTACTTTTTTCAATAAACAACTACGCATACCTTTCAATAGCTACTGCCGTAATTGCAGAAATCCGCTAGAGAAGGAAACTATTGAGTATTTCCTCTGCTACTGTCCGGCCCTGGCTAGGTCTCGCCTCCAGGCATTCGGTAGCCTGTTTCTCGACAACCTAAACGTGCTGTCGAACAAAAAGATAAATGATTTTTACCGCTTTTCTCAACAGCACCAGTTGGCTCTAACAAACCAAGCAATATCTCTATTTCAACTTTCACCTTGGAAGTTTTTGGAACTTCCCTTTAGAACTGGCTTTTCAGACTAGCACTTACTCTATTTTTGGCGATAGCATCAGAGCACTGATTTATACCTGATGATAGGTATGCCTTGCCTTTAAACGGGCCTAGTCTCATATAGATCTAGTGTAAGGTTGATTGGTCGGTTCTCAGTCCAATTGGAACCACCCAGCACACAGTACGAGCTAAGTTCTTCCCTTGGGACTGCGGGCACAGACCAAAAACTGATCTCCTTAGCTTAACAGTCACTACCACTATATCACAAAAAATTAGGTCAAATGAGTTATGGTATCAAAACGGCGCTAATTTTGTTTCTTCGGAACAGTTGTTCTGCGAAACCGCCATTTTACCTACCTACCCACCTTCAATAAACATAAAAAAGTCAAAATAAATGTCAACGACTAGTTTTCGGAAAAACATATAGATTTTATGATTTTTGGAAAAACCTGCAGCAGAAAAAAGATCGAATTTATGAGTTTTTACCTACGGTTCCAAAAACAGTTGTCGGAAACAAATTTTTTCTGCATACATTTTTAAAAATTTCACAGCTCTTAAAAAAATTTCAAAAAAAAATTAATTTTAATTTGTTTTCTTCCAGATTTTCCGAAATATCATAAAATATATGGATTTTTCGCAAGTTCAAAAATGGGCGTATAGCTAAAAAAAAATATGTGTCAACATTTAAACGAGACATCGATTTTATTCAGAAGTAATGCCTTTTAGACGGGGTTCTTAGCGTCCCTCCTTATTACATGACAGTTCCAGAAAGGTATTTACGCTAATACGTGAATAAATAAGATATATGAATATGATATATATATTTTAAATATTTTTATTCATTTATTTATTTATTTATTTATTTATTGTAGTTTGATAATTATTACATTTATGAGTATTTATTTAAGAGATATAGAAACCTAAATTCTTTACAACTTCAATATTCTTAATGTATAATGAATATAATTTAAGTTAATTTAAATTTTTAAGGGAAAAGCTACAAGAAAAAACCCTTATGTGATGCTTAAAACTAAGATTGCACATAAACCCAAACGTGATATATGTTACAAAAAAAAATATCTAATTTAAGAGATTAAGAATTAGCTCATTATCAGAATAGGAACATCTTCTAAAAAAATTGTCTTGTAAATTATATAGTACAAGCTTAATTTGCTGAACATTAGCCTTATCATGAAGCCTTAGTGTTGAAAAATGCCATGGTAAACTTAGCATTAATTTTAAAATTTTGTTTTGAACTCTTTGGATCTTTTTTAAATGGGTCTCAGCGCAGTCAAACCATACTGGAGCACCGTAAGTTAGTATAGGCTGGAAAATAGTTTTATATATAAGAATTTTATTATGCAAGCTGAGGAATGATTTGCAATTAATGAATGGGTATAAAATTTTTGTTAGAAGATTTACTTTGTTGATTGTGTTAGCAATACGCTTATCGAAAATAAGTTTCGAGTCAAGCGTAAGACCTAGATATTTGCAGCTTTGAGACCACGGGATATCTGATAAATTCAGCTGCAACATTGTTTGTGGCAAAAATTCTGATTTTCTACGCCTAGAAAACCAGATTGCCTGAGATAAATATTTGTATTAATCCTCTCAAAACTCAACTTCTCTACGAAGTCTTTGAAACATTGATTTTGGCAACCATAAGCAATGCCGATAAGATACTTTCGATAAAAACCTTATAAATTTTAGAATATTTAGCATTGAGGTAATTTACCACAAAAGCAAGTACGTGCGACCCAATTTTGATGTTTATTTATATGTATAAGAAAACAGATAACATAAAAGGGATCAAAAATCTTGTTAGAACATCGATTGAAGTTTCACTAACGTGATTCAATTAAATTAAATTTGCTTGAACCGTAGGTATAGTAACTTTTGGTAATTAAATTATGTCCCTAGAATTTTTATCCCGAATTCAGATAAACTTCCGGTTGAATAATGAGATTAGATTCTTGCTGCCGTTGCCATGTTTAATAAAAATTAATTGAAAATTCAGGGGACGTTAAGCCGTGTCTTTGATTTTATTTTAAATTTCCCCAATGAAGTTAGGACTATAAACCTCTGTCTGTATCAACTAATGTGTTTTTATCTAAAGAAGGATACCAATTTGTTTTCTTAAATCATTCGTTCTTAAGTTTTCACTGCCACAAACATTAAAACTAAAAAAATAAGGAAACAGGTCATTAAAATGAAAAGTTGTCATGGACATTGTATTGCTCTGTAGTATTGTATACATATAGGTACTCTGATGACAAGTTTGAATGCTTAAGACGTTTTCCTTTGGCCATTGGTTCATTATAAAATAATAATGTATCTATAAATATTAGGTGCCTATGTCATTTTTAAAGATTTTGGTTTGAAATTATTAATTATTAATGAACTTGCCGTAGCCATTCAAAAAAATCTCCTAATACTTTAATTAGATTTCTTATATCAAAGATAGTATGCAGAAAGATATAATGATAGTATGCAGAAACATATAATGACTTACGTATTGTTTCTGCATAAAGTTACTAAGATATTTTTCTAAGTCAAGAACCATTTTCTTTTACACCGACTATCGTTTGAACGGTTGCATTGATTGTTACGAAATTTAGTGTGTACCTACCTCGGTGCCTACCGTAAAATTCCTTAAAAAAATCTGATTAATACTGCAAGCAAAATTCAAAAAAAAAGTAATTTAAAAAAAAAATGCCAACGGTGATGTTTTTTATGGATTTTTGAAAAAATATTTTTTTTTAACAACAAAATATCTGGTAAAATTTTGTCTGACGAATTTGGTTTTTATTTGTTTATTGTTTTTTTAAGAAGTTTCTTAAATAAATATGTAGATACGTATAGATAGACATATCAGCATAGGTTCGTTGTTCGGAAAAATTGAAAGAACATTCAGCCCTATCGAGGCATCCGTTCGGAAGAAGTTCAAAAACTGCTATCGAGGTATCCCTTTCATTATCAAAAAATATTTTTTTATTCAATGTTCCGCAGAAATTCGTTGTCGGAGAACTTTGGAAAATATTTGCCGTGTAGCTGTCAAAAATGAATTGATCAACGCTTTTCATCGAATTTCGCACATCAATATAGTCTGCGTTTAATTCTAACGTAATTTTCTTCGATATGTTTATCAGAACGGATATCTCGACTGAAAATTATCCGATTTTGTTCGAATCGGACAAAATGTTCTTCCGAACGGATACCTCAATTTTTACTTGCGATTATAGGTACTATAAGGCAAACATGGCATTACGATGATAGCGAAGACGAGAAAAGTGGTTCTGGAAATTCTGTATGTCTGTCTGTATGTCAGTCTGTATGTATCAGCACCTAAAGCCTAAACGGCTTAACTGATTTACTTCAGATTTGATATGTATGGTTTGTAGACCATTCCTTAGAGGAGTAATTGAATTTTTTTTAGTTCAAAAAATAACCGTACCTGCCATATAACGGTTTTGGAAAAGCTTAATTTTCTCGAAAACGGCTCCAACGATTTTATTGAAAAACATTTCTGAAGGTTTTTGTCTAATTTCCTTTTGTTAAATCGCAAAAAAAAAGTGGCAAGTCTATTAAACGGTACCTCCCATAGAATGGGTTAATCGATTTCAAACCAAACTTTTTTTAGCAAGGCTTAGATGACTTGAAAAAATTTCAATACCAACATTTTGTAAAAAAGCTTAAATTAAGTTTTAAATAATTTTTTTAATTTATTTTTTTTAAATTCAATATTTGGAAAACGCCTTAACAAAAAATTTTTATTTTGTATACATAAAATGCAAACAATGAAGCACTTAAAAATGGCGTTCTTCAAATTTGTAAAAAAAAACATTTTTATAAAAAATATTAAGTAAACATCGATTTATTTAAAAACCGCTCTAACGATTTTGGAATATTTTTTTTTTGTAAAATTATATTTAGGCAACGAAATTTTCTGCATACTTTGATTTTGGCTTGAATCCTTGTAAAAAGAAGTTTTAACACTTTTGTGAAAAATTCATATGGTTTTTTTTGTTTTACTTTAAAAAAAAAAAAAAAAACAATTATTTTTTCGTAGGTATTGATTTTGGTAATCTAATTAAAACTGCCCACATACGATCATTATTCATTTTCTTATTAATTTACAATTGCAATGCATTTTGTATAACCATGCGATTCACAACTTGGTTAATTTACATTTTGTATAAGCATACCAATATAACTTGCAACAAAAGCTAGTGTCTTCTATTTATAAGGTTTAGAATAAAGTGAATATGGCATCTGATAAAGTCGTACATCACGGTAAAAGAGGAACTTCTGGGTGAGTGGGCTCCCTCCAAAATACGATAATGGTACGGTATTAAACTCCTGTTTTATAGGACAAAAGTGAGTTGCAGGATGTAGGTGAATAATAATGATGTTGATGTTGACTTTGCGGTGCGGTGGGGACATTTCTAACTCTCATATAGCCAGTGTGAGAGGTGCTGACAGTTGGAGAACAATTTATCCGTCAGATTTGTGGTTGTGATTCCTGATGTCTCCCTGTTGAGTAAAGCACGGCATCGTGGACAGAATGAGTGAGTATATCAGAAGATATAAAAGTCATATATTATATTTATGTTGTATTGCAAACGAATCGATTTACATCGAGTGTCGTCCTTGGGTTTATTTGTTCATCCTATAATTTAATGAATGCTGTTGCGACATTAACTCACTTGCACGTTGGGTGACGGGCTGGTGTTTTCAAATCACAAAGTTGTAGGTAAGAATGGGGGATGGAAGTTTGTAATTTGATTGACTTGTGTTGAAAGGCATCCGCGTAATATTAATCATCGTTAAGTAAAAATTCCCCAGGGATTCTATCAATAATTTACTGTATCACTTAGTTGGAAAGTGTTTCAAAATTAATTATGTTAAGATTTAGTAAATAAAAGATAGTTTGTTGTTTTTATTTATGTATAGGTATACAAGTAAACAGAATAAAATTACGAAGAAGTGATTTGTTGTTTGAATTCAATTTAAAAGTACCTAATTGACACATAATTTTCCTATGGGAATGTTTTCTTTTTTGTTTTATTATTTTAAAATTCTTGAAATTTGCACAACAAATTCGAAATAAGTGCAGATAAGTGGTTTTGAAATACACAAATCCCTGTAGTATATGTATCTTGTGAACTCCGGAGTCAAAATCATTTTATTGATATTACTTGTAAGTACCTATCTAAAATATCTATTGATTTTTCAAATGTATATTCTTATACCTCAAATAAGTTTACGTCATTGTTTCTAATATTATTCCGAAAAAAACACCGATACCGATACTTTTTTTCAAAAACTCTTAATAATAGTTTTCAATTCGCGGTGAGATATACAACTCAGTAGATTATTTTATTAGTAGACAATCTTAGGAGTTATTACTATTGTTTTATTGTACTATTCATACTAGAATGTCAGTTTTATTACTTGACCATTCTTTATTCCGTAAATTTTCATTGATTTTTTAAACAACAACAACAACTTAAAGGTGCTACATTGCTACCACCAATTGTTTACGATTTTTATTACTCGTTTTTATTTTGGCTGGATATAACGGGTGATTTTTTAGCTGGTTTGGTTTTGGCAACACTGGTTTTGACAGCTGACGTGTGCTTAGTACCTTGTGTCACTGTCAAACAGCTTCAGTTTGGTTTGCAATTTAACCATGGATCGTCTTACAAATGAACAACGCTTGCAAATTATTGAATTTTACTATCAAAATTCGTGCTCGGTTCGAAATGTTCATCGCGCGCTGCTTCCATTTTATGATCGGCATTCTCGACCTTCTGAGCAGTCTATTCGGAAGATTGTGACCAAATTTCGCACCAAATTTACTTTGTTGGACATTAAACCACCAACACGTTTACGTACTGTGCGTAGTGAAGAAAATATTGCGGCCGTATCAGCTAGTGTGACAGAAGACAGGCGCCGTTCCCAGCAGTTAGGCCTTTGTTACAGCACTACGTGGAAAATTTTGCGGAAGGATTTGGGCGTCAAGCCTTTTAAGATACAGCTGGTGCAAGAACTAAAGCCAGCCGACCTACCACAACGCCGAATTTTTGGTGAATGGGCTCTTGGAAAGCTGGCCGAGGATCCGCTTTTTTATCGAAAAATTGTGTTCAGCGATGAGGCTCATTTTTGGTTGAATGGGTACGTAAATAAGCAAAATTGCCGCATTTGGAGTGAAGATCAGCCAGAAGCATTGCAACAGCTACCAATGCATTCCGAAAAAGCCACTGTTTGGTGCGGTTTATGGGCCGGCGGCATTATTGGGCCATATTTCTTCAAAGATGATGCGAATCGCAGCGTTACTGTCAATGGTGAACGCTACCGAGCGATGCCCGAAATGGAAGTTCTTGACTTGCATGATATGTGACGGTGCCACATGCCACACAGCACGCGAAACAATGGCGCAATTGCGAGGCGAGTTTGGTGAACAGTTAATTTCACGTTTCGGGCCGGTCAATTGGCCGCCTAGATCGTGCGATTTGACACCATTAGACTATTTTTTGTGAAGGTATGTCAAGGCTAATGTCTATAGGGACAAGCCCGCTTTTATTGACGCACTGGAAGCCAACATCCATGCATTCATTCGTGAGATACCGGCCGATATGTGTGAAAGAGTATGCCAAAATTGGACTCAGCGGATGGGCTACCTGAGACGCAGCCGCGGTCAACATTTGCATGAAATTATCTTTAAACATTAAATTGCAAGATTCAAACTATCGATTCAAATAAATATTTTATTCATTTTTTTGAATTTTTTGTGTTTTTTTTTCAAAAAAAAAGTTCTAAACCTCTTAAAAAATCACCCGTTATATCTATTTCAAGGAGTGCCAATTCCTCTCATCAGTCTCCTTATTAGTGGTGCTGAACTTTAATCCAATTTTATTATCTTTGAAGTAATCAAAAAGACGTTTTGATATTGTCATTATATATGTAAAAACCTAAAATTTTAAATTGTCAAATCAATGCATAAAACATTTTATTATATATACCAGCCATTATTTTTTAAATGCCATTCTTTTCATCACCCATGTGTCAACGACAGAGAATTTAGGATACAAAAATTAGATTCCTATTCAAAATATAGGCCCCCAATAAAAATGGAAAACTTCCTTTCATATTTTTAATGTGCGCCTGATGTGCTATCAAATTTAATAGCTTGTTTATAGAAACCGTAAAAATATTTCTTTAAACAATTTCACAAAACAGTATTATGAATTTTTAAACAAGCAGTGAAAGCTATATTGTCGTAGATATAGCTTGTTATATACTAGGGAATAAGCCTAAGAATAATGACTTCAATACTTCTTTCTTTCACGTCGACAACGACACGGTGAAGTATTCCAAAATAATATGAAAATGAACAGGAGTTTTTTTTTATTTATTTTTTTTTTCTACCTTAAAAATTATACGTTTAAGACAAGGATAAAATATGGCGATAAATTGCCTAGATAGAAGATTGTGTACATTTGTAGAAGACAATTGTAGAAAACACTTTGCGGTAAACCAACAGGTTGGAAATAAAACTGAATAATGAATATATTTTTTATGATTGTTTAGTATTTTTAAGGTTTGAAACGTGCTTTGTAAGAAACTGGCTGAATTGTCTATGGTTGAATTCATACGTAAGTATACAAATTCTTTATATTGTGGTTCCCGCATTTATGGTGTCCTAATTTTCTAATTTATTTGTCTAGAAAAAACACGTTGAATAAACGCTTTAGGGTACTTTGATGTCAGAGATACAAAAAGAGATCAAGGGGTTTTAGAAAAATGCAGTCAAAGTTTTTTTTTTTTTATTCGAAACACATACCACTTATTATGATCAAGGAAGACAGCTCTGCAAAGCTGGTATGTGATTTGAAGTCTAAGGCTGTATAGTTCTTCGAGCTGACGGACAAGCCATGGCTTTAAATTCATTATAAATCATTGTAAATTATGTATTTAGATACCTTATAATATTTACTACTTACTTACTTACTTAATTTGAAGTCCTTAACTAGAATTTCTTTTTCAGATTCACTTTATTAATGGTATCCGTCAAAGAACCGTTTTTTATAACACTTACTATCTTTTGAACGAGTGCAGCTTTTGTTTTTTTGAAAAACCGAAAATTCTATCTTTTTTTGGAAAAACTACGATTGGTTCGATAAAATTTTATGAGAGTGATTGCCAACGGTAAGGCCTTTGAACTAATTTTTTTTTCAAAGAAGCTTACTTACTGTCATAGAACGGTTTTTTTACACCGACTACCGTTTGAACGACTGCACCGATTTTGACGAAATTTGATTTATACTGCAAAACTGGGTCACATGAACTAGTTCTTGACGCAAGTTGCCACGAAAATAAAATTAAATTTAATAAAACTAAATTTAATATTTTTTTTTTAAATACAGGGTGAGTCATGAGCAATGCGACAAAATGCTAGGGCGTGTAGGTTGCGTTGAGACAAGAAAAAAATCGTATGGGAGGGGGGGATCTATTCCCCTCCGTTTAGCCGGGAGGTGCAATTTTCGAAAAAACTGACTTAAAATGGGAAAAAAATTATTTAAAATCAACGGCTTCATTCACAATGCTGTGCGATACGTTTTTGAAAAGCCAATAACTTTTTCTTTCATTCTGTGTTTAAATAAATCTATTCTAAGAAATAGTTTTTGAAATATTAATTTTCAAAGTCAAAATTTTGAAAAAAAAATTGAAAAAAAAATTTCAAATTCATTTTTTTCAAAATTTTACGTAATTAAGTGCTAATTTTAATTTCAAAATTCAATGCTGTTATTAATTTTGCATAAATAAAAAAAAAGTCATATAAATTTTTATCACAAGTGCTAACACTTCTTTTTACAAAGATTCAAGTCAAAATCAAAGTATGCAGAAATGTTCGTTTGTTAAATATAAGTTTACAAAAAAAATAATTCCAAAATCGTTAGAGTGGTTTTTAAATAAATCGATGTTTACTTAGATACTAGTTCTTATAAATTTTAGTTTTTGCAAACTTTAAGTACGACAATTTTAAATGCTAAATAGTTTGTATTTAGTGTATAAAAATAAATTTGTTTGGTCAAGCCGTTTTCCAAATATTGAATTAACAAAAAAAAATTAGTTAAAAAATTTATTAAAATTAAAACTAAGCACTTTTGCAAAGTTAATTTTGGCAGAAAAATTTAATATAATGATCTAGAACTTTCTTAAAATATTTTTTGAGTTAAAATCGGTGCAAAAAATAACGGTTCTATGGGAGGTATCCTTAATAGGCGTGGCAATTTGTTTTTTGCAATTTATCAAAAGACAATTAGACAAAAACCATCTCTTATATTTTTTTGAAAGAAGTCGTTGAGGCCGTTTGAGAAAACTAGGGTTCTTCTTAACGGTTATATGGCAGATATCGTTATTTTTTTTAAACTAAAACAAAAAAAATCAATTTCTTCTCCAAGGTCCTTAAAACCTACATACCAAATTTGAAGCAAATCGGTCCAGCCGTTAAGGCTGTATAGTTACTGATACAACGAAACTGACAGACAGCCAGACAGAATTTCCAGACCCACTTTTTTCGTCTTCTTTATCATCGTAATGTCATGTTTGATTGTTATCTTGCCCTAAGTAGGTACTTACCTATAAACGAAAATGTAACAAATCTTGCAAAGCAAAGTGAAATTTATCATAGCCTTTAAGATTTGGTTCAAATCCAGGACTGTAAATTGGCAACGTGCATTAAATGGGTTAATGGAAGAGAATAAGTCTATGCCTATTGGTTCCCTTTATGAATCTGTCCTGTCAATATCGCTCCAATGAATTTTATTTTATTTTATTTGACACTTTGAACACCGAAAAACCTTTCAACCAAAAACATGATAATATTTTTGATTTCTTTTCTTTTTATAGCTTTAGCCATTAGAACTCAATTAAGAAAGCAAAAGGTCATCAAAACCACTTTAGCAATTACTAAACTGATTCACCTAAAAGCTTTTCAACAATTTATGTACATCGTCCTCTACTCCGAATAATTGATTTTGAACAAATAGCTGCGGTGTGAAGTTTGTTTCTCATTTGATTGAATTATATATTTTCTACTTTTATTATGTTGACACTGCAGAGATAAAGATTGACTGCCAAAAAGACAAAACTCAAACCAATAACCTTTCGCAAAGTTAAATGTGTCGGAGTAATTTAATTAAACACTTTAAGTCTTTTTCCACTGCCATCCACCCGCCTGAGCCTTTTATCGAAAAGTTTTTTCATACAAAAGCAGACAGAGATGTTGTGTTAAGATAAAGTCCTCGAAGGTCCTTAGTAAAACAACTCTCTTTTACATCTTCACCATTAATGAAGCAGCCATTGCTATGGAAACTTCAGATCTAATTAACATTTTGATCCTTTATCAGGGATAACATTTTTGTTCAAATTTTAAGCTGCGAGGGTATAATACGGAATTGACTTTGTAAAAGCCATGTTTTCATAATTAATGATCAAAGTAATTTTTTTTTTTTGTTTATGGATATTGAAACTTTGTTGCTTTTTGTTCTCAAAAATAGTTATGTAGGTTGACTATATGGACCATTTAAAATATGGAGACAATTTCAAATTATTGTTAACCCTCTTGTGGTTTGAATATTAATCAATGATTGTTGGGTTTACAGTTAAAACCGCATTGAAGCAGGAAAAGTGGTTGTTAATTTAGATTGTATAATGTATATTTGTATTGGAACAGTATAGTTCAGTTGGTTAAAACAATTTTGCTATGTACATATGTATACAAAGGAAACCAATTTTGGCTTGAACCAATTATAACCATTTTTGTTATTTAGATGGCATTTAATATTAATTTATTTCAAATATCACAACATCTTAACAAGTAACAAAAGATTTGTTTTCAAGAAAAGTTTGCATTAAAATAAAATATATTTTTAGAAATGGATAAATTAGACAACAACAACCTGTGGACACCAAAACTATTTTTAACAGGAGTTATTGCTATTTCATGGCTGCCAACACCAATCATCAGTCCCCTTTTCATTAGACTCGCTCTTCCGTTTATAATTTCATGTTTATTCGAAGAAAACGTTATAGAATTTGTGCCTGGACCAGTTCTTGAACCTGGACCTTCATGGTCATCGAACTACGCAATTTTGCCATTGCAGGTACAGGATTAGCCCAGTCATGAGTCAACCAATGCTCAAAAAGGGATTTAGGTGGATCTAGGCAGAAAAACTAAGTATGTTTGTTTGGACTAGTGCTCCTCACTAAACATAAAAAACTTCCCGATCCTAGGTTGGTCGCAAAGGGGTTCGGGGGGGCTTTAAATTTTTCGCTTATAACTCACAAGCCCTTGATCCTAAAAAAATATTAAGTAAAAAATTAAAGCTGACAAAATTTCCTACGTAAAACGCATTTGTAGTTTTTTCGTATCTTCAATAGTTTCTGAGATGTTAGCTTGAGAAAATCGCTAATATGTGAACAAAAATTCAACAAAAATATTCAAAACGATTTTTTGTTGAAAATTTTGTCAGTTTTAATTTTTAGCCCAGGAGGGGGGAAATTCAGTTTTTTGCAAATATAACGTACACAAAGTTTCATCAAAATTGTATGAGCCGTTTTCGAGAAAATTCGAAAAAAAATAAAACATTTATATTAGAGGTACTCGCTATAGCATTCATTTTTCCAAATTTTCTTCAAAACGGCTCATACGACTTTGATGAAACTTTGTTCACATTATACTTGCAAGGTTTTCAATATAACTGCATTTCAAGATTTTGGATAAAGATGCACATAACGAAGATTTGGTGTTAACGGCTTCTTACAAATTTATCCAGAACTCTGAAACGGCTCAACCGATTTCATTAATATTTAATATCGTTCATAAATTAAATATGAAGAACAAGGTGGCATTTAAAATTTTTAGCTAAAAACCAAAAATATGATGGTACATAATTTTATGATTCAAAATCTGTGTAGTCCCCTAGTTTGCAACAAGAGCAAATTCGTGCTATCCAGTCATGCATTTTATTTGTTTTCATTGGACTAAGCTCAATGGGAAAATCACAAAAAAAAGAACAAAAAGCTCCAAATACTAGTAAACAAGTGCAATTTGTCTAAAAACAGACTTTGTAACAATTGGTAATGGTACGATAAAAAGTCACAAGACATTTTCGTAGAAAATCATATAAGCTATAATTTGTATCTAAACATTTTTTTTTTCATATAATTCATAGTTTCCGAGAAATTTGCAAAAAACTAAATTTTTAACTCCTCGCTAGTCCAAACAAAGCTGCATACTTAGTTTTTCTGCCCTCGATTATTCCACCTTGAATTGTTCGTTGACTCGACTAGTTAGCCTCAATCCAATTTGTGATGATCGATTCACTGAGAAGACTAGTGACGTGACACAAATTTTGTTGTTGTTTCATTCTGGTCCTTTCTACTTGAGTAAAAGATTTGACAAGGGTCAAGAATCAATTGATTTATTAGAATTTGAAAGGTTTTTTACTTTTGATTATAGGTACTATAATGGATTCGTGCAAAAAAAAAGTTTTGAGATATTAATCAAAAATGACCTTACGATGATAGAGAAGACGAAAAAAGTGGGTTCGGCAATTCTGTCTGTCGGTCTGTCTGTCTGTCTCGGCACCTAAAGCCTAAACGGGTAGGCCGATTTCAAATATTATTATTTTTTCAAATTTGTATTTGTTAGGTTTTAAATAATTTTTGAGAAAAACGTTGACGGATTTTTATGAAATTTAGTTTTAAGGTGTAATAAATTAAGTTTGCAAGACCTGCATTTTCAATTTTTTTTTTGGAAAAAAGTTTTGGAAAAACTATTTTGAAAAAATCGAAAAATCGAAAAAATTCTCTTAAACTCACATTTATAAAAAAAAATTTTGCATACTTTGATTTTGGTTTGAATCTTTTTAAGATATGGTTTTTAAACTTTTAAAAAAATTTCATACGATTTATTCGTATTATTCCGTTTGTACTTTAAACTCTCAGGTAACTTGCCACGAGAGCAAGTTTGTGCTGCGACCCAGTTGTGCCCTTTATTTTTGTATGTTTTGTATTCAAACGTATAGCTTGAGAAGTGTGGGAATTAGAATTAGAATCACTTTACAACAGGGACGGACTAAGAGGCAGTAGCACCCGGGGCGGTGAACTTAAAGGTGCTTTTGCGATTTTATTGAACTGCGATTGTTTCAATATTATCATTAAAATCTTCGTTTTCATGTGCTTCTTTTCGATTGAAAGTACCCATATAGTCAACCTTTGTATATTATGGATCGTTGTTGATTTCATTTTGAAAAGCTTAGTTCAAACGATGCCACTTAGACGTAAATTTTTAAATAAATTATGGCAATGAAAGACCGTCCAAAATTCTGCATTTTTTAAATTTATTTTTGCAGCTATCCTATGTGACGATGTAATTGCTCAATTTACAACTGTTTGGTAGTTCTGTAAATGTACAGGTGTAAGCATTAGCATTGGAACAACAGCCAGTATAGTTCTTTTCCGTTCCATACAGCAATATTTTCGGTTGAAGAGCTGATAAAACTGTGTCTTCCATAAGGCCCTAGACCAATAAATAAGTTCAGTGTAAAATGTATCCTGAAAATGTATCCTAACATTCTAACATGGATCTTCGTCTTTCTTTTTCCAATGTCAAACCAGCATTGTCAGCCTTTTCGCTGGGTATAAATTCTTTCTTTTTTTGTTCTTCCCCGCATTTAAATTGAAATTTCTAGCTCAGTTTAAAATCGCGAGATATAAGATTATCTTAAGATTTATAACACTTTTTTCTAATATATTTCTGTGCTGCATCAGCTTCTTCCGAAATATCGCTACAAAATGAAAGATAACACAAAAACATAAAGTTGTATTTAGCCGAGCATTCAGCAGATAAAAGTATGATTGCAGCACCTCTTGAATCCAAATATTCCTTTTGAGGATCACAAAGGAGTTCAAGAGTAGAAACTATCTTTATGAAATCGTTCGTTTACCAAATTTTTGTCTATCTGAGTATAAGGACTCATATCAAAAGTGAAATTGGTATATGAAACTTTTTTAAGAATTTAAAAAAAATTCCCTGCTTTAATAATGAAATAATGCAGACCTAAGAACATAAGATAGTATTTGAAAGAATTCAAATGTATTTTAAATCGATGTCAAGCAATATCATAGGTATGCCAACTTATTCATTTAGATTGTAAATAATACGGAAATTTATCAAAGTCATATGTTTGAAAAAAAAATCCAATTAACCAAGTGTCCATCTTTATTCCATAGGAGAAAAAACAGCTAACAGCTAACCCTAACCCATTTTGAAAAGAAAATTAAGGTCGTTGCACTTAAAACATACAAAATAATTTAACAAAAAGTTCTCAGCTTTCAGGACAATCTCTCTCATTCTAAGAAATAAATCATGTTCTCCAACAACTTAAAATAAAGATTTTCAAACAAATTCAACAGTTTTTTTTTTGTATCTATCCGAGTACTTACAACAAAAATTTACCACTGTTAAAGTATCTTAAAATCTTTTGCCAAATGGATGTCATTAAATAAGAAAGATGATTATATCCAATGCCCTACAGACAATATAATCCAAATCCAATTGCAGCCGAGATCCAATGAATTTTTCTCACGTTCAGGCTATTTGATGTTTGATATAATTGAAGAAATCTTCTTAGTTCGACGTGGCATGGCATCTTGTCGCGTCGTTGAAGTCTTGGGTCTGTATAGCCATGCTGCTGGGTTCACTTACCACTCTGTCGACACTTTAATAACAAAAGAAACAAAAAACTCTCAACAAAACTTCATCTTAAAATCCAATTATCTTCCAACTTTTATTGCCAGCGGATTTTCCCTTTTTTCTATACGATGCTTTTATTATAATATATATATATCAAGCTTAAGTATGTGCCAAGGAAACCCAAACACTCATTTAAACGAAAACAGGACTAAACTAATTCAATTCACGCTCGTGTTACATGCATCTAGGGAGTCACTAGTAAACTCATCTACATTCCAACTTGTTGCGGATAACGTGTCTTTTTTCTGTCGACAAAGCTAAAGTTCCACACGAACGAAAAAAAACACCTTTAGCTTGATTTTGTAACAGTAAAGGAGCAACAAAAGGATCTTTAAAGGAAGACAGAGAGATTATTTGTACAAGAATCACGTAACAATAGTAACTTACTCTATATCACCCTTGCTCTTAAACTCTTGTTGCCATCATGTTCTCCTTTTGTCGTCGTTGGTGTATCTAAAATTTTATATATATATATTTAATACACACTGAGGTCGATAAATTTAATGAGGATTATCCTGTTTTCTATCTATAAGTACAAAGAAATTCTCAGTGTCTTCTTTGTGTTTGTGTCATCTCTTAGTTAGTTGAACGTGTCGATAGTTACTTTGTATGTTATACCAATGGCACTTTTTATTCTTTCTTCTTTATCTATTTACTTCTGGAACCATTTCGAGCTATTTATGTTCTTGTCCTTAAATACACTGTAGGGTATAGAATATATAATTTTAAATAGGTTTTTATTCTTTAAACCTAGCATTACTTTTGGAAGAATGGTTGGTTGGCTTGCTTGTAATGAATCTATATCTATATTATATATATAATATATTGTTAGCCAAGCGACAGTGTTTCAAGAAACGTTAGAAGCAAAAAGTGCACTTCTGCAAGTGTTGTTTGGAAAAAAGTTAATACTTTGTTTGAAAACTTTTATCTCAATTTATAGAAGAACAGTATGTCTGACAAATTACAACCAAACTTTCTAATACGATTTTTGCTTTCCAGCCAATGATTTTTAGCTCGATGGTCTGGCGACGGTCGTCCGGAGCAAAAGATGAATCTACAGAGGCAAAATGTCTTTTGGACCTTATTAAAAAATTTATTTATTTTTCTTCGGCTTAGCAAACCATGTTGATATAGAGTATGACAATCCTTCATGCCTTACTCTTTTGGTTTCTGATGATTAACCCAAAATCCTAGTATTATAGTATCGAGTTATCTAAAGCAGGTGTAGGGAAAGTACTCCTCGGGAATCTGCTCCACATGAGAATTTGGTATTAAATAATAAAAATAATAAAAAGAAAGGAGCAGCGGTTAATTTAAAATTTTTTGAAAAGAAATATACAAGGAAGTCAGTGATGTCTGTTGAAAAAAAAAGTAAGAGAGTACAGACGTAAGAGAGCATGAAACGTTGCAATTAGTTAGTTTTAGTTTTTGTGTTTTGGGGGTTTGCGTAGAGTATAATCAATGCGACTTCCGGAGATATATCAATTTTTCAATACAAAAACATTAACTTTACTGTGCCATGAATTACATAAGACTTAATGTTTTAATCAAAGCGAGTACTGAAGTGTGTGGACTATAGGTCATTGACCTATAGCCCACACACTTCAGTACTATCTTTAAGACAACGAAGGTCACAAAATTCATATAACATGTTTTAATTAAAAATATCAAGGAATTCTGTAATAGGATTCAAAAAATGCTAGAGATTGGGTTAACTGTTCAGATTAGATATAAAGATATACCAAATAATGGTCTGATTTAAAAAAACAATTAAGGAATTAAGAAAGATATACAATAATTTTATAATATTATATTAATAAATATCATTTGTCTTTAAATGTCGGCGACAATCGACTGGCAGCATATGTAATCGCCAGTCGTCGTCAAAAATAGACGACATCCTATTTAAATTCTGACTGCAGTAAATAATATATGAAAATAATGAGTCAATTCGTTCATTTTAAAAATGATTTTAAATTTTAAGTTTGTGATTGTCGGTAAGATTTTGGAACAAATGAATTTTTTTTCTTGGAAAGTTTTATAATATGTAAATTGCCACCATAATATTCAATCGTTATTATTGTTGTACTCGTATCTAATCGAATATTATGTTTATTTCAAACGGAGTTATTGGTCATCTAACAGATTTTGATTTTCCAAAATGTTTAATTCGATCATGCAATCATTTCGCAGTACATTATCTTTCAATCAAAGCTGTAGTGCCCCGTGGCGTAGTAATTAATGTACTGGACTATCACGCCTGAGGTCTGTGTTCGAGCCCTGATTGCATCTAATTTTTTTTTTTTTTTTTTTTCTTTTTTTTTTTTTTTTTTAATCATGATTTCGCATTTGATGATTGTTTGGTAATTTTTACTAAATAAGTTCTCATTTACTTTGTGATTAATTCGCAAAAATTTCATTTCAGATTTTTCACCTTGGATATTTTTATCTGACATTTTATTATTTTGCCATTTATTATTTTGTATTACTAAAATTGTTGAATTTATTAACGGCACTTCCCATAAAAACTTTTTGTTCTCATTGAGATTTTTCGTGAACGCCTTAATGAAATTTTACCAGAAATTCATTTTTATTAAAGCTTAAAGACTTAAACAAACTCAAGTTTCCCTTAGTTTTATTTTAATTTATTTTTTGTAAATCTTTTTCAATATTTCTATAGCAGTTTAACAAAAAAATTAAGTTTCTTACGTATTTAAAAGTTGCGCAGTCCGAAACAGTCGCAGTGGCGGAAGCCAATACCACTGATCGCGCGATAAGTAAGCGGGGAAAAAATTGCTCAAACCAACGCGGTTGTTCCTATATTGCGGACAATCTGAAGAATTGGATATTCAGTCAAAAGTGAATCAGAGAATTTTTATTATTCAATTGAAATGGGAGAAGCTTTGCTTTTTGCTATGTATGTAAGGTATGGGGCAAAAAAGAGCAACTGCTTAGGTTAGTTTAAGATAAAATAATATTATTTGTCTGTTATTTAATGTAGTTATTCAGGAGAAGAAGCAGAAAATGGGTTTACGAAATCAATCTCAGTCGGGAAACTAAAGACGAATTTCATACGATTTTGCCTGAACTGAAAATAGACAGAGTTTTATTTTTTTTAGAATAATCTCGTCTCAAATATTATTCTTTTGTTTTACATTTTTGTATTCTTTATTGAAAAAATTATATAAAATAGGTTCACTACTAATTTTTTTAATTAATTTCTCTGGAACTCATTTTGTAAGCCGACAGATGAATATATTTTGCTTGCGATTGGCAGGCAAATGGTGCATGCTGCGTTTAAGGGGTTAGTTATAGCTTTATAAAAAAAAAACGTATTAGAAAAAATTTTCTTTTTCAATTTTAAGGCAAATTATTCAACAATGTTGGTGTTAAGTGGTAATAGAATGAAGTTAATGAATAACAGAATATGTATTTCCATATCAAAAAAAATAACGCAATTTTGGCTAAAATTTGTTTTTCCAATGATCATTGAAATTTCAAAGATCGAATAAAGATCAAATTGAGTTTTTTTTTAAAGAAAAGTTCTACTATTTGTTACTTTCATTTAAACACCAATTAACACCAACATTGTTGGATAATTTGCCTTAAAATTGATTTTACTGATACGTTTTACTGATAGCTATAACTGGCTTCTAAAAAAAGTCGCTTTTCTGATCGCTTCATTGCAACGCATTCCGAACCGTCATATCGCCATGTTCTCTGCTTTACTTAAGTTAACATGCGCACCAATTTGGCAGCAATCGCCATCGCGACCGCCACCGCTTCGGTTTGCTTTACGCTTTATGCAAACTATTTACCACTTCAAATTGATGTATGTATACTACAAATTTGTAAAAAGTTTTGATTTTGGCTTGAATCTTAATAAAAAGTAAATTTTCTTTCAATAAATATTCTTTCAATTTTGTTTGTATTTCTTGTTTTTTTTTTTTTTTTTTGTATTTTTTTATTTTATTTTATTTCTTTTTTAAACATAAAAGATTTATTTTTTTGTGTTAAGTCTGCAAGCAACTTTCACAAGAGCTGGTTTGTGCGACGAAGTCATGCTTTTTATTTTTTTTCCTCAAAAGAATCATCATATCTTTCTTGATGAACATACTGTTTAAATGTCCATTACTATGGTGTCTGATACAATTGTTTTCTCTCCCATGGCTATTTATTTTCTTTATTTCTATCACAAAGTTTATCCACAGCATTTTTGAAACCCAGATGCATATAGAACAAGTTAGATAAATGTATGCAAAGTTATATTTATGTCGGTTTACAAATACACGAGCACAAAATGTGCATCTAACTGAGCTAAGGCATTAGAGGCTCGAAGTTAAAAGAACCCTATGTACTGTTGCTATTTTGCAAGCTGGGTTGATGTCTGTTGATATGAATTTTTTATTCGCCTCAGCAGCCTTGCAGATTTTTTCTTCGGAATTTAGTATCCAATGTTTGCTGATGATGCACCGTCATAGTACACCTTCCCACCCTCACCATCATCATCACAACGTTCTCTCTGGTGTTATTTTAACTACTCTCGTTCCATTAGAAATGCTTCGGTAACTGCGGCTCCTCTGATGCTACTATTTTTATACCTACTGGAGGATCCAAGTAGTTTTTCGTGATTTTCATGGAAGGACTCAGGAGGTTGAGCTCCATTCCATGTTATATAAGGAAGTGCAGTTTTTAGAACTGATTCTTCTTAAAGAAGGTAAGAAATTCCCATTTGCTGTTGTTGTATGGTAACGGAATTCTTTCTGTTTGCAAATGGTTCACTTTCAACACTAGTGCACGTGTTCTGCTTAGGTTCTGTTTAGTCATAGAAGAAACTTTTGTCGATTGCTGTACCTTTTTTGTTTGCCAACTTGCAACTAGCTACTTTTCTCAATTTTACTTGGCTTCATCTAGATACGATTACAAGCAAAAGATAAAAGTATAGCACAGGAAGTGGCAACATCGTTTTTCAGGTGATATACAATTATTTCGAGTTCTGGTGCAATTCCGTACAGCATTTCCGATCAAATATTTGCATTTTGTTTCATTTTATAAAAGAAATCAATTTGAGGACGATTACGTGCGTAGAAAAAGGATTTTATGAGTTTTTAGTTTGAATGGGACACTATATTTTCTGGAAATTTGTTACAAAAAATAACAATTCATAATGTATATCAATTGGTGGATATAAATTTAGAAGTTTTTTTTTAGACAGAATCAATTGTTCGAGTCCTTTCTGTGACCAAAGAATTTGATTTCTTGATTAAATTTGCATTGTTGATATCATCTCCGAATGTTAATTCGCTTGTTTTGCTGTGGGGAACGCCTCTTGAGGTAATTGTCAGATCGGATATATGCATCACGAGCACGACACCAGTATCGATTCGATGCTATACCCAGTTCCGGCCCCTAAACAAATTAAGTAATTGCTTTAGGGCACCATTTCTCGGGGGCAAACAGACGAAATTTTGCAAACCCTATGAAAAATCAGCAAATCCCCTTAATTCACTCTATACCGATGCGTCAGTCTTAACTAATTGCTCGTTGATAATATACCGGGTAAAAGAAAAGCAAAAAAAAATGTGGATTTATAAAAAAAAACTCATCAAAGTTCCTGAAGTAAGTTCTTATAGCGTCATTCATAAATTTAATTTTTAGATGCAAAGAAGAGGAAAAATAATACAAATTCTCATTCCTAACTAAAAGTATCTATAAAAGTAAGTTCCCAATCAAACATAAAAATACAATCCGAGTTTATTTTAGAAATTTAGTAAACACGTCCAGAAGACCTTAATAATGATTTAGAAACCAAAGTTCGAAGATTTAGAAATAAGTTAAGTGATTTGCACAAGTTTACAAACTCACGCAAAATTGTACAAAATAATACACGATTGTAAAATTAGACGTGAACAAAAAAAAATGGAGGAATCCAAGGAATCAACGGAATGAGAGGAATTTTTGTGGGATCAAAAAATCTCAATTGGCTTCGCATGACAGCAGGAGTGACAAAACTCACTCGAATTTGTCGTCCACCTCGACGGTTGTTTTTGAATTATATACTCTAGCAAGAACCATCTTTGTTACCAACTTTTTTTATTGGATGAGCTTCTTGTGGACCCTGTTTAGCTGGTTCAACATACTTTTTAATATTTTTAGGGTTACACAATATATGACAACACCAACGTTTTATTAAAATTTAGCTTGGCAATACCCTCCAACACGAGCTAGGTAGTGAGCATTTTGCTGAGTGTGTGAGAAAATGTCAAGAATTGAAAGTGTAGAAACGATTTCTTTTGCGCGATATGATTGCCGCAACTTGTGTTTTTTGACTGATGTTAGCAATGTGGTTGGAACGTAAATGGAGAATCGAGTTCGGCTTTCGTTTGGGATCGTAACGGGTGATTTTTTAGCTGGTTTGGTTTTGGCAACACTGGTTTTGACAGCTGACGTGTGTTTAGTACCTTTTGTCACTGTCAAACAGCTTCAGTTTGGTTTGCAATTTAACCATGGATCGTCTTACAAATGAACAACGCTTGCAAATTATTGAATTTTACTATCAAAATTCGTGCTCGGTTCGAAATGTTCGAATTCGAAAAATTGTGTTCAGCGATGAGGCTCATTTTTGGTTGAATGGGTACGTAAATAAGCAAAATTGCCGAATTTGGAGTGAAGATCAGCCAGAAGCATTGCAACAGCTACCAATGCATCCCGAAAAAGCCACTGTTTGGTGCGGTTTATGGGCCGGCGGCATTATTGGGCCATATTTCTTCAAAGATGATGCGAATCGCAGCGTTACTGTCAATGGTGAACGCTACCGAGCGATGATAACAAACTTTTTTTTGCCCGAAATGGAAGTTCTTGACTTGCATGATATGTGGTTTCAACAAGACGGTGCCACACGCCACACAGCACGCGAAACAATGGCGCAATTGCGAGGCGAGTTTGGTGAACAGTTAATTTCACGTTTCGGGCCGGTCAATTGGCCGCCTAGATCGTGCGATTTGACACCATTAGACTATTTTTTGTGGGGGTATGTCAAGGAAAATGTCTATAGGGACAAGCCCGCTTCGATTGACGCACTGGAAGCCAACATCCATGCATTCATTCGTGAGATACCGGCCGATATGTGTGAAAGAGTATGCCAAAATTGGACTCAGCGGATGGGCTACCTGAGACGCAGCCGCGGTCAACATTTGCATGAAATTATCTTTAAACATTAAATTGCAAGGTTCAAGCTATCGATTCAAATAAATATTTCATTAATTTTTTCGAATTTTTTGTGTTTTTTTTTTTTTTAAAGTTCTAAACCTCTTAAAAAATCACCCTTTAGCAAGCCAAGCATATTTGATCGTGTATGGGACCTTTTAGAACAAGGCGTTAACCTGGATAATCTTTTCGTTCAGTAATCAAGACATCGGAAGTGCGTTGAATCATGACCAACTTAATACCCTACCACCACGACAAGGTGGTTATACAGGATTTGAACCCAGACCTCACAACCCCATAGTCCGACATACTTATAACCAGTACGCCACGGGGCGTTAAATACAATCTGTTGCATTAATACAAACTGTATTGTAAATAGATTCTTAAGTATTACATTTTAATAATTATTAATAAGTACTAACATTTTAATATTTTAATCCGTTCGTTTACAACTTAAACAGTATTATTTTTTAATCCGTTGGATTGCATTTTAATCTTTTTTGTATTACATATAAATATTTTAATACAAAAATATTATGCAAATAATATAAATACAAATAGGTATTATTAATGCAATACTGTTTTGTAAATAAAGGGTGAAAGATTTTTTTTTTAGAGTTTCCAAATATTGTAGTTTTTTTTCAGATTTTCAATGTTTTTTCTAACAATTCTTTTAATACATAATGTCTACAAAGCTTATTAAACAATTATTTTTGACAAAAATGCACAGTAGACAAATGTATGCAACAACAATTTAGCGACCATACGAACAAACATTTTGTTTGTTTTTTGACGAAAACAATATTTTTGGATTTTAGTTTTTGATAATAAATCACTAAAGAAATAAATGTATCTATATGACAGTTTTATTTAATCAATACTACAACCTGTAAAAAAAATATTTTGTTTCATTTTAACAAAAATATTAATTTAATACTTTGAATTTCTGTCAATCTGATAAATAAAATTAACAAAAACTTTGCAGATTTGACAAACATTTACAAAATTGAATTTTTGTAAATACAACAAACATTTCGTTTGGTGCACAAAAAAAGTTGTTGGTATGAAAAAAATCTCTGTTTAATTTTGTTATACTTACAAAACGTGTTTTGTTAAACTGAAAATAATATTTGTAGTGCATTTTTTATCGAACTGATAAAAATTATAATAAATATGTCAAATACACAAATTTATTCAATCATATTGATAAAATTTTATCAAAACGATAAAATAATTTTGTCAAGTTCTACAAAATCGTTTTTATCAATATTACCTAGGAAATTATTTTCAGTGCAGTAAAAGCGAACGCTAACGCTTTTGGAAGTGTTCATTTAATATCAGACAAGGCAGGAACGAAGGCTTCCGCTGCAAATTGTTATAATTTCTTCGCTTCAGTTGGCTGTGCCAAATGAATTAATCGTTCTATGTCTGCTTGTAAAGAGAAGCGTCAGTGCTGTCGTCTGAGCCGTTTTTCGTCGCTAATGCATTGAATCGTCACTTGGAGATTGATCAAGATGTTTGTCAGCGGATGTATTTCTTTTCTCTCAAAGTATTTTGAGTTTTCTTATTTTTTTTTTGTTTTTGGAAAAGTTTGGAAAAGTTTCGTTTGTTCTTTATTTTGCTCTTTTCTTAACCGACATGACCCGTCAAATTATAAGAGTCAATGTTGGTACTTATCTACTTACCTGTTCTTCTCTCATTTCAATTTTAAAGACCAAATGTATTTGGAATCTCACTTAAATAATAAAAACCACATACCAAAATGTATTTGACCCTCGGCAAAATACATACTCTAGATATTTGTATGTTTGTTTAGCAGTGAGTTGTGCAGCAGTGAAGCGAATATAAGAAAAATCTCACGTTTCCCAAATTAAAACCCGACAAACGAAACCTAATATCTCTTCCAGCAAATTCACTAAAAACAAGGATAAACAATAAAATTTTATAAGTTCTGAAAAACAGTCAGTCATGCATAGAAATACAAGTACCAATACCTATGTATATAAAAAGATGGTTGCATAGAAAATGAAATCACAAAAACTGCAGCCAGAAAGCGTATCCTTTTTCACAATATCCAGGAAGTGATGACATCATGCCAAATGCTCACAAAAATACAAAGATAGCAGAAACACAAGTAAAAAAGGAGGATGTACTTTGTACATTTACAGAGATACCGACTTCTACTTCAAACTCTTCAAACTCCACTTTTGCTTTCTTTGCCTTTCAGGGAAAGTATTTGTTTCATGTAAGCTTACATTTTCTTATTTTAAAATATGGCTGAAGATCACTTTATAGATTCAATATATTATATACATTTTTGGATACAAGTTTTTTTTTGAGTTTGTCCCTTTATAACTGGGTCACAGATTTTTGACCAAATTTTCTGAAGTTCTGTTTAAATACTTTTTAATTTCTTAAATACTGTAATATTCTTAACCACTTTCAAAGCAATAACATACGACACTGTTTGGCATTTAATTCAAATTTGAGATTCATTTTTTACAAAGCAAAATGCGACATCCTCTGTAAAAGCTAAAGGAGTATAGTGCTACAGTAAGAGGTCTCTTTGTTATATCCTTTTGCCAAGCTTTTAGTTAAAACAACAACAAAAAAAAAACAAAATTGGAAAAGAACGAGAAATTGGATCAAAACTGGATTACAAAGGCTGCCAAAAGAGTTCAACATTGTAGGTATAGGTTTTATAGGTGCAAACAAAGAATATTAGAGTAGTAAAAAAACTTAGAAAACGGAAGAACAGACATAAAGAAGTTTGACAAAGGCGGGTGTTATAAAATATAGTTACAAAAGATAATGCTCCTTTTAGCTGTCAGAACAGTGATCAGAATCAGGATTATAATAACTTACTTCGGATATAACTCTATTTTTGATTTCACTGCTCGTTGAGTCGTTGATAATTCATTCATTCTTTTTCTAAAATCTTGGGAACAAAACACTATATGAATTCACGAAAGATGGGTATCAAGTTTAAGGTATGGAAATAGGTTTTATGAAAAGGAAAACAAAAAGAACAAGACTAACGGAAGGAAAATAAAACATTTTGTTTTCAGAAAAAAGTGCTGAAAATATTTTCTTTAAAAAGGAATTGCAAAAGAAGAAAAAAATTCCTGCGAATCGAAAAAATTGTTTATCAATTTATATAGTAAATTTTATAGTAACCATGCAAGCTTTAACTAAGTGCTTGCAAATATAAGAAGTTATGCTTTCGTACATAAAATGTGGGTCTGGAAATTTAGTCTGTCAGTCTGTGTATGTCGAAATCGATTTTCGAAAATGGGTCAGGGGAACCCCATAAAATGATCAGTCTTTGCAGATATTCGGATAGCCAAAGTTTGAACTCGATTGGATAACTCTAAATGGTGCCAATAATCGTTCAAAGTTTCAAAAACATTTTTTTTTTATTTAAAAAAAAAAAAAAAAAAAAAGATTATGGACTCAGCGTCTCATCAAAAAAAAGATTGTAAATAACACTCAATTTGTCGAATTTGGCATCAGTAACCATTTTTTTTAATTTTATTTTTTTAACTACAGCCTGAAAAAAGCTAGAATTTCGTCAAATGACAAAAACGATACAATTAAACACCTAAACAAGTTTTAATAAGAACTTATAAAAAAACGTTTTTTTTGAAATTTTGTGTGATTGTCGGCACCATTTAGCGTTATTTAAACGAGCTTAAATTTTAGCTTTCTGAATATCCGCAAAAGCTGATCATTTTATGGGATTCCGTAAAGAATTTGACAAAAAAAATTCTTCGAGCGATTTGCCTCAAATTTGATTTAAGTAGAGTTTGTATATTCCTGAGAGGAAAAATTGAAATTTTTCTCAGCTCAAAAAACAACGGCACAGGCCATATAAAATATAAACGTTATAAAAATTTTTTTTTTCTCGAAAACGGCTCCAATGATTTTCTCCAATAATATTAGAGATGGTTTTTGTCAGATTGCGTCTTTTCCTAAGTGACAAAACAAAATTGTTAGCCAAGCCTATTACCTCCCATAGGCAAGATGGCGGTTTCGCAGAACAACTGTTCCGAAGAAACCCAATTAGCGCGGAAAAGCGCTGTTTTGATAAATTTGATTACCTCCCATATGACCGTTATTTTTCTCTTCAGCTATCTCGTGAACAGGTTGAACAATCTTAACCTAAAAATTGTTTTAGGCAGATCTATATAGTGCATTGTTTTAATTTTAATTAATATTTTAATACATATTTTTTTTTTGTAAATTCAATATTTGTAAACGACTTGATTAAAAATTTGTATTTTGTGTACATCAAATGGCGTACTTTGAATTTGTAAAAAATAACATCAATTAATTGAAAACCCTCTCTAACGATTTTAGAATAATTTTTTTTTTTTGTAAATTTATGTTTGTGCTACAAAATTTTTGGCGTACTTATTTTAGCTTGAATCTTTATAAAAATTAGTTTTAACACTTTTAAAAAAAATTTATATGATTTTGAATTTATATTTAAAAAAAACAATTATTAAAAGACATCCGCCACTTTGCGTACAAATTTGGGCTTACCTCCGACTACTAAAACAAAAGTTGGTATTATGACAAACCATATTAAAATGAACATTTTAAATTACTACACCAAAGTTCTAAGTCAATTGGCTGAGGATAATTCACTCTCAAAGTATCTGTGAATCACATAAAATTAAAAAAAAAACTTCTAAAGAGAATACGTTGAGTTAAGGCAAGACAAAAATTGTATGGACCCCCTTCACACACCGTTTAGCCGGGATGGACAATTTTCTTAAAATTGACTTAAAGCAGAAAAAAAATATTAAAATATAACAGTACAACTTACAATGGCCTATACTTTTTTGAAAATCTAGAAATCTCAGAAATTTAACTTTTTCGTCAACTACTTATCGGATCTTAACTTAATTTTATTTCTAGAGTGAAAATTGTAAGGTTCTTATAATTGGCATTCTTAAAATGTTTGCTTAAATTATTTTTAAAAAAGTTGTTTAAAAAAAACAGTTTTTTTTTTTAATATTGTATGGTGTTGGTAAAATATATATATTGTTTTATATTAAATTTAATTGCTAAACTCTTAGTTTTCAAGAATTTTAATTTATTTTTTTAACTTTTTCTATGGAATATTTCTCACAGTGAAAGTTACATCTTCTTCTTCATTTACACACATTCTGTGTCGAGAAAAAAAAATTATTTTAATGCAGAACTTTTCTATAAAACAAACAAGAGATTATCAATGCTGCTGAGCTCTGTGCAAAACAAATCGTCATAACATTTAATCCTGTTTTAAATCTTAACTTTATAAAATATCTATAATATCAAGAATTAAACGCCCTAATTAATGTTTTTTTAAAGCATTTTATGTACATTTTTCTGTCTCACAATATTCAACAATTTTCACAAATCCACCAAACTTCATGAAATATTTCTGCATATAATTAAAAAAAAAAACAGTCTGAAAACGGAAAACATTAAAATTTCCCATTAGTACCCTACGTAATAAGAAAAAAAAAATGTCACGGAGAAAGACAGTTATGTTCAAGTTTATAAGATGTGATGTTCCCTAACGATTTATTTTCTTCATTTCAACAAGAGTTTCCTAAACTCCCTCATCAGTAAGCGCACTTGGAAAAGTTTTTTTACGAGCTGTCTTGTGTATATTTGATGCTTAATGGTGGAAGAAAAACCGTATATGAAAAATATATATATAAATGTATGCGTATATATGTAAGTTCTATATAACGTTCGATGAACTCGACGTTAGAAATATTTTAAGGATATGCTCCACGATTTTTTTTTTTTTTTTAAGCTTAACTTAAGTATGAATCGTGAATTGGAAAGCATGTCAATCTTTTCTTGATGACATGTCATCGGTGTGAGGTGAAAATGTGGGGAAAAATCTAAAGTTCGTGGAAAAGCAGGCTGTGATGACATTAAGTGGAACCTCGAAATGACGATGTGTATTTAATTATTAAAAGGATTTTATAAAAATAAATCCTGCTTTTATTTGACAATGTTTTCTTTCGAAATTAAATAAGTAAGTACTTCATAAATGATAACGAACTCTTACTATAGAAATACTGCTCCGAACTTGTAAGACTTCGCTTAAAACCAACATCCAAACAGTAACGTAATAATATAAGGGTATCATAAGAGCAGTATAGAAACCAAAGAAACCCTCGATAGTTAAATAAAAAGCATATACAGGGTATAGTTGGGCAGTAAAAAACAGAAACCCAAAAAGGACGACATAGACAGAAATCCTCTTTTTGTCAGTTATTCGCACTCATGTTCATGTCTTAAATACACTTTCCTTTGAGAATTGAAAATAAACTACACTGAAAAAAAAACTATTTCACTCATGAATACACAATTAAATTAAGTCTATTCTAAAAACGTCCTGAAAAGGTATACTGTCGAAATCTAGCCTTTTAGATTATAATAGCCAAAATCTAAAAAAAATCCGAAATTATAACCTTTTTTTTTCAATTTTTGAAAATTGAGTTTGGCGGTCGAGATCCCAAAATTGGATTGGGTCAACGTCAAGTCTACAAAAAACCAGAACTACCGTATTTGACGCACATTATACCGTACTCGATGAAGTTTATTAAATCAACTATCTTATTCATCTAGTTAACAAAAAGCTTTTCATGTAATGACGTGTTAATTCAGCTGTTGTTTCAAGGAATAGGCTAAGTCTTGCGGCCTTGCCGTAGTGCTATGGTCTTATCCAAGCGGTGAAGGAATTTCCAAAGAAGGCGAAACAGCAGTTGATGTTATTGCCTATGCTGCGCACATAGCAGCTTTACTTGGCGCTAATATAATCAAAGTAAAACTTCCAATTAACTATTTGGAAAGGGAGAAAATAGAAACAGAAAATATTGAGTCATTATCTAAAAGAATTGAATATGTTAAAAGATCTTGTTTTGCAGGGAAAAGAATAGTAGTTTTTTCTGGTGGCGAGTCGAAATCAGTGAATGACATATGCAATAAAGCGAAAGAAATTAAGCAAGGCGGTGGTAATGGTTCAATTATCGGGCGTAGCACTTTTCAAAGAAAAAGAGAGGATGCTTTATCTATGCTAAAAGATATAATGGATATCTATGCACAAGGAAAAATGGTAAATCGAAACAAATAATAAAGGGTTATCCAATAAGAGGTGTTATTTTGAATAGCCCGCTATATGGGTAGCTGTTACTTTTGAAGCTGTCATTTTTTGACATTTGACAAGTAGAAACTACGCCATTAATAAAAATGGAACGATACACTTTTCAACAACGCATTGAAATTATTAAAATTCACTGGTGAAAATATGGCAGAGACGGTTCGTAAAACTAAAACATTTTTGGGTCGTCGTGAAGCACTTTGTCGGACCGCAATACAGAAATTGGTGGACGAATTTGAGCTGTTCGGACAAGTTAGTGATGTGAAGAATAAAACCCGTGCACGTCGCTCAAGAACAACTGAGAATATTGCTGTTGTAGTCCAAAGTGTTGAAGAAAACCCAGGTTTGTCCATTCCTCGTCGTTCTTTGAAATTAGGCATTCCACAAACGTCATTACACCGTATTTTGCATAAAGACTTGGGTCTTAAGGCTTATAAAGTTCAGTTAACACAAGAACTCAAGTCGGCTGATCATCAACAACGTCGTGTCTTTGCTGATTGGGTCCTTGAATATCAAAATAACACCTCTTATTGAAAAACCCTTTACTATTCGTTAAACATCAATTCAATTAATAAATGTAAGTTTCTTGTCCCAATTATCTTTTTGTTGGACTGATACTAAGCTAAAGTTTACTATCCCGCAATAAAATGTTTCATTTTTTATTCAGTGTATCTGCAGTTTATTATATGTAAAAACCTTTTTGGTACTATTCCATTGGAGAAGATGCAATTATACTGGTTAAAGGTTAGATTAAGAACTATGAGCGCCTGAAGATAAAAGCTTCGGATCCGCATATCATACTCGGTATAATGAAAAGTGCCTGGGATTTGGCAAAGATGAGAATATGTTGTTTTTTTTTTCTCATCTGGCAGTGAACCTCCGGAAAATGTGCTTTTTTAAGTAATTTTTTTTTTGTTTTGCCTTTACTACCACTGATATTAGTTCTGCATGAAACTACCCTAACCAAAGTTAAGGCAAAAAGTTGAAGTACAAGTTAAAAAGATACACATTAAAAGACAATGTAGGGCATTGTCATAGTAAAAAAAAAATAAGCAGATTGGAACAGAAAATTCACTTGGATTGCAATGCTTATAGTGGTAAAAGTTGAAACTCATGCTCTAAATGAAGTTTTAGAATAGTTTTTTTTTTTATCCGGCTACACTTTGCCCGAGGAGATAAACTACAGTAAAACATGCTTTTATATTTTCAGGAAATTTTAAAGCATATTGTGGGAAAATATGTGGGACTCGAGAGTATTTCGGAAAAATTCAAAAAAAAAAAAAAAAAGTTAAATATGCAAAACTTTGTGTGCATAATTTTGTCCTACAACGTATAATTAAATTATGCTATGTATTAAATGATTAAAAAGCAGGATAATAGTTTTATGACTTCCTAGAGATTGAACTAATTAGTTCAAATGTTGCTGAACCTTAACAAACTAAATATGAAATAAAATTAATTTAATAAAAATTATGCGAACGAAAACTATCCAAATAAAAATTAAAAATATACAGAAAATGATATAAGTACAAACATATGCTTATGTGGCAAACTTTGGAATTTACTTTGCGTATTTTCTTCTGACTTCACATAGTTTGCGATTCTTGTATTTCTCTGAAGCCACACTCTATAAACATTTTTGACACGCTCAGAGTCAAGTTAGAGATTCACTGGGAGTGCATAGTTTCTCGAAATTCTAAGGGATACTCTGTAGGAATATTATTGGCGATTACTTCGGAGTTCTTCGTTTCCCTCGTATTCGATGTTCGAGGTGGTTTTTTATGGTTGATTGCCTCCTTTTCTCCCAGTTGCTGAAAATATAACTCAGGTCATGGATCCTATGGATCCAATAACGTAGTGAGTTCACCTCTCGGCTATAAAACAGGCAAAAAAACGATGCGAATTGGTCTCTCGCGAATAACAAAACCATAACTACAAAAAACTTTTATAAAATACCAACATAAATATCATATTTTACTAAAATCGACCAAAAGACCCTGTTTTAAAAATCTTTGAATGCATCATTATTCATAAATCATAGCAGAAGTCATCAAATCATCCGACCACTTTCAATTCCCATAAATTTTGTCATCCTATAATTCAACTGATTTTCTTATTCCGAAATAACAATCATAGCGTTTCCGTTCTTGGAATTTTATGACTACCCAAACAAATATAAAATAATCCTCAATGTAAGTCTGCGACGAAAAAGTAAAATAAAAAGAAAAGGAAGTTCAAAATCACAGCCAAACACTGCGAAGAAAATACTTACAGTCAGGGCCGGACTAAGCAGACCGTAATTTGACGACCTTCTCCCACCTTTTTTAATCACCTAATTTTATTTTGTTAAGAGGACATAAGTAAGAGGGTATAAGTTATGAATGATTAATAAAATAACTAAAAACATCATTTATTCATTCCGTTTTTTTTTTTTCTTCTTTTTTTGATTCTTCCGGGAAATGTCACTTCTCCTCTTCTTGTTTCACCATCGTATATTTTCCTTGGATTGAAATCAAAATTGATTGGTTTGTTTTGGTTGATCTTTTTCAGTGAACAAGTCGAAAAGGCCGAATAATTTGCTTCCGATGCATTTTCCACAAACAAAGTAGAATTATATCTAGTGTAAGCGTAGGAAATATGCCGCCCCCAAAATCTGCCGCCCTAGGCAGCGGCATACATTGCTTACAGTTCCTCTGAAAAAAATGGTAGGGGATGTGGCTGATTCAAACATAGAAAAAAGTTTCGTCCTTGACATTAAAATAACTGGCAGTTTAGATCAGGATTCGGACTTTACTGCGAAATCAGTAGATCTACTGCGTTTTTTAATTCTACTTCACCACTGCACTTTTCCTACAATCTACTGCGATTTGTATGATGTTGATTGAATGGCAGCACTGGGATATAAAAATGAATGTAGAACATAACCTCAAAGATTTAAAAGATATTATAATTTCTTTTTTGCAAGTCATGTTAATAATTACCAATTATTTTTTGATACAATCAAATCTCGTTAAAAACGTGCAGTTCTAAGTACATATTTTAAAAATCTTTCGAACGAAATAGTTGGGCCGGCTAGTGCTGCATCCGCTGGGTCCCATTGAACTACTATACAAATCGAAAGGCAATTCTACTTAATATTAGTTTTTAAGTTTAAAGATGTCCTCTAACCGAACGATGGATTAAACTTTTATTCCTAAAAAATGGGTTTAATTTAACAGTACCTGCAACATAACTGTTTATTTTCAAATTTTGACTTTCTGGTTAACGACTCAGCGGATTATTGCCAAATCGTATTTCTAGAAAGGCTGAATGATAATGGTATAAGTATACTTAATTTTTTCATAACTTTAACTTTTTTTAAATGCAAAAATCATTTATTTTATGATTTGTTTATAAAAATAAACATGGACTTCAATTTAATCAGTCGTTAAACAAAATTTGTAAATCTACTGCGGAAATTTTGGTTTTGCTGCAATTTTTGATTTATCAAGTCCATACCCTGGTTTAGATAGTAAAAACAGGAATAAAATCCAAAAAAATGGGACATGAATGTGGGTGCGTTATGTTCTTCGCACTCCACCGAAGGTACAATCTACTTATTCATTTTGTATTTAATTCATCTTATACTTCAAGTTCAATGAAGTTTGATGTCATCTATAGATGGTTCAGGTGCATGCAAATATCAAAAAATAAAGTACTCCAGGAAATAATGTATGCTTAAGTCCCTAACGTCTTCTTGATTATCTGGATTTACAAGAAATTTCTTTCAATAGTGTCACAACTACATCTTCGGCTCTTTCAATTTGTCAGAATTCTAATCTACGTAAAATTAATTCAGTCAAATTGTCTCTGTAATCTGGAAACGAATTTCATATTCGCATATTCACCTACGATTAAAAGTCTCCGACAATATACCTATCGTGAAAAAAGATAACTAATTAATAAGAAAGAGAGTCGTATGTCCTGGGACATACTATCACTTATTTCATTTAACGGTTTAATTTTTAACTAAACGAAGAAAATATTCATCAAAATCAATTACCTAAATAACTTGATGCTAACGTTATCAAGCATACATATGTTTGAAGATTATTTCTCTTCTTTTCGGGGAGATCCACCAATAGACCCATTGTTACTAAAGCCGTACTTCCGTCTGAGGGTCATTAAGAAGCTTTAGTTCTTCAAGAAATTTCTTAAACTGATAGTGAGAGCTCGGCAACCAAACGCGTAAGATTTACTTTTTTTAGGAACGAGCGTGAAGTGAAGGTTCTGTCAAACAAAGCGCATACCGACGACGACGCCATCACACGGTCTGGTCAATACAAATACCTGGAACATAAGAACGCGGCGGCGGTCAGATTTTATTTGTAAATTTAAAAAAAAAAACGCCGGAAAGCACTCTGTTTGACCGAGCCTTTTGCAGACTAGAGATATAGCTCAATTTCCTATTGAATGAATACATCTGCCATACAAATCTCTCAGTATATTAATATGGCTTCAAAAACTAACAGAAAGAGGCTGAACCTATTAGCTTTTGTATTTCTTCGAAACAGGGGAAAGTTTAGTATTGTATTTCTTAGTATATATTATTTATTCCTAAATTGGACCGATTTGTCCAATTACTTAGTTTATTCGGAGAAACTTGCAAAAGTTCTTCTATGATTCTGAGATATTAAATTGTGACGGAAATACATAGCAACATCATCTGCATTATACAAAATAACTGCAATGCTCTTCTATTCAAGGTTCTTCAACAGCCCCTTCCGAACTGAGCCCCAAAGAAATAAAAATTGGACATCCCTTAGGGGTATCCTCTCTTAAACCTTAATTTTCATTTTAAATCCCAATAATATCAAACAATCATTTTATTGATTGTTACCACAAGTACAACGTAGAATACCAAACTTACTCCATCATTCTATTGTAATTGAAAAACATTACGGATTCTCCACAATCATAAATTATTTTACAAGTTTTCCTGACAACAATAAAATTAAAGATCCTCACACTTATATATTTCTGTGCAGTCTGATATACATGCTTCTTAAGAAATCTTCCATCTTTTTCCAATTCATCAGGGTCTGCCTTTGACACAAGAAATATAAAATGATTTACCTCAATAAGGATGTGGTGTACAACTTCAATAGCATCCTGCTCAATTTTTATTAAATCATACTGCAAGTATATACACATCAAGCACCTATAATGCTACACCTATCCTCACACAGTAACAATGGAGAAGTATTGATTGCAATACTTCACCTACATTCAGTTAGTGTTTGCTGAGAAAATCATTTTGAAATTTCTTTTTTGAATATTTTTAATAAAAGTTTTAAGATTCTATGAAATCTTATGAAAATAGAAAAAATATTTTAGAAGTACATATATGATATGTGTTGAAATGTGCAAAAAATACTGTTAATCGAAATTATATTTTTTGTATTGAGAGTATACCATTTGGAAAGACTAAATCCACAAAATTAACGCAAAAAAATTTCTGCGTTGTCCACCATTTTGAAAAAGGTGTTTATGCGATTTCCTCGACTTCTGTTGGTCGTTTAATAATTTCTTATTTTACTTTTATAACGAACAAAATTTTCTACAACTTTGTATCACCATTATTTTTGACAGATCTTTCTCATAAAAAGTTATTGGCAAAAAACTATCAAAATTTTAGAGATGGAAATCATTTTTATTGATTATATCTCGCCTACCGTTGATCAGTACCATATCATTGTGTTGACCTACATCCAACATTTTGTTCACATAGACACTCTTCAGAGTAGTGAAATCGCTATAAGGTGAAAGTAGAGATTCAAAAAACCTCTGATTGATATTTGATGCCGTATTCACATTTTTTTTTTTTTTTTTTTTCTTTCGGTAGGTGGAAATCTTCAAAAGACACTTGATAATATTCGGTATCAAGTAGTGTGGGACTTCTACCGCACTAAAACCACCTAGAATCATGACCAATCTATAAAAGATCGACAAATGATTTTAGTTTCTCAATTTTTAGTTCACTTTTTGGGAAGTTTGATGATTTAATACTTTCCCATCGCTTTTAGACCATCAGCTCATGAGGCTTGGTTCTTCTTAGTCTCCGAACATTGGTACGTACATTTAAGACTGTCTCCATTTCGGAGTTAGTGTGACTAAGCAGTCGCTGATTGTGTGATACAGCGTGTTTTCTAATTACTTCTGTAACCATTTCTACTTGAAGGTCACGATGTAAATCGCTGTTTCTTATATACCAAGGGGCGTTTACTATTCCACGAAGGACTTTGTTTTGGAATGTTTGGATGGTTTCCGCATTTGTTTTCTTTGTACAACCCCAAAGTTGGATGCCATACGTCCAAACAGGTTTTAATACCTGCTTATACAACATTAATTTGTTTTCAATTGATAGGGCAGAGGTTTTCCCAGTAACCAGTACATTTTTCTATATTTTAAGTTAAGTTCTTCCCTTTTTTTCTTGATGTGCTCTTTCCATTTTAGCTTTGCATCCAAAGTCATCCCAAGGTATTTGGCCGTATTGGAGTAAGGTACTACTTTACTATTAATAAAAAGTGGAACATTATTAATCTTTTTATTAGTAAAGTTTATATGCGTTGATTTTGTTTCATTGAGTCTGATACGCCACTGTTGCGTCCATTCTCTTACCTTGTCGACTGCATATTGCAGTTTTTCTGTTGCCTTTACAACGCATTTATCTGACACTAATATCGCAGTATCATCTGCAAAAGTGGCCATGATCGCAATGTTGTCCACTGGAATATCCCTTGTATACAACAAATACAGGGTTGGTCCTAAGACACTTCCTTGTGGTACGCCGGCTTCGATTTTCTTAAGTTCCGAATACTCTTGCTCGTACCGTACTCTAAAAAGTCGGTCGGTAATATATGATTTGAGTATTTCATAGAACTGCCTGGGAAGGTCCCTGTGCAGTTTGTACTCGAGCCCCAAATGCCAAACCTTGTCAAAGGCTTGAGCAACATCTAGAAATAGAGCGGAACATACTTGTTTTTCTTCAAGTGCTTTTTCAACAACATCCGTAATTCGATGTACTTGGTCTATCGTGGAATGTTTGTTTCTAAATCCAAACTGATGATTTGGTATTAGTTTTCGTTCTTCTATTATTTTGCTTAGTCTATTTAAAAGCAGTTTTTCGAAAACTTTTGCCATAATTGGTATAAGCGATATTGGTCTGTAAGATGTAACTTCGGTTGGTGGCTTACCTTGCTTTGGTATAACAATGACTTCTGCAATTTTCCAATGATGTGGAACATAACGGAGCTTAAGGCATGCATTTATTATGTATTGGAATTTTTTGAAGGCTATTGTTGGCATTTCTTTCAAGACCTGAGCCGTAATTAGATCATACCCGGGTGATTTTTTATTTGATAAATTGTGATGGCACATGCTTTTTACTTCTTTGAGCCTTACTAAGGGAATTTCTAAGTCATCATTTTTATTAACAAATTGTAAGTTATTTGCCCCTGCACTTTGTGGAAACGGCTTAAAGACATTCGAGAGATGATCTGCGAAGAGGTCAGCTTTTTGTTTCGGATTTGCAGTCCATTTTCCGTCTTGTGCTTTGATGGGCGGATTTTGTTGTTGCGGTCTATTCAGACGTTTGGTAGCTTTCCACAGTGAGTAATCAGTAGAAGCATCCGTCGTCAAACTTTCAAGAAAATTGCTAAGTGAATCATTTTTGAATTCATAGATACTTTTTTTCAATTCGTTATTTAGTCGATTAAATACTCTCTTATCGCCCGGAAATCTCGAAGTTTGCCATTTTCTTCGAGCCCTTCTTTTTTCCAATATTAACTCTGTTATTTCTACAGGGTATTTTATTTCTGTTTCACTTCTGTTCAAAAAAGTTGGCGTGCTTTCTTCTGCAGCCTGTTGCACATCAGCAATAAATTGTTCAACTTCGTGGTCAATTTGTTCACTAGTATCCATTGGGGATCTAAGGTCAATAAAACTTTCCAGTTTTACTTTAAATTCCTCCCAATTTGTTCTTTTATTCACGAGCTTTGGATTACTTTTTTCTTTTATTTCTACTTCACTCAGTGATAAAATAGCTGGAGTATGATCTGATGAAAGATCGTAACTACCTACAACACTTACATGATTTCGCTTTATACCTTTGGCCACGAAAAAGTCTATAAGGTCTGGTATTTTGTTAGGATCAGATGGCCAGTAAGTTGGCGTTCCAGAGGAAAAGAATTCACATTTGTGTTTGCGACCTGCTAGATAAAGTCGTTTACCTTTTGTATTTATAAGCCTAGATCCCCATTGGGTATGTTTAGCATTGAAGTCACCACCAACAATAAAGTTATTTCCAAGCGAATTAAGGAGTTCTTTATATTCTTCTTCTGTTGGAGAGCGCCTCGGTGGACAGTATATTGCAGCTATTTTAAACTCTTTCTTTTTCATGCCTATACTGATTGTTGCCACTTGCATATTTTCATTTATTAACCCGGCTTCCTCATGATGTACCAAGCGCTTTTTTATTAGTATTGCCGATCCTCCTCTAGCTTTGTCAGCTGGATGCGGAGCGTGATAGCACGTATAGTTTGGCATTTTGTTCTCAAAACTTTGTCCAGTGGCAAAGTGTGTTTCAGACACGAGACAAATGTCTACATTCTCTACGTCTAAAATGATGTTTAATTCGGATGCATGTTGCAAAAGGCCGTTTGCATTCCAAGTAGCAATTTTAAGTGTTCTGTCCATCATTGTTTTTTAAGAGCGACTTCTTCGCTTAGCTGTTTGATGGTTAAATCCTGTTGGTCGATCCTTTTGAGAATAAGTTGCAGCATTTCTTTTACGGAAGTTTCTTCATTTTTCCGTGCATTTTTTACTATAGTCGAGTATGTTTTTTCAACAGTTCTGCTTTGGGTAACTTCCTTAGAGGGCTCTCTCTTAGTTTTATTTTCCACAGCTATTTTTACTTTTTCTGCGTTCCTAAGTTTTTTTCCAGCAGACGTGTTTTTTCTTAAATTCACATGACATTCATTTTGACTCATCGAAGCTGTTTTTATGAGTAAAAAACTATGACAGTTATATGATTGCGGTGCTCTTATTTTTAGACTGAAAGAAAGATCCAATTAAATTTTAAGTTGTATATATTATGCACACGGTACCAAATTTGATCAAAATCAGTCAAGTTGTGGTATTGGTATTTAAAATTTGACCGTTTTGAGTCAAAGTGTACCCTAAATAAAATACCTAATTACATAAAACATATATAAGAATTTTGTGTCCATTATAGAAATCCATTAGTATCTTCATCAGAACAGACTGAGTTATCGAATTTGTATTTCTGTCAACGCTTATTAACATATATGATGAATGGTTCAATTTGAATGAAAAATTCTTCTGTTGTTGTTCTTACACAATTGTTCGTTTTTATTCTTGAAACATAATTTATTCACTGAGAGGCAACTTAATCATCAAATTCCTTTCAAACAAAGCTCTTCTTTATATTATTGTTGTTTGTGTTTTACGATAACATTTTTAATTAAAACAATAAATTCACTTTAAGATATTCAATACCCCAAAGTCATATCTTTATAATGTGTATTTTCTGATTCACAGAATTAAGAACCATGGTTCAATAGACGCGACACTCATACCTCCTCTAGCATTTTTGCAAAGTAAACTTTTGTCATGAAATATATATTCTCTTTCGGTCCAATGAACCTCGAAATGATAAAATATGACAAATTGCTTTTATTTCATCATTACATTGCTCGAAGGCAAGTATCCTTTAAAATATTATAAAATATAAACTGGAAAACAATAATAAATTAAGGATTATTATTATGTATATTGACTAAAAAGATTTTCGTGCAATAATTTCAAATTTTTGATAAAATCTTTTTCCAATGATTTTATTTTAAGGTTCAGACCTTGAAATTTGTGGTTAGGTTTAGCCTGAACAAAACTATACGGGGATTTAATTTAAGTGGAATTTAATATTACTTCAGTGTATTAATAAAAATTTATATGGTTTTGTCATTTCTTTTCAGTTCACTGGAAGGCTGAGTTGGTCGGAAATCATATACTGATATAGGTATGTATTGAAACACCAATCAACTGATGGAGCTGGCACGACATTTAGCAGACGATTTAGAAAAAGTAGTTAAGTTAATTTAAGCAGTAAGAAAACATTTAAGTCGCATTGTTATTCGAAAATTTTCAAAGTATAAATACGAATATTACAGCTTATCATTGATGTGAATAAGTGCAACCATACTGTTTAACAAATATTACCACTGAACACCTTCGAGGTAGGTACTCTAAAAGTTATAAGTATATCTATGATGTGAAATTTTTCAAAACAAACAAGCGGTCAAGTTAGTTACAAACAAGGGAATGCTCTTGAATTCCAAAACAGAATTACAAATTTCCGAATGTAAACCATGAGGGATTTACTTGGGAGTCGGGATTTATACATTTTTTGCCCATGAAGTTCGGTTAGGGGAGCATATAGGTTGCCTCCGGCCCGAACAACCATCTTTTTTTGGGTTATATTTTAGGTAAGTATATATAATCGTTAAGAGATATTTCCATACGTCCTTAAACGGAGCAACTAAAAAATCTATCGGTTTTAATCAACAAAAATATACTAGATAACTCGGGATTATGTATATTCAGGAACTATACGAATCTAATTTTGTGATTCGACATTCTTTGATACGGCATGATGTGACATTTAGTACTTAATTCTGTGTTAATTTTTTTTTCTCAGTTGGTGTCACTGAAAATCGTATCGTGGTGGGCAAGTTGTCAGCAGTGCGCCAGCAACTTTGTCATGACGACTTATTACGCTGTCGACGTTGCTGATGCTGGTTCAAACTGTGTTGGACAATTGATTATAAAATAATGTCGGCCGCTGTCACTGCCGCTGTTGTTGGTGCTGCCTTAATCTATTAGTTTAGATTTTTATTACACTAGGCCTCGTGAGGCGTATATCTTCTTAAATTTCGCTTTTCATTCCGTAAGGCTCGCGCTATTACACTAGCTCTCATTACAAAAGCTCGTAGTTTATTAATTTTATGTCCACGTAAAAGACCAATCTATTCTGTTCAATCCTATACCGACACGTAAATTCTTACTTAGGCGCCGGTTATAGCGATCAGGAAAACGCATCAGGAAAAATGTTCGAATGGATCTTTTATGTTGTTTTAAATCGATTTTAAACACAAATACTACACTTATTGACTACAAATAACTCAAAGAATTTTTTTTGCTAATAATTTTTACTATAGAATAATTATTTATTGTTTAAAATGTATTTCTTTATTTTTCTGACGAAAGCTAATTTTTCGTGCCAGCTGATTGACATTTAAAAAAAATGGAACAAATCGTTCCAATTATTTGAGTTCAATTTTCACTTGTTCCACTGACAGATTTCTGTCAGAAAAAGTTTTTCGTGTGCATTTCAATCAGGAAAACAGCCTGTTCACTGACACATTTTTCCTGATCGCTATAAACGCACATCAGGAAAAAATTCCTGTTCCCATTTGTTTCTACTTTTCCTGATGGTTTTTCCTGATCGCTATAACCGGCCCCTTAGCGCGCAATGAAAATATGTGAATAAAGCAAACATGAACGGAATTGCAAATATCAAACAAGAGAAAAGAGAAACGTCAAAAAAGAGACACTTAAATTCGGCACACGATTCATCATGAAGTTGATTTTGGATCTTCCTTAGGCGCCGGTTATAGCGATCAGGAAAAACCATCAGGAAAAGTAGAAACAAATGAGAACAGGAATTTTTTCCTGATGTGCGTTTATAGCGATCAGGAAAAATGTGTCAGTGAAAAGGCTGTTTTCCTGATTGAAATGCACACGAAAAACTTTATCTGACAGAAATCTGTCAGTGGAACAAGTGAAAATTGAACTCAAATAATTGGAACGATTTGTTCCATTTTTTTTGAAATATCAATCAGCTGGCACGAAAAATTAGTTTTCGTCAGGAAAATAAAGAAATACATTTTAAACAATAAATAATTATTCTATAGTAAAATTTATTAGCAAAAAAAATTCTTTGCGTTATTTGTAGTCGATTAGTGCAGTATTTGTGTTTAAAATCGATTTAAAATAACATAAAAGATCCATTCGAACATTTTTTCTGATGCGTTTTCCTGATCGCTATAACCGGCGCCTTATATTGATTTTTTTTTCTCTTTCGTTCTTCATTGAGGAGCTCTTCACGAGGTCTAGTGTTGTGTTATACTGGATGTTAGATAAGCTGCCTCCAATTGCGGCGGCATCGTGAGTAAAATGACGGATAGATCTCTGACATCTATCGAACAAATGGTTAATTACACACTAGAGTACAGTAGAGTAAAAACTGGCAGAAATCGTCACGTAAGGAAAAACGAAATGTCCGCTCAAGACAACCTCTCCGTCTGTATAGCTTTGATTCTCTATCTTTTAAATATGGTTGCATGTAGGTATGTGTGTTCATGCAATTATGGCGATTTGAGCAGAAAGCATTGTGCGAGAGAGAGAGAGAGACGTCGATATAGAGGGCAACCAATAAGATATATACATATATATATATATGTACGTTTTTAAAATCGGAATTACAAGTCAAAAATAACGGTCTTTTCCCTATAACCGTCATTAAAAATTCTTTTTTTCGTTAACGTTTTAGGGTACAAGTAAAAAATATGTTCGATTTTGGTTAAATAGTCCTTGTATCTATAGTATCCAGGAAAGAAATGTCTACAAATTTTAGTTGAGCTTAAATATCAAATAAAGAAGATCAGAACTTTTTTTAAAGTTCAATCTATGTATAACAAAACGGACATTTAATCTGATTTTTTTTTTATAACAAAAATATTTGTACATGCTTCATCCCAACAAAAAAAAAAAAAATACTTCCCAGAATTCTAATATTAGAAAATCGATAGCCACACAAACAAGTATCTTTTAGTTTGACTGTTCAGCATGAAAAATTTACTGAAAAACTACATTTGGCATGTGACCTATTTCAAATACTGTCCTGTCAGTCAAAAGAATTAAATATTCGTGTATAGGAATGTCTGTCCAACGGGAAACAGGAAGTCCCTCGTAACATTAGTTTCCAACTAAATGAAACTACTATATCATGTCCATTGGAGTGAAATACTTCACATCGAATCGATTTCAATTCAAAATCCATTAGCACCGCATACAGTTTTGTATTTTGTATTGGTATTGCAAAAAATGTCTAAATAAGAAATGTAAAAACAGTAAATAATTGTTTGGATACAAACATGAAAAAAATAAAAGAAATTCCTTGAATTGTTTTTGTTGTTTCCTTTTTGTCTTCTAACTTTTGATAAATGCAATTAATCCAATTAGAATTTTACTCATTTCAAAAAGAACGTTTCAATTTCAATGTGACACAACTAATTACTGAGTTGCTTTTGTTCGATTTTAACTTTGTAGTTGTTTTTTTTTTTTTTTAATTAAAATATAAATTTATACAATTTCCTCTTTTTTTTGAATTACATAATTTTGATGCTTCTAGATGCCTTTTTCTTTTCTTCTACTTCTCCCCTCAATGATTTGCTGTAGCATCAGGAAGTCAAAAGGAGACAACTCCACAGGCGCTTACATTAAAAAGTAAAAAATAATTAATCGTTGCGTTGGGTTATGTCAGAAAGGTCATTTAAATGCATTTTAAAATTAAAATGCATTACAACAACCAAGGAATGTTTGCAGCATTTTAATTTGTACTAAAATTGAAGAGACATTTTATTCTCTTTTTTTTTTTTTTTTTTTTTATTTCACAAAATTAATAAAATAGTTGGGCTATAAATATGTAGGGGATGTCACCAAAATAAAGGGCACGACTGGGTCACACAAACTTGCTCTTGTAGCAAGTAAATACATAAATAAAATTGAATTTAATAAAAATAAATTTAATAATTTTTTTTTAATAAAATGAAAATAAAGAATAAAACCATATGAATTGTTTTTAAAAGTGCTAAAACTACTTTTTAGGAAGATTCAAATGAAAATCAAAGTATATAGAACATTTTTTTTGCCTGAATGCAAGCTTATCAAAAAAATTCCAAAATCGTTAGAGCGGATTTTAAATAAATCGATGTTTACTTAATAATTTTTACAAAAAAAATGTTTACGAATTTAAAAAACGCCAATTTAAATTACCTACTAAATAGTTTACATTTTATGCACAAAAAATAAATGTTTTTAGTAAAGCCGTTTTCCAAATATTTAATTTACATAAAAAAATAAATTAAAAAAATTAATTAAAACTACAACTAAGCATTTTTGAAAAATTTTGGTATCGAAGTTTTATCAAATCTCTTGCTAAAAAAAATTAAATTAAAATCGATTAACCCGTTCACGAGATAGCTGAAGAAGAATATAACGGTTCTATGGGAGGTACCGTTAATAAGCTTGCAAACATTTTTTTTTCGCAAATTAACAAAAGATAATCAGATAAAAACCATCTGTAATATTTTTGAACGATTGGAGCCGTTTTCGAGAAAATTAAGCTTTTTCCAAAAACGCTTTTAGATGCATTTTTTGTAAGTCATCTCCGTAAAGTTCTCCACTATAATTAACTTTCTACTTCTTCTTTTTCCAACCATGATCTCATTCACTTAGCTTTTCAATGCGAACCCCTTACCGTCAACACAATACATTATATTAGAAATTTTAAAAACATTAACTTAGGTCGGCTTGAAGAGAATTTGAGGTCGGTTGAATGGAATCGCGTATATGCAATGAGCTCTGTTGACGACCAAGTTACTTTTATTCAAAATTCCTTGAGCAATATTTTCAATGATCATGTTTCGACAGCTCAGTTTCTAAACCCGATCACAAATAAAAACCATCAAAAATAAAACACATGATTTTATAGTGGAAAAATTATATAAAAAACCACTTAATAACTTTATTCCGTCCGTCCATCTCTTAATTCTATAAAGAACTGAACTCATCGAAGTTATATTTTCTCGATAAAGCTCATTCTTCGTTCACTTAATGCTATACACATTTACTTGCAAATACATCGACAGCAGAGTTTACAATACTCATGCAGTTCGATACAGATCATGTACCACTTGAAGCCAAACAAACTAAAACTAAAGATCACCCCTGGTTTACCAAACGAATAAGAGATTTGATCCAGGAACGAAATATAGCTTATAATCGATGTAAACGTTTTAGGTTTGATGTACTTTTTAACGTTTATCGAACATTGAGAAATAAGGTTACCAGTGAAATACAGCAAGCTAAAAAACGTCATTATGCCCCAAGGCTTGATCAATATCAAACCTGTATTTATCAACTCAGCGCTAGCGGGACAAGTTGGTCCTCCTGGACCGACTAACCCCACACCGAGCTTTATGAACATTTTCCATAACTGTGAATAAAACACTTAAAACTGCGGAATTTCACACACGGAATATAAAAATTCAATAACGGGCTCACAAAAGTACTGTACCTTGTTATAAATTTCGCACGTTTTAACCACGATAACACAAAAAGAAACAAACTCGATTTTTTTACTTTTGCACAAAAAAAAACACAAATTGCAGCGTGGTTCTTCTTCGTCAGATAAAATCAAACTGAAACTGGTTTGTTACGTGTAGGTAAGACCGTCTCTTACCGTAAGAGTGCATGCTTCATTCGTGTATGATCGTGTTCTTTTAGAACTTGTGGTTTCTGAGTTATTCGCCTGGTCAAACTTGCCCCGTTTTACAACTAGTCCCGCCCTACCCTACCTATAATCGCAAGTAAAAAAGGCATGATAGTACAATCGGAAATATAGTCTGCACGGTTTCACTTCCGAAAACGTATACTATATGGCTTATTGATTTCGTAGTTTGGAATACCATGTTACTGAGCTACATATATAGAATTCCCGCACTAAGTAAATGCACAGGACCTGCTGCCTGCTGCATACTGAATAAGGGACATATGGGTACTTCAAGATTAGCGATCATTGAGTCTGATCACTTGAATACTCAATGTTGGAAAACTGCAATTGGAGAAGGGAAGACACTTCGAAAAGGCGCTACAACTTACTATTGATATAAATACCGAATAAGACTGGTATAGCATTCGCAACATAAAATCAGAATTCAAAATTCGAACATGCCTGTACGATCATATCAATCGTTTTATGTGTGCACATAAAGCTGTATGTTGTTGATCTGATTAGACCGTATATCAGTGCAGTTTAATATGGTAAAGCTTATACTTACCATGGACTACATCTACATTGCGTCAGATTCTAAAACAAAAGTTAGATCTCATCCTCAGTTCAGCAATTAAGTTGAAGGAGATCTTGATGCACATTTTTTTTCTACGCCAATCATCAATTGATTATTGAAATATGTTCTAGGAACAGTTTCAGCATAAATTAAATCATAATGCTATAAACTTAAATTGACGTTTTATTGTGACGATTTTAACAAAATTTTAATTCTCGTCGAAATATTAATTTACCTGGATATTTTTTGTTTGGTGAACCTTTTGAGTTAATATACATAAAAGTGAAATAAAAGTGGCAATCGCATCGCATGCAGCAAAATCCTTTCTAAAGTTTTTTCAGTTTAATTCTGATGGGATTTCACATGAGTCCATTGTTATTTCAATGTAAACGCATTTAATTTTCCATTTAAATGTCAAAAACGATAACATTGCTATTCAAGCCGTTTGTTTTGCGTAGGTGATGGGTTGTATGCAAACATTTTGTCAATATAAAGGATGAGGTAGTTTCTGTGAATTGTAATTTTATTCACTGAAGTTTCAGTAATAATCGAAAAGAGCATAATTATCATTGTGTTAATAATTTAATTATACACATATATTCAATTTTTGTTTCATATGTCAAAGAATTTAACACAATGAAGGAAGAGTGGATTGAACTGAACGCATTCAGGTATACATTTTTATTTATTCGTAGAAATATTTTTAACATCCTGAGTTGTATTGAAAATTAATTATATGTGTTATAAATAGTAAGTAAGAAAAAGATTGGAGCTTAACCATTTAAAGTTCACCATTTAATTTCACTTCTTTTTCTGTAATATAAAACTTGTAGATGATAATTGACTTCACACAATCTTCAGATGAAATTAGGTCTCACCTTTAGTGGGAATTTAATTTACTAAAAAAAAAAGTGAAATTTGTTCCCACTAGTGGTGAAGTTAATTCCCATGTGAAGTTAGTTCCCGAGAAGTTAGTTCCTTGCACCGCGAATGCGCAACCGAGAAACATTTGAACCAAACATCTCTTGCGACAAAAAATGGCGAACCACAAATCGGATATTAAAAGTTCCGGAAAGACAGCACTGGCGAGTCATTGTGTTGCAACCAACCATCAACCAAATTTCGATGAAGTAGAAATTTTGCAAACGGAGCGACATGTGTCCAAAAGGTATACGTTGGAAACACTTCACATCTTAAATAACGACAACAACGTGAATAGGAAATAGAACACACAAAACATATCTGCCGTTTATTGATCTCTTGTGTCTGCACGTCAAATTTAAATTTTGAATTTTTCCGTTAAAATCTAATTAATCACCAGTAGACATTAGTTGACTGATCTTCATTAGAAGAAGTGCTTAAATTTCAATAGTTTGTTTTAAATTTTAATTTTTAATTATTTTATATAAACTTAAAGTTAGTCAATAACATTTTGCTTTTTATATATATACTAATTACTGTGTTTATAAATGTTTTTCTTCGTAAAATAAAGATCCCCTGAGGATCCCTGTCGAAACGTCGGGAAAAGTAAATGAAGTAATTTTGTTTCATTGCTTATAACTAGAATCTAGAACTAGAATTGGATTCTTTAACAAATAAAGTTACAAATCCAACTTGGTGAAATACTCTTTTAATTAAATCATTTGAGAAATACTTCGTTAAAGTTTTTTCAATAATAGACCAATTAAGCATTATTAAAACGTTAAAGAAACATTTGAGAAATCTTTTCTTATATAATAATAAATGTTTCTAAATTTTTTTTTATGTTTATTTCTGAAATGATTCTTATGTTTGGACACATTTTTAGAAACACCAATACGCATTCATTAGAACATCTGCTGAATTTCTGTGTCTCATAAGCGCCTAAAGATTTACCAGAATTTTGCATTTTCCGAAACTAAAAAAAACAACTCAGCATAATTATTTAAACATATTCTTTATTGAATCAACAAAAATCGATAAACATCAATTGGAATTTCATATATATAGTTGCACACTATTATCTTTCATCTTTTTTTATTTTTTTTTTTTGTATCTACAATTGTTTCATTTTTCATAATGCATCTTACCTATCTAAAGTAAAATGTATCTCCTACAATATTTATTAAAGAGAAATCTAATATATCCCCGATCTTTTCAGAAACTTATTACCATTTTGAATGGAAATTACGTTTATTTATATAACTACATGTATATCCATTGTAAATATATAAATAATAAATATGTAGTGTCTTTGCAAAAATTATTTGAATCGATTAAATTGTCAGTGGCAACAAATGCATTTTCTTTCTTATATAATTTTTTATTTTATAGTAATACGATTTTAATTTTTTTTAATTTTTGTTTAAATGAATATGCTTTTGATAATCACTGAAATATATATATATCAGTAATAGATCCTTAAATATATTGTATTGTGTATAATAATACTAACATTACTTTTTCATACAAAAACAAAATATGTAAAACACATTATTGCACATGACATTGTTTCATACTTAATTACTTTATAAAAGTTATAATAATGCCCCCCTCTTTATTCAGATCATTTTAATAAAACAACACACATTTAATTATATTCTGATAAATATCTCTACAACACTGACTCTCGACTGTTGCATCATTCACGCGTATCCTTCGTCCGTATCTGTAGATTATTATTTTTTTTTTTTTTTTGTGATAAACGTGCAATGGTCCGTGATGTGCATTCATTCTTTTTTTTTTTTTTTTTATTCGAATTGATTTCTTTTTCAATAATTAATTTCTGTATTTGAGTGATTGATAATAATTCATGCATTGTGATATTTTTCATTGATTGGAAAAATTATAAATGAAATTTTGTCCATTCAAGATTTTTTTTGCTTTCGTGTTTTTTGATATCGACATACAATGAGTTTTCTAAATGCAAACAAATATTTTTTTGGTGTCTATTTAATAATTAAATATATATGGGATTTATTTTGTATTAAAACTAATATTTTTTCAATCTTTGTGTAGTGTATACACATAATATATACAATTCAGATATTTGAGCGTAACATTTTTTATTTGTCATTTCATTTTTGAATTTTTTTTTTTGTTCAATCTATACCACGTATATTTTTAAATACTTATATATATTTTTTGTTCTTACTTAAAATAATATAAAATATTTAGAGTTTCAGCTTCATTGTTGGGTTATTAATAGAATGGCTTCATAAATATTGAATTCCTTGTGCAACGAAATTTTCTCTCACAGTCCTGAAATATACGAAAACCATAATTTAGATTTAAATGAATTTCGCGAAGCGTTTAACATTGTTTTGTAGATCAATATTAGTTATGATTTTGGGAAAGTTTTGGGAGCGGGACGAAATTCTGGTTTCAAAATTCTGCTTTAAAAGAAAATCTGCGTTTCAAAAATCTGCTTTCTAAAATTCTTCTTTTCAAAATTCTGTCTGTTAAAAAGAAAAAAATATTCTGCTTTCTTTTCTTTTCATGAAACAGTTGTATAAGGATATTGATATCCTTTTGGGAGATTTTATTTAGCAGGAAAGTCAATAAACACATTTAATTTTATGAATCTAATATGATTCATTGTTCTGTAGAACTGAACTTTTTTTTAGAAAATTCTGAACGTAAACAAATCAATTTTGCATTGTTATTTTAAAACAAATTTTTAACGTACAATTTGTTTTACATTCATTGACAAAAAAAAATTTGAAGGACAATCTCAGTACTTTTTCCCGAACAATACCAAAAATGTCCTAGTACTCTAAGAAGCCATAAACAAATAAAATTTTATTAAAAAAAAACAAATAAATACTGTCTTCATAATCCTTCTTTTGATATTTCATGATTACTTATCATGTATGTAAATCGGGTTTCAGTTAAATGATAAATCCCTATAAAGTCTCATTGGACTTTCATATTCATGGACAGGACACACACAAAATCTAAAAAAAAAAAAAACGAAGGACAGAAACCTCATGAACAAAATAACTTAAAACGATTTTCATTTTGATGATTATTCAAATTTTATGAGGCTTGCTTTTAATTGAAAATCCACCTCAAAACTATAAACTGTGGAACCGAAAAATTCTTAACAGTTTCTATCCGCACATTTGATATGTTAATTTTGTCATGCATCTTAAAACTTTTCCATTTCTGATTATAAATTTGAAAATTAATTTCTAAACGAAAGATGCAGGATCTGCATATCCCCTCAAAAATATTAACACATCTTTTTAGATGCATGCAAAGTGCATTCTCTAATCCTTTTGTGATTTATTCATTCAAATAAATGGATTTTATTTTGTATGCAAAACTAGAATTGCCAGGACTTTATGATAGCATGCGGCTGCTGCTGATGTTGAGTTGTACCCACCATACTGTTACTCCTTGAAAGCACGAACTACATTATATTATACAAGGAAAAATTTTACCATTTATTTGTTTTTTGCCTACCTTAATATCCTGTTGCGTCAAATAAATCAGGAAGGACTAGAGGCGGGCAATTATGGGGACTGCATGTAACACGAGGCGTATCGTCTATGGTGGTACCCTCTATGCAGACACATTGAAGGCAATTTCCGGTATCCTGCGGTAGAATGGCACCAATTTTGTAAGATGTACCTGCAAACACAAATAGAAAAAAAAAAACTTTGTTATAAGAAGATTGCAAATCGTAGAAGACAGTATATATAGAATAAAATTAAATTGCTTCTGTTGTATCATTGTTTATATTAGAATTTGTTGAGGAAGTCCCAGATGCGCACGACAGTAAAGGTTTAATGGATCCAGTGGGATGTTTATTATAGCAGAGGTTATTGTTTGTCGTAATACTTAGAATGAGGTGGCAGATATATTTAAATTTAAATTTTGTTGAAGGACAACATTGAAAACTAAAGTGGTTCTTTTAAGTTTTGTTTCATATTGCTGAAAAATCAAAGCAACATGAATGTACTCAGGAATACTGGGCCGCACGAACTTGATTTTTGGGAAAGCTATTTACTGCTTACAACTTGTATTAATATCTTAGTTTTTAATACAATGGTTGATATATGCTTTAAAAAAATCTAAAAAATTGACTTAAATCAGAAAAAAATATTTAAAAAAACAACGGTCAAAGTTGCAATGCCTTTTTGAAAAAATCTCTTCTTTCATTTTCTTGTTAAAAAAGATTTTTAAATTGTAAATTGTTTTTTAAAAATTCATTTTCAAATTGAAAATTTTGAATTTTTTTTTATTTTATGTAATTAAGGCCCGTTTGTTGATACTAACTAATCATAAGGTTTTAGGTATAACTTAAATATGTAAGTAGTTATACCACTTATGGCTTGCACATAGAATAAAAAATAAAAACATCATCTCAGGAGGCTCCACCCACTTTTGCCTACAAACTTTCAAAACTTCAGAGCTTTAACTCTGTATGCGTGTCCGTGCATTTCAAATTTGACTGGTAAATTTGGCTAGACAATACATTCACACAATTTTGCATTAAGGTGTTCACACGTATTCACGTATAGAAGGGCGCGTGTAATTTTTTTTTTTTCCTACGGGAGGAAACGGAGGAGTACAAGTGGGTTTGCACGAACTTCTAACTGCATCATAAATGTCCCTTAGCTGAACCTAAATTAATGAGAAGAAAAAGTAGATCTTAAGGATTTCAAAACTCAATGCAGGTATCAACACACAGTAAACCGAAAATGTTTAATATTATACGTAATTAAATACTATTTTTGTTTTCAAAATTCAATGCTTTAATTAATTTGTAGTCAAAATCAGAAAACCGGATGCTCAAATGTTTTGTTCTTTTTAAGAAAATGAAAACCACCTCATCTAAGAAAAACCAAAATAAAAAAAAAATAGTTTTTCTGTGAAGAGGTAGTTTTTGTTATTTTGAATTTCCTCAAAAAGCACAAGACATTTGAGCATAAGGTTTCCTGTTTTTGATTAAAAATTAATTAGAGCATTGAATTTTGAGAACAAAAATAGAATTTAATTACGTAAAATTTAAAAAAAGAATTACTTTTATTATTTTTTTTTCCAAAATTTTCAGTTCGAAAATTAGTTTTTCAAGAACTATTCACTAAAATAACTTAGAAATTAAATATAAAATGAGGTTTCTGACTTCTCAAAAAGGTATAGCAAGGCACTGTAGGTATTACCGTTAGGTATTATTTAGTATTTGTTTTTCTGTCAATTTTTGGAAGTCTTGAATGCAAGTCTTGGATTCGTGAAAGGCAAGTCTTGGATTTTTATTGCTCCGACTATATCCTTTGAAGGGCTGCACCTGTTTTTACGAAATTTAATATTTTAAAAAAAATTCTTAGCTTGCATACTGCGAAAAAAAATATTTCAAAATGTAAATAAAACATGAAAGTAACTTGCCCAAAGAGCAAGATCGACCCAGTCGTGGAAGAAACCCTGTGTAAAATGTGTTTACCCGCGCAGGAAATTCTTATCGCATCCGACGAAGATGTAGATACCACACCGACCAGCGCACATATAAACACGCGCCACGCACTGATTGGCCATTGGCCAATGCTCTTCATTCTCTCATTAAATACCAAAATGCATTCAGAATTACATTTTGCAATTTGGTAACCCGTTGAGTTTTTTTTTCCTGGGGTTTTCTTTGAGGAACTTTTTATTTTAGAGCTTTCAATGACGAGTTCCGTGGAGTTATGTTTCATTTGCGTAGATTCTCGTATGCAAAGTTTTTTTTTCTTTCGACAGAGTAGATCCTTTAAAAGACACTTGATAATATTCGATATCAAGTAGTGTGACTTTTACCGCACTAAAACCACCTGGAATCATGACCAATCTATGAAAAATCGACGATTTTTATTTCTTAATTTAAAATCGCATTGAAGAAAGTTTAAAGTTTTAATACTTTTCCATCTTTCTTAGACCATCAGCTTATATGATGCTTAGTTCTTCTTAGTCTCAGAACATTGCGACACACATTTAAGAAGGTCTTCATTTCGGAGTTGGTGTGACATAAGCAGTCTCTGATTGTGTGATACAGCGTGTTTTCTAACCACTTCTGTAACTATTTAATATATAGCGACAATATGTGCACGAACACTTTTTGACAGGAACTATAGCTTTTTCAAGACGACCAACCGATCATTAGATTTCTTTAGCGTTGATTGTCTTTTTATTATCTCATACTTATTTAAAAAACTTTTCAAAATTTTCCTGTATCTGGATTCGAACTTGCGATGTTTTTTTTTTTTTCTTTGTATTTGCCGTGAAGGCCATTTCATACAGGCTTGCTCCTAAATCCTTCCTTAATTTGATTTAGATTTCATATACTCACTACACAGGTTGTCCTTTTGGTTCATTCAAACACTTCTCACAAAACAATATTAACAACAAGCCTTACAACCACAGTTAACCCAACCCAATTTAAAGTCTTCTTAAAGGTAGATGTAAAAAAGAGTACCCAACCGCACCGTTTAAATATTAAAGCTAAGGACCAAAAGAAACGGAATGAAAGGTGAAAAAATATGAAAAGTGAAAACGTGAAAGTCATCCTGGTTCTCTCATGATTTTATTATTTCTGGATGTGAGTCAACATAGGTCAACAAGTTGTAAATTCCCTTTTCCTGGCAAGCAAGTAGGATTTTCCATCGTTCATCCTTACAATGAACTTATTTTTTTTTATATAGAGACGTAATGAATACATGTTGTTCCATGTGTCACACAGAAAATTAAAGTAGTATAAGCAAATAAGCCTCTCCTTGAGAAAAATGTCATTCCAAATGTCAAAGGATTCTTACACATATATGTACGTATGTAATTTGCGATTAAATATCGTGAAACCGTATTTTTCCAGTCTTTCAAAAGGTAAGAACGTTGCTTTTTTGACTGATGACTGAAAATGTGAATAAATGCTTGATGAATGCAGTTAAGGGTATGGTTGAACTATATATTTTTTTTAAGTATTTCATTCGTCAAAAAACGAAGTTCTTTATATCGATTGACCAAAATATATGGAAGTAAAATAACGCATATAAATTTTCTTTTTCTGGTAGAGAAGATAACTACTTAGTAACAATTAGGTACATATAATTAGATTGACTTTCATTAATTAAACCTTCCTTTCGTGTGTTCCTATATATGTAGATGCATTGGATTGTTTTTCTTTTTATATAAATGGTAAGGGCAAACAGCCCATGATCTATGGTTCTTCGTTGTACAATTTGCTTAATGACTTATTTTGTTGAATCAATTTATTTCTTACTTGAGTTTCAATTAAATAAATTCCTCAACTGTTATCAGAAGCAGAACGTTACACATCTCTTTCAGTTAAGTGATGTAATGATTCAATTCACGCACATGAAATGTTTTATAACAAATTACACAACACATGTTATATTTCGTAAATTCACACTCGACCAACAAAGATTAATTGCTTTATTTAACAGATGTTTCCACAGGCACAATCAAAATATCTACTTAATTACAATAGAAGCTTTGACGTATTCAACATTCTGTCTCAGGAAACTGCTTTCACCAGACAGAATGGATGTACAAACGATTTAAAAAAAAATGCCTGTTGAACCATGAGTTAATATATAATATGTCTTCTGCCATAATAACATTAATAACATGGTTAACAAGCGTATGGCATCCATTCATCTGAAAGTTCATGTGGAAACTTAGTGTGTAAATCATCAAGGATTTGACTATATACACACACAGAGACAACCAACTGGATTAGAAGCCAATATAAACAGACATGATATTGTTTTAAATTAATAGTTATGTTATTTATGATTCTTTTTCCTTTCATGCATATCGTTACCATTATTTGCTAAAAGACATCAACAAGCGACTTTGGTATATACTAATCGACTTTTTCATCATTCGAATTTTCGTTTTAAGAAAAGTTTTAACATAAAAACCTCTTCTCATACATAACGTCCGTGAAAATGTTTCTCAGAAAGCTCTTACGATTTTAATAAAATTTTGAATATGTAATACTGTAATACAAGAAATCTAAATATTAGATTAATATTTCTCCATTATTCTTAAGAGATGTCCTTTCACAATGCGTTTGCTTTTCTATATCTATACATTCTAAAGCAGGCCTTTTTCCGAGTGTATATGCAACACAACATTTGTCAAGACCGTAAAAAATGGGGAAGTACCGAACGATTGCATTAACCAATCTTCTTTCCAGGGTCTTGGATTTGAATTTAAAACTTATTTGGTTTGGGTTTCACGCTTTTTGATTTTGACATTGATCAATCCTTTTTCGCTGTATTAAGAATTCCTTTTTTCACCTACATTGTATAAGATAATTTTTCTAGTCTGAAATCTAAAAAAACAAATGCTGTTGTGCCCTTGATTTCGGTTTGTTTCTGAATATCTTCCTAATTTTATATAGTTAGCAATATTTTGTCTGAAAATTCTAGCCCTAAATTGTTGAAAAAAAATTTAAAAATTGCTTTTTTTTAGCGGCATATTTCGGTAACGACGTGACATACAAAAATGCTTTGGTAATCAATATTGTAGCAAATTTAAAGCTTTACAAAACATGCTTGAACACTGTTGCTGTAAAATTTAAAAAAAAAAACAAGTCTACATAAAAAACCGGGAAAAGGTCGAAAATTATGCTGTTCCCTCTTTTATCATGGGGTCCAAAACTAGAGAAAATGGACTATTGATGCAAACGTTATAATTTCTTTGTAAGGAATGCTCTTATCCAATATACAGAAATTCTTTCGATTTAAAAATTTCATTTACATGCTCTAAGACTATACAATCACATGGTTGTTATGAATGCATCAACCGAAATACATTCTGCTGCATACAAATATGATAACAGCTATGACGGTACTGACGGAAGTGTGTACAAACATACATTTGTGTGCCCATACAATAACGAATCGTTCCTTTTGTATTTTCAAACAATATAACATTATAATGTCAAGCATAACGTTTCACAAGTCCTTAACAACAATAATAACAACAAAATCGCTCATGTATTAAATTCAAATTTGAAAAGTTACTTTATTTCATGTGTTTACACATATTGTGTAGAAAAAGAGACCGATGTTAAATCTTTTGATAAATAATGTTTTGAAAAACTCTGGAATTAAAATTTCAAGTGAACGAAGTGAGTTTTGAAAGTAAAAAACAATGTGCTTTAAAATTTTACAGGGTGATTCGTATAAGATAAAAAGCTGTAGTTGATAGACAAAACAAACATTAGCCCATATTCAAAGTCATATTGTAAATTAGAATTCTTCTTAACTGGAGTCTAAAGTTAACACTCAGGTTAGACACAGTTGTTATGCATAGATGTTTTGTCAGCTATGACTGCTTTTAAATTAAGCAACTTCTGCGTTGCGACTAATGTCAATTTTCTTTTGTGTTGTTGTCACTCTCAGCATCAATTTCAATGTTTATTCTAAATCCTTTTCATTTCTTTTTCTCTATTTAACAGCACGAACAAATCCGATGCAAAAATCAACAACCCGTCTACGAACGACGAAGGTGGAATAAAACAAATACGAAACAAAAAGAAAAACATAAAGAAAAACACAAAGACTGCTTTTAAATTAAGCAACTCCTGTGTGCAACTCGTTAGTTTTTCACTCGTATATTTGAGCTTGTTGGAGAGAAACGTATGTGGTGGCCGGGGAAGACAGAGTTGCTCGGGCAGGTCGTGTTGCACACTCTATCGGTCTGTACGCTTTGACTGCTTTTAAATTAAGCAACTTCTGCGTTGCGACTTACGTCGATTTTGTTTTGTGTTGCTTCGGAGTCTCAGCATCACTTTTTAACTTGGCAACTGAATGCAATAACTTCTCCCCAATGTTTTTTCTAAATCCTTTTTCGTTTCATTTTCTATATTTAACAGCACGATGCAAAAGAGGATTGTTTGAATTTGATATCGAAAGTGTTTTTGTGTAGGAAAATAGATTTTTGTTTTAAATTAAATAATTAATTTTTAGTTTAGAAAAGTTATTAGAAGTTCTTTCGTAATCTATAGCAAAGGAAATTATAGCACATTCACCTTTGACAGATTCCTATTAAGTGAATTTATAAAATCGTACAATTTAAATATCACGTTCTCTCAGATATCCACCTTCTTATATGACCATCAATAAGATATTTTTATTCATATTTTTATTATACTTTTTATGAGTTATTTCACCTTGATGGAGCTGAAAGTCAATATGTGTATTATTGCTTCTTGTATTTTTATGACCTTTGTCATAGCAATAAAAAACATTTGACTTCTGATTGTGTATCATAATACTAACAGGTCACAATATGTAATAAAATAAAAAAAAATTTATGTTTACATAAACATAATTTTATGATATGCGAAATAGGATTCAATTTTATATGAACTGATATCACAAAGAATTTATTATTTAACAACATGTGATTGAATATTCGAATACACTCCATTACACCTGATGATTACAAACAAGTTTTATATTTAATTTTTAATTTTTTCAATCTGTTCACTAATCTAAGAATGGGGGTACCTAAGTGTGAACAAATAGACATTGATTCAAAATTGAAATCAAATTATTACAATATTATCTACCTACATGGTGATAAAAAAAATCTTTACCATTTAAGGGGCTTTCCAATCTTTTTCCTTTTTAAGGCAAATTATACAACAAAGTTGATTAATGTTAAAATGAAAATTATGGATTGTTTTTATTAAAAAAATATCAATTCGCGTAATATTATCATTTTGTGATTTAAATGATGGAAATCGGTTTCAATGATGTAAATCGATTTCAATGCTCAAATTGTGTTATTTTTTTTTTTTAATAGAAAAATTATTTCCCACACAAAGTGGAGAATAACTTCACTAAAAAAAGTGAAATTAGTTGCCACTTGTGGTGAAGTTAGTTCCCATGTAAAGCAAGTTCCCGTGAAGTTAGTTCCCTGCACCAGGCAACATTGGCAGCTGCCCAGACCGGTAGAATTTTCAACGCTAAATAACTTTTGTAGTAAATTCAGTCTTTTTGACTTGTTCGCACTGTAAAAGATTGATGATTTGCAATCAAACAAAAACAAACCAAAATCAATCAATCTTAATTTCAATCGTTTCGGAATGAACGACACTGAACAGTGAACACAACTAATTCAGTATGTACTTTGCATCACAACTTTTTGTTTAACAGAAATTAACCAAAACTAAATCCAATCAGAATCACACAATATTTGGCAGATGGTGGCGCGCTCCGCACACTGAAAAATATGTTATTTAAAAAAGAGTGTATAAATCCCGAACAAATGAAAAAGAATAAAAGACGTCTGTAATCAAATGTTTTATATTGATTTCTTTGTGAAAGAAAAATTAAAAAAAAAAAATATTTATTAACAGGGTGATTCTGAATAAATACCAAAAAATTTAACTAACAGTTAAATTAGATCAAGACAAGAAAAATATTCGGAAAGGGGGGTCAATCTATACACATTGTCTTAAAGCTCGACGCTTTAATCTTCAATAAAATGTTTGACAAAAGTTGTTTTACTTTTACTCTACAGTTTTTAAGATAAAAAAATTCAAAGTCAAAATTTAAATTATTTTCTGTCTTTAAATTAAATTTTTACAAAATGTTGCATCATAAAATACCGTTTTCTTATATTAAACGCCTTTTGACAATTTTTAGTTAAATACTGAAATCTTGGTGATAAAAGTTATTTTAATTTTTGATCTTATTAGAAAAAGAACGACTATAATCTAACTGAATCAATATAAATCTATCCGCATTCAAAACGCCAAAAATTAATTCCACAAAGTTTTATTTGGGTTTTTTTTTCAAACTTTCTTTTTGCGACTTTTATCACTAATTTCTCCATAACTTCGGACGTTTTCGCAACTAATTCTTTTGAAGCCTTTTTTTTATAAAAACTTATATACATAATGCTACAAATCAAAATTAAATGCAACCCGTGGGAAAGCGTGGGTAACTGTGAAAAATCTTGGTGAACTTGCAGAAAACTTTTATTTTCTCTTATTTCATAGATCAATTAATAATTCGTGAACTAAATTATATAATTAAAAAAATAAAATTAATCTAAGTCAGCGATTAAATGTTGGGAAATGTATAATACTGTATAAATTAAAACTATTTCTACAAAGTTTTAAGGAAATTTAACTTTTACAGTGATGAACCAAACGGGTTTGAATCCATCATAACTTTTAAAGGAGCAAGTATGAGTTGTTTCTGCATTTTAAATAAAAAGTCATATTTTGAAATGATAACTTATAAGATATAATTATTTCAGTAGAAGTAGAACTAATTTGTATGACTTAAAGCTTCCAAAAAAATGTTTGCCAAAATTATGAGCATTTTATTAAATTTTTTTGTAGAATCACCCACTTAAATAAATTATTCTGTTTAATGATTTTTCCTGTTTAAAAAAAAATTATCAGAACAACCTCAAAAAATTTATTTATATACCTTCCTCAACATCGGCGTCAGATTCCTTGAAATAACTTTTATGATGTAACAAGTTTACTCATTATGAAAGAAAGCATATATTTCAACATCTGACATCATACACGGCGGATATATAATATGAGTTTAGAATTGTCTGCAATATTGCGCTCTGAAAATTATTTAAATAAGAACCAGGAAGTTGATATGTGAAGAACCCTCATAATAATATAAAACCTTAAATCGCATGGATACGACAAGAGGAATAAAGTTAACGAATAAAGTTTGATTCTTAAAATCGTTTTACGCTGCAAAAATTGTTATGGTACATCGTTATAAGGAATTCAAGATGTACTTCTTTCAACTATCTGAGACTGGTTTTGTGGAATATAAAACTTTAAAAATTTATAAAAATGCTATAGGATGCGTAGGGAAAATAACCCTGAAGATTGTATACCTAAATCAAACATGCACTAGTTCGACCTCAACTATTGTCCAATCAAATATCAAAGTATTTTTCGAATAAACATGATATTACGATAGCATAGCATCACTAAAGGAATATGATGATCGATTTGGCAGCCGCAAAATAATAATTATTGTTCGGTCCCAAAAGGTAGTGTTCGTGTAATACCCTGGTTCATTTCTACACAAAGTTTGTTTTCATAAACTTTCTCATAAACGGCAAAATAGATGTTGATTAAATTTAAAATGAAGAACTATATAACTGTTTTGTGACAAAAAATTCAATCACTTAAAATTGGGTTAATTTTTTTTTCATTTAATTATTTTTTTGCACAACTCATAATAGAAATGGAAACACTATTTCAATTAACTTAGCGCACACATTCTCTCAGTCAACTCAATCATTTTCATATAAATTCATATGAATTTTATGTGAATACATATTTGTTCAAATACATACGTACATACGTATAAAGTGAAATTGATTTTAATTAAAGCAGAACCATGAAGTAGTTGATTAAAAGCACTGCATGAGAACTTCAAACTTAAAATCACTTGGGTGTGGCAATAAACTATAAAGGAATTAAGTTAAGAGAAAATATGATTTATTAAATCGTATATATTTTAGTATCTATGCACAAATGTTATTTTGCAATTTAATATGGATTTCAAGAATGTAAGCTTACTCTTTGTGATTGTGATACTGGCGAAAGTGGGTATAAAGAGAGTTTTCAGAAAGTCATTTAAGAAAGAAATACTTGAGCAGAAATTTGTGCACTTCCATAGATACATATATGACCCACTCGACAGAGACAAATAAGGGTTCCGTATAATGGTACAAAATACAGAACAAAGTTTATGATTGCAATCTTGTCCTTTTTATGTACTTTGACTGAAAACAAATAGCACTGTTGGTGGAATTACGATATGCTTAGAGTCATTGTTTTGAGAAAACACATGTATGATTTGTATCGTCTTTAGAGAAAAAAAAATAAATAATAATTTACGAGTTAAGACAACATTAAACAAATTCTTTGTAATTTTTTTTTACGAAAAAGTGGTAACATTTTGTGGAATTTTTCCAAATATAGAGTATTGCATGCGATTCAATAAATATGTTTTTTAATTGTTTGTATCTTAATGATTATTTTAATGAAAAAGTTATAAATGGTACCATCAAAAGAATCATTTTTATATTGACTACTTTCTCGTTAAGGAACCAAAGTGGAAAAATAATGATAAATTTAACAATTAAGAAGTCCTAGTTTCATGACAAAACACTTTCAACCAATACCTTGCTTGACGGAGTTTTTCGTTAGAATTTTTTTTTTCAAAATCACTTTATTAACGGTACCTGCCATAAAAACGCTATAGAAACTATTTTCACTTCCGATTATTTATTATTGTTTCTTGCTTTGCCAAAGGTTAGTAATCTTACACAAGAGCAAGTTTGTCCGAAACAGTCGTGCCTTTTGTTTTATGTACGAATGCAGAACTTGCCTTATAGCACCTATAATCGCAAGTAAAAATTTAGATAACAATTAAATTACTGCAAATTGACAAAGAAATTGAATAAAATCAAATAGCAAAATACTTAATCGTGTTTCTAAACACTGAAAAAAAAACAATGAAGTTTTTTCCTCATTGTTCCACTAATTGCAAGTTTATATCGAGGGCACGATCCATGATGAAACCATGATGAAAAAACTCTACAAAATACACCTCTATGGACCGATATAACTTGTAGGCCCATTAGTGCCACCAGTCTGACAATTTAGACAACTTGCTCTAGTTTCAAGTTAGATGAGGGGTATATTAAAATAACAAAACAAAATTCGTATGAAATTTTATTAAATATTTTTTTTATACCTTAAAACTATAAATTTCATAAAAATCCGTCAACAGGTTTTTGAAATATTAAATTTACAAAAACAGTATTTTAAAAATTATTTGAAACAACATTTTAACCGAAAAAATGCATGCCATGTTATTAAGACTAGGTACGAAAATTTCAGAATTAAATTTTGTTCAAATCGCTTCAATCGTTATCGAGAATGTCAAATTTTTATGAATTCTATCTGATAAACCTTCTAAAATCTACACTTTATTACACTTGTGAAATTTTATTGAAATAGTTGAAACCTTTTACTCTTTCAATAAAAACTAGTATTCTTTATTTTGATTTATTCAAATCCCAAAACATCGATTTCTGACACCCGTCACCCTTCCGTGCGGAAAATACACGTTTCCAATTTCCATTTCAAGAATCAGTATAATATTTATACATTCGTAAAACCATTCCTTTGCCAAGTTCTCCGCAAACGGGAACACACATTTTCCTTAAATGAATTCTTGTCATTCCTGCCAAATGTTTGGGTAATTAAGAGCATGTCTGTTGAACTATAAGCAATTATAACATAATGTTCTTGAAAACATAAATGTAAATGTTTGACATGTTCTACGAACACAGGGAAAACCTTAATTAATCACTTAACATTGTTGGTTTTATTTCCAAAGACAAAATCTGTCAGTCTAATGAAAGCAGTTTGATGGATGAAAAGATAATAAATAAAATTTTGTAGATTAAGCTGTAGCTATAGAATTAAAGTCGAAAATTCCAGTATCATTTTCTTGCCCAATATTTAGTTATCAAGTTCAAAAGACATGATGCCTTTGAGGTTTTTTTTTGAAATTTAATTTTCAACTCGAGGAATATTTAACTTCTATGGACGTTGCTTTGCAAATTAGAAGAAAAACACAGAATTTGTAAAATGCTTAAATGATTTTGTTGAAAACAAAAATGAAATTAGAAAACAGGAATGAGGAAACACAAATTCTGTAGTCGTGTTCATGTTCCTTTTTTAACTTTGGTGAGCCCTTTCCTTTGGATTTCTTTTTGTCAGCAGAGTTCTTGATGGAAATATGTTTATATAATTTTTATTTTAAGTTACCAGGATATTGTAGGAAAATCCACTTCGTCACCCACTAAGTATAATAGTGAAATTCTTCTTATGTATTCATACACACTTGTATGACACATACTAGAACTCCATCCAAACGAACCAATTTGAAAATTTCTATAATCCACAAAACATTCTCTTAACCTAGACAACACCCCATTCCGAAAGGAACAAATGTTGCAAAGAAATGTTTAGGATAAAATATAGAGGGATGAAATGAAGGTTCTTTAGCGAATAAAGGAAATATCTAGTACGCCAACCACTCAGCCGCATAATTCCGAAACATAACAAAACAACCACCTACGGATAGGCAGCAAAAATGAAGATTAGCTAGGACACAGACAGTCAATGAAAAAGTGAGGTATCCCAACTAATAGTACTCATATTCACCAACGTGAAATAATGTCGTAAAGAAATAGAAGCAGAATCTGCTAATAGCGTTAGTTACCAGTTCAGAAATCGTCTAAAGTAGAAGTATGTTCTTTAAGATATATTTTCCAACTAGAAATTACATAATTCAGATATTTCAATGCTTCACGCATGAACAGGAAAAATCATCAACATTGTATCGGAAATGAGAAAACTCATGAAATTTCTAATAATTAGATTGGTAACACAGGAAAATAAGAAAAGTTGATTCTAAGTAGTGACAAAAATAACGAATTCAAGTTCCAATCTGCAAATAAAGAAAATATAAAATCAAGAAAGTTAATAAAAAAATAACTAAAGTACTTACCTAGTTCGAAAATGACTGAAAAGTTATAAACACTAGAAAAATACTTACCAAAACAGATAGCCAATAATCATACTAAAACGCCAAACTTAAATATACTTACCTAATTTTTCCAAATAATAAAAGTTCAAGAAAACATAAGAATACTATAAACGAAAAATAATACTTATTCCGATAAAAGGAGCGAAAACAAAACAATCCATTTTCATACATCCGAACCCTATACACGTAACAACATAAAATAACAAATAAGGATGAAAAGAATAATTCTACAAAAATTTTGATAATACACCATAAATCTACGAGACAAAAAGAGAAAAACATAATCTCATAGTAGTATGGGGAAAACAAACACACCAAATCTGAAAATACGCGGGCATCGAACATTCAAATAAATGATAGAAAAAAAAGATGGCCGGAATTAATTTTAATACCCGAACTATCTTTTCCAATAAGCTGGACAGAGACCAATACATTCTTATGAGTCTGTCTCATAGATATTAAATCATGAAACCGCCAAAAAAAAAAAAAATACTGTTGTGGAAGCACTGGTTTAGGTAACGTGCGACGTAAACCAGCCGAACAGTTCCATTTCACAAAGCAAATTTGATAGAGCAAGTCGCAGCCGAAAGAAAGTAAGGAAAACTTAAAATTTTATAAAGTATAGTATAAAAAGTTAAAAAGGTGTAAAACTCATTGCAAATAAATATTAAATAAAGAAAATAAAGGAGAAACAATAAAAATCAAGAAAATATATAATCATCAAAAGACACCATCATTTGCACGGAATAAAACGGAGGTAAGATTTCTTTTTTCTTTGTGGTTTTTCTTTGACATTGATATTGGAGCACATGCTCTAAAATATAAAGAATACTTGTCATACTATTATGGTTTAAACTAAGAAATATGAATAATTAACCAAAATGAGCAAATAATGCAGAAAAACTTCGTATTCATAATTTCTAGTAGAATAGCACACACGTATCCAATTCACTACGCAAATACCAGACACAAAAAAATCTTGTTGGAACGAGCAGACAAGCAATGTGCAAGGATTTTGTGCATTCAATTGCCCGATCCAAATGCGCTACGCAAAAACCACCCCCTAGTAGACTTCTGCGAAGCGTGAGATTCTGCAGAAAACACGAGGGAGTACTGTTCGAAACAATTGTGTTATGGAAACGAGATTCTACTCCAAAAATACAACATCGTAATAATCCTGCAAAAAGACATAAAAAAACCAGGTAAAAAAATAAAATTTTTATCGTAATATGTGATTTTACATTGAAACATTAATATAGTGGTCAAACTAAGCGCCCAAAATAAGTGGCATAAAGACCAAAGGAAAATTAAAACCGAAGAAGATTCTTTCTCACGTCGTGCGTTAGTAAAGATCTCTTCATCATCAAAAATCAAAAAAAAAAAATATAATAAAACGACATAATGATACAGTAGATAGATTTAGGGTCAGCAGCTCAAAAATGTACCTACAAAATACTAATTCATTTTTCTTTTTAAACAGATACGCTCCGAGTGGCAGCAACCTAGTCAGACGAGACTACGACCAAGACGTGACACCCAAAAGTCACTACGTCAGGGTCGAAAAAAGCATCCACCACTCGGACAGCGTCATTTGGTTTCTTCCGAGGAGCCTAAAAACCAAATTGTTGAAAAATATCGACGACATAGACATTTTTGGAAACTCTATGTGCTTCAAATATTCCTCTGCACGTAGGACTCGACTCAGCATCGTAGGAATCATCGATTCATTCCAAGTGCAAGAATAAAGTAACATCATCAAGCTGAAAAACAACATCAAACCCTGCTGGAGTCATCTTTAAGCAGATGAAATGGAAATACGCTAAAGTGAAAAATCCAAAATATTGTATGGTAGATATGTATTTTATGGTTTATTAAATTTATATAGGTAGTGATTATAAGTGAATAATATCCTTTCTCTTACCTTTGAAAATTATCTTTGAAAATTCACCTACCAAAAGAAAGTGGTGATATTAAATTTTTTTTTGTTACAACATACCAATGTAGGTATGATAAAATTCATAAAAATATGAAAATTGAATTCTTCAGCTGATGTACCTACATCATAACGTATCATAATAGCATAATAATCTATGGAGATGATAACTCAAAATTAGACAGTGAAACATTTGTCAAGATTAAATATTGAAAAGAAAAAGAAATTTAACAACAGCAGTTCGATTTTACAAAAAAGTTAAATACCTTGAAAATTTTCTTGACCTACCATAATAAGATAAAATTTATATGTACCTATAAAGTCTGAATATGAGAATCTCGCCTTAACAAAGGCAAAACTCCATCATATAGCAAACAGTAATAAAATAATAATTTAAAACCATTTAACTTACCTGATACTTACCTGTGTCCATAGTGAAAACTGATCCGGTCGCGGTCACCTAAAAATAAAAATTAAAAGAAAATAAATTTAAAGTAAATCGTGAATCGGAAAAGTCGTTCGGTATTAAATTAAAAATTAAGATTCGGTTGTGTCATTTGTTAATAAATTGTGAAAACAGAAATGTACTTACCAATAGTGGTGTTGTGATCTGAGGGTACAAGTATCCTTCTGAAAAAAAAGTAAATATTTGTTGATGAATTTTATTCAAGTTTACAGTAGAGGTTTTTGTATACTTAACTTCGGTTGCCTACTGGAAAATTGAATCAATTTCAATTAAAATCTTTAAGTTTGAGCTGAAAAGAAAGCTATGTTAAATTAAATTTTTTTTTTGTGCAAAGAGTGTAAGTGATTTTATCCTTTGTGAACAAAAAGATAAGGTCAATTACTAACTTATGAAAATAGATAAAAATACATACCACTGTTGATAATCGCAAGTTTTTTTTTTGTCATGAATTTTTTTTTTGTCCTAAACATTTATCGGAATAATAAAATTTTATTGGAAACATACTTCGGCATTAAGTCGTGAAAATTAATAATTTTTTTTGTATTTACAATCTGAATCTGGTCATCCGTGTAGATACACGTACCTACATAAATTCTAGAGGATTTAATCCTTGAAGTACTTCGAAATTCTGGAATATTGAAAAAAGAAACAAATAAATATAAAATTAACTAAAAGCTGAAAAGTAGAGTAACTGATGAATTCATATTATACATCAGGTCCTGTCTCAGTGAGGTGCACTTCCCTGCGTCGAACCTTTTTTGCCCTTTATAAATAAACATTTTTATATTGATTTAAATTTGATAAAATTTTTAATATTGAAACATTTTTATTAACCAAACGTTTGTTACAGCTCAGGTGAGGTTTGAATGTACCCACCAACTTTGTGCATGATCCTTCTGATCCAAACATTTTTTGAACATTTTTATAAACATTTTTAAAGTTTTCTTGTTTCATCATTTCGGGTGGGATAATACTTCTTTGGAGGCGTCCTACGCGAAACTTTTGTCGAATTTTTGTGAGTTTCTGTGTATGCAGAACTTTTACGTTTTGAACTTTTTGAATAAAAAAATTTTTAAGATCGCGGAAAAATAGGTACTTACCTATTCGTTTAGTTTCGGTTAAATTTAATGCTAATGAAAATTAGTCGTGGAAAGATAGAATCGGTTATTCATTCATTCTTGGCTAAAGCGTTATATCTACCTTATCTGATTTTAAGAAATTAAAATAGAGATAAGAGCCATTCGAAGGTTGAATGAAGAACGATGGTTCAATTTATCGTTTTGTGAAAATCGATTAGGCTATTCTTGAAAGTAAACGAATATTCATCGGAATAATTCGTACTATATCGCGACAGAGGGACCGTGATTCGTTTCACTACGCCTCACCTCAAGTTTTCGTAAAGCAAAAATAATTTTCTTTATTTTTGCTATTTGAAACTTTTTAATTAGCAAATCCTTTTTGAAACTTAGAATAGTTAAACTTCCATTTTTTTTTGAGTCATTAATTCAGTCTTTGAGACAAATTTTAGTTTATTTTTGAATTCAGATTCTCATACAAAGTCTAAGTAGAAAATACAGTAATCGAGTAAAGTTTTAAATCTTTGAGTTTGTAGTAATATTGAAGTCAAGGTCATTTTTAATAGATTGAAAAGAAGATAAATTTTAGTAAAGTTTTCGTTTTGAAAGAAAGTAAAGCTTATTGAAAAGTTTTTGAATAATAATAAGTTATTTAAGGATAGATTTTTATAATAAGAGTAACAATTTACTATTGTTAGAATAGGATATTATAGAAATAAAATTTTTTGTTAATGAAGGTTATAAAGATAATCATTGGGTTTTTAATCGTTGTCATGTTATGACGAAAGCTGAAGTCATTCTTGGGAAGTTAGTTCTGGTTTATCCAAAATTTATTTCAGGCAACATGAGTGACTAAAGATACATAGTGGAGGGACGTGACTGGAACCATTCCAGTGTGAAGACGGCGACAGCAGAGCAACAAACATCCGCAACCATGTAAGATATCGTTGAGTCCATTCTATACCGCTTCTTTCATATGTTTATCGCGGGATATTTTTACAACAAATCGAGTACCAGTAAAAATATCATAGGGTAGTGTCTTTGAAGGACTAGTCTCCGACAAAGTCACTTAGGTAGGGAAGTTAGGTACTTTAGGGAAATCAACATCACCTGATTTCCCACCACAATAGGGTCTTAGTAAACATCTGGGATGACATAAGACAAGGATGGGTAGGGTTAGGTAGTCCCTTGAGATAATAACACCATCATCTCAACTTTTTCTATACGCTCGTGTTTCCATCTAAAAATCTTATCATTTATTTCTTCAAAACTTATCAACACACTCCATTATTTTCTCGGCCCTTATGCTTTTCAGCATAGCATTTCCTAAACTTAATCGAGTCAACAATCACCTAGACTCCAGGTCTAATAGATGTGACACCGGCTATCACTCCTGCAGCACCACCCACTTCCCTGACCCGACGAGTTCGGCCCCGGCGAATTTTGCAGACCTGACGCAGCGGTGTGGTGGTAGTCACCCCTTTTGTTCAGGCTTGGACGTGCCCTATCGTAAGAGAAGGTACTAAAAGTCGGTAGGACAATTGGGTTTCGGATCCTTAAACAGCAGGATCGTTTGGAAGATAATTTCAGAAAATATTTAAAGATCTATTGAGTACAATAGGTAGGGGAGTTAAAACTCTTCTTCGAATATCTTCTCTCATTTCGGATTTTTCTTCTATTCATCGATTCTTGCGTTTCTGAAGTCAGATTAACTTATTCTCGAGTTAGTATAAATTTAGGTGGAGATCTAATTTAGAATCCTTTTGAGACCATCTGACTACGCCAGATTACGAATCAGACGTAAGATAGTAATCCGTGGTGTCGTTGAATTACGTATTTTCCACCGACATACGTTGAGGGATACTTGACTGCGAGAAGAGGGTGAAGAGATCTTTCGGATCATCGACTACTGTCGAGTAGTGGACGATCGAAAGTATCTTTTCTTTCCCTGCTTTTCCCAGTCGACTATCATCTCAAACAATTTTATGAAATAGGATCTGAATAGGGATTCTCTTTTGTTTTCTCGCTACATGTTAAAGAAATAGAGAAGGAGAAGTTGTTGGGACTTGAGATTTAACAGAAGTCTAATTGGATTTGGTCCTGTGTCAGGGCTTTCTCTTCTTTTGGTTTTTTTTTAGTTGTCCACTCTCTCAGTCATAACCACCGTCAACCCTCAAGCAACATTTTTTTCATTATATACAACAATTATTTTTCTTTAATTCATGTTCAACTCAAAAAAAGGAACTCAAAATTAATTACTTATCATATTGATTTTTTTTTTCTTTTTGAGATTAATCAAAACATTTGAGTATGAGTTAAGGATTAATAATTTTTGTTGTTTTATTTTTTTTGTAGCGGGACCATCCCATTCCTCCCGTTACATAATGGCGCCCGAACGTGTGGGGCCCGAGTAAATAATTGATAAGTTTTTTTTTGAAAACTTGATAGATTTTTTTTATAAGTAACTTTTTGAAGTGTAGTATTTTGGTGATATAGTAAAATTTGTTCAAACGTCAGTTTGAACTAGTCAAGTCATTTTTGTATTTTTATGGAGTTGGTAATGTGTAGGAGATATAACATCGGATGGTTTTCTGACTTAAGTGTCGACCGGTATTTAGTTGAACCAGTTCCTGATTACGTCTGTAGCGACAACCTGTCCAAAAATCCACTCCACTCTCTGAACATTCGATAATTAGTTTTCAGTAAGGTTAGCTTACTTAGAGTTGTCCGTATTGGATATGTAATTCGTCCAGTAGTCCGTTGCTTCTCACGAAAGCCAATCATAATCCTGAAACTAAAATCTCTTTTTCAATCTGTTTAGTTGTTTGCAACTACGTCCGGTGAATAGTTGAACTCATTCCTGTTCACGTCTGCAGCGCAAGCCAAATGACGACGGCTAAATAAAAGAACAACCAATTTCAAACAACAAATTACCTAAAAATTTTGAGCATTACTACACGTCGAAATAGTATTTTAAGAGTTTTATTGAGCTAATCGAATTAGCTAGTTTGTTAATTCAGTTCTGGTCTGATGTCCGCTAGGGGATGTTATCTACTTCCCTAGGTCAGTAGCAGCAGGGAGAATTGTTAACAAATTAGTCTAGTGAGAAAAGCGAAGTAAACTTTCACGAGTTATAGAGTATAGAAAACATTTTTTTTTTGAAGAAGTATAGAGTGAAGAATTACATGTGGTTGCGAGGTTGCGTCTGAAACATTGGAGTGCTTCAGTCACGTCTCCGAACTAGTAATGATTATAGAAAAACCTTGAGAAATTTCGAGAATTTTTTTTTGAATATTTAGATTTTTTTTTGAGATAAATTTAGTTGAGTGAATTTTACTTGAAAAATAAAATTCATAGATCAAGAATTTAGTTATTGAGTAAATTTAGATTTAGATTTAGTTTGCCTGGTGGCGTATATTTAGTTTTTTTTTGAGTTATGCCTGGTGGCAACTTTTTTGAGATTTTGAGTATATAGTTTTTTGAGTTATGCCTGGTGGCAATTTTTTTTGAGAAATTTAGAATTTAGCATTGCCTGGTGGCACAATTTAGTTTAGTTTTGTCTGGTGACATTTTTAGAGTTAACATAGCCTGGTGGCAAACATTTTTAGATTTAGATATGTCTGGTGACACTTAATTTTAGATACAGTATAGAGTTAGTTTTGAGAAAATTTTTGAATTGTCTGGTGACACCTATTTAGATATAGTTATCGAGTTCAGTTAAGATTTAGTAATTTAGTTTGAGATCAAAAAAAAAAAAAAAGAAAAAAAAAAAAAAAAAAAATTTTTTTTTTGATTTAATTTTGATATATTTTAGTTTTGAATAATAGTTGAGATTTTTGAAGTTATCTAGTTTTGAAAATATTAAGAGGGTTTACCCTATAGATAAAGTAGGTTAAGCTTAGGCTAAGATTTAGTTAGTAAGAAATTAGGTAGTAAGTTTATTTAATAGTAAATAGGTATTTGAATTCAGTTAGTAAGAAATTAGGTAGTAAGTTTATTTAATAGGAAATAGGTATTTGAATTCAGTTAGTAAGTTTAGATATTAGGTTATAGTTAGTTAGTTTTTTTTTTGAATACATAGGTAGTAAGTTTAAGATAAGTGAGAAATTTTGTAAGCTAGAAATAGCGATAGTATTTAAGTAAACAGATCTTTTGTAAAACTTTGATTTTCTTTTGATACATTTCAAATTTTTAAACATACCCGGAATCCTTATAAAACTTTCACTTTAAACACTCACTATGGTGAATAAAAACAAAAACGGTTCGACCGACAAGAAAAAGGGGGGTAGACCACCCAAACCTCCAGTTCCAGTCAGAGCGCCTATCTTAACAACTCCAGAACCTCATAACACACGCTATCGTAAAAACTTAGATATGTACCATAACATGACTATGGACACAAACGCGGTAGCAGACATGAGTCAAGTGGAGGAAACGGCAAGACCATCAAACGCAGGACAAGCCAGAGATGAAGATGTACCTTTAGTTGACCTAGCAAGACACCTAACACCTGAAGGGGCTCAAGACGAAACAATAAATCAACAACCTGAGGAGTGGGAAGACTATGTCAAAGAGATAGCGTTAGCAACAATAGGTCTCAATAGAGCTGAAGACCGGAAAAATTTACAAGAAACGGTAGCTCAAAGTCAAGCCCAAATTCTAGAGAGAGTTGATTTAGCCGTCAAGAATGCCTTAGCCCAGATGAGTGAATTAGTAAGACCAGCAGCTACAGCGGTACCATTATGCGACTTACCTACGCCTGACACTCGTAACTACAATGTCAGAAGAGAACCTATTCCAGAAACTACTACCAGAGTTAATGTTCAAGAAACTACCAGAGAAACTTCAAGAGATATACAGCATGAAAATTTGAGAGAAGCGGTTAGGGAAGCTTTAGGTGCGAGACCAAGGCGAAATGTCACTCCACCTAGAGTTGATACCAATCGAAACAACCTACCGGAATTCCCTAGGGAGTGGCCAAGACGCAATGAATCACCACCTAGAGCTGAACCTTCTCGAGGACGCGATCCAAATTTTTATGAGAGATTAAATCAGATACAATTTGACAATACGTCAATAAATCGTAATGTGAGAGCACCAGCACCATCACCAGCAACATCTTTTATACGTTCGCCACACTATCACAAATGGGGCATAGTGTATAATGCCAAAAATATGCCAGTAGACGAATTCCTTTTCCGACTTGATCGGGTAAAGGATAGTTACGGTGCATCGTGGGAAGAAATAGTGTTGAATTTCCATCATTTTGTGAGCGGAACGGTAGAGGTGTGGTACTGGATGTACATGAAAAACAACCCGTATTCATCTTGGGCAGCGTTAAAATTAGCGCTTATTGAGCAATATCGTAGTCTGGAAACTGACTCAGAGTTATCCAGGCAAATGGCTGAAAGAAAGCAAGCTCCAGGCGAAAGCTTTGACTCGTTTTATGATGCCATTTTAAAAATAAACTCGCGAATGAAGAATCCTAGGCCTAACGAGGAGTTAGCTGAGATAATAAAACAAAACGTGCGTAGACGCATGGGCGAATTGTTATTGACCTTTAAATCGACTCGACTTGCGGATCTTGTTTTCACTTGTCGTGATATGGAGAGATTTTTAGCTCAGTATGATCCGATGAGAGCCAGAGCACCTCCTGTTTATAACAATCCTCCTAGAAAATTAGTTCATGAAATTGAAGTCCAAACAGATTTTCAATTAGCGGAAACGTCTACTGCAATCGAAGCTTTTCACCACAATAGGAGCCGTGATTCGAAGCCGAATTTTGATAACGTCAAATGCTGGAACTGCTTAAAAGCAGGCCATACTTTTAGAGACTGTGCAGATCTACAGCGTAGAATTTTCTGTTATCGTTGTGGCAAACCCGAAGTTCTGTCACCCAATTGTAAAATGTGTCCGGGAAACTCGTCAACGAGCCAACAATCGACCGAGAGGGAGTTGGCAAAGATGGGCAACTCGGGGAGTCCGTTATAAATTTAGAAAATACCGATAAAATTACAATCTTGAAAAACCCTGAAATGAAAAATATCATGAAGTCATCATCCACTATTTCTAGAATTCCTAGACTTAGACCTTTAAAGTCCTTACATCAAAGGCAAGTTGAATATAATATCGCTAGAAAACGTATATATACATACCCGAAACATTTGAAAAAGATAGAAGCCTTAAGAACTAAATTCACCAGCAAAAAGAAATTGTATAGAGTAGTATCTTCGACAAAATTGTCAAATTACAAGGACGATCCCCGTCCATACGTACAAGTAGAACTGTTCAATGAAGAGTGGTACGGTTTGCTCGATTCTGGAGCAAGTGTGAGCTGTTTAGGCAAAGGAGCCTTAGAGATTTTAGAAAACAAAAACATCTCGTTTCAAAAATTTGCTACCAATATAGCTACTGCTGATGGTAAACAACAACCAGTGGTAGGAGTAGTCAGAACGAAAATTTCCTTTAATAGCAAAACACACACCATAGATCTCTTCATAGTACCTTCTCTAACACAGAAACTCTACTTGGGAGTAAATTTTTGGGCCTTATTTGAAATAGCGCCCCACATAATTCCGTTTAAAGAATCTATTTCTGAGTTAGCGTTAGAGAAACCAAATTTCTCTGAGTGCGAGCTAACTGCAGAACAGTCCGTCGTGTTGAAAAACACAGTCAAACTTTTTCCGTCATTCGCTGAGCGGGGACTCGGACGAACGCACCTTATGGAACACTCGATTGATACCGGCGATGCGTTGCCTATTAAGCAACGGCATTATCCTATCTCTCCAGCGATACAAGCCTTGGTGTACGCCGAAGTGGACCGCATGATTTCTTTGGGAGTGATCGAAGAAAGTTCAAGCCCATGGTCCTCACCCGTTGTATTGGTGAGGAAACCCGGGAAAAACAGAATGTGCTTGGACTTTCGGAAAGTCAACTCCGTAACAAAGAAGGATGCGAGTCCAATTGGGCATATAGAAGGTTTGTTAGCACGCCTTTCAGAGACACGCTACATTTCTAGCGTGGATTTGAAAGACGCGTACTGGCAAGTACCGTTGGAGGAGATGTCAAGGGAAAAAACTGCATTTTCAATTCCAGGTCGCCCATTGTATCAGTTCAAAGTGATGCCGTTCGGACTTTCCAACGCCGCTCAGAGTTTGACAAATCTTATGAACAAAGTTATCCCGTCCAACTTGAGAGATCAAGTGTTTATATATTTAGATGATCTATTGGTCATCTCTAAGACTTTTGAAGAGCATATTTCGGTTCTAGAAATTGTAGCAAAAAGGCTAGAGGAAGCTGGACTAACAATAAATGTGGAAAAGTCGCGCTTCTGTTTCGAAGAACTGCAATACTTAGGTTATGTCGTAGGGCGTGGCTGCCTCAAAGCGGACCCGTCCAAAATTTCTGCAATTCTCGATTTCCCGGTACCAACGACTGTACGTCAAGTACGTCGATTCCTTGGAATGGCTGGTTGGTATCGGCGATTCATTGAGAATTTTTCTGAGGTAGCCGGACCGATGTCCGACACGCTTAAAAAAGTAACAAAGTTTGAGTTCAACGAACAGGCGTTAGAAGCTTTCAACAAGCTTAAGGTAGCTTTGACTTCCGCGCCAGTTCTCCGCAACCCCGATTTCAGTAAGCAGTTCGTGATTTTATGCGACGCTTCGGCAACTGGAATCGGATGCGTACTGTGTCAGAGAGATGAGACTGGCGCAGAATATCCCATTTATTATTATTCCCAGAAATTAAATAGTGCTCAACGTAACTATTCGGTTACTGAGCGAGAATGTCTCGCGGCCGTAAAAGGCATCTACAAATTCAGACCATACATTGAAGGTTACAGGTTCTTGGTGATCACTGATCATGCGAGCCTGAGATGGTTGATGAGTCTTAAGGACCCAACCGGACGTTTAGCTCGGTGGAGTTTGAAGCTTCAAAGCTTCGAATTTTCGGTGGAACATAGAAAAGGTACTTTAAACGCTGTGCCTGATGCCTTATCTAGAGTGCATGAAGTTGAAGCATTACGTTTGTCGTCCCTAGAAACGCCCATCGAAAATTCAAGTCCATCTGAAGTGTTGCATCTTGATTTAAAGGATCCGTCTTTCAAGTCGGAAGAATACCTTCAGATCGTGGAACACATTAAGAAAAATAAAGATCGTCTTCCTGACTTGCAAGTATCAGATGGATATGTATACAAGAAAGTCAGACACGTAACAGGAAACCCAATTCAAGACGATTTGGCTTGGAAAATTTGGATTCCATCGCAGCTGAGCGAAAAGTTGATAATTGCGGCTCATTGCCCTCCTCAGGCATCGCATGGTGGTATCACCAAGACCCTCCATCGTCTTCGTAACCAATTTTATTGGCCAGCAATGGCAGCACAAGTTAAAATGTATGTTAGTAACTGTGAAATATGTAAAACGACGAAAGCGCCGAATTCTGTTCTTAGAACTGAAATGGGTAAAAGTTTCGAAGTGGAAAGACCATTCCAACATATATACATAGATTTTTTAGGACCATACCCTAGATCTAGGAGAGGTAACACCTTTATATTTATAGCGTTAGACCAACTAACTAAATTTGTATTCATCAAACCATTAAAAAAGGCAACTACTTCAGAAGTAGTCAAATTTTTAGTGGATGACTTATTCTTGATATTTGGAGTTCCAGAGAGTTTGTTATCGGACAACGGCTCACAATTTTTAAGTAACGATTTCAAGACTTTCTTAGAAAATTTTGGTATCAATCATATTAAGACAGCTGCATACGCCCCTCAAGCGAATGCCAGCGAACGAGTAAATCGTTCCATTCTAAGTGCGATAAGAGCTTATATCGACACAAAGCAACTCAATTGGGACGAGCATCTTTCTTGTATCAGCAGTGCTTTACGCACATCATTGCACAGCGCAATCGGCATGACCCCATACGAGGCCTTATTCGGTCAGCGGATGATAGAACATGGGGCTGATTACGCGTTGTTGAGAAAACTTGGTGGGCTCAATCAATCAGAAATTGACTGGCTTCCCAAAACAGCAAGGATGAATATTCTTCATTCTTATCTGAAAACCGCACTTAACCAAGCGCATGACAACTATGAAAAAATTTACAACCTACGAAGTAGGGCAATTACGTTCAACATAGGCGACGATGTTTTCCGCCGAAATTTCGTATTGAGCGATGCAAGTAAACATCGTAACGCAAAACTATGCCCCAAATTCGTAAAAACAAAAGTTGTAAAAATCATAGGTAACAACTTGTACAAGGTTAAGGATGTAAACGGATTTGAATCAGTGGTTCATACCAAAGATCTTCGTAAATGAGCAATCGAAAAAGTCATCGACGATTTCTTTTGTGCAATTTACATTTTTTTTGCGTTGATAAGCGTCATCGCCAGCTGCTCAGCCTGTGCATGAGACACATGGGTCGTGGGTAGCTATTAGTTATTCTGGAGTTATAGGAGGAACTTATAAAATAATTTTGTACTGCAAATAGTGATTTTCGTTTCCATCATCAATGTACCTGTTGGCACCAGGGACATTGAAGATGTTTTGTAGGAAAATCCACTTCGTCACCCACTAAGTATAATAGTGAAATTCTTCTTATGTATTCATACACACTTGTATGACACATACTAGAACTCCATCCAAACGAACCAATTTGAAAATTTCTATAATCCACAAAACATTCTCTTAACCTAGACAACACCCCATTCCGAAAGGAACAAATGTTGCAAAGAAATGTTTAGGATAAAATATAGAGGGATGAAATGAAGGTTCTTTAGCGAATAAAGGAAATATCTAGTACGCCAACCACTCAGCCGCATAATTCCGAAACATAACAAAACAACCACCTACGGATAGGCAGCAAAAATGAAGATTAGCTAGGACACAGACAGTCAATGAAAAAGTGAGGTATCCCAACTAATAGTACTCATATTCACCAACGTGAAATAATGTCGTAAAGAAATAGAAGCAGAATCTGCTAATAGCGTTAGTTACCAGTTCAGAAATCGTCTAAAGTAGAAGTATGTTCTTTAAGATATATTTTCCAACTAGAAATTACATAATTCAGATATTTCAATGCTTCACGCATGAACAGGAAAAATCATCAACATTGTATCGGAAATGAGAAAACTCATGAAATTTCTAATAATTAGATTGGTAACACAGGAAAATAAGAAAAGTTGATTCTAAGTAGTGACAAAAATAACGAATTCAAGTTCCAATCTGCAAATAAAGAAAATATAAAATCAAGAAAGTTAATAAAAAAATAACTAAAGTACTTACCTAGTTCGAAAATGACTGAAAAGTTATAAACACTAGAAAAATACTTACCAAAACAGATAGCCAATAATCATACTAAAACGCCAAACTTAAATATACTTACCTAATTTTTCCAAATAATAAAAGTTCAAGAAAACATAAGAATACTATAAACGAAAAATAATACTTATTCCGATAAAAGGAGCGAAAACAAAACAATCCATTTTCATACATCCGAACCCTATACACGTAACAACATAAAATAACAAATAAGGATGAAAAGAATAATTCTACAAAAATTTTGATAATACACCATAAATCTACGAGACAAAAAGAGAAAAACATAATCTCATAGTAGTATGGGGAAAACAAACACACCAAATCTGAAAATACGCGGGCATCGAACATTCAAATAAATGATAGAAAAAAAAGATGGCCGGAATTAATTTTAATACCCGAACTATCTTTTCCAATAAGCTGGACAGAGACCAATACATTCTTATGAGTCTGTCTCATAGATATTAAATCATGAAACCGCCAAAAAAAAAAAAAAATACTGTTGTGGAAGCACTGGTTTAGGTAACGTGCGACGTAAACCAGCCGAACAGTTCCATTTCACAAAGCAAATTTGATAGAGCAAGTCGCAGCCGAAAGAAAGTAAGGAAAACTTAAAATTTTATAAAGTATAGTATAAAAAGTTAAAAAGGTGTAAAACTCATTGCAAATAAATATTAAATAAAGAAAATAAAGGAGAAACAATAAAAATCAAGAAAATATATAATCATCAAAAGACACCATCATTTGCACGGAATAAAACGGAGGTAAGATTTCTTTTTTCTTTGTGGTTTTTCTTTGACATTGATATTGGAGCACATGCTCTAAAATATAAAGAATACTTGTCATACTATTATGGTTTAAACTAAGAAATATGAATAATTAACCAAAATGAGCAAATAATGCAGAAAAACTTCGTATTCATAATTTCTAGTAGAATAGCACACACGTATCCAATTCACTACGCAAATACCAGACACAAAAAAATCTTGTTGGAACGAGCAGACAAGCAATGTGCAAGGATTTTGTGCATTCAATTGCCCGATCCAAATGCGCTACGCAAAAACCACCCCCTAGTAGACTTCTGCGAAGCGTGAGATTCTGCAGAAAACACGAGGGAGTACTGTTCGAAACAATTGTGTTATGGAAACGAGATTCTACTCCAAAAATACAACATCGTAATAATCCTGCAAAAAGACATAAAAAAACCAGGTAAAAAAATAAAATTTTTATCGTAATATGTGATTTTACATTGAAACATTAATATAGTGGTCAAACTAAGCGCCCAAAATAAGTGGCATAAAGACCAAAGGAAAATTAAAACCGAAGAAGATTCTTTCTCACGTCGTGCGTTAGTAAAGATCTCTTCATCATCAAAAATCAAAAAAAAAAAATATAATAAAACGACATAATGATACAGTAGATAGATTTAGGGTCAGCAGCTCAAAAATGTACCTACAAAATACTAATTCATTTTTCTTTTTAAACAGATACGCTCCGAGTGGCAGCAACCTAGTCAGACGAGACTACGACCAAGACGTGACACCCAAAAGTCACTACGTCAGGGTCGAAAAAAGCATCCACCACTCGGACAGCGTCATTTGGTTTCTTCCGAGGAGCCTAAAAACCAAATTGTTGAAAAATATCGACGACATAGACATTTTTGGAAACTCTATGTGCTTCAAATATTCCTCTGCACGTAGGACTCGACTCAGCATCGTAGGAATCATCGATTCATTCCAAGTGCAAGAATAAAGTAACATCATCAAGCTGAAAAACAACATCAAACCCTGCTGGAGTCATCTTTAAGCAGATGAAATGGAAATACGCTAAAGTGAAAAATCCAAAATATTGTATGGTAGATATGTATTTTATGGTTTATTAAATTTATATAGGTAGTGATTATAAGTGAATAATATCCTTTCTCTTACCTTTGAAAATTATCTTTGAAAATTCACCTACCAAAAGAAAGTGGTGATATTAAATTTTTTTTTGTTACAACATACCAATGTAGGTATGATAAAATTCATAAAAATATGAAAATTGAATTCTTCAGCTGATGTACCTACATCATAACGTATCATAATAGCATAATAATCTATGGAGATGATAACTCAAAATTAGACAGTGAAACATTTGTCAAGATTAAATATTGAAAAGAAAAAGAAATTTAACAACAGCAGTTCGATTTTACAAAAAAGTTAAATACCTTGAAAATTTTCTTGACCTACCATAATAAGATAAAATTTATATGTACCTATAAAGTCTGAATATGAGAATCTCGCCTTAACAAAGGCAAAACTCCATCATATAGCAAACAGTAATAAAATAATAATTTAAAACCATTTAACTTACCTGATACTTACCTGTGTCCATAGTGAAAACTGATCCGGTCGCGGTCACCTAAAAATAAAAATTAAAAGAAAATAAATTTAAAGTAAATCGTGAATCGGAAAAGTCGTTCGGTATTAAATTAAAAATTAAGATTCGGTTGTGTCATTTGTTAATAAATTGTGAAAACAGAAATGTACTTACCAATAGTGGTGTTGTGATCTGAGGGTACAAGTATCCTTCTGAAAAAAAAGTAAATATTTGTTGATGAATTTTATTCAAGTTTACAGTAGAGGTTTTTGTATACTTAACTTCGGTTGCCTACTGGAAAATTGAATCAATTTCAATTAAAATCTTTAAGTTTGAGCTGAAAAGAAAGCTATGTTAAATTAAATTTTTTTTTTGTGCAAAGAGTGTAAGTGATTTTATCCTTTGTGAACAAAAAGATAAGGTCAATTACTAACTTATGAAAATAGATAAAAATACATACCACTGTTGATAATCGCAAGTTTTTTTTTTGTCATGAATTTTTTTTTTGTCCTAAACATTTATCGGAATAATAAAATTTTATTGGAAACATACTTCGGCATTAAGTCGTGAAAATTAATAATTTTTTTTGTATTTACAATCTGAATCTGGTCATCCGTGTAGATACACGTACCTACATAAATTCTAGAGGATTTAATCCTTGAAGTACTTCGAAATTCTGGAATATTGAAAAAAGAAACAAATAAATATAAAATTAACTAAAAGCTGAAAAGTAGAGTAACTGATGAATTCATATTATACATCAGGTCCTGTCTCAGTGAGGTGCACTTCCCTGCGTCGAACCTTTTTTGCCCTTTATAAATAAACATTTTTATATTGATTTAAATTTGATAAAATTTTTAATATTGAAACATTTTTATTAACCAAACGTTTGTTACAGCTCAGGTGAGGTTTGAATGTACCCACCAACTTTGTGCATGATCCTTCTGATCCAAACATTTTTTGAACATTTTTATAAACATTTTTAAAGTTTTCTTGTTTCATCATTTCGGGTGGGATAATACTTCTTTGGAGGCGTCCTACGCGAAACTTTTGTCGAATTTTTGTGAGTTTCTGTGTATGCAGAACTTTTACGTTTTGAACTTTTTGAATAAAAAAATTTTTAAGATCGCGGAAAAATAGGTACTTACCTATTCGTTTAGTTTCGGTTAAATTTAATGCTAATGAAAATTAGTCGTGGAAAGATAGAATCGGTTATTCATTCATTCTTGGCTAAAGCGTTATATCTACCTTATCTGATTTTAAGAAATTAAAATAGAGATAAGAGCCATTCGAAGGTTGAATGAAGAACGATGGTTCAATTTATCGTTTTGTGAAAATCGATTAGGCTATTCTTGAAAGTAAACGAATATTCATCGGAATAATTCGTACTATATCGCGACAGAGGGACCGTGATTCGTTTCACTACGCCTCACCTCAAGTTTTCGTAAAGCAAAAATAATTTTCTTTATTTTTGCTATTTGAAACTTTTTAATTAGCAAATCCTTTTTGAAACTTAGAATAGTTAAACTTCCATTTTTTTTTGAGTCATTAATTCAGTCTTTGAGACAAATTTTAGTTTATTTTTGAATTCAGATTCTCATACAAAGTCTAAGTAGAAAATACAGTAATCGAGTAAAGTTTTAAATCTTTGAGTTTGTAGTAATATTGAAGTCAAGGTCATTTTTAATAGATTGAAAAGAAGATAAATTTTAGTAAAGTTTTCGTTTTGAAAGAAAGTAAAGCTTATTGAAAAGTTTTTGAATAATAATAAGTTATTTAAGGATAGATTTTTATAATAAGAGTAACAATTTACTATTGTTAGAATAAGATATTATAGAAATAAAATTTTTTGTTAATGAAGGTTATAAAGATAATCATTGGGTTTTTAATCGTTGTCATGTTATGACGAAAGCTGAAGTCATTCTTGGGAAGTTAGTTCTGGTTTATCCAAAATTTATTTCAGGCAACATGAGTGACTAAAGATACATAGTGGAGGGACGTGACTGGAACCATTCCAGTGTGAAGACGGCGACAGCAGAGCAACAAACATCCGCAACCATGTAAGATATCGTTGAGTCCATTCTATACCGCTTCTTTCATATGTTTATCGCGGGATATTTTTACAACAAATCGAGTACCAGTAAAAATATCATAGGGTAGTGTCTTTGAAGGACTAGTCTCCGACAAAGTCACTTAGGTAGGGAAGTTAGGTACTTTAGGGAAATCAACATCACCTGATTTCCCACCACAATAGGGTCTTAGTAAACATCTGGGATGACATAAGACAAGGATGGGTAGGGTTAGGTAGTCCCTTGAGATAATAACACCATCATCTCAACTTTTTCTATACGCTCGTGTTTCCATCTAAAAATCTTATCATTTATTTCTTCAAAACTTATCAACACACTCCATTATTTTCTCGGCCCTTATGCTTTTCAGCATAGCATTTCCTAAACTTAATCGAGTCAACAATCACCTAGACTCCAGGTCTAATAGATGTGACACCGGCTATCACTCCTGCAGCACCACCCACTTCCCTGACCCGACGAGTTCGGCCCCGGCGAATTTTGCAGACCTGACGCAGCGGTGTGGTGGTAGTCACCCCTTTTGTTCAGGCTTGGACGTGCCCTATCGTAAGAGAAGGTACTAAAAGTCGGTAGGACAATTGGGTTTCGGATCCTTAAACAGCAGGATCGTTTGGAAGATAATTTCAGAAAATATTTAAAGATCTATTGAGTACAATAGGTAGGGGAGTTAAAACTCTTCTTCGAATATCTTCTCTCATTTCGGATTTTTCTTCTATTCATCGATTCTTGCGTTTCTGAAGTCAGATTAACTTATTCTCGAGTTAGTATAAATTTAGGTGGAGATCTAATTTAGAATCCTTTTGAGACCATCTGACTACGCCAGATTACGAATCAGACGTAAGATAGTAATCCGTGGTGTCGTTGAATTACGTATTTTCCACCGACATACGTTGAGGGATACTTGACTGCGAGAAGAGGGTGAAGAGATCTTTCGGATCATCGACTACTGTCGAGTAGTGGACGATCGAAAGTATCTTTTCTTTCCCTGCTTTTCCCAGTCGACTATCATCTCAAACAATTTTATGAAATAGGATCTGAATAGGGATTCTCTTTTGTTTTCTCGCTACATGTTAAAGAAATAGAGAAGGAGAAGTTGTTGGGACTTGAGATTTAACAGAAGTCTAATTGGATTTGGTCCTGTGTCAGGGCTTTCTCTTCTTTTGGTTTTTTTTTAGTTGTCCACTCTCTCAGTCATAACCACCGTCAACCCTCAAGCAACATTTTTTTCATTATATACAACAATTATTTTTCTTTAATTCATGTTCAACTCAAAAAAAGGAACTCAAAATTAATTACTTATCATATTGATTTTTTTTTCTTTTTGAGATTAATCAAAACATTTGAGTATGAGTTAAGGATTAATAATTTTTGTTGTTTTATTTTTTTTGTAGCGGGACCATCCCATTCCTCCCGTTACAATATGTGACAAAAATATTCATCCAACATTACAAAGGTCCTGGAATACAAAACAATTAGAGTGAAAAGTTTCACAAGTCCTCGGCGACATTTTAAAATAACTGAAGGTACGAGAGTTGAAGTATTAAAAATAATTACACATAAAAATTCTGACAGAGCAAGAGTGAGTTAAAGCTTGAAGAACCCATTTGTTGGTATAGATGTGCTCATAAAGAGTATGTTTTTCCATAAAATCATAACTCAAGTGAATGGGACTTTCAAGTGGTTCATAAGTTTAAAGGGCTTTCAAAAAAGCACACACCGAATCCTTTTCATTAGTGACACATGATTTCTGCTTTCGAAAAGTTTCATTGAAAAAGTTGCAGATTATTTGTGGTTTTGTTGGAAAAAAAATTATTTTAGAATAAATTTTTTTAGGGGTTTTGAAAAGTTTTTAAAGTTTATAGTGACTTTGTTTCTGTAAATATCTTAAAATGCACTAATGGGTCGAACTAAATAGCTTTTGTAGCGAAACAAGGGGCTTTAATATTTTTAAATGAATTCAAATAGCGGAATTTTATTGAAAGATTTTTTATCTCTGAAATCCGTCAAAGCAGCAGGACTTGATGATAACTGCCTGTCCTTAATCATGGATGAGGTATGAGAGCAAATTGACGGCACAACTGATAGGAAAATGTTTCGCATGACAGTCAAATTAGATATAAAGATCTGTAGAAAATAACAAACGCAACAACATAAGCAATCTGTTCTGAGGACAACAGGTTACATTCCATAACGCGTTTTCTGAAGTCAACTCGTCAAACTTCACAAACAGTAGTATCACCGTTTTGTGTGATCAGTAGGTTCATTGAACTTACAGTTGACTTGACAGTGATCGGTTAGTCGTCGTCGATCGATCACGTTAAAACCTTGTGAATCATCCTTGAAAAAATCTCGGAGTTTCGAACCCATTTTGATTTGTGTTTGTTGATTTCGAACACTTTGAAGTCAGGAATTTAGGCAAGGAGATGTTTTGACACCAATCCTATTTTTCCTGGTAATTGGCGACGTGATGACTGCCATGGTTCGTAAAAATGAAATGCATATGGCATCCAATTCCGGTTTTTATAATAAACTTAGCCATAAAAGCTATTTTAATTATTTATGCCTCCTGGCGGACAGCACTGCTGACTAAAACAACGCTCAAGGTCAATGGAGAGCTGGCTGATTTACAAAATCCAACTTCGATTGTGGACCCCTCTATTATATTATTTCGCTTATCGTCCTTGTAAAATATGAATAACGCATTACTTTTCAAGATGAACTCATTTGAATATCATTTTACTTGAGTTGCAACTTGTTAAAACAAGAGCTCATTTGAATGGTTAATACTTTTACTTTTCAAATTCACAAGGCTAAAACTTCGAATCAAATGTGTAAGCTTGGCATTAATATTTCATAAGTTTTGAAATGGGATTTTATGTTGAGGCTTGGGTCGTAGGTTTATTTGGTGTCAGGTTCCGTGCCGATGTAAATAAGAAGAATTAATTTAAATTTGAAAACCAAATTTCAAGGCGATAGATAAAGAAAAGATAAAAGATAATGTGTGTGTTTCGATGTATATGGTTAAGTTTTCTGTATACCGTGTTCTAAATTAATCCATTGTCATGAAAAGTAGTTAGATACTTATTTGTTCGTATTTATATTTAAGATTTGTATGTTACTACACATCTTGTAATGACACATTTTTTTTCAGTCAATGATTTACCAGGGGTGGAATCGGCTAAGGTGATTTGTGATAAGTGACAGTCCAAATTTAAAATTTTCTGTCTGTGTAAGGTGATCATCACAGTTAACTATCACGAAAATATTGTGCTAGTCACCCTTCTCATGAAATTGTCGGTTCATTTTTATTTTTGTGTTAATGTGACTAGACACTAGAGTTACCACACGCAGGGCCGGCCCAGCTATACGTGCAAGAGGTGCAAATGCGCAGGGCGCTTAACCCAATGGGCGCAGTGAGCAAGCATTGAAAAAGCCACTATCTAACAACCAACACATACCTACCTACTTATACCTACCTACTTTTTAATTTTAATTTTTTGTTTAATACCGCACAACAATTTTGATATCCATCATATTATAACTGCTAATTTTGAATTTAAATACAGAAATACTAACCATCCCAACACAATAATAAGTCGATACCTGCCTTTCTACCCATACCCACCCATACCCACAGTAACATAACTTTTTTGCAAAGTGCACGATTCTGTATGCCTCCAGCTCCAACAACAGAACAAACAGACACAAATTATTCTCTTTTTCAAACTGCCGACGTTATTCTCACTCACCACATTCATCGTGTGCATAAGTGAAGGCATTTATTTTATTTTCACAATCCTCCCCTATGCTATCTAACATGATACAAAATTCTTCCACAGCAGATACAGACAGTTAACAGCGCGCAAAATCCTAACGTGCGCGCGATGTCAATTCTTTCATATGAAAACGATTTCAACAACATCACTCAAACAGCTATTTTTGGGTGAAATAGTGATACTCAATAACTTAACAGCGCGCAAAATTGAAAATTGCGCCTATGAATTAAACTCTTCCTGTTGAGTGTTTTTTTACGATTTGGTTTGTTCTATCGTCTGTTGAGACAAAGGGGTGAAATAAAAAAAAAAGTTTGTCGTTGATGAGTGAATCTTTTGTTTTCAGTTTCAGTGTCTCCTTTTCTCTATTGTTTTGTTCTTGCCAGGCATTGTTTTCATTAAAAAACAGGATTTTTGACAAATCTAATGACTTTATTTGTCTATGTTGGCAGTGTTCTTATTGTGGTCAAACTCAAAAACTCAAAATAAAGGAAAGGGAATCTGGGTAGGTAAATGAGAATAAAACTTGCTACGCGCAGAGACCAGTCGTGCTTACATTTTTTAGAAAGGCCGATAAATTATTATTTAGAAGAATCGAAACTTAAATCTTTTTGTATAAATTAATAAAAAGTGATATTGAAACAATCCGTGCAGTGTTAATCTAAAGTTGTTCTTACATAGTTTGAACAAACTTTAAAGAATTTAGAAAAAGAGTTTTTCCTACATAGGTACAATTTTAGAGCCAAAACAAAGATTTAAGGTAGATTTTTACTATAAAATATTAGACCAAGCGATTAGCTCCATTACAAACTACCTGAGAACCACAATGACTCAGGAAAGATTAGTTGACTTGTCAATCATGGCTATAGAAAAAAAACTAGTTAAATCATTAGATTATGATGATCTGGTCACTGAGTTTGCTAAAACAAAAGCCAGGAAAGTTAATTTATTGTAGTTTTATTTGTGTTCCTTTTTTTAATTTAAATAATTTTATATTTTGTATTAACACTAATAATGTAAATATATAAATATGTACATATTTGTTATTTTCTTAGTTTTTTTATTTATTTTTATATTGTTATGTTTTTGAATATGTTTTTAATATTTTGTACTTAACAAAATATTTCCAGTTCCTATATTTTTGTGATATGTTTTTGCTTACTATTGCTATAGTTTACAATTATTTTTGTATTCTTTAGTTTTTTTTTTGTTCTTGTGATATATTTGGTTTTATATAGTTTTTGTAACAATCCTATTTACTTTTATTAGATATAAGTATTATCGAGGAATAGGCCTACTGGGGATACCTCGTTAAAAAAAACGCATTGCAAAGTCTACCCCTTGGGTGATGAGGAAATGACTTCTTTCACCCATAACTGCAAATAAGGGGCGCAAATAGTGTAGCTTGCGCAGGGCGCTAGCTTAGCTCGGGCCGGCCCTGACCACACGCGTACTAAACATTATACAATTTTTAACTTTTTTTTCAATTTTAGTCACCAAATTAACAAAAACAATATTTTTTTACCATATGAGTATACAACACTCGAAAATAAATGTTTGGTTTAAAATAATTGCATTTATTCACTAAAAGATTAACAATTTCAATGAATTTACTTGAAAATATGACTACAGCAACAATGTTTTTCACAAATGTCACTGACAAATTGAACAAAGTTGAATTAAGTTGAATTGGTGGATGTGATCACCTTACGCAGAATGAAAAATCAATTTGATCACAACTGGTGATCAAAAATGTGACAATCAACTATTATCTTACGCGATTCCATCCCAGCAGAACTTTATCTACGTAGTGTTAGCATTCATTGGAGGAGCTCTAGAAGGCAGTGCTTCAACTTGGATTAGCGGAAAAAATGATTAATCTGTGTCGCATGAATTGGATAATAGTTGCTCCGAACTAACTCAGCTATGCGCAGGGTTTTGGCAACGAGATGCTCTACCTGTCTACCACAAAAAACTTTATCTTTATCAGATCCTCATAACTTTCCGCCGAAAAAGAAAAGAAGAAGAAGAAGCCAAAAATTTAACTTTCGTATGCAAGTAGGCCGAATGGAGGAGAAGGCACAAAGAAATTAAAAGCTCCTGTGGCAAAGTTACTTTCGTGTTCTGACCAATTTTTTTTTTTTTTTGTTGAAAAAATGGTTTTCTGTATTTTACATTTTGAAATAAGTAGGTATCAAGGAAATTAATTAAAAAAATATAAAAAAAAAAGATTTATATGAATGATATCAGCGAAGGCAACAATTCAATTGCAAGAAATTTTATCAAAACAAAAAATAGAAATTATCGGTTTTTAGAAAGGAAAAAACTTTTTTTCAAATTTTTTGCAGTAATATTCATGTTTAGCAGTAGTCTTAGATTATTAAATTTGGTCAAAATGCAAAGAAGCACTCCTTCAAAAGACAGTCGGTTTAGTAAAAAAAAACGTTCTATGGCAGGTACCGTTAATTGTACGATTCTGAAAAAAATTAGATGAAAGACATTATCATTGGCAAAAAAATCACTCATATAAAATTTTATCAAAATTTATCGTATTTTTTTCGAGAAAAATGGAATTCAAAAAACTTTTTTCCAAAATTTTTGATTGCAATATTATTCAAGTTTAGCAGTATTTTTAGAATATAAAATTTCTTCAAAAACGGTGCAACCGATAATCGGTATTAAAAAAGTACCGTTCTATTGCAGGTACCGTTAATAAGCTTTTTCGGAAAAAAAAAATTTAGATAAACGACATCACCATTGGCAAAAAATCACTCATATAAAATTTTATAAAAATCGATCATATTCTTTTTTGAGAAAAATGGAATTATCGGTTACTCCTATATGGTAGGTACCGTTATTTTTATACCTATGTAGGTCAAAATTTGAAAAAATTAGATATTACTTAATTAGATATTACTTAAAAATAGATATTACTTAAAGAATACTTTTTACCAAGTTTTAAAAAAATCGGTCCAACCGTTTAGACAGACAGAGTTGCCAGACCGACTTCTCTTTCATGAATTCATGATAATCGTAATGTCATTTTTGATTGTTATCTCAAATTTTTTTTTTTACGAATGCATAACTTGCCTTATGCATTATAGTATACCTATAATTGCAAGTAAAAAAGTACTATGTATGTAGTGAGTGGACAATTGTGTTCAACCCAAGAGAGTTTGGTTCGAATCAAAGCCCAAGGTTCTAGAATGTCATTCCATTTTATAATATTTAAGTATTAATTTGGTATATCGTTGAAAATTTTTATATAACATGTCATTAGAATATAGAAACGTATATTTGCTAAAACATTTTCAAATTGATCTGATATCGTTTTACAGAAACATTAATTAGAAATTATTTCCATAACAAGGTTATTAACCTCGTTAATTGAGTATAATTCACCACCCCACTCGTAGTTAACGTTGACAGAGGAATGTTGAGTTATATTGTCCTTTGTTTTCTATGCACCACAGGTGTTATTTTTTTCCATGTATAAGTATACTTAGTTTTGAAACATTTAGCTAACTATATTGTCCACTTGTCTTCCGTGAATACCTTAAGGTAATTTGAATTTAAAAACTAAAATTGTAAAGCAAAGTTTATGAAGAACGATGAGAGTATTGGTGTGAGTACATGTATAGTTAGTTTAACTGAATGCCGTAATTCAAATAATTTGCTCCAGCGAAAGAATATTATCGCACACTCTATTGTTACGAAATGTAGGTTAGTAACCTTCACATGGCATGAATATGAGTTCATATTAATTAAAACGCACGACACGGTCGACGCACGGAAAATGAAACGAAAATTTCACTTCACGTGACATCAACGACAGGAACACCAACAACAGGCTATACATGCCCACGTACAATACTGACAACCTCATGCTGGGACTGGTTGTGTTTTGAAAATCCTCTACATACTTATACTCTGAGCTAAAGCTTATATCCTGGTCTGTCTAATGGCATATCGCCAGAAGTCCACAATGTATGTACGTGCTTAGGTTTTTAGGCAGAATATAGGGATACAAATTGCTCGTGGCAAGAGGAAGAATATGAGATGCTGGAAGCTTATACACGCCTATGGGGTTTGGACGAATTGATCCATATTGAAGGAAAACCATTTAATTATGATGCTTATTGCTGTGAAGTCTTAAATGAAATGCCGGGTCGAGGGGGATAGGATTTGTATTTTTGGAGATATTTTTGTTTGCGGACAAAAACTGAAAATCTATATTACATTTATAAGTTTATTTATAAGTTTTGTGATTGCATTGATTTCAAATAAATTGACTGATTTCAAATGATTAAAGTGATTTCACTATATGATTTCAATTCGTTATTTCATTATAGCATTTTTGATTGCATGATTGCAAAAAAAACTTGCAAGTATAATTTCAAATATTTTTGATGATTGCAAGAAACCAAAACTTTTCTTTTAAATTTCATCACTTGAAATAGTTATTATTATTATTGCAAGTATAAGTGGTCAGGTCATTTCATTCGTGACAAACCCCTCAAATTTCTCAGCATATTAGCAACGAAAAACATTGTTTCAGGAGCAATTTCGTCATAATGTATAATATTTTTTGTTTAAAGTGATGATTTAAAGTGATTTTATTAAAATACATTTCATATTTGATTCAAAGTTTAAACGTATTTGTTTCAAAGTGCCGACGACGTATTTGATTCAAAAACGTTTCATATTTGATTCGAAGTGGCTCTGTTTATATATTTTACTTTTTAACAAAAAAAGTTTGAAACATTGAATTTGGTAACTTTAAAAAAAAGTCATATTATTTTCGTTTTTTTTTATAATAAAGAATGCGAGTATACCCAATTTAAAATACCAAAGTTACAAAGAAAGTTCGTATATAAAATAGCACTAAATGTTTATAATACCTTTCTATGAACAAAAAAACATAATCCCATTCAAAGACATTAAGTATATTTTAAATGAACATCAAGGACGAACATAATCCACCAGACTTAACATGTAAACCACACAATTTAATCAAATCACTAAAAGCACTAAGAAGAAATTAATCTGTACTCAACTCATGCAACCGGAAGTACACAAATCCGAGTATCTGAGAGAAATACTCTCAAAGAATCTTAACATTATTTTCAAAAGAAGAAGTAGAAAAAAAAAATAATCTTCAATGAAATAAAAATAAGGCCTGCGAGGAAAGGGATAATTAGAGCTTATGTTTCCTTCGGCGATATTATGGTTCTATTCTTTTGTAAGAACTTCATATATACAATATTAATTTGTTAGGGCTATATGCTTGAGAAGTTTATAAATTCTCGGAAACTCTTTGAGGACTTTCTTTTATAACAAATTAATTTGGTTCTTTTTAATACTACTTAAGTTCATATATGTGAAGCTTCAGAAAATATAACACCCGGCGTTGCTATATTTTACTTATGGCACTCTTAAAATTCTCTTGATGAATTTGTATCTTTGTATATTTTTTATAATATACTTTACTTTACAGCATCTTCGGAAATTCCTTTTTTTAACACTCCTTTCAATAAACCTGAAGAAGCAGCGAAAGAGGGCAATCAAATGCTAAAAGAAAGGTTATGTGTTTCCTTTTTGGCCTGAATCTATTTGTAAATAACGTTTTAGTTAAAAGGTTTCTTATGGCAGCTCTATAACGGTTTTGATAATAAAACTATTTGTGATAACAATTTAAGGTTTGCAAAAGTCAAATGGATAATAAAAAGAAGGGAAAGATAAGAAATGAGATACATTGTAGTTATCAAGTTTGATTCTTGAATGTTATGTGTGCCCTCAGGAACTGTTAAGAAAACGGGTAATCAAAATGCGTTTTTTTTTCTATAAAAAAAATACCTATCGATATTAGAGTTACATTTATTATTCAATTGAACTTAACGTAAGTAAGGGAATAAACTAACGAACATTTTACCCCTAAAATTCGCTAAGTTCGCGGGAGTAAATTTTGTTTCACTGGAACCACAACATAGAAAATGCGTACTTTCTAATAATTTTAGCGAACTTTGCGAATTCGCTCGAGTGAAATTTGTTTACATTCGCTGGCACCGGAACAGCAGCCATCTGAATGATTTGCAAAATACTTTTGAATCCAGCAGAGTTGGAATTTTACTATAAAGTTCCGATTTCATTTGAAAGTACATGAATATAATTTCCAGATTGAACATCAGACAGACTCATCCAGACTTTATGCACAAGAATCGGAATACAAAGAATTCTATGAAGTTGCGGTTGAGACCAAGATTCCGGAAACAGAAAGATTTGAAAATTGTCTAATCAACCATGAATCGTCGACTGAAGAGTTTTTTTCTCCTTCTTTATTGGTTGTAAGCGGATGAAAGATCCAGAGGCCGCAGTTTTATATTCGTTCGAACACGCAAATGTCTCTAAGCTCTGAGGAACTATTGTAGCTCATCAGATCATGAAATAGAAAAACCACAGCAAGTTGAATGCTAATCGACAAGTGCAAGGTGTTTGGAAAACTTTGGCGATGAATGAACTGCAAGCCTATACTTTGGAATTTTGGAGTCTTTGTATACCAAACATATAGGAGCAAAAGGTGATTTTTTAAGAGGTTTAGAACTTTTTTTTTTTAAAAAACACAAAAAATTCGAAAAAATGAATGAAATATTTATTTGAATCAATAGTTTGAACCTTGCAATTTAATGTTTAAAGATAATTTCATGCAAATGTTGACCGCGGCTGCGTCTCAGGTAGCCCATCCGCTGAGTCCAATTTTGGCATACTCTTTCACACATATCGGCCGGTATCTCACGAATGAATGCATGGATGTTGGCTTCCAGTGCGTCAATCGAAGAGGGCTTGTCCCTATAGACATTAGCCTTGACATACACCCACAAAAAATAGTCTAATGGTGTCAAATCGCACGATCTAGGCGGCCAATTGACCGGCCCGAAACGTGAAATTAACTGTTCACCAAACTCGCCTCGCAATTGCGCCATTGTTTCGCGTGCTGTGTGGCATGTGGCACCGTCTTGTTGAAACCACATATCATGCAAGTCAAGAACTTCCATTTCGGGCAAAAAAAAGTTTGTTAGCATAGCTCGGTAGCGTTCACCATTGACAGTAACGCTGCGATTCGCATCATCTTTGAAGAAATATGGCCCAATAATCCCACCGGCCCATAAACCGCACCACACAGTGGCTTTTTCGGAATGCATTGGTAGCTGTTGCAATGCTTCTGGCTGATCTTCACTCCAAATGCGGCAATTTTGCTTATTTACGTACCCATTCAACCAAAAATGAGCCTCATCGCTGAACACAATTTTTCGATAAATGAACATTTCGAACCGAGCACGAATTTTGATAGTAAAATTCAATAATTTGCAAGCGTTGTTCATTTGTAAGACGATCCATGGTTAAATTGCAAACCAAACTGAAGCTGTTTGACAAAGACACAAGGTACTAAACACACGTCAGCTGTCAAAACCAGTGTTGCCAAAACAAAACCAGCTTCAAAATCACCCGTTATGTCATATTCTGCTGAAATTAGAGGACTTTATTAAGGAATATCCAACACTTCGAGCACTCACTCATTTGGTAGCTGTGATCAAGCTTCAAATTGCAATTACAACCAACTTTCTCTAGGCCAAACATTTTCGGATGAATAATATTAGATCTTATCGGCGAACTACTACATTCCATCTGAAAAGTTTACAACCGATTTTGTGGATGACTACGAAACGTTTCACTTGCTATAATATATACAATTCATAAGCCGCACCTCAATGCGAAGAGTAGTGTTCCTTTGGGTATAGTGGTTATTGTGTCGCGATGCGGACTCTCACAACAGAGGTCTTGGTTCAAATCCAGGTTAACACCTAAGTGTTTTTTCAGAATAACTGCCCCTTTCGAAGAAGCGTCAAATCCTTCAAGAATAGCATTTTTTTTGTAAAGTGCATCTAAAGTTAGCCGTACGGATTCGGCAGTAAATTTGTAGGGGCTTTCCACTTCTGTAGAAATCCATGGCACCCTTGCCATGGATTTTTCTGAGACGTCCCGCTTCGACATAATCTATAATTTCTGGAAAGTAAATGGGATGGCTCACAATTCTCATCTCCAAAATCTCTATCAGCGGTGACTAGATACCTAATCAGGCAACATGATGACTATTGATGCAAGCATGCAAGCAAGTTAAAACAAATGTAAAATAACCCGCATAGTATATATTCACCAAAGAGCTACTCCCAACCAAAGTGTGTATGTACACCAATGCAGTGAAATGGGTGTCCCATTAGAGCAAGGAAGACATAATACATTTTCTAATCCACATAGGTAGGCTTTTTACGGAACTGTGTTCCACAAGTCTGAAAAGTTTAAATACCTTGAACTCATTTTCAATATCGAAGCTTCTTATGATAACATTAAGATCTACCATCGAGGAAGCTGACGGTGGATGAATTCTTCCGTCTTCTAAGAATGAAAAATACACCCTAATAAGCTAAAAAGAAGGCTTTACAGTCTACATCTGCACTGCCATTGTTTGCCCGCAGAGATGTAGATGATTTGCAAGACACTCACAGTAGGAGTGGCAAAACTTGATCAAATTAAAAGTGAGAAGATCCAAGGAAGTCTTCATGACAAAAATAATAACGTGAATAGAATATTCAATATTAATTTAACCTTTATATAGGAATAAGTCAAAGAAACTATGCCAGATAATACGTGTTGATTCACGATAGGTTGTTTTACATCATAAGTAAATAAATCAACAAGAAAAATTACATCTCGCAACATAATAAAGTGATTAAACATTCTCATCTCGTAATTCTATTTGTAATTTCATCTAATTAAATCTCAAGCCCTCAACATCAATTAAACATCAACTATTTCATTTTGTTCAAATAACAAAGGTAATCCTTTTTCCCCTAAAAACTAATTAGCAACTCAGTATATGATTAGAATCAAACCGTAAACCGCTAATCTCTCATTATAGGTATAGAATAGAAACGGTGTTAAATTATCCTGCTGTTTTAGACATAATCAAAGTTATCCTGTTGGCTATAAATTCATTTAACACAAGCAATAAAATAATCAAATAGATACTGAATCCTGCCACAAATCATCATCATCATCACTATCTCTATATAAACACTATAAACAGTGCGGGCGCAACGAAATATTCTATCTTCTCGGAATCATGGTTTTATTTTTATGCAAATAAACTCGAATCCTTGTTTTTTGAAATGCAAACGAATATAACAAACATTGGTTAACGGTGCGAATGAGTCTATACAAGCTTAGGTAAGGCTATTCCTCTTTTATTTCCATTTTGTATGCCATCAAACGTGAGAATTTATTCAAATGAAGCATAAACACCAACACCTATTTAAATTTAACGTTACGTTTAAATGTGCGTAAAGTTGAACGCAGCCTTTTCTAACGGCAACCATGCTATATTTCTTTTGTTTCATTGTTTTCAACAAATAACTTGGCTACATATAGGTGCTTGAGTTCACTAGAAAAGAAGCTTGTGGTAGAGGGGGTTGTAGCTAGTAGATATACCATGGGTAATACAAAAAAAATATAGGATTTTGTTTGCACCACAAGGAGGCTTTCGTTTGCGAACAAGGAGCAAGCGTTTAAATTAGACCGCCTAATGAACGAAATAATTAACTGAAGAATATTACGGGAACTTTTAATTAAAATTGTCCTAAGGGTGGATGGCGTATAGCATACAATAATGGAATTGGAGCAAAGGGGGGTTAAAGATTCTGTCAATTATAAATCGTGGAATGGTATTTGTGGTAGCTTTGTATTCAGATGTACCTTCAGGATTTGATTTTGGAAATCTTAATAGCGTTAATTTATTTACATGGGTTATGGGATTGTGACAGTTGTAATTTAATGTCAACGACAATAAATGTAGATATAACTACTTGCTATAGTGTAGTAAATATTAATTGGATAATGGAACATTATACATCTGCCGACCAGTAAATTTATTAGTAAAAACATTAGCCTTAGTAGCTGTAAAGTAATAGTTTTTCAAGAAGTGCCATGCAGAAAATCGTGGCTTTGAGAGAGCGACTTTGGTAAAAAGTTTTACCAAACGATTTTACCAAATTTTACAATTTTAAGCTTACCTATGAACTTATGATGAAAAATCGATAAAAAAAAACTCCTCAAACATGTTAGATGTCTTTACCTTCAATGAGCAAAGATGTATTTAAGAATATCCAGTATTAGAATAGTATAACCGTTATTAAAAACCTAATTTTTCTCGGAAACAGCTCAATCGAATTCAATAAAATTCTACTTGTGTAATAATATACTACGTGTCCAAGGTTTATTATAGTGGATATCCAACTTTCAAGAAAAATAGATTAACGGTAGGTACCTATACCGTACCTTTACCTAACGGTAATTTTAATTTTCCATCTTCTAAATAAAGGCTAAGAAGCGACCGAAATTTAATACTTATTGCAATTTTTGTAGATATTGTAACGTGTTCTATAACATGTTCTCCGTTCTATTTTTGTTTTATAATGCGTAAGCTCACCATTGTGATTCCAACTAAAAGTGACAGCCACAAACGCCGCTGTACAACGACGTTAACGAAACGTCATTTTTTTAACGAAAGACTATAGACTAGAAAGCTCCAGAAGACTCTGACTGGCACTGTACTAGAAGATTATAAAGCGGAGTGCTGAATGGTGCAGCCACTGTAAATACGAGCGCACCATGCGGCATGAAGTCAGCTTGAATTTGAAATTAGACGTGTACAAGTCGGTAATTTGAAAGTAATAAAGTTTTAATTCAAAATAAAGAAAGTAAAAAGGAAATAAAGAGCGTTTTGAAATATTAAGTGGAATTAAAAGTGAAAAGACGTAAAGTGAGTTGTATTAAAACGGAAATAAGTTTTATTTAATAAAACGAATCTAAATAAAACTTAACAATATTTTAAATCACATGGCAAAAGAATTTTCGTTAAAATTGTTTTTGTGAGTTTTAATAAAATTATTATACTATTTTAAGAACCTGACAAGGATTTAAATGAAATTTAGTTTTAAGGTTAATAAACTACATTCAGAGAGTAAGCAACCTTCCTGAAAATAGACTACCGAAGAAACTATCGGATATTATTGTGAGAAAAGGTATATATGTATTGGGCCAGTGAATAGTCAAAACTTTTTTGAGGAAATTAAAATAGAGTTCAACTGGTCTATAAAGTCTGAATGGTCAACACTGCACATAGAAGACTGCACTAAATTTGTAGGAAAACATTGGATGGAACACAGGAACTTCTTCAATCACATTTCCACGACTAGTACTGCAACCTCAAATATACTAATGTGCTAAATTATAAGAAATATCTGAACCGGCTGCTGATAAAAACATGGCTGCAACATATGCCAAAATTATCAAAGGCGTAACTGTCTTCAAATTTTCCGTTCAAAGGAAGAGAAACGTCCAGGGCCAACTTCTTGTGGATGAGGAAAAATCACTTTTATATTGTATATGCTCTCTTCTCATTCAAGAAATTAAGTTCCATAACAGCAATGAAAATAAACAGGATTTGGGAGAAAGACGTACGAAAGATTCGTTCTCTTTATATTCGATCATGAATTTGCTTATTTTTTTTGTATTTTTTGCTTTTTCTACTGATTTTTCAGTATTTTCGACTTAAAGTTATTTTATACTTGGTTCTAGATATTCATACGTATTTTGTATTTAAATCCACTTTATAAAACTACCTTTCCACCTGATATTTAATAAATTTTTCTCTTTAAAAATAGCTTTTTGCAATTTTTGCTTTCAAAATGATTTCTACAATTGAAGCGCTTTAAGGAAGAATGACCTAAGTGACCTTTTCAAAAATTGCATAGTCAGCATTTAAAGTTATTGGGGAATTTTCATAATTGTTTTTAAACTACAGTTTCGCTTAGCCTGGGCTTACACAATGTAGTTTAAACAGGATAATCTCGAGTGTTTCTAAAAACAACTTAAATAGCGTCTATGAATAATGCCCCATTTTCATAGTTTCAAACTTTTTCGAAGGAATTAATAAGAATACTAAATAGATTGTTTATTAATTTTTAATTTTCTATAAAGTATTCCTAATATTTTCATCGACCAATTTAAAGAAATAAACTTCAAATTTTGATTATTCGTAAGTTTTTTGAAAATTTCACTTTTAGGAAGAACCTTTAATATATATACATATATGGGTGATTTTATTATAAGAGGTAATGTGCAATCATTATAATATTATTTTATTATAGCTATTACGGGTTGTAATATTTTGCAAATAACTCACAGTATCTACATACATGTATTCTATAAAAAGCATTATCATGAAAATGCCTATGAGATTTACCCCGATGAAGTCAATTTGTCTGAAATTCAATATTTAAGCCTGAAAAAGTGCCTATCCCGAGTGGCATACATTTGAGTTTTGTAACCAAAAACAGACTAAACTTGTTGGATACGCGTTACTTTTAAGTACTTTCTGAAACATCTTAATTGCTAAGTTGTGTCTGAAAAGTTTTTTTACTTTTACATAAAACTAAATTCATTTGTGTTGCATTTTTTTAATTTTGCATAAAACTAAATTCATTTATGTTGCATTTGTGTTACATAAAAGGTATGTGCGCAAAACTTACTACTGAAAAATGATGATGTTGACTTAAAATTACTGAGCATAGGAGTTTCAATTTAGCCCAACAAAAACCTGTTTGTGTATTGTAACTGATATGACATCAGTTACAACTTCTGAGTGATTCAATAGTAACCTTATGTTGACGTGTTTCAGAAAACTGGATTGTAACTCATACGAAACTAAAAGAAATTTCAACTTTCGATTCTTCGTAGTAGCTTAAAATTAACAATTGAAATTGATTACTTCAATATAACTGCACAGTGTCACTAAATGATTGTGCATGTAACTGAACTTCTTTATGTTGCAACTTCTGAAAGATTCAAAAGTAACCTAAATCTGACCTGTGCAAAATGATGTCCTTTGTGGAAAAAAAAACAAGGGGGCAGTTTAGGAAAAAAGAAATGTTATTGCTAGTTATAAAATGTGCAAACCACCTTCAGTTAATGCCATTCAAAAAACCATTCAAAATGCAAAAAAAAACTTACATAGAAAGGCTTTGATAATTTGGTTAGCTGAACGAATAACAAGGAAAACCTCGCCCATCTCAGGTGACATTTTTGTTACCAAACAGTAACAGAAATGTTTCAATATTTTAATAGTTGAACGAATAAATAGGAAAACGTGTTTGTTTCTCGACTGGATAAATGCAATTTTGTTTCTCTATATATTCTTTTGGTTTCAAATTTTTTTTCTGAAACTTCTTAGTAATTCAAACAGTGTAAGTTTAGACTTCTCAGAAACAGAATGAGTTTCTAAAGGGTTTCATTTAAGTTTTCTGTAACAAAAGCAAGTTTTCGAGACTTAATGAAAAAAAAATTATTACCACGCGACAAAAACAAATCAGAGGCGGCGGAAAAAAAACATATAGTTTTATTATGTGATTAAGCTTTCTTAGTTATAAAAGAAAGAAAATCATTTATTGTAAGAACAGAAAACTCTTTTCTAACTAAAGCTGTGGAGTATTTTCTAGTTTGAATTGTAGTTTTTTTATCATATAATAATATTGAAACCTTATATTTATAAAATTATTTCACAAAATAGTTTTAAAAATTGAGAACATTACATTTAATTTTTCTTAAAATAATGAGGCAGTGTTAAGAAATATCACAGGGCTTTAAACACCCGCTTATGAGCTTAAGCTATGTCTTAGTTGTGACTTTTGACACGTTCTTTGATTTTTTAACATAGCTTTTGAAAATTTATATTTTTCCTTTTATTTATACCATGTTCCCACCGATCTGATTTAGCTAAATCATGTAATTAATTATGTGATTTACCATACATTTTCATGATTTACATTTACGTGATTTAGACTCGTTTTATTTTAAATTACGTATCTGTCTGTCATCGTAAATCTTTATAAAAACAAACTATAACATATCTGCTTTTTACTCAGCGCTTTATTCAGCAACAAAAAACAAAAAAAAAACTTTGAAGCCATCAAAACAAATTAATTTTAATGTTCCCAAAAGAAAAAAAAAATATTGTTCTCGGTAAGTTTTCTTGTGTTTTTATTAATTATTTATAATTAAAAGCTATTTTAATCTTTACAGGAATGTATCCTGGCCTGTCCCCTTGACGTTTTCAGCTAAAAACTTAGTCAGTACACACATTATTTAAAATAAAAGTATATTAAGCATAAAACTCAAATTCAGCGTAATAAAGAGAAATTAAAAAAATATTTGTTAGTTTTTAATAATACTTTAGTTTTGTCCTCTGGCGAATTTGATTCCGTCAATACAAATAGAAATATTAGGTGGCCATATTTAAAAAAGTGATCAAAGACGCGTATCATCGTTAAATTTGTAATACTTTAGACACGATCTGTTATATCGGTTTCATTTGTTAGTTTGTGCGACGTAAAAGTGCAGTTCAGTGGTTTGGTCAGGTGATTATGTCTCTCTCCTAAAAGTTCAAACATTTTTAAATTTATTTAGTTTGTTTGTATTTACTAAATAATTTCAACAATCCTAATTTTTGACAGAATATTAAATTTGTCAAAAAACGTATCTTCCCTGCCGTATTTCCCCTGGAAAGAAAATACGTGGGATATACTCGCTGATCAGGGGAGCACGCGTTAACTACGTGAAAAATTATAAGTTAAGATACGTCCACAAGGGAGATTGATTACGCTATCGAAAAATCAAAAATATTAAAAAAAAAGCATGAGTTGCAAAATAAAATGATACGGGAAAATATTTAAGATAAAATAAAAAAGGAACAATAGTATTCTTTTCATGTCACAGAAAAATAAGCCTTTTTATATGGTTTATGGCAAAGTATCTCTTTTGGTCAGAAAAACTATGTCCTCGCCTTCTAAAAAGTAACTAAATGTACATGAATTAACTCGTTCTTATACGAATAAATACATAAGAGGGATCAGTTCCATCCATGAATTTAGTCAATAAACTCCAATTTTTGATAATGGCCGCATCTTCAAAGGAGTCAAAAACTCTTATAATAGAGTGTCCCCTATATACTATATATCTTCAAGTTTAAGCGCTTCAATTTATTCAGGATGGACTTTCTAATACGTAAAACTAAACTCTTATAAGTCTCGAATAATTTTCCAGTTCAGCACTTAACCATAATTGCTCGAATAAATAAGATTTACCTACACCGATAGCATCACAGCTGAGTTTTATTCCTCTTATATATATATCCTTTAATCTCTGTTTTGATAAAATCCAAAATGACACCCTGGAAAACACTTTAAAATAATTCATTTTGCGTCACACCCATAACAAGGTCCATTGATAAAACAATGTGATTAACTGCTTCGCAACCCTGGAGTATACTTTCAATTAGTCCAAAAACGTTTAACCAGATCATTAGGCCGTCCAAACACTGGATACCCAAAGGATTTGTCCGTCCTGCCCTGACTATATACGCACATATACAAAACACCATTCTTGTGTACAAATAGTTCTGGAAATTATTTATGCCATTACCAAAACAACCCATTTTTCACACCACACAAACCAACGCCACCGCCCCCTAGTTAAGTTTACCAAAGAACAACTTACCCATGACAATGCACTCCTGTGCCGGATTGACAGTCGTGCTAGGCGCCACTGTTGTGTTAAATACCAAATTGTTGGTGTTTGCTGTGCTCTGGGGACCGCCCTCCTCATGTTTCGGTAGCGACGATGATGATGATGATGCATTCGAAATTGAGTCAGCTTCCAGGATAATTGGTGCATTGTGTATACTGTGATGGCTGATGATTAGAGCCAGGTCCATTGCTGCACTAGCATTGAACTCCGAGCTAAAGTCGTTAAATGAGCTGCGAAAAGATGTTTCTCCAACGCCTCTTTGCTGTTCGTTGTTTTGTGACGTCGAGGGGTAGATGGTGTGACTGGCATCATTGGGGCCATCTCGAAGGATACCATCATGGTCGACTTCTTGGGATTGTGATGATATAGATATGGTATCGCCTTGAGCACTGGTTGTGCGGTTGCGGTGAACAAGTTGCGGTGATGCTGGATGCCTTGTTCCAAACATGTTAAACATTTGTCCCGTATCCCCTGCTGGGTGGCCACTAATATATTGAATTTCGGTACTTGATTCGTCTTCCTTAGGAAGTTTCTGTAGAGAAAATTAAAAAAAAAAAGAAAAGAAATAAAGATTTTGTTATTTAAATTTGTGTTGGGATTGAATTTTGTGGTTTTAATTTAATTAAATTTTTAGTGTTTGCAATTGGACTGATGGTAATTATTAGAAATCGGTACCGCATCGTTCATGTTGTAAAAATAAGATACAAATGTTTTTACACTTTAAGTGTTTCGAAAATATAAAATTTTCTTTAAAGATTTGCATTTTTTTCTTTAATTGTTGAGAAAATTAATTGACTAGTCAATTGTTCTTCATGTCAAATTTGTGTGATGAGTACCTAAACATTTTTCTGTTAAGTTAATTTAAATTTACATAGCCAAAATAAGAAGAAATGTTTGTCAAGATTACATTTTCGGAATACAAAAACGTTGTTTTTCTGTCTGCAGGAAAGTACTATGAATTTTAGAGGAACAATTAACCAAGGTCTCATTTTTTTCCAAATGATTTTCAAACAAAAGGATATTGACATTTAAAATATAAAAATGAGAGCACCTTGAAAGTGCTTCATTGATATGTTTTCTTTTCAGATGAAAAACTTCACCGTAACAAATCACACATACAAATTTGTTTTCAAATTGGATCAGAATTCTTTTAGAAAAAAAATTGTTGATTGCATTAATTATTATAAGGCTAAGCAGAACTTTAGAATTATAAATTTTTTTCAAAATCGCAGGTATCGCTAATTAACTGTTCCGAAAAAAATAAAGAGCACAACTGCGTCGCACAAACTTTTAATAAAAATAAATTTAATAATTATTTTTTTTTTTAATTTTTTTTTTTAAATCTTTTAAAAACAAATGTACGGAATAAAAAGATTTATATGAAAGACACCACTTTCAGTCGAAATGCAATTACATGAAATTTTATCAAAATTAGAATTATCAAAAAAAAACTTAACAAGCTGATTCTAAAAAAAAAATTCAGACGAAGGACATCACCATTGGCAACAAACGAGTCATGTAAAATTTTATCGAAATTGACCGTTAAGGCTGCAGGACAGAATGGTCGGATCTACTATTTTTGTCTTCTCTATCATCGTAATGTCATGTTTGATTGTTATCTCAATTTTATTTTCACGAATCCAACACTTACCTTAACTATGATTGCAAGTAATAATAGACGAAAGACATCACCACCGTTTGGAAACAAATCACTCTTACAAAATTTGATCAAAATTTATCGGACTTTTTCTTATAAAATAGAATAACCTGTAACGGTTATATATCAGATACCGTTATTTTAAAACCTAAGAATATATATTTATAGTATTTATATTATTTATTTATATTTTACCCTAAAAATAATTTTGTCCAAGTTTGGAGAAAATCGGCACAACCTTTTAGGCTGCCGGTGTTGATGCAGTCAGATGGAAGGAAAGAATTTCCAGACACTTTTTTCGACTTCGTTATCATAGTAATGTCTATTTCATATTTGATTTTTATCTTGTAACTTTAATTCCATGAAGCGGAACACAATCGTTTCACTGATAATGTTCGATTTTTCACCGTTCTCAGCTGTCAGTTTTTCGTTTAATCATGATTTCAATAATCAATTTCAACTTAAAAAAGATTTTTAATTTCTATATTTTATTATACTTAGAGTAGGCGCTCGACAAAGTGAACTAATAAAAACAAGACCTATTCGTAAACTATATCGAAATTGTTACTTTATTTCCAGCGGGAGTTTTAAAATGTTTACCTACATTTAATTTAATATAAATAAAACTCTTTTTTTTATGATAAAATTTCATATGACTGATTTGTTGCCAACGGTGATGTTTTTCATTTGAATTATTTTTTCGGAAAAAGCTTACTAACGATAACTGCCATAGAACTTGTTTATATCGATTAAATTTTAAAAGGCAACACCAGTTTTGACGAAATTAATTAATCCAAAAGTTTGATTCATACTACATAAAAAAAAAGAGTATTTTTTGAAAAAAAAAAAAAACATAAAAACCATAGTTCTATTTATTTCGAAAAAATTCGATCAATTTTGAAAAACAATTTATATGAGTTATCTGTTGCCAAGGGCGATATTCGGAATTCTTTTGTCATACAAATTTTAATAACGGATACCTGCAATAAACAACAATTTATTTTAAATACCGACCATAATTTCTTACGAAATTTATTATTTTAAGAGGGTGTTAAATCCTAATAAGTACTGCAAACAAAGTTTTAAGAAAAGAATTGTTTGTAATATTCGGCAAACATATAGCATTTTAAACTAAGATATTTCCAAATTTTCAGCAGTAAGGGAGCTTGCCGCAACAGCAAGTTCGTGCGACACTTTATTGTATGAAAAAACTATTTTCAAAGATGGAAATTAACAATGATTGCTATATAACATTTAAATTAATTCACTGATTATGTTTCAATGATACAATTCAATGATAGCTATAAGTGGCTCCTTAAACGACAGCTATTAGAGTAGTGGACGAGAACAGGAAACCAATGAGTCAACAAAAAGTAACATTTTGAATTTCTCAATTTGCTAAAGGTTTTTCATACCTTCGATTATACTTACCATTCCATAGGTATGTTATTTGGCTTTGTTTTGTTACTTACTCAAAAAAACTCGAAACTTCGGAAAAAAACACAGAACATCTGATTTTTCATATCAAAAAACTACTTCAAGGTTCAATACTGAAACCAGTTCTATTTTCAATGTAGATTAGTTAATGAACTTTTCCCTTAGTCTAACCTACAGCTTTAGTGCATGCTGGATGATTGGCGGTATACAATCAACAGTGGTTTAATTTTTCCTCATTTAAAATAAAATAAAACTAATTAAAATATTTACTAAGATCACATTGCAAAAAGTGTTTTTGGAAAACTTTGAAAAAAATTCTTTCTAAAGGGTGTTTTTTTTAGAGGTATAGAACTTTAAATTGCAATAAAACAACGATGGAATATTCGATTGACATGATTTCTTATTTATTCGAAAGATAATCTTGTGGCATTACATTTTAAATATGATTTCTGGTATATGACTGCCACGGTTGGCTCGGATGTAGTCCAATCTGGACATCCAATTTTCGATGACTTTTTCCAACATTTGTGGCCGTATATCGGCAATAACACGGCGAATGTTGTCTTGCAAATGGTCAAGCATTTGTGGCTTATCCGCATAGACCAATGACTTTACATAACCCCACAGAAAATAGTCTAGCGGTGTTAAATCACAAAATCTTGGAGGCCAATTCACAGGTCCAAAACGTGAACTTAGGCGGTCATCAAACGTATACTTCAATAAATCGATTGTGGCACGAGCTGTGTGACATGTTGCGCCGTCTTGTTGGAACCACAGCTCCAGGGCATCATGGTTGTTCAATTCAGGAATGAAAAAGTTAGTAATCAAGACTCTATACCGATCACCATTAACTGTAACATTGTGGCCATCATCGTTTTTGAAGAAGTAAGGACCAATGATTCCACCAGCCCATAAAGCGCACCAAACAGTCAGTTTTTCTGGATGTAACGGTGTTTCGACATACACTTGAGAATTAGCTTCACTCCAAATGCGGCAGTTTTGTTTGTTGACGTAGCCATTCAACCAGAAGTGCGCTTCATCGCTAAACAAAGTTCGCTTGTGAAACCTATTACGTATTCCGCACAGAACCATTATTTTCGAAATAAAATTGCACAATTTGCAATCGTTGTTATAAATGTTAAATCGGTCGCTGTCTTGAAAAGTAATGCCAACTCAAAGTTCCATACCTCGATAAAAAAACACCCTTTACATGAATATTGAATATTCAACGTAATTGTGTGTTTAAGATCGAAAATTCCATTAAACTAATTCCCATACAAATCATGTTTAAAATTTATTCTTCAACAATTCTAAACTAATATCTATACATCGTCATTCATAACATTAAACCACACTCGCATGAGTTTCAATGAAAATAAATTTAACATAAAAATTGCATAAGTATATGCCTGTGTATAATAATTCTCAGTTATATGGTAATATAATAGTAATTTCAAAAGTGTATATAGTCTCACTAAACTTTATGAAAATTCTGTAAAACTAATTTTAAATATTCATCTGTTTTTGAAAACTAAAAACATTCCAGTTAAAGTAATTTACATAAAACTTCTTTTTTAATAGTAATGGTCCTTATGGTCATTATGGTGTGTGTTTTAATATTTAAATTAAATAAATGAAATCATATTGACATACAAAAAGTTTGTTAAAGTTTCATTCGTGACATTTTGGAAAGTTTAAACAACTTTCGTGGCGAATACATCAGACATCAACACATTAACCATCTACAACTATATATTCATATAGTAAATCTCTGGTTGATAAACTTTTTCAAAGCGCTTCCGGTTGTATGATGCAATAAATAATTTATATAGCCACTTGGTATCTTAACTAAACGACGACGATGAATGGTTTATATGTACTTGGCTTTCAATATACATCAATCAATTTACAAACTCTACTTCACTATGCCATCACCTCACCATCACAACTCGATTTATGGTTTATCGTTGTTTCCACCTACAAATAGGATAACGAGAAAATTGGTACGTCGATATACATACTTTGTATATATACCAGAAGACAATCCCTTAAAAATTGAAGGTCACGATTGGGTTGTATAAGTTTGTTGGTATACTGATTTTTATGGATCGGTAGTGCCACATGGCGTAGTGGTTATAGTGTGTCAGACTATCACGCCGGAGGTCTGGGTTCAAGACCAGCTTCCAGCTTCGATAACATCTAATATTTTTTTCAGGGGCACTGCCTCTTGCGAGGAAGTAACAAATCCTTCAAGAGTATCATTGTCATGAAAAGTGCTTCTCACCTTTTTTAAATTTTACAAAAAAAAACAACTGTTTTTGGAAAAGACACACTTCACATAAAAATCTCGATGAACGTATTAAAGACAAGCCCGTAGACACATCGTACAAACAAGTTCTTTTATCTACAAAAACTCTGTTTTGATAAAAACTTAAATTTTTTTTATAAACGAAACCATTACTTGCTCTTAAGCAGCACTAGGCAAAAATTATGAATGGAAGTTAATATGAAAATCGATTTTATAGAAAGTCCAAACAAGCCAGAGCTCTTTCGTTAACTCATATTATCATTCTCTTGACCACAATACTGACGGATAAATTGTTTTCAAGCTGTCAGCATCCCACTTGTACCATATCCTCTTAAACAAAAGCCTCATCCTTCATCACACCAAAGGGTCAACATGAACAACATTTTTCACTCTTTAAGCACCTTCATCCTTAAATAGAGGAGACATCATTCCAAAAACCATAAAAAATATACCTCGTTGTTATGCTCACACAACAACACATCTCTAGTCATATCATCAAGTGGTGTGCCCGAACCAGATGTCACTCTTAACTATTCATGACCTTAGTAATATAAAAAAATATATAAGTAAACATACCCCGGCAACTATGTATATGGTTTTGAAATAATGGTTAGTTTTCTTGGATCTTCAAAAAAGCTTACATATTATGTTAAAAAAAAAACCAAGTATGTCGCTGCAGTCTTATTTTTAAGAAGGTACACAAAATTTCTTATGAACTTCGTTGGCAGCGGAATCGTAGTGAATTGCGATAATAACGGCGTTCTGTCAAATTCAGCTTTTAAATCGATAAAAAAAAAACAAATATTTAAATCGACAAAACGACTAAACAGGACTTGCAAATTTTATTTAGAAAATTTATTGTTGCTCAATTTCTTAAAATAAAGCTAAACGCATCCTATGAGGTATAGACATAATAATCCATTTGTGAAAACGAAACTGTCTTGATTTTAACAGTTACGTATAAGTAAGACCAAATTAAGAAAAATTATATGCATGACTTGGTTGCACTAACTTGCTCTTATATAGCAAACTATGGAAAAACAAAAATGTTAGTTTATTAAATTCTGAAAATTTCAAAAAATATCAAAAAATGGCGTAAACTTGAGATCAAGTTGTATGATTGCTTAGCAGAAATCTGTGAATTCCATTTTGTGTTAAATGTCCAAAACTTAAATTCCATACCGAATTTAAATAATATCGGTTTAGTCGTTATCAAGGTATGGAAAAACTAAAACCGTTGTCTGGCTTTAGTTTTTTTAGTACCAATTTTGTTTGACTTCTTTATCATCGTAAAATCAGGTTTGATTAAAACGTCGAATTTTTTGATTACCAAGAATCCAAGACTTGTCCTATTGAGGAAGTAAGAACTGGCTTTATTTTAAAGAAATAAAAGCCTTATAGGAACTCTTTTTTGAAGTATCGAATGGCAACCCCAGTCCCCGGTGTTTAGGTAATGACGAGTAGTTATAGATTCGTGAAAAAAACATGACTTTTGAAAATCTTACTACCAAGCTACTAGTATGGTCAGTTGAGAGATTTGTAAACTCAGTTATCGACATCTCAATGAGCTACCATTGACTTGAGTGTTAGGTTATCTTTTCTCTCCTATCCCGCGACTCAATCGAATAACCAAAAAATTACCAGTCAAATTTTTTTTGGTGCACACGAAAGAACCGTCTTGAGTCCTTTATGATTCCCACTATTGCAAAAATAGGAATGGACAATCAGAAGACAAAGCACCAACCCACTTAACCCATCACATACGTTTACGCGATGGTTAATGTCATCATAATATTTCTAATATTATGATGACATTACGTTTGGTATTAATCCGTTCAAATATCTAATTGTTCGGAACAGACGTGTGAACATGTTAGAAAATAATTATTCTGTCTTGTTCACGCTCATGTGATACCCCTTTCTCTAAAAAAGCAATTTCAGGAGTCTGATTCTGTTTGTATCTTTTTTAAAAAACCATCCATTGTTTTCTTTTCAAAGTGGATTTGATTTTTATTTATTTTTTTTTTTTGCAATATGAAAATTTTCACAAAAATATTCGTTTCTCCAAACCATGAAACATGTTTATTTTGTCTTCGAAATTACACAACTAAACGATAAAGAATATTTCTTTGAAATTCCACCCCTTTTATCTATTTCAGTTCTTCGCCTCTAGGGATAATTTTTTTGTGTCCGGTTGGTCGCCTCTTCAAATAAAAAGAAAACCAAAAATATGCCACGGAATCTGAATGTAAAGAACGTCGAATATTCAATTTAATTTCAAGGCATTTGCTTGCAGCTTAAAACTGTTCTCCAATATGGTGGTTTGCATGTTTGCATCTGTATTTTCAACAAATCACATAAAAAGGGTGTATCTGAATACACGCTAGATTTGTATTTGGTCGTTTGTATGTGTAAAGTGTTCCCAAGAAAAATAAAATGCAGGTTTACTGCTGAAAGTTTAATACCATGTTCCCACCGTCCTGATTTAGATAAATGATTTATAAATCACGAAAGGCGCTTCCATCGAACTATTTAGCGTTTTAGTTTGACATCTATGTCAATCTTGCAAACTAAATATGTATGTATTAGACATTCCTGTTAAGATTAATATAGCTTTTAATTATAAATAATTTATAAAAATGCAAAAAAGCTCACCGAGAACAATATCTTTTCCTTTTAGAAACATTAAAATTAATTTGTTTTGACAGCTTCAAAGTTTTGTTTTTGTTTCGATGTTGCTGAATAAAGTGCTGAGTAAAAAGCAGATATGTTATACCTTGTTTTTATAAAGATTTATGATGACAGATACGTAATTTAAAATAAAACGAGTCTAAATCACGTAAATGAATAATTAATAAATAGAACATCATCTCAGGAGGCTACACCCACTTTTGCCTACAAGCTTTCAAAACTACAGAGATTTATCTTTGTATGCGTGCCCGTACATTTCAAATGGGACTGTAAAATTTGCCTAGACCATACATTCTTACAATTTTGCATTAAGCTGTTCACACGTATTCACGTATAGAAAAGCGCGTGTACATTTTTTTTCTACGGGAGGAGACGGAGGAGTAGGTACAAGTTGATGATGCGTAAATGTAAATCTTGAAAATGTTAAGTAAATCACATAATTAATAATATGATTAAGCTAACTAAGTCAAGTGGATTTAGCTTAATCAGGTCGGTGGGAACATGGTATAACGTTAATTTAAATGGAGTGCTATACACAAAAGAGCAACAAGTTTTTATTGTTAAAGAATAAAATTTTCATCTTTATGGTTTTATTTAATGTCAAATCAGAGTACTTTGCTGTTTTAAGAAATTCACAGTATTTGTTGAGAAACAATAAATTCGGTGCAGATTTTAGGCTAAATGATTTACTGACCAGTTCGTCTTTGAAAATGCGCCTAGGTATTCAAGCTTATTTTAAATAATCGTGAAAAAAACGTCAAGACTGCATACTTAATAAATCAATATAAAAATTACAATTTTTAAAGCGACCTTTAAGCGACCTTTACACGGTCAGTCAGAGGACGTCAATCATCTACACATATAATTAGTCATCAGGCAAAATTAAAAGAGTTTTGATTTTTCGTCAAACAAATGCACGTATACAGACTTATTTTTACAAACACTATAGTCGTGTTTTGTTGGTAATTTTTAGTTAGTCAGCACTGGAAAGAACCAATAAAACGCTATATTCACTTTGGTATCCACTTTTTTATTTTATTTCAATTTTCTTGACTATATGCCAAGCCGAAGTTTCAAATAATTTTATGGGTGTGTCTGCAAAGTATGGCTATTTGTATATGCCGAGTTGGTCAACTTGTACCCCACCTTCCACTACAAACAAAAAATAAACGAAAAAATAATCATTATTTAGCTTGAATATTACCAAATTAAATTCCAATTTATATAATTTTATTTAAAAAATCTGCATTAACCAATTTTTATTTGTTTTTAAGCGAAAAGTTCAAAATCATCAAAACTTTCGTAGGTTGAAAGCTTCTTACTTCTTCCGCAAAACGCGGCCCTAAAGGAAAACACATTGAACACAACTATTAATAATCATTGTATATGGAGTTCATGTATTAATCATAGGCGCCACCAACCTTTAAGCAAAAAATGTATTGACATTATATTCCGCGTCAAAAATTTCTAGGCATTCCAAGATTTTATCTTCACTTTTATGTTCACTTTAATTACTGACCAATTTATCGCCACTTTTCGGATCCCATACAAAATGTTGATAAAGTGACTAAATACTTACCAATAAAACACGCCTTATATTACAGATTGATGTCAAATGACTGACCGTTTAAAGGTCGCTTTACACGGTCAGTCAGAGGACGTCACTCATCTACACATATAATCAGTCATCATTCATCAGGCAAAATTAAAAGGGTTTTGATTTTTGGTCAAACAAATCCACGCATACAGACTTATTTTTACGAAGACTATATTACAGATTGATGTCAAATGACTGAACGTTTAAAGGTCGCTTCATAAAAGAAAACAATTATTTTATGTGTGGATTTCGAGACACCCTTTACTTTACATTGGTCATATTTTATATAAATTTTTGGCAACGCTTATAGCTTTTCCTATATTTTTGTATAGTAGAAAGTTTTTTTCTCAATCTATGCCAGTCCTGCTGAACTGATTTCATAAAAACAAATATAAAATGTCTTAATTATCGCTACAAAGATTGAAACTTTCAAAATTGCAAAATTTTTAAATTCCATATCATCGTCTTATGTTAAGTTGTTCTTATATTCATGATTGTGCGACGAACATATTAAATACTTTAGATTCAACTATTTAATATCAAAAACAAGTTAAAAAGTTATCGAAAGAATAGACATTTTCTATATCAATAAAGATAGCTCCATCCAAAATGTGTCCCATCACGTGGTTTTAGTTGCGCTAAGTTATACCCAATTCTACTAAATTATTATATGAATACTTTATTAAGAAGTTTGGAAAGTTTTGACAGGATCTATTGATGTGTATTCTTTATTTGTATTTTTGTAAATATATAAAGAGAAAATAATTTCTTAACAAAGTTTGAATATTTATTGACCAGATGTGGATGAGAGGTAATTGAAGCAATATGTTTCCATTTCATTTTTAGTAGGAAAAAGACGAATGGGATGAAAATACGAGTAGGTATAATTACACAAATATATAAGCAAGGGGTACATATTTGAATTTTGCTGACTTAAGAATTTTTTATCAGAGAATGAAAAACCAAACGATGTTCCTAAATAAGGATCCATCGGGTGGACGGAAATACTGGCCATTATCTTCCTTGAATGGAATAATCTATTTATGCCGTTCAGATCCAAAGTTCTGACTGAGTATCTTATATGTCAATATGGTATCACGCATACATACCTACTCGAGATACTACAAAATAGCAGTCCGAATCTATGTTGGCCCTTCGGAATAATCGGACGTTTAAGATATACTGAAAACATGTCTGATATCATCTAAGTATTTCGATTTGATTAATCTAGTTGCCTGTTTTTTTGAACACATATAAAACTACCAAGTCCCTTTGTTTATACCAAGGTGTGGTGACAAAAATGAATGATCGATATGATTACATTCCACCCTCCGCGAAGTCTACAATCCTGTATCTGTTAACGGAAGTATCGTCGTGCACTGCAGACTGTGTGTTTTCAGATTGTTGAACCAAAGATGCCTTACCTTTTCAGAGCTGGCGTTGAAGTATTTTTGACTTTGTACTTTTAGGACATATCGTATGCCTAAGTCGTTTCTAACTTCCATAATAGGAACGTGGATATACATATATACTTATCAGCTAAGTCCAGTCGCTATATATCCAAACAAAATTACGTGAAATGAACAAAAATTTATTGTACACTTTTCTTTCGCAATTAAATAGAGCATTAGAAGCCTATGTGTCGTTTTAAGGGAAACTCGAGCCGCCATCATGGATTTACCAAAAAATTAGTTTACTGAATAACTCGAATATATGTATTTAAATTTGCCATTGACTAGTCTGATTGCAACTAAATACCCCACCGTTGATTCCATCTATAGAGAAATCATCTGCTGCCATCTAATCCTTGCAGTACCTTTCGTAAGAACGCTCTTGCGTTGCAGGCTATAATTAGTAGCGACAACTTACTCCACTTCGACCTGCCTACCACGGGCCTGGGTGGCCCATATGCAGAAACTATTATTAGTTCTGTCAACTATTGTTGGGAGACATCATCTAACCTAGAATTCTAAATAAGGTCCTCAATTCAACCGTGCTTGGACTTTGTATTGCTTCTCTTTAAGTTCGCTTTTGGGGATCACTCTCAATTTCGAACCATGTCCCTGGAAAATCTCACAATTGTCTATTGATTGGCGAAACTTTTTTAAGTTCTTTCAGGAAGAACTTTCAGGAAGAACTTAAAACAACAAGAAGTGTTATAAAAGTGTTAAGAAAGTGTTATTGAAAAATTTACTTTCATAGTGAAGACTTCGCCAAGAAATGAAGAATAAATAATTGGCTACGTGATTTTTGTACACAATAGATATGGTGTGTCTTTCGGCCAAAAAACTCTTTACACTTCTTTTTCTTTCCGTTCACTTCTTATTGAAGTATGAAATGTTATTTCACACCCTCGATTTCCGCTATCCTTTAAATAAATAAATGAAATTTTGCAAACAAGTTGAATGTCCTATAAACCTCCACTTCATTGATGCCATCCGAACGTATAACATGAATCGACTCAAGTCCTCTTTTTATGTGTGCAGAAGCAGATGTATAGGTATTTTTATATTTGCAAGCAATGGAAAACACCGGAAAGTCCACTGGCATTAACGGAAACTGGAAAATAATTGCATTTCAAGTTGATGTATTGAAAGCTTTGATGGACGGAATTGTCTGGCCTATTCAAATTAAAAGCTTTATTCAACTGTGTTCGACTTTAAACGACCTGGACGTTAAAGGAACAATCACTTAAATTCTATTTGGTTTTGGCAGATCAGTCAAATAAAATTCCTCCTTTTGCATTTTATTTTTAAATATTTTTTCCGTGATTCATGAGTTTGGGGAAAACAGGCATCATACAAATCTAGGAAAACTATTATCAAGTTCCTTGATTTTAGAAGATTCTTCTCTCATTGCTCTAAACTGCGAGATACATGATTTTTTTTTTGTTCTTGTTGTTTTAAATAAAATCAAAACCACAAGGGAGGAAACTATGATTTTGAAAAAGAAATTTGGTTCATGTCCATTTTGCAAAGTTGATGTAAGATTTATTTTTATTGGAAGCGAATTTTCTTATGGCTCTCTCATATTTGTAGTTCACTGTTCTTTCAATGGTTTAAGATACTTCAATATTTGTCTATTGATCGCATTAGTTAAATGAGGCATTTCACTTTTGAGGGTAAGGATAAGTGCTAATAAAATGCCGACCTCGTCGTTCGATATCAATTTTTCGAGTCTCATTGTTCAAGAAAGGTATTAGGAGTGGAATATATGATTGCCTTTTCAAGTTATTTTTTTTTTTATTTCACTTAATTCTATTGGGTTTGTTGGGCTTTTTCAACAATTTAGGTTAAACAATAGGAGATTTTTATAGTGGCCGTAAAGGACATTTTTTTGGAATCCGAAACATGATCGGGTAATCACGAAGGACCAAATTCTTGCACGATCCTAACAAAAGCATGCACAGTTCGCTGGATTAATTCAACATATAACATCAAAGTTATGATCAAAGGTCTGGAAGCCAGAGGCCTTACATGACATATTGTGATCATATCACGAATACCCTTAGCAAAATAAGCATTGCTACTAAAGTGCTATACCCCCTTATATGTAGGAAATTACCTCTGAGCAAATTTAATAAGATTATAATTGTAAAGTAATTTTTCAAGCCATTATCTTGTGCGCATGTTCAGTCTGGGGAACTTGTGCAACAACACTTATTCAAAATATTACGAGTTTCACAAAACAAAACTTTAAAAATGATGACAAACCTGCCTTGGCATTTTTCAACTCAACTCCTACATTAACAAACCGGTGTGCATTAAGTTGCCAGAAAAGTTGAAATTCTCAATGAAAGATTCATTATAAGATGTAGAGATTCCAAAAATGTATTGATTTAAAACTTGGTAAGCCGATAAAAATATTCCTTATGTAAATTCTTACTCCATTTATATTTATGTTTTGTAATTATATTCATTTATTTATTTTTGTTTTTTTTTTATTCATAAATTTATCTATTTAGTCATATATTTTGTATTATTTATTTATTATATATTTATTTATTTATTTATATGTTTATTTATTGAGTTATTTATTTATCTTTTTGTTTATTTAATTAATTATTTATTTATTTATTTATTTATTTATTTATTTATACGCTTTTTAACTTATGTATTTATTAATGTATGTATCTAAAATGTATCTAAAAATGATTGTATCATTTTATTTGCTTATTGATAAATGTACGTTTATGTAGATTTTTTCTTGAGTATTTTGAGTTTAGTACTTAATCATTATTTACCTAATTGTTTAAATATTATATTCCATAACCTGGCAGTTTAAGTTTGTATCTAGTCACTACTATTAACTTCTTTATTTTACATAAAACTCTATAAAAAAAAATATTAAATAAAGGTTTTTTAATCATAGTTTTCCTTCAAATGTAATGTTATTAATTCAAAAATATCAAAAAATATATATAAAATTTTTCAGTTGTAAATATCAAATCTCTGAGCAAGCTGCTTACCATCCAAATTTTGTAATGCTTTTATCTATGAAAAAATAAGTATCGATCTATCTATTTTGAGAACTTCCCAGCGTGCTGAAAAAAATAGTGACAGATTAACACTTTATGGATCAACGGCAGTCCTAATATCCCCATATATTGAGCTACGGTATAGGATTATTCTACTGCTATAAGGCACAGAAAGGCCCTGGATATTGTGTGACGGGTGGACACCCACCTTTCACTTCTCATATGTAGAGAAAACATCCTCTTTGAATCTGCAACACCCAAAACATCCTAGGGTTGAGCGAATTGAAATGGTTGGGCGCCAATAAGGTGGAATAAGCTCTTAAAACCAAATGCTTTCTTTTCTCTGCGTATATCCTTGAAAGCTCCCGCTATTCCAAGATAAGAGGACTAATGCATAACTCCAAAAGCGAGTCAAATTCTTATAACCTGAAAACCCAACAACGACAGGATAGTGAAAACCAGATTCCAGAGTAAATTAAGCGAAATCACTATAACTATTTCACAGTCATATCAGTGTGATGGTTTTAATATGCTCGACGATTAGTGATATCATACTATCATACTGCAGGATCTTAACGATAAGTTTTGACATTACAACACTGCACCTAAACAGTTTCTGGATGGCTAATGCATAGAAGAACAAAACGAAAATTAATAGCGGTTTGTCAACTTTTTGTAACGCAAAAGTGCTAGTCTTTCGAGACATTCTGTTTGAACATTAGACCTTGCACAGTAAGCTGGACTTATACACGAGTCAATATAGCACAGCGAATTTGATTTATAAATGCTGCTGATTTGTAAGCATTTCAAAAATTGTCTTCGTGATGGCCGTAACGGACGCGGAGCCGATGTCAAGCTAGTTCGCAAACATCACCTAATGCTCGCGCTTATCTTCGACTTCAATTCATGAAAGTCGACAGACATTCTTTCTTTCACCAAGGTATACAATAACGACAGATTACGAGATCCTATAGTGCACTAAAGATACAAATACCGCCTCAACACAGTAGCATCAGATGTAATCAGCAACGGACTATCCGGGTTGTTTTATTGCACTTGGAGGCGGAACAGACCTCGATGTTAAAATAAGAACTAAGAAAGAAAATAAGAACTAAGAAAGCCTACCGTGCATTTGGGTTTTTGTAACTCTTTCTTTTGTGTCTAAGGAATTCCATTAAAATATCACTACGCACCAAGTCGAGATTCTTTGAATCGAATCCAACTTAAAATCCATCTACGGAAATACATATGAAACTTAGAAATGCTCTGCAAATACCTCAATCAGATTTCAGGCTTTCGTTAATCGGTGTCCACAAACTAAACATAACGTGGATTCAGACCGACCAACGTAAAATTAAGGTTTAAATTTTGCAACGAAATTGTCGTTGGATTATCCAGACGATAACATTTAGCGAAACAGTTGAACGTGGCCACCACTTAGACTGTTTGTCCGTTATATGGCGTATCGAAACAGATGGTGGGATATTGTTACTACCCTACGCTCCGGAGAGAGTTCAAGTGCTGCAAGTAGACTGGAATATTTATGGTTAACATGAACTGCAGTTACTGCGCCACGAAAAAACTGCACTACCTCGGTCTGACTCTCTATAAATTGTATCTGTTCTTTAACATGAAAAAATAAAGCTCAAGCTGAATTCGCCGAGAAAGAAGCGGATTTTATTAAAAAGGTTAAGAAAATTGCTGAAACTTTGAGAAAATAATTTCCACTTAAAAAAAAAAAGTTGCGTTTTCATCCTCAATAAGATTTGGTACTTATTAAATAACTTCAGACAAACGGCAGGATTGCCATGTCATTATTCTTAAGTGAACCAATGTTTAATTTTATAATGAAAAATTTAAGAATTTATCTATATCTATCTATCTATGTAAAATAACTCTCATAGTGTTAATCAAATCTCTCAAATATCACTGTCCAATTTCGATGGACTTAAGTTTATAATTGAAATTTAATTTCTATTGAAATTGTTCAATTAAAATGAATTGCCATTCATCTGAAAAATTATTTTAATTTATGATCGACGTCTATTGGAAGAAATATAATTTGTTTAAAAAAAAGACTTACAAAAGAATTCCATTTGCTGTCATCCTTTGTCAATTTTGTCGCAAAGTTTGTCCACTGTCAAGGACAGAATAATTAATTGAAAGCAAACAAGAGTCTGTCATATTTATTATTATTATTTTTTTTTTCTTTCATCAAAAGTTTTGGTTCGTATTGTTATGAAAAAAATAAACATTTATCCGCACAAAAAAATGACAAAATTTATAAATGGATGGACATAAATTATCTTTCTATGGTATCTTCAAAGAATCTTTCCAAATTTTTATTAAAAAAAAAAGAATGACATTTTTAATGATTAAGGTTCTAAAATTGTATCAGAAGGTATTTAATTGAATGCAATTTTATATTTATCGTAATTATAATTAAAAAAAGTTTATTTAAGACATGAACTTAAGTTAAGTTCTTTTCGCTTCACCCGCGTTTTTTTTGCTAGATTGTATACCTTTATGTTCTAGAACAACATTATGACATCTGATAATTCGGACAGTTTGAAATTATAGAACCAGTGGTACCACTGGGTATTAGATTATTTTATTTTTTATTAGTTATATTGTTTGCCAGATAAGTTATTTTAACGATGCGCAGCTTTATAATAGTTGAATGCTGAAACCAAAATTATGAATCAGAAAACTTACAATAAGTGTCCCAGATACGATAAAGGAGACTTTAACGTCAAATTTAGTCAGGAAATGCTAAATGCTAGGAGTGTTAAAAAATATAGACTTAGCGACAACACCTCATAAAATAGCAAGTTTAACATCAACAATTGCCAGAAGTCACTAGAACTCACGCTGATCGTATATCTCTTAGTCTAGACTCTATTCTCATGCCACCAGCAACAAGTGTAGAAGACCATCAAAACCATCCAAACGAGATGGCAACCATATAATATTGTACTTTCTTTCATTTTGAGGTCTGAAAGCAGAAGAGAAGATAAAATCACTAGTAGGTTAGTGGGTTGTAGGGAAATAGAATGCATCAACAAGTATTGTCCCTTGAAGTAGTGGCTAGTGTGTCGACATTGAAGTCGTCGATCAAAAACATTAACGTTCTGATTAGACAAAACTATAGATTATCTATTAATTTATATTGGGATAACAGAATTCGGGCTGTTAATTCTAGCGACCCTAGTATGTTTCCCCAAATAAATAAGATATTTAGAAGAAATGATCAAAACGATCTTCCATGTCTTAAACTCCAGAGGACAACAGATAACGAAGACGTACTAACGATTGCGGGAATTGATCCGGAAGGTGCCGTTTTCGATGATAATTATTATATGATAGAAGATCCTCAGGAAAAAGTAGAGGCTGTGGGGGCTGCTTTCCAGCAAGTGTATAAGGTGAATGCTAGCATTCGTCCGAATCATGACCTGGAGAACAGAGCCTTGCTGCACAATTTCTATCTTGGAAATAACATAACGCAATGGCGATCTGAGAACACTGGTTTCACCGGGTTCAATGACGAAAATTTGGCAAACGCCACCATCGCCGAGCGAAATGGACCCAGTTCATTGTTAATTTCGAAGGTAGAACTTCAGTTAATTTTCTAAACATTAAAGAAAAAGAAATCTGCGGGGGTCGATGGTATACCCAACATTGTGTTACGACATCTCCCTGAGGAAGCCATAGACATTTATACCACACTGTTCAACAACGCATTGAATAATGCATAATATCCAGTGAGTTGGAAGACAGCTGTGGTCCATCCTCTCCCCAAAAAGGGAAAGGACAGCTCCAATCCGGCAAATCTTCGGTCGATAAGTCTTTTTCCAAGTATCAGTAAGGTATTCGAGAAGATTCTCAATAGAGCTCTGTTCAAGTGGGCTGAGGACAAAAATATTATTCCAGACAATCAGTTTGGCTTTAAGGCGGGACATGACACTATTCATGCCGCGTCTAAGTTAGTTTCTGATGTTCAATGGAACAAAGCGAAAAATCAATGCACAGGTGCCGTTCTTGTTGATTTAGAGAAGGCTTTCGAAATTAACCAGATTTGGCATAAGTAAACCACTGTTGTATATGCTTCATGACATGCTCAATGGTAGAAAGTTTGTTGTCAAAAGTGGCAATGTAACTTCCGCCACAACTTTTGATATTAAAAACGGTCTACAGCAAGGAGCTGGGAACTCGCCGATTCTTTTTAGTATTTACACCAGCGATCTGATAGGTAGTCTCACTCATGCGATTGCGTATGCCGATGACCTTGTAGCGTACAGGACGGGTCCAAAAGTTGAAGTCATCAGAATTCTCTTGCAGCGTGACTTCGACAAGATTCAGCGATATTGTGATGACTGGAAGTTAAAAATTAACTTTTAGAAATCAGAAACTATCCTGTTTAGAACCCCTTTGTCTAAGGCTTCTAGGGATACAAGAAAGAACTGGAGAAATCTAGTGATCGTTGGACCAAGTGGACATCCACTGGCGAGTAAAGATGTAGTAAAGTACCTCGGTATCTGGCTAGATCAGTATCTATATTTCAATCGACATATAGATGCTGCTCTGGCCAGAGCTAGGGGAGCGTTTGCTCTGACAAGACGGTTGTTTTATAGCAGCCGCCTTGAAAACAGGGTGAAGGTGATTTGCTACATGGCCCTCATCCGGCCCATGATTGTCTATGGGTGCCCTGTGTGGTTTAACGTTGCCCCATCTCAAATGGAAAAGATTCGGGTGTTTGAGAGGCAGTGTCTTAGGACCTGTCTTGGATTACACAGAACACCAGAGTCGGAGTACAAACATTATTATGCCAACGAGGTCTTATACAACGGGGCCAATATAAACACAAATTGCATTTGTTGGTGTATATGTGCATTTGGCGCTGTTCAATATGTATATACATATTTATAAGCGTGTGTGCATATATGCATTGGCTGCTGCGCAAAAAAAAAAAAAAAAAAATGCTGGTGGCTGTTCTAGTTTTAAGTTATTTTAAGTATTTTTAAGTAGTTTTAAGTTAATTACGTATATTTACGTATATTTTAGTTTTATTTAGGTTAATTTGGTTTTGTTTAGGTAAAGGGTAGTTTTAAGTTTTTTTATAAAATAAAATGTCTTGTAAAACGAGTTTTCAAAAATTTTCTCGTTTAGTTTTAAGTAATTTTGAATTTTAATTTAAGTTAGTTTTTACGCCCAAAGGCATTTTTAATATATAGTTATAGTATAATTTAGAGCGCCCGTATGGGGCCAGTAAGTTAGTTAAGTTATTCTGTAAGCTAGTTGTTTAAGATTTTTTGTCTAGCATTAAGATAGATATAAGAAAATGGAAAAATAAAAAATGAATTAAAATGGAAAAAATAAAATGGTGTGTCGAACTATCACTCTGGAGTTCTGGGTTCGAACCCTGAGTACACCTAATGTTTTTTTTACTTGCGAATATAGGTGCTTTAGGGCAAGTTATGCATTCGTACAAAAAAGTTTTGAGATAAAAATCAGGCATGACATTACGATTATAGAAAAGACGAAAAAAGTAGGTCCGATAATTTTGTCTCTCTGTGTGTCTGTCTGACTGTTCTACAGCTTAAACGTTAAAATGCCCGGACATTTTTTCCTATGTCTTAAAATAACGGCACGAACTATATAAGCTTAACCGATAATTCCATTTTTCTTGAAAAAAATACGATCGATGTTGACAAAATTTTATGTGAGTGATTTTTAGCCAACGGTGACGTCTTTCATCTTAAATTTTTTTAAAGAAAAAGGTACCTGCCTTAGAACGGTTCTTTTTTGGTATATTTTAAAGGGCTGCACCGATTACAAAATTATATGTCCTAAAAGTTAAACTTTATTAATACTGCAATAAAAAATTTGAAAAAAAAAGTTTTTTTCTAAATAGTTACTTTTTTTAATTCTATTTTTCTCGAAAAAAAATCCCATCAATTTTGATATAATTTTATATGAGTTATTTACTGTCTGGTGATGTATTTCATCCAAAAAAAAATTTCCGGAGTAACTTATTAACGGTACCTTCTCTTGAACGGTACTTTTTTGATACCGATTATCTTTTAAACGGCTAAACCGATTTTGACGAGATTTGATATTCTAGTCGACTAAGCTTGATTAATACTGCATTAAAAATTTTGGAAAAAATATTTTTCAAAAAGTCAGTTTTTTAATTCTATTTTTTTTCGAAAAAATATAAAATCAATTTTAATAAAATTTTATGTGAGCCAAAAGACAACGATGCAAATTATTATTATATGCTGAAATGTCCGTGCTATTTCTGGTCAGGGTCTACATAAAATTGCGATATTTCGGGATCTGTCATAATGTGTGACTATATACTGTCATGGCATCTTTTGGACAAAATCGCAGTGCTCCAGTGGTGCCATTGCTTACTGTGGTTAGTTTTATTTTCAGTTTTGTTAAGGGTCTACTAAAGTATGCTTCTTATAACTAACTATCTTAAAATTTGAAAGAAAGATAGTTCATTTCGTTGAAATGAAAAACCCGTTTCGTTAAAATTAAAAATCTGCTATAGATAAGTATGTCAGCTTTCTTGCTGTTAATACTGTTCTTTTGATACAAAAGTAGTTCCACTTACTCTCAGAACCATCACAACGTTTTTATGCGTTTAGTCTGAACTCTGGAAACCTAAAGTCGTATATGCGAGTAGTCTAGAAGGTTGGTTAGGTACCTTCAATAGAACACCAGTATACCACACATAAGGAAAAATAAATATGCAACGCGGCTTAACCTCGCTAAATCATCAAGGGACACAAAAACATATTCAAACGTTCACCATATTAAAGATACTTACATTCAAAAATGGTTCTGATGCTGCAGCTTTTGTTGTTGTTGTTGTTGTTATTCTAGCCGTTGATGTCTGTTGTAGTGAAATTTTTGTATTGTTCGTCTCCGCCGTCGGATGACTTTTTGCTGGAAATTTCATTTCGGCAGATGTTGATTCTGCCACTCCAACTACTGATGATGCTTCGTCATCATCATCATCATCGTCCGCACCATCATTTGTATCCCTGTTACTACTTTTGGCCAGAACGAATCCATTAGTAGAGGTTTGAGTGCCACCCATCGACACCAAGGACGATGATGTTGGTAGTTTTGCGTGATTTCCATGGTGGACTTTGTGCTGCTGCTGCTGCTGTTGTTGATCTTCGGTCTTGTAATCGTAATACAGCACCGAAGGAAGATTCTCCGGGAAGGTAAGAATTTTATTTTTTACTGCCGGATGTTGCATTTGCTGCTGGTGGTTGTGCTCTTGCCAATGCTGTTGCTTTAGTTTGTAGTCAAGTTTTTTCTTTTGTTTCAAGTGTAGTTGCTGCTGGTCTTTGTGTATCCTGTCGATTGTTTTGCCTTTTTTTGTTTTGCCAAGTTTAGTACTCTTTTCCAATTTGAATTTTCTTCTTTTGGGATTACCTTTAAATAAAACAATAAAAGTATAAGTTAAATTAAATTATATGCATAGAGTCCAGGTGCAACGAACCAAGGACATTTTGGATATCAAATAGTTTTTGACTAAAGTTTTCAATTTCGTTACATTTTAATGGAATTTCAATTTTCTCACAGTCACTTTAGGGAAAAGTTTGCTAAACTTAATTAATTGAGTGAGACAAAGGCCCTGGAAATTATAAACCCATGGAAGCTTAAAGTAGTTTCAAAATCTAGAGGGCATTATTAAAGTTTCAACGTTTGTAAGTTATACAAAAATCGACGTTTTAACTACAACAGAAATTACACTGCTGCCTTGGCGGTGCTTAAGTGTATATTTGAAATGTAATTTCTAAAAATTACTCTAAGTTTAAAACTGGATTTAAAATTTCGTTATTGTACTCTATACCCTCAGGTAACTTGCGACAAGAGCAAGTTTGTGCGACCCAGTTGTGACCTTTATTTGTTTATTGATTTTCTCATTTCTCTTTAACGAATCAAAGGATCTTAATCGAATTTTATTCCTTAAAAAGGGTAGATAGCTTCAAGAAATAGAGATAGATATAATTCTTTATTTCAATAGATTTGTACAATAATATTAAGATAAGATTAAGGACATGGCTTTGCTGCCGTCTGCCTGATTAACAGTTCATATACTATGAAATATATAAAAAAAGTAGGTACATAATAATGAAAATTAAATATCGTTATCCATTACAATTTCTATTAAAAAATAAAAAAAATCTTGACTTGGAGTTAACAATAAATTCGTAAGTTTTTTTTTTTGTAATGGAAACCAGCTAAAACAATCATAAATACACAATAATTTAATAAGTTGATTTATACATAATATTATCTCAGTTTATATAAATTTTGAATTATTTGAAAATTGAAACGTATATCAAACAGTAAACTAATTAAAATTAGAATAAATTCGTAAGTTCGTAAGTATTTTTTTTTATAAAATTAAAACCAGCTAAAACAATTTTAAGTATAAAATTGAAAGATAATTTATAAATTTGAGCGTGTTTATATTAATTTAAGAATAGTTTGAAACATGAAAAGGGGAATATTTTAACTTGGGAAATTCATCCATATTAGAAGCTGTTGCGATACATTAGAGCGTGTTTACAAAGTTTAGATAGTTTTGACCACCATTAATAAGCTGATTTAAAGTTAGACTGCTTTCTTGGAAGTAGAGCCGCCGAATTTCTTGTAGGATTCTACAAACTGCTATGAAATAGTAACTATCTTCAATTTCTCTTCTATTACAAAGGTAACATTTTCTTAGGGAGATCTGACCTTTATTTAATGGATGTATGTATCTTTTTTAACGAATGTTTTTATAGGTAGTAATATTTAGAAAGTTACAGCACCGAAAGGCAATGCATGGCTATTATTTTTTTTTTACATTTATACTTCAGTCAAACGGTGTTTTGGCCAGGAAAAAATACGACATTTTTTTCTGACGTTGCGTTTACCGCGAGGTCAAAACGCGGCGCCGGTAAAGAAAGGCGTTTTGACAGATAACTTATTATTAATAGACGACGCGTTAGAAATATTTTTTTGTGAATTTGAATATTTATTTATTTTGAATTGTTTTTTTGTTATGGGAAATCGAGGAGCATTATGGACGCCTTGAGATAATAGAAGAATTTTAGATAATTTGGCATTATAAGTATGTGTATTCTTTTCATTAGAAAAACAATATCTTACATGTTCTTATATAAAATCAATTAATTTATGTTTTAAGTTTTTAATTTAAGTTTTTTTTATATTGAAAGTTTTTTTTATATTGAATGAAAAAACAATGTCTTTCGAAAATAAATTAAATGTAAGAAACAAAAATTAAGACATCTACCTATTATATTAGCTACCTTAAATCGAAACTAAAAAAAAAAATATATGCGATAAGTACCTACCATACCCTGAAGTAATTTTTCTTGAAAGTATCATTTCCAACATTTATTCAGATATAAAATAATATTTTCTTTAACGGTTTTTCTTTTCTCATACTTTATTGTACTCTAATTTTAAACCTTATTATACAAGAAAAAATTGGACTGCCAGACTCCTTTCTTTGTTAATGTTTTTAAATTATCGCTTATGTGAATAATATTCACAAGCTTTATGTTAACACTCAAAGAAAACACTCACGTAAAGAATTAGAGAATCTATCGCCCTGTTCTGAAAAAAAACAGAACATAAAAAGTAAATACATATTATATTCAAAACAAAGCTTTAATGCCGCAATTAACACTCGAAGAAAAAGGCATTAATTCTTTTATTCAATTCCAAAAATATACCAAAAAAATTAATTCATATCTTATAGCTCAACTTGTACATTCTTTCGCACAAAATTCAATATAGTTTCCTTACCTACCCCTTAACTGACTTATATATGTATATACGTTTGTCACCAGTCAACGAAAAAGTCTACGAACAGTTTCTAATTATTATAGGCTATGACTTATTTCAGCACGTGCTATGTTCGTCTTTTAATTAAGTTTCAATAATAACATTTTTCAATTTTAACTTTACAAAATTGTTTGAAAAGTTTTCAACAAACACAGCATCTTGTAGATCGATTTACAAGTAACTTATCAATACGACTTAAATTACACGCCATCTGCTTTAAGTACTTTTAACTTTGAAGACTAAATTTGTGTGAATTTGTTTGGTAATCTTTTTTAATTTGAAAATATTTTGTATTAATTATACCTGTATTATTTATTGCCACATGCTTACCACATTTCTTCCACCAGCAGAATATTTCTCCATCCACACATAAGCAAACTTCACATGGATCTTCCCGTGCAACCTGAAATTAAAAATAAATTTAAACAAATTAAGTTATCCATTAGCACATGTACAAGTATAATTAATTATACGATGACAAAGAACGTTCCCTATAATGACGGATTTATCCCTAAACAGTGTTTAAAAAGTTAGGAAAATCTTTGAAAATTGTAACTTTGTACTTTAATTAAGCAAACATATTGGATAAAATCTCTTTAATCCCTTTTTTCGGTTTTCGGCTCTTATAAATATCTTCGTTTTATGCCTATAAGTTATGGTGACCATATGCCTTCGAATTATATTATAAAACTGAAGAAAATCGGATGCATTTTTATTTTTTATAAAATGTTTTCTTGAAAATCCAAAAATGGCACAAGATTTTTTTTTTGCCATTAAAATTAGGAGAGAAATTAACAAATATCTGCAAAAAATGAAGCTGTCAAGATAATATTTTTGTTTTAAAGAGTATCATTTAAAGAGTCTAAATCCATAAAGTTCACACAAAAAACAATATTAAAATGTGACTCCCTTATCAAAAGATCTTCTTACTTTTCCAAAAAGTTCCAACTGGGACTTTTATTTTCCTATTTTTTGAGTAAGCAGATAGAGAAAGTAAGAGATAGAGGTTTTTTTTTTAAATATAAACACAAAAATCACTTTAGTTTAGAGAATAAATACATTGGCAAGTCTTGAAACGCTATATTTTCCTCACGATAACGTAGTACATCCTGGGGTTATCCATTTGTCTTTATAAAATGGCATATCATATTTACCGTTCGAATTTGATATTTAATTGTATCCTGAATAACGCAAGGCAGATAAAACGATTGGTTGAGAGGGTTAGTCCCTAGGCCTAGATAAGTCTTTGGTAAGATTCCTAACTCCTATAAATGGTCATCACATCATTAAAAATGATAAATCAGTTCCAAATAATGAAATAATAGTCCAATTACCTTAGTACTAAAAAAGGGTCAATCCTGTCACAAATGAATTACTAGTAAAAACCACTCGTAAAAATATTTTCTTTTGATGAGTGGATAAAAGGTCTACCGTTTTTTTTACGGTGCAGTTTCCAGAAACTCAATAACTACCCGCAAATGTCGAATATCTCTCATAAAGATGGCAGAACAGTTTAATATTCATGTCTTCCGGGACACAGAGACATTTTGAAAAACTGCAAAGCCGATTAACTCGCCAGAAATGGAACCTTAATACCAATTCTAGCTAACAAGGTAAATATTGGTGTACCTATCGCTATACAATCTTATGCTAAAACGCAGGAAACCATGGAGAAAATAAATTTAAGATGGGCAATCAGGAAAAATTGCCTAGCGACAAATCAAATCTGGCCAAAACTGGATCTAAAACGCACTAAATCTTTGTTGTATATGAGCAGATTACACCTAAGCTCGGTAATTGGTAACCGGACACAGGAAGACACGCCACAAAACTTTGCGTATTCTCTAACGATTTTTGCAGAAGTTGCATAAACGAGGAGGAGGAAATGACTATCATCCCTCTTCTCTGCTCATGCCCAAACAAACGTAGATATTCCGTCTTTGCTTCGCTTCATTATAGAAGCTCCAACTGGTTTAATTAAAGAGGTACTCCCTCGTTCGCTGTTTTCTAAATGATGTAATTAGTTTTTCTGACAGCCACCTAAACTAACCTAACCTAACCTAACCTAAATTTCCTGAATGCCACTTTATCCTGGGAAAGTAACGTGAGACCGGTTTATACACCGCAGATATTACAGTGTTAAAGCAGTGTTTAGAATTTGGTTTAGATATTTAGTATTTTGTATCGACCTTTGATTTACTATAAAAATCAAAGGTCGATTGCCCCCGAAAAACTCTAAATCCGGAAACTAAAATGACTTGTATACGCTTTATTTCGACTTCTTATTTTTTATGGAAAAATTTAAGCAATCAATTAAATCCTTTCAAAAAAATTAACATTACAAAATATAATAAATATAAGCAAATCATCCTTTCAAAAAAAAACATTACAAAATATAATAAATATGAGCAAATCATCTGAAAATTGGGTTGACACCAATAAAAAAAATTATTTGAATTTTCTAAATGATCGAAATGCTATTCGTGCAGTTCTCTTTGATCTTCTACAAATTTATAACGAAATCAAATCTACCGTTCTTAAAATCCAAAGACTTAAAACAACCATCTATACACAGCTCAATTCTCTAGAACTTGAAGTACAACGTCTCCAAGAAAATGAATCATTAAAAAAAGAACTGACAAATAAAATGATTGCAGAAAAGGTTAAAGAAACTGAAAATGCTAATTGAAGTCACAATTCAATTTTTCTCATGAAACACAAGTAGAAAGTCTTAAACGCTTTCGAATAATATGTGAACGAGCATTGCGTCCATCAGTTGATGTTCGCTTAAAATTTATCGAAAGGAAATTCTGTGATGAACTATTTTATATTAATACGTGTGAAAACGATTTTAAACATATATTCTTCTTAATTGAAGATAGGAACAGTCATGGTGGAATTTGTTCTTCGTGTTCCAGCAGCACATCAGTGGATTCAAAAAAACACTCAGAGTTTTTGAACGACTTTGTCTGGATGAGGAATGGTAAGAACGAACCTACTTAGAAGACAAAACCACAAAAAGACTTTTAAAATTGCTCTCAATGATTTTTTCAAGTTTCAGAACAAATAACAAAGCATTCCGAACTCTTGGAATACTTAAAAAATAACTTTGGCAAATATTTAGTTGTTGCAGCTCTGGCTGCTATGCAGATCTACCAACCCGAAGATCCAATTAAATTCATAATCACTTACGTGAGTAATCTTAAAAGAAGTCAATTCCATCAGAAATCTTAAGGACATTCGCGGCAGCATATTTTTGTTTAAAATTGATTTCATATTTGAATAAAAATGTTTAATACTCAACGATTTTTGGGACAATACTCTGTTATTCTTTGAAAGTGCCAACTTATACCATACGTGAACTTGGCATTGAACCGTCTGATCTCTGGCCATCCATTGATTTTTCGTGGACAAATTTTAAGTTTTGCTGTGATTCTCTTTATGTTGACCATATAAAGATGTTCTCGGAAGGCTGTGGCCTTGTGCATTTTTATATCCTTTATTAATTAAACTTTGTTTTATAATTATTTAAAATAATACGGAATGATCTCTTCCCCTCAAAAATGGCACACAAAGCTCAAATATTTCCCTTTTCCTTATTTTTCGATTCTAAATAAAAAAACTTCCTGACATTTTGTTCCATTTCTCCTTTAGTCTAGCCAACTTAGTACTAAAAAAGGGTCATCCCTGTCACAAATTCATCACTAGTTCAAACCACTTTTAAAAATTTTCTTTTAGTGAGTTAAAATAGGGAAAAAAAATTCTATCGTTTTTTTTTTGCAAGCATACAAAATTATTTTCAAATTACGAAAATAAAGTTTTTTTTAAATAATTTTTGTACTAAATTAAAAAAAATAAGTACGTCATCTTGTAGAACTGCAAATTTACAACAAAAAAAGAAACAACAACTTGATATATACCGTTAAGAAGTTATGGTCGTTTTCCGTGGTTGCCACTTTTTTAAATTCTTAAAAAAATTAATACTTTTTTTTGCTATTTGCAGTGCAGTTAAAATTCTGTTGAAATTGTCATATAATCCCAGGATCTAAAGAACGATTATATCGAAGAATCAGATTTTTATATCCTTAATTAATTAAACTTTGTTTTATAATTTTTTGCTTCTTTTTGGTTTTTAGCGAATTCATTCACTTAAAGGTCTGGTGATACGGAAAAAACTGTATTTTTTGAATATAAAATTAAAGGACATCCGCTACTCTCCATACAAACTGGGGCCCTTTTTATTTTGGCCGGCCACCGAAAAAAATAATCGATATTCTGATAGACCGTATTAAAATCAACATTTTATATTACTAATTCAAAGTCGATTGGCTGAGGAAATATTTTCTGTTTTAAGACAATTTTTGGAAAATCGCCACCCCCCCGGATTAATAGGGGGGGGAAAGACCCCCTCCCATACAGTTTTTTTTTTCTTTAACCAACCTACCCGTTCCAGCAATTTTTTTTTGTATTTTATGTGAATCACTTTTTATAGGTGATTTTTAAGTGGATTAATGAGATACTTTGAGGCTGAATATCTCATCAGCCAATCGACTTAGGACTTTGGAGTGGTAATACAAAATGTTCGTTTTAATAAGGCTAAAATAAAAAAGGCCAAAATTTGTATGGAGAGTGGTGGATTCCCTTTATAGTTCTACAAGATGGCGTGCTTACTTTTTTTATTAAAATAAATTATTATTTTTTTTTCTTTTTTTGATAAAAAAAAACATAAAAAATAAAAGATTCAAATTCAAATTCAAACTTTTGAAAATACTTAATTATGAAATTATGACATTTCGTTTAAAATATGTAAATAGATAATAAAACAGCATTGGGTCACCCTGTACAAAAATTCAAAACTACAAACAAAACAAGTAAAAATATGCACCGAACAACGTATCCCTTTTCGTATCCATTTCCATTACAAACAGGAAGTGGCGACATTATGTCAAGTCCTTCCTCATGAAAACATAAAGATACAAAAAATATAATAAAGACATGGATACTCCATTCCGACATCAGTATAGGTGTAGGTATATTGTTTTTATTTTTCAAACTTGAGATGCATATATGGATTTTCCATTGAAAATTTTGCTGACTGATGATGATGCTGGGCATTATAATGGTTGGTTTCGGTTTTTCTTTGTGGAGAGTTCTTTGTTTTCAAGTTTATTTTTTTTTTTTTTTCAAAAAAATAAAATATATAAAAGAAAAAATGGATCAAATTTAGATAACAAGGGCTGCCAAACATACTACTCCAAGTTCGAACAAAGGATACTCTTATAAAATACAGACAGCACACGACTCTGCCTGCAGTCATCAAAAGAGTCAGAGTAAAAATCCACCAAAAAAAGGGTGAAAATTGCTCTTTTTTGCATGCACACGAGGAGCTCCAAGAAGTAAGACAGGAAACAGGACATTATAAAAGCGTATTTTTCCATATTTCCTTTTTTTGCTCAATAACATAATACAAAAAAGAAAGGTTATAAATAAAACTCAACAAGGATACCCGGTTTCGTTGCACAAATAATTACTATGGAAGCATTACCGGGTGAAGGTTAGATAAAGTATGAGTGCCTGAAGAGAATATTACATTTAAATGTTGCTAGAGTAGGCAGCAGGCGCTCGGCATTGACGGCATTGATGCTGAGTGTAATGACTCAGGAGGGAGTCTTTTTATAGAAAGTGGTATAGGGATGAAATCAGAGCTGTCTAATTGAGAAACATAGCCAGAAAAAAAAACTGCCAAAAGCTTAAAATAAAAATAACAGAGTATTTTTCTGAAATATAAAGGGTTCCGTTGTATGGAAGATACCATTAAAATTGGGAAAAAAGTAATAAGTATCGAAATTTGGAAAAGTTCGTGGGATATGAAGCTAGGGAAAATTTAAAATAAAAATAGTATGACATGTTAAAGCATTTAGCTGGAATTCGTAAAGTATGGATCTATGTTCAAAACGCCGAGCAAAATGATCTACATTGGAGTTGAAAATAACCTGCACTGAAGAATTTCCCATTTTTGTGGATTAGCCAACACATATTCAGTCAAAAATAACCATGACTGTAATGTATAAAAATATAGGATTGTTCTTTTGAAAATAATATTAATTAAATCTCTTCAATAGCTTTTACTTTAACTTAAAGTATAGTCCGATTGATCAGCGATTAATGTGTCCAAAGACTTTAGATAGGTTATCAATATTACAGGAAGGAAATGTTATTTTTACTAATAAAATAATTAAGACTAACTTGAAAAAGAAAAAAGAAAATAGTATAAATGGGTGATTCTATAGGTACAAACGATGAAATTTTCGATGATGTCCTCGACAATAATTTGAAAACAGAGCATTCATTTTTTTTATAAATATAAATGTGATCGAATTTTTTATATGTGCAATTAAAATCGTGCAGATCACAGTTTTTTGACTTGCTCAAAAAAAATTTTAAAGGGTCTAATTCTCAGTCCCCTGGCATGTCAGAATCGCGTTGAACAGCAAAAAAGCATTGCTGCTGTTCCTATTTCAGTTCCCACACTAAATAAAACTATCATTGTAATATAAAATAACACAAAATTGTTATGAAATAGATAAATATTAGTAAGTAAGTCATTGCAAAAAAAAAAATTCACTAAACGTTGTCCGCTGCATTTTTAATCAATTCCCTGATTGGTTGAAAACGTCAAACTTCTGTAAAGATCTAAGTCCCCTCTCAGGGAACATCAAGTATCAAGTCTCGTTGAAACAAAATTGGGTTTACATCTCGCGTCTGTTTGTTATGTCACTTTTAAGAAATACATTTGTGCGAGAGGTCGTGGATTGTCCGTTTTTTTTATCAGTCCTCTGCTGAGTGCTTGTACATATATTTTTTGTAGATAAGTAGGCATATTTGTAGGTATTATAGGCTAAGTAAAACCATAATACATATATATTTTTTTTTTTTTAATTCAACGATTTTATGTTTTTTGGTTAAAAAATGTTTGAAAAAATTTTTATTCTTCTTATTTTTTTGACTGGCCGCTTTCAATAATGTTAGAGGACATTCTAGCATATAACTAGAACTTATTTGTACGATTTAAAGCTTCCAAGAAATGTCTTACTAAATTATGAGCATTGCATAATCATCACCCATATAAATAAGGCGCAGGGACATAACTCCTCGGGACTCCAAAATGCTTTTTTTTGTCCCATCAAAATGAGAAGTCCAACAAATTTTATTTTTGAAATGATACATAAGTTCAAAATTTCAATACTAAACTTGCACCCAACCAAACTCACACTCACCCCAAATCCTATAGTGGGCCATGCAGGGGGGTTTTAAGGGGGCAGCATACCCCCCTTACCAATCTCAAATGTTGAGAAATACAGGTGGGCCTTCCAGGTACTGTGACTGATCCTCGGGACAAAAGTCCAAAACTCCTTTGTTTGCACTTGTGTCTCACTTTGGTGGGACATAATTCCAAAATTCGAATTGTGACTTATGTCCCATCAATGTGGGACATAAGTACAAAAAAAGCATTTTGGACTATGGATTTTTTTGAACTTATATGTCCAACTTTGATGGGAAATAATTCCAAAATTTGATTTTGGACTTATGTCCCATCAAAGTGGGACATAAGTTAAAAAAAAAGCATTTTGGACTTATGTCCCTAGGAAATACACTCCTCGTCAACTGAATACGCACAAACATTTTTTAATATACTTTATCCATTTTTTCCAAACAGTGATGGTTATTATGCGATCTGTTGATGCTAACTATTCCCTTATGATGTTAAGCAGAAAATTCCGAAAGAATTATCCAAAAACAACCGTGAGTTTTTCTTCAACCACTTACAAAGTGTTTTATATGCAAAGTAGGAGTTTTTTTTTTAGTCAACTGAATAGGTACAACGCCATTTTCTTTGTTGTTTTTAAGTTTTTTGGAGTGCTTGACAGTTTAAATTAACGATTTTAGTGTTTTCAGTAAAATTTTATTCTTGATTTCAAATTTTAAGAAAAATGGGTAGATCTACGTGTCTTAACAGTGTTGAAAAAGCTAAAATCGATTTACTTAGAGACCAAGGCCTAACTGGACGTGCAATAGCTGATAAAGTTGGCCGAAGTTTTAATGTAGTTTATTCTTACTTGAAAAATAAAGATACGTACGGCAAAAACATGAAGGGAGGTAAGAAAACAGCAACAACAGCAGCTGAGAGACGAAGAATTTTAAGATGTGCATCAAATTCTTCTGATTCTGTGGCAAAAATAAAACAAAAAGTAGGCGTAAACGCAAGTTGCTCAACAGTTTTAAGAGTAATCAACAACTCAAGCCATCTTAAACGAATGAAACTTAAGAAAAAAAACACCACTTGACGAGAGACGGAAAATGTTGCGATTAGATTTTTCAAGACTTCACATGAGTTGGAAAAAAGAATGGTATCACGTGGTTTTTTCAGATGAAAAAAAGTTTAATTTCGATGGCCCTGATGGGTTCAACTTCTATTTTCACGACTTAAGAAAAGAAAAAAGATTTTTAAAGCGCCATCATAGTCGTGAAGGAGGTGTCATGATATGGGGAGCAGTCAGTTATTATGGAACAGTTGAGCTCGAGGTTGTAACATCAAAAATGACAGCAGCTGGGTATAAAGTAATTGTGGAAAGAAATTTTCCTAAATTTTTTAACATCTTTGGACCCATAAACTGGACCTACCAACATGATAATATGCGCCTATTCACTCAGCGCGCATAATAAAAGTTGCTTCAATGGCCGCCGTACTCACCTGATCTAAACATCATAGAAAATGTCTGGGGATGGTTAGTACGCAAAGTTTATGAGGGTGGTCGTCAGTTCGAAGACAAAGAAACCTTAATTTCTGCAATCAAATTAGCGTGGAGCAAAATTTCGTTAAATTACATCAAAAAGCTATACGATTCCATGCCGGATCGAATTTACGAAGTAATTAAAAATAAAGGTGGAAGTACCCACTACTAAACTTAAACAAAACCTTGTTTCATTCCATTCCAATATCAATTTTAATTTTTGTACCTATTCAGTTGACTCAAAAAAAAACTTCTACTTTGCATAAGTTTCACTTTGGAAGTGGTTGAAGGAAAAACTCACGATTGTTTTTGGATAAAACTTTGAAATTCTCTTATTTATATGTTACGAAAATTTTTACCATCAACAGATGGCATAATAACCATCACTGTTTGGAAAAAATGGATAAAATATATTCAAAAATGTTTGTGCGTATTCAGTTGACGAGGAGTGTATGTCCCTGCGCCAAAAAATAATAGTTTTCTTTATTCTTGAATTGTCTTAAGCTAACATTTTAGTACCTATTTAGTATAGAAATCTGGCTAATGCTTTTATAATAAATGATAAAGCCGTTAGAGCCAGCAGAGTCGGCAGAGCTGTTAACAAGAAAGTACAAAAATTAACACAAAATGTTTAACGGTATAATTTTGCTGGAAATTTGGTTTAAGCATAATTCCTTTGTCTGTGCATGTGCTCTTTAACTATTTGGGTACCTACTATTTCGGAGATAGAACTACCTATGACAAAAATATTACTATCGTTAGAACACCATCGTAATGTTTCGTGTGTTTCTTCATTTTGTATCCGTACTTTTAGGAAACACGGTCCGAAAAAATAAATTTCTTCCCCAAAAAAATTAGACAGTAATACTTGCACTGCAAGCAATGCTCATCATTTTATCCCATTCAACACCGATGTGTATCGCCGCCGTATCGATAGTCCAGTCATCTAGTTTCAAGGAAGCAAAATAAAATGAGAAAAAAACTACGACATTAGAAAATTTAAAATTAAATAAAATATGCGCTAAAAGGCGAAAATATGAAATTATATTTTTTTTACTTTGTACCACTTTTACATTGAAATTATACTAGTCTAACAGTCTGGAAAAACACTGCAGGACAAAATAGACAAAAGATCTAGTCTTCGTTTCTTATTCAGTACCTACTCATGTTAAAGCATGTTGTGGAAGAAGATATATATATAAATTTATCTAGCTGTATATACCTACAACATATAAAATGATTCACCGTGTTCCGCGAAAATCATCTCTGTTTTTTTTTCTCTGGAAGTAAATTATGTGCTTTTTCTACTTACACTACTTAAATGGCATGTTTTGTAGAAGAAAGCGTATAATAAAGGCACAAATTGCAAAGTTTAAGTGCGAAACTAAAAAAGATACATGCGGACAATGTAGGGCAACAATATAAACTGAACACAGAAAAAAAATACATGAAACATAATGCGCAGCGCTTAAATTTTAACTTTGTGTAGTTGAGAAAAGTTTTGTAATCTGTTCTTTGGCTGCATAGTTTTAATGTATAGAAACAAAACACATGAAAGGATATCATTTTAGTTTATATCAAGGAAAAACACTACAAAGTGATCCCCGCAGTAAGATAGTAATATTATTGGTATCAGCATCAAAAAGTTGATACAATTGTATCGAATTCAATACAATTTGCCTTAATTCGTTACAATTTATATTTTCTTGTTTCAAAAAAAAAGGGAAGAACAATTTAATTTACGAATGACAAATATTTGTTTAACTTTTAAACCTAGAGTAAAAATATCGAATTTGACCACTATTTGAAAGAAAAAAACTCATCTTGCGATTTTGAAGTACATGCACATAAGTGGGAATGTTTTAGCACATTTGAAAAATGAGGGCATTAAAACAAAAAATAACTGCCTGGCATACAAGCGCTACTTATTATTATACTTTCATCGAAAAAAGTGATGTTTATGACAGTTTTTTTTTTTATTATTATCCTTAGAATCGTTTTTAAAACCGACTAGCATATAAGCGGCTGCATCAATTTTGAAGAAAATTTTAAATTCTGATAGTTTTTAAATATGTTTTTTTTTTTTGCAAAATCTTGAAGGATTTGGCAACCATACAAAAAAATACGTATTTCGTCTTTTAAGTAAAAAGATTTCCACAAGAGGAAATTTGAACGACGTGCTTTTCATTTCTTTAAGGCATAAACAAAATTTTCAATACAATTGGATTCTTTTCAGTACAAACTTAGAACAGTTTTAAGTACAACTCAAAAATGTCATTTTCCATCCCTGATCAGCATTGTACCAAACCTATGTATAAGCCAACTTATGGATGGCACATCATTCATGAACTATGCAGTCTCATCATAACCTGTGAATTCATCGAATACATTTTAATGCATAACTATATTATATTTTTACTGTGAAGTCAGGCCTGTAACTGAGGCAAATTGTTTTAACATACCTAGTCAGTTCTTTTTCTTCTTCTTCTTCTTCTTCTTCTTCGTCTTCTTCTTCTTCTTCTTCTTCTTCTTCTTCTTCGTCTTCTTCTTCTTCTTCTTCTTCTTCTTCTTCTTCTTCTTCTTCTTCTTCTTCTTCTTCTTCTTCGTCTTCTTCTTCTTCTTCTTCTTCTTCTTCTTCTTCTTCGTCTTCTTCTTCTTCTTCTTCGTCTTCTTCTTCTTCTTCTTCTTCTTCTTCTTCTTCTTCTTCTTCTTCTTCTTCGTCTTCTTCTTCTTCTTCTTCTTTCTTCTTCTTCTTCTTCTTCTTCTTCTTCTTCTTCTTCTTCTTCTTCTTCTTCTTCTTCTTCTTCTTCTTCTTCTTCTTCTTCTTCTTCTTCTTCTTCTTCTTCTTCTTCTTCTTCTTCTTCTTCTTCTTCTTCTTCTTCTTCTTCTTCTTCTTCTTCTTCTTCTTCTTCTTCTTCTTCTTATTCTTCTTCTTCTTCTTCTTCTTCTTGATGTTTATCTTTTCGAACCGAAACTCTCTTACTTAGATGTTTTTTACGTCTAGTTCGATAAAATTTTATCAGAAAAGTTCAACTGCCGTTAACTTACTCTTATAGCTATTGAACATTGTCCAACATTATTATCCGTAAGGAAGTGCTAGTGCTAGATGTAAAGCCACCGTATTTAAGATTTTACCACTTGGAAAGCACTGATCTACTTATATAAATTCTTTCACGAGTCCTTTTTTTATATTACTATTTTAACTGGTTTCATCTACACCTCTAGGCTCTACGGTATGTCGTATACCGTTAGTTAAAATTTTTTAAAAGATATAGGTATACCTATACGAAAAGATACGCCACAAATAGAACAATAAAACACAAATAGAGTTGAAACAAATCATCGATATCCAACAAATGCGCACGTTTTAAAAATGAATTCAATGAATAAACTTCCATTTCATTAGCGCACAACATATTACATACTAAATTAGTTAAACGAATTCAAGTTTTCCGTTCAACTTCGTCTTTTGCAGTCATGCATTAACCTCATAAATTCCTTTCAAAATTGAATCCATAAATATTTCGCTATATCAGTTGTATCTTTACTTGCTTTACCATTGGATATAATTATGTATTACACTTGCACATCGCCAATCACTATGCGCTTATTATAATCAGGGACAGATAGCGATAAATACTGAAGTCAGTGCGGCAATAAAAATAATGTTTTCAGATACCATGAGGAATATTAGTTAGCTAACAGAGGGTGTTCTGGTTAAAAAAAATATATAAACATTGATTATTTATGGATGTTTTTATATAAATAATTGTAGTAACTTTTGGATAATTGTAATAACTTTTGGATCTGACCAAAGAGATCAAGAGAAGAAGTTTCGTTTAATTTATTATTCTCAAATTTTTTTATTATGGGTTCAATAGACGATAATGTCAGTCTCGTAAGCTATGACAAATGCCTGTGAAAAAGAGAACAATATTAAGTATTTAAGTCCTTTTTTCGGGTCATAAACAAAATGCATCTGTTTAGGCAGATGCTCTGATATATATGTAGCTGGATCTTCAGGATACAATTAAGAGAATGGCTGAAAATAAAAGGAAATAGTACTATATATACAAACATGGAACGCTTTACTCCTCAAGATCGCATCTATAGACGTGACTATTTTTGCAAAAAGAAAAATATTCATCAGCGCTACTACGTGATTTTTAAAGCAAATTTTCTGGACGTCACGGCTTACGCCAACAAAATACTCCGTAACGCCGCGTAGAGTTTCTTTCGACAAGAATATCTCCTAACAACGACACAGTAAACGATATTTCGTTGAAATATACCTATCATGGGCTTCGAAACCCATCTTCGTCTATCATTCGTGAAAAGCCATGACATCCACTTCTCAAATACCCTGCCAGGTACGCCATTCACTGCGAAGTGTTCTTTGTCCCTAACTTACTAGTTTCTAATGTCAAAGATTGGTGAGTTGTGACTAGAAGACATGATGTCTGAACAGAACAGTACAGCCGCAGCAGGGCAGACACAACTCGAGTGACATATTTTCCCTCACGACACGGCAAGATCGTTCGACTATTTACATTACATTACATATTATTCTACTCCGTAGATAAATCTACGAAGTAGAGACACATATCAGCACTAGCAGCTTAGGCCATCGGCTTGAACAACACAAGAGAAATAGACTGATACATGACAGAGACATACACAACAGAAGAAAGACAGAACAGAGAACAGATGCCAACAGCACATGGATAGCACATGAACGGTCCTTCATCCAAGTACTAACCACGCGCAATGATGCTTTATTTCGCTGATCTATTGGGAAGCGATGCTTTATCAGAGCCAAGGCCGTTGACCGTTCGACTATTTAGAGTGCGAAAATCTACCACACAAAGGTCTTACTTAAGTTCTTGTGTTAAAAAAAAATTGTCCTTTATTTATCAACAATGGATGTGTAGATCTAAATTATATTGAATTATATTGAATTCGCTCATGTAAACACAAAAATAGCAAAAAAAAATTGAACGAGTGTTTTTGGTTCACTCTATATTAAAACATATTTTAGATAGGGCTCGGAAATTAGAAAAAAGAATTTTGATTGGTATCCAATACTGTTAGATTAACTTTTGAATATTTATTTTTGGAATTATTTAAAGTACATAATTTTATCAGTCATCTTCAGCAATTATAATCACAGTTTGCTAAAAATTACTAATTCTTGCTGGGTGTAAGATCAATTCAACTTTATGTTTTACTTCAACTATAACCACCTAGCTAGCTTGAAGGCAAAGAAGGAAAATAATAAAATAAGCTTCTTAAATCGTAACCGGACCACCCTGCATTAGGGACATAGAAAAAGGATAGTAAAACAGCCGTAAAAGTTTTATTGGCTTCACTTCTTTTTCAATTTCTTCAGTTTCTAGCTTTCTCATTCCGCATCAACGAATTGGAATTTTATACCCAAGGACAAAAAAGCTGAGAATAATGAAAGAATCCAGAAGTAGCCGACTGCTATCCTATAGAGGAACCACATCAGCATAACCAAGGAGCACTTGGTGTCTTGTGTTTGCCATGATGTTGTCCCACCGCATGTTATAAAATGGTTTCTCCTTCTTTTATGTCGTGGTCCTTTTATTATTCCCCGGAGCTGGCATTCAAGATTCGTTTAAATCAAAGCCATAGTGCAGATCCTTCGTGGAAGGAAGAATAGAAGGAAGGAAGGAGTTAGCTAGCCTCTAAACGAGCAAGGGTAAAAAATGATGGTCGGAGGTGATAAGAAAAGCCTCAGCAATTTTCTGTGAAAGAATATAGTTATGAGGAATTATATGTACATATATATTATATAGGTCAGTTAATTTTATGGAATGACATCATTTTTGATTTCTGATAGAAAAAATGTCAATCTAGTTAACACATTTCTCCTTCTTTGGAATAGAATGTTTACAACACTTTATCCAATGAACCCTAATTACATCAAAGACCTTCCTCCGCCTTGGTAATTTCCCTTTGTCTCGAATATTTTTCTTTACATAGAAAATTGTCTGTGTTGTCATTGCGGCTTTGTTGTAAGCTCTTAAGATTCGTCTGAGAAACAAGGTTAAAAGAAGCCAACTCAACTGACAATAGGCATTCAAGAGTGAGTATAATTTAATTTGTCTGGGGTTTCTGGTGCGGCCGGAGCAAGAGTGAAGTAAGTGCACAAATGCACCATCTTTATATGCTGTGTCGCTTGACACATACAGTAAAAGCTGAAAAAGATTTGTTTACCTTTTGTTCTGAAAAAATAGGCTTCTTGAATGCTTTGGTCTTTGGTCGTAAGACAATAACGTAAGATGGCATGGCAGCAAATGACATCAGACTAAGACAAAATAAAATAGATACTTGAGGAACAAATTTACAATCAAGATTCTGAGTATTTTCTTATGTCATATTCGAGTGGTTTCACTCCGAAGAGGAGGGAAATATGAATCCAATGGATCATTAAAAACCCTGTCTTTTGAACTTAATAAGCTGTATACGTCGAGCAAAATGGTTCTGCCGAAATGCATTGATCAACGTTTTCTACAGATATGTTTTTGGGGAGGGTTTTTTATTTTATAACTTAAATCCTCTTAAAGGGATGGCGAAAGCGATTAGCAAGAGTGATCTTTCGATTGATCTAAAATCTAGTCTCTGTCGCAAGTTACAGCTGATCCAAGGTTAACAAAGTCATTTACTTTCTTATCATAACAGCTATCAATCATTATGTTTCGAGGTAGAGTTCGCTTGAGTGTATAGCTTCCGGATGACAATAAATCCTTTAATTTTATCTTAAAGGAGTCTTATTTTGTGTCAAAAATGGGATCTCAATATAGAATCAAGAAACAAAATATTTAGATGGTAAGAAAAATTTTCAACAAAGAATACCCTGCGCATTCTTGAACTAAAATAACTTTTTTTTACTTTGGGCGCATATTTTTGCGATCCAAAGTTAATGTGCAAAATAGATGGAGTCTTCTTAATATGGTTTTCTATTTATTTTTTTATTCTATGGAACCTAATTATTCATATGTCATATTGCCATTCAAAATTAAGTTTGCAGCTGTCAAAATAAACAAAAAAATAATATGTGGTTTGTTCATGAATTCACTTAAGAACGCATTCAATTTGGAGTTTTTGAAATCAGTTTTCTACTTTCTGCCCCATATTCTTTGGAATCAGAAAGTTAAGCATATCCTTTAAACAAGAAATGTTTCAAAAATTAGTTAATTACCCTGCGAACTAAAAACTACAAAAGGTCAAATTTATTGTATTATTGTTGTTATTGACAGTTGACACTTAATACTTCGGAAACATCTGTCAAACTACATAGTGTGAAATTGATTACTTTCTGACTTCTGACTAAGTGATAACAGTTCACACTGAATACTCCTCAAATTTCAAAACTAAAGACGATGTTCACATAGGACGTACTCATCCGACGCATTTTGACGTACATCCAGTGGGACGTGTTTAGACACAAAGTAGTGTGAGCACAATGGATGCATGAAACCACACGAAACAAAAAAAACAAAATATGTGAAATGAGCCTAGATGCTTACAATATTCTTTATAGGCTCATGCTTAATTGCAATTTCCAATCAAAAGTGAGCAAATTTTGCGAAAACTTTCAAGATGTTGGTGCAAAAAGCGGAAAAATAGAAAATTACAAATGTCAGAATAGCGAATGTCAAAATGCATCCCTGAGAATTTTAAAAAATCTAAAAATCCGAACGCAAAATTCCGTCTCTTTTTAACAACAAAGAGGGAATGGGACAAAACATATAGACGTCAAAATGCGTCGGGTGAGTACGTCCAATGTGAACATCGTCAAACTCGTACAAATCTGTCATGCTACGAATTGTCAAATCTGTTTCCCCTGATGGCGGTTCGCATTGAATAATAGGCAAACGTCAAACTTGGTTTAAAAACAAAAAATGAAATTGAAATAACAAAAACAACTATAGTTAGTTGTTAATTTTTTTTTTAGTTTTAGTAAAGTAATCGAATCAATGAAGAAGATTTTAGTAGCCTATACTCCGATGTGTTTCGCTCGAGTGTGGATGTTGGGCATGGTTTTATACAAATCTATTCAACTACAAAATGTCAAATTAATAGTTTCTGATGACAGTTTGTAGAAGATCTGTAGAAATCTGTCAAACTACAAAATGCCAAATTTAATGCTAATGTTGAGATTTAACTAAAAACTTATATTGAATTTAAAGAAAAATGCAAAAAGAGCAAATGTTCTGACGGAAACATCAGGTTTGATCCCTTACTTTTTTCGTGGCAAAAATTTTGCTGTCAAACTTTTTTTACTATAGTAGGGAATGGGGATGATACATATCTCTTTCCGAGAGAACAACTTGGAAAAAGTAATACATTGTCTCAAAATTTTTGGTGCACACTTTAGAGTGAAAAATATTTTAATAAACAATAATTATCGAAAATTTTAAATTTGATTTATGATTTTGTTTTCGTTAATTGGCCAATAAAATTCTGAATTAGTTTTTTCTGATGGTTTTCTATTAATTTTAAAATTTTCTTTTGTTAAAATACCGCGACAATTTGATAGCTTCACTTTTTTTGTATTTATTTTACAAATATCAAACTGATTTGTGACAGCCATATTTTGCTGCCCGAAAAAAATGTATAAGACTAAAATTCGCTCGTTAGGAAAATTATATACAAATACATATATACATAGGTACTCTCACTTGAGGTCTCTCTTCTGCGAATTTCTGTGAAGTTTTTGAATACGTGAATGCTTTTTTACAGAAATTCGTGTGAATTATCAAGAAATTTCCGTTTGAGAACAGACATATCAAATATTTCGTACCATTATAAACTTCAAAAAAAATTTTGAGCGAAAACTTTTAATTTTTCTGAAAAACATGAATATTGAACATAAAGCAATTCTTATTCCAGACGACACAAATTTTCTTAGGCTTTTACAGAACAGGTAAAACATTTCGTAAAATTTCGTATCTTTAAATTACGTTGTAGCAGCTGTTTGAAACCGCCCTGAAGAGCCCTCCATGGCTTGTCGATATGGTATCTAAAGAAAACTGGCAGAAAAAGTTATACCCAGCATCTTCTGATAGTGTGATACATTTCGGAACACCTTGTACCAACTTATCTATTTATAGAGAATTTTGTTTACACTTTAGAGTCTATTAGTCTTAGACCTTAATATACCAACAATTTCCTAATTTTTTTATTTCTTAATGCCCTCGATTCATTACCCTAAAAACTAAAATAACTATTACACATCAGATCCTTAATTGTGAAAAACACTTACCGAGCATGCAGCTATTTTTGTAAAAACTTTGAGTCTCTTTTCAGACAAACACATTCACAAAACTTAAATTTAGTATACACTCCCCTTAAAGTTATTTTCGCAACATCATTCATATCAATTTATTGCTCAAATTACAAACAAATTCGTTATAACAAAAGGGTGAATCATATTTCTTTACAGTTTATGTATTTTTTCCTTTTCGTGGCTAAAATCGAGATCATCTCCCACTCCCCCTTTGGAAAATTAAATTGGATAACCAAGGAAAGCTTTGGAAAACCAGTACACAGCATGAGTTTTATTGTTTCTCCACACGACTAACTCTTCCATCCAAGTCCTGGAGCATTGGAGTAATCTCTGGTGTTATCATATACCCGAAAGGCTTGACATACAAAGATATATGTATGTGTTGTGTACGTTACTTTTTTTTTTTTTTGTTTAAATCTTAAAAAATACAGCACAAAATCATCCACAATGAAACTCAAAACAAGTATAAATTGAAACACATAACAAAAAGTAAAAAGTTCTTTTTTATTTCCTTTTATCTGCTTGACAGATTGCGAAAGGGAAAAAATCCACCAGCAGAGAAAGAATTTTCTACATGCTTATTTATGTTCTCCTGTGAAACGCCGCCGCCGATGACATGTCCTTTGCTCTAGTGCGGTGCATACTCAGCAAACAGCAACTGCAAGGAGCTCTTGTGGTATTGGGAAAGATTAGAATATAAAAGTGCATGTCCAGAGATAAATGAATGGGACATGACCGTTCCAGAGCGTTGCCGTTGGGACACACAAGGGGCCAAATCTTCTTCTTCTTTTCTTTTCTTATCGTTTTAAAATAAAACATTAGGACCCTTTACAAACCTGAAGGTTGACTTAAAAAAGGTTGTAAAAGTTTCAAGACTGTAAAAAAAAGACATAAAGGGGACACATTTGTGATGCACTGAACATTGCTGTAGTGGGTCGGGAAAAATTACATTCAGCCAATTAACAAAAGACAGTCGATATACTAATTCCGTATTGCACTGAAATAGTCAAAACATTTTTATTAAAAGTAAGTTAACCAATTCGCATTTTTTGTTCACCGTTCGTAAAAGCTTACACCCGAGTGTGAAAAGACAATCTGTTCATTTGACACTTTCCAGCGTTCTCTCTCTCTCTCTTTCTCTCTCTCTCTTTCTCTCTCTCTCTCTCTCTTTTAATATTTAAACTATTCTTTCATTTTGAAAAAAACTGGGATTTTAGATCCCTGAGAATTTTAAAAAATCTAAAAATCCGAAAGCAAAATTCCGTCTCTTTTTAACACACAAGGGGCCAAATCTTCTTCTTCTTTTCTTTTCTTATCGTTTTAAAATAAAACATTAGGACCCTTTACAAACCTGAAGGTTGACTTAAAAAAGGTTGAAAAAGTTTCAAGACTGTAAAAAAAAAAATAAAGGGGACACATTTGTGATGCACTGAACATTGCTATTGTGGGTCGGGAAAAATTACATTCAGCCAATTAACAAAGGACAGTCGATATACTAATTCCGTATTGCACTGAAATAGTCAAAACATTTTTATTAAAAGTAAGTTAAACATTTCGCATTTTTTGTTCACCGTTCGTAAAAGCGTACACCCGAGTGTGAAAAGACAATCTGTTCATTTGACACTTTCCAGCGTTCTCTCTCTCTCTCTCTCTCTCTCTCTCTCTTTTAATATTTAAACTATTCTTTCATTTTGAAAAAAACTGGGATTTTAGATTTTAAAATGTTTAGTGCAATAAAAACTTCCATTCTATCAACATAAATATAACATGTATTTTATATTATTTTACACTTGAGACAGAGCTGAATTCAAAACACTGAACTGAAATCATCGCCTCCAAAGAAGGTAAAGACTGTTCTATTTGCAATCAAAATCATGTCGTAAGTTTTTTAGGATGAATTCAGTTGGGATGTTGATTAAGCCCCTCAGACTTTCTCCCAATTTCAAATTTAAAAAAAATGGCTCCATGGTAAGAGGTTTTCCAGCAATTAGTCTGCAGCTTGATGGCTTTTTAAAGGAGTAAGATGCTTCTTACTCTAAAGGGTATCGAAGCATTTTGAACATTGACAAATCACTTACGTGAGTATATTTTTCCTAATAATTTTAACTCAAATTGCACACTAGTTGGCAACGCACTCTGGAATAGGGATTCGATGTGGTATATGGAATACACTCTTTTTTGTATCGGAATTCGAAACCCTTTTTGGGAAACTTTTTAAAATAAATATTTCATCTTCAACACACTGAATCGTCCTATCTTTTTCAGACCAGACTTTCTACTTTACGACTGTTTTCCTATACTTTAACTGAATGTGTCAGTTTCAGATTCTATAATAACAAATGGAATTGGAAAATCCACAAGAAATCGGTTATAACCCATGTACACTCTGTCTGTACACATAGAGACGTATAGACAAAATCAAATACTGGAGAAAGAAACCAATATTGAAGGAGGATTAGCAAGGAGCAAGGTGCAAGGAAAATAATGATAATAACTTACCCTTTGGCCGTGAGTATATTTGTTTGTGGCTGAATAACATGGTGCTGCCCTCTCTTGCTGATGATTGTGTTGATCTTTTAATTGTTGCGAAAGAAGTCTTGGATCGTATTTAACTTCTGATTGTGCTGTATCCATGTCATATGAAAATTCATGATCATCAAAGTACTCCATTGGAACTGAAATTATAATAAAGGTCTTACTTTTTGTTTGCTCTCAAGGTCAAGCAAAGTCGAAAATAATTCTTGAAATGTGTATTATTCCTGAATACTGAATGCAAAATTAATGAAGTCAAATATTGACCTGAGTTGGTCGTTGCAAGCATTGACACAACGTAAACAACGAATTCTATGAAACCGCCCTTTTAAGGATCCATCAATGGTATTAGGATTCACTGGTTTAATGACTACCAAATTTGGAAAATGAGAATACAAAAGGATAATAATGCCCAAGAAGAATACACCTACAGCAATTTGAATATTATGCCCGTACATAATGTCTATAAATTTTCTGTTGTAAAATAATTTTCATGTTGGGTTTAGGTTGCAATATCCTTCAATTTTATTGTATATCCATTAACGCCCAAAAACCACAACCTTATTTTGGAAAAAGGAAATAAATAGCAAATTGACATTGAAATTGAATAGAAAATGATTCCCAAAAAAAATGGACGAACTTGCTCTTGTATTAAACTATGGGATAAAAAGTAAAGGGTACGACTGGGTCGCGCAAACTTGTTCTCGTGGTAAGTTAATTTAAAATTTTAAAATAAAAAAATAAATTTTAGTAAAAGTCATAAATCTTTTAAGATGTTCCTTTATTAAATATGAAAATACGAAAAAAAAACTTCAGAATCGTTAGAGCGGTTTTCGAAAAAATCGATTTTTTCAAAATAATTTTTTTAAAATATTTTTCTAAGAAATAGTATAACAAGTTTTTTTAACCTAATTTATTATACCATAAAACTAAATGTCATAAAAGTTCGTAAACAGGTCTTTAAAATATTAAATTTACAAAAACCGTTTTAAAAAAAATCATTCAATTTTAACAGAAACATTAATGACTAAAACTTGTATGCCAGATTATTTAAAATAAGTACGAAAAATTCAGTATTGAACTTCGTTCAAATCACTTCAACCGTTAATGAGATCGAGATCCGAGATCGTTATATGGCAAGTACCGTAAAACAAATTTTCTTGAAATTTTATTTTTCATTATCTGATACCTTCTACACTTTATTACACATGTGAAATTTTGTTGAAATCGTTAAAGCGGCTTGCGAAAAAAATAAAGATTTCAATAACCGTTATAATGGCAGGTACCGTTATTTTATTTATCGTTTAGGCTGTAAGTGGCGAGCCAGACAGACAGAATTTTCGGACCCACTTTTACGTCTTCTATCTATATCATTGTAATGTCATGTTTCTATAGGAGAAATTTGAAGTCTTAGCCCAGCTATAAAAGGTACGTCTGTTGATAACTGTTGATAACAGTTTAAGTTTTTCGCATTTCAGCTTTTTGGCTAAAAATGCAAAACGGAAAATGTCGATAACATTATAACTAAATATGTCGATAACATTATAACATAATAGTCTATAATTATACTTAAAGAAACTCTCAAAAAAAAGATTGGAAAATTCCCGTTCGTTCTGGATGAAAAACCGATCATAACATTCTTACCTATAAAACGACAAAACTAATTATAATTATCTCTTACCCTTTTACTCAGGACAATGAAATGGATCAGGGAGATTAATGACGTTTTTGGTCATTTTCAGTTCAGTTACGTAGAAGATGCATGTGATCCAGGGAGAAAGGATTTATGTTAAGGTTAGATATATTTCTTAAATGTATATGTACGACATTATGAGTGGATCTTACATTTGCGTATCTCAACTAACCAAAGAGTCCAAATATCTAAAGAAAGACTTCAATGAAGTATTTATTTGCTAAATAAAGACACAAAGCGCATCAGCTAAGCTCCTCCATCCAAAGAATTTAATAATCATATTCAAATTATCATATCAGCCTTGCAAATATTCAATTTAACATTCTATATTCTATCTCAAGATATTAAGATATCGAAACGTTCGACATTCTTGGATATTTCTGTTTCCTTTTTATTTCTATGAACATGTCGAGGAACATGCAAATTTAGTTTACCATGCAATTTGAATGTAAGGGCTTCTGTTTTATATTCAAATTCTTATTTTGTCAACAAATTGAAAGGATATAGCTAGGATAGCACACACACACATATACACAACACATGCCAAATGCTTCCGAATTATGTCTTAAAATATATGCCCAAGAAATTGAAACTGAATCAATAAAAATTTGGAATCCGATAGGAAACCAAATAGAAGGAAACAAAAATGCAAAAAAAAAATCTACATAATACCGCATGTCATGTTGTTAAAGAAGTTTCCCTTTACAAGGAAAATGTTGAGACAGGGAAACATCCGGAAAAAATTAAAGCTAAACATTTTGAGTTGAATTCTGAGTTCTGACAGAAAAGAGGAGGATACGGCTTTTGTTTGTGTCCCTCTGATGGGCAGATTTTTTTTTTATCAAGGAGGACTTTTTTTTAGATAAACTAATACATAGATTCAAAGAATGGCTTTATTTGCGTAAACAGTTATTTCAAAAACACCAAGATTTCTTCGTCGCAGGTTTAAAGGCATCTGACAGAAATAAATTGTGCTATAGTTTCGGAACAATTTTTAAATATGTTTATCTAAATCCTGTTTTTTCGAGAATCGTCATAATATAAAATTTTGGCATCCGGTTTTCTGTTTTTGACTAAAAATTTAAAAATATAAATTGAATTTTTAAATTAAAAATAATAGTTAATAACATAAAATTTTGAAAAAAATTAGTTTAAAATTTTTTTTTCAAAATTTTGAGTTTGAAAATTAATTTTTTTTAAAACTGTTTACTTAAACGACTTAATTTAAAAATTAAATAAAAGAGTAGTTTTCTGGCCGTTGTTTTTAAATAATTTTTTTTCTGATTTAAGTCAAGTTTTTAGAAAATTGCCCCTCCCGCCTAAACGGGGGGAAATAGACCCCTCCTCCCATACAATTTTTTACTTGTCTTAACTCCACATACACGCTCAAGCTTTTTGGTGCATCTTATACCAATCACCCTGTATATAAAGAAAATAAGGCCGTGAGACAGCGTTAAAATAATTGTTAAATTTGATATCTTGTTATTGGGGTGAATAAAAGCTTTTTGTTGTGCCAATTGAATTAAACTTTGTTAACGAAATGGGAATCTCTTTAAAACAGGACCCTAAAAGCTTTTGGCATTTCGTTCACTCGAAAAAAATTCGAATGGCTTCCCAGCAAGTTTTGTATATGAGAAATCTTCGGTACAAAATTCCAGTGATATTGATAATACTCCTTTGTTGACACTCTTGTAAGTGTTGATAAAGATTTTTTTTTATAAAAAAATTTTAAACACCTACCCGCATGTAAATTTTAACACTATACCTGTTTAACAAGATAAGGTCTTACACTTTTTGTCATTATTAAATGACGATTGCTCCTATGGCCCCGACGGTATACCCCCAAAAAAGTGTAGTCGTGTATTAGTGCAGCCCTTGCAATTATTATTTCAGCTTTCTTTAAGATTTGGGAAATTTCCATCATTCTGGAAGAAATCATTTCTCACTCCTATTTTAAAAAAAGGTGACAAATTTGACATCAACAACGTATTTCTAAATTGTCCTGTATTAATATATATGTAAAAGCCTTTTATTCTCTGGTAAGAACATTATATGTAAACAACATGGTTTCGTGCAGAACAGGTCTACTGTTATAAACCTTATTACCTTTTTACATAATTGTTCAAACGCAATTGAAAGTGGTTCTGAAGTTGATTGTATATACACAGATTTTTCTAAAGCATTTGACCAACTCAGCCATAATATTATTGTTTTTAAACTGCAAGCATACGGTTTCCCTACTCTTTTTATATCGTGGATCAAATCCTACCTAGAAAATAGAATTTACCAGGTTAAATTTAGAAATATCCTTTCTAATACTTTCGTTGCCCATTCAGACGTACCCCAGGGAAGCCATTTGGGTCCATTCTTATTTATTCTTGCTATAAATGACGTTTCTTCTTTTAATTGCAGATGATATGAAAATCTATAAACCAATCAAATCTCCCAATGATCATCCTCTTTTGCAGACTAATCTTGATAGTTTCAGTATTTGGTGTAATAAAAATGGGTTAAATAGATTTGGTGTAATAAAAATGGGTTAATCCTATAAAATGCCAAACTATTATTCTCAAAGAAAAAAGTTAAAAGTGATTTTGAATATTGTATAACACAAAATAAAATTAGTCGTGTTTTTAGTTTTAAGACTTAGGAGTTAATTTCAGTGCGAATCTGGAATTCTTTGTATATGTTAACTTTATTGTAAAAACTCTATGCTTGGGTTCATAAAACGGTGGGCAAAAGAATTTAACGATTCGTACGTTATAACATGCCACAATATGAGCTCCGGATACGGCTTTTGCAGATACAATCTTTATATCAACGTAGAGTAAACAATGACTTAATTTTTCTACATCAACTTATCTCTGGACAAATTGATGCATTGTTAGCCTTAATTGGTTTTAACTACCGCGGACGGTCGTACCAACTTCGAAGTTCTGAGCTTTTTAATATCGAACATCATAGAACCAATTATGGCATGCATTAGCCTCTCACGCGGATGAGTAAGTTATGTAACTTGAACAATGGTGTGTTGAATTTTAATTTAAATAAAAGTAATCTAAAAACTATGTTCAGAACCAATACTCCACGATATTAAATGTTTCTGTGTCATTTTGTTTAGTTTTGCCCTTTTATGTATTCATGTTTTATGTGCATGTGTTTTTGATTTTAGGCGTTTTGCTTTCTAAGCTCTGAGCAGACCACGGAGTAGAGCCTGAGCTTTTCGAGGGAACTCTGAGCAGATTACGCTCCGAGCGCTCTGATTTATTTATGAAACACACTTGAGAACTTCACTGTCATATCAATAGAAATCAACTCACAATATAGGCGTTTTTTCTTTTTTAGCTCTGAGCAGAGCACTGAGCGGTCAAAAATAGATCTGTGTTTCTCTTTTAGCTCCTGGCGCTCAAAGCGCAGATTAGGCGTTTTTCTTTTTTAGCTCAAAGCACGGAGTAGATCCTGAGATTGTCTAGTGAGCTCTGGATCAGAGTAAGCTCCGAGCGCTCTGATTTATTTATGTAACACACTTGAAAACTTCATTGTCATATCAATAGAAATCAACTCGTAATCTGTCAAATAACATGAAAACTGCATGAAGTTGACCGCGCTCTTATTCGTGCTCGATCTACTCCATCATTTTATCCTGAGCTCAAAGAACGCTCTCCGTGCAAGCTCTACACAAGAGGCGTTTTTCTTTTTTAGCTCTGAGCAGTTCACTGAGCTGTCAAAAATAGATGTGTTTCTTTTTTAGCTCCGAGCTCTCAGAGCGCTCAGAGCGCTCAGAGCGCTCCACTTGTGTTTCTTTTTTCGATCAGAGCTTGCTCGGAGCGTGCTCTATGAGCTCAGGATAAAATGATCGAGTAGACCGAGCACGAAGTAGAGCGCGGCCAACTTTATGCAGTTTTCATGTTATTTGACAGATTGTGAGTTGATGATTTCTATTGATATGACAATGAAGTGCTCAAGTGTGTTTCATAAATAAATCAGAGCGCTCGGAGCGTACACTGCTCAGAGCTCACTCGACAAGCTCAGATTCTACTCCGTGCTCTGTTCAGAGCTAAAAAAGAAAAACGCCAAAGTTGAGCGCATTGAGCGCTTGGAGCTAAAAAAGAAACACAGATCTATTTTTGACAGCTCAGTGCTCTGCTCAGAGCTAAAAAAGAAAAACGCCTATTGTGATTACTAACAAATAGGTTTGTGTTGTCAAGACTTCTTTCATCTGCTAATACTTGCTTTAAGCTCCATTTGAATAAGATCTGATAGTGTTAAGAAAGAAAAAAAAATCGGCGTAACTGAGTAATATTTGTAGGTTGCTACGTATATCGATTGTGATATTGTTATCCTGTTTAATCAAAAACGCGAGCAAAAACGCATATTTATTTTTAAAATAATGTCAAAAGGAGTTAATATCAAAAAATGTTCTAATCTCTGCAATGTTCAAATGTCTCATGAAATAATATCCATTTAGGCAAATAATAATTTCAATCTGCTAAAATCAACTTTGCATTCAGACTTACTTAATATCAATTTCAATACATTAATGAATGAATGAATAGTCATCGTGTACAATAGTTTCAAATAAAAGTTAATATAGAGATATACATTACCAGCATGTGTGACATATCCAAAAAGGCATGATGTGGAGCACATCCAAATGCAGATATTCCTTAACAACTTCATCATTTCGTTGTGGTTTATGATTTTATAAAGGGTTTATCCTTTTGATGATTTTGTTATTATTTCAAATTTTAATTAAGCATTATTATTGTTTTTGTTGGAATCACTTTGGTTTCCCATTAAAAAGGATAAATTATTCACTGAAATAGAAAAATAATTTTTGTTATACCAGCGCAATGCAGTTTTTTGTTTTGTTTTTGTTATTAAATTTAGCAGAGATATATTATATATATCTACCGTTAAAACGTGCAAAAACTTTGCCATTTTGCTTGTTAGTTTCAAATGAAAGCACACACAGAAATCAGCAAGAACAAGGACCGGCGGCATGAAGATAAATATACAATCTATTATTATTATGTAGGTATCTCTCTCTATACACAATAATGATGGATGAAGAATTTAGTAGACGAGAAACAGAAACGAATTAGGCTGAAAGCAATAGCGGATAAGGACCCAAGGAAACGGAAAGATGTCTCTTTGAAAGGAAACAAAAAAAAACTTGGCAGGAATTCACAAGAACAATCAAATCAAAGATGGAAAGTTGCGAGGGTTGTTTGTATGTATATTTGTTCTTTTTATAAACAGGAGGTATAAACGTAAACACACAAATATAGCCTTTTATATTTGAAGATGTTGCCATATCAACAACGTCATTCTTGTCAACGAAAACAATGACGATGAAGAAGACGATGTCGTTGAATACTTTTAACGTAATCGGTGTAGTCTTCAGGACCAGACATGACTGTTGTAATGTTTGTACCCATATTTTTGTCGAAAGAAGCAAATACAAAATTTATCAGCCATCATTTAGTTAAAAGCTTTTGCTGTTTTTTTTTTTCTAAAAGAAAAGAAGTGCTTGATAGATGAACGATGAGAACGATGAGACATAAAATAGCTATTAATGGATGAGTTTTATTCGAAAGTCATTAAACGTACTCGTTATTTTAAATATATCTATGTATGTTTTATTCCGCAATAAACTCCAGTACCGCTGTAAATAAATAGGGTACATTATTACAGTGCACATGTATATTTAACTCTCAATAAAATAAACTTATTTTTATATTATGAACAAGCTTAGTCAGTTTTAAGAAACAGTCTCATAAGTCAAATTTTCTTGATCGCTTTGTAATTTTGCTTCTCTGAATAGGCCAGTATTTTAATACATTTTCGAACACTGAATAAAATAGAATAAACACCGCAGTGTGCAATGAAATAAGCAAATACCTACATCATTTTAAACAGTTAGTCAAGTTACACAGAAGCAAATGAATCAATTAAGACAGAAATGCAATTTTATTGAAGTGGTGAGGTGAATGGTATATCGTCGGAAATCTTTTCGAAATCTCGCATTACGAAATCTCGCAAATGCATAAACCCACTTTTCATAATCTCGTAATTACAAAATCCTGTTTATTAGGATCTCGCAATTACGAAAACCCCTAAAATAAAATCTCGAAAATTAAAACAGTGAGATTGGAAAATTCAGATTGGAGACTGCAACCCCCCTCCTTGGCCTCACTATAGGATTTAGGGTGAGCGAGAGTTTTGGTGTATCCATGTTTCTTTTGGATTCAGTATTTATTTCGTGGGATTTTAGTTTGCGGGATTTTGGTTGAAAATGGCGAGATTTTTGCGCAATAACAAAACTAATTTTGTTATTGCGAGATTATGAAAAGCGAGTTTTGAATTTGGGAGATTTCGTTTTTCGAGATTTAAAAAAAGACGATATTTCGTTATTCGAAATTTTAAATTACGCGATATTGTAACGCTGCGCTTGTGTCAAATTACAATTTTTTTTTTAAATATCAATCTCGCGAAGAAGTATAGAAATGATCTTTGTGTTTTGGCAATTCACCACTTTGTTTTTTTGTAAATTACAACTAAAAAGTGCCATTTCTGAATTCGCTACTAGAGTTTTTGATTTGATCTCTCTGTTGTTGTAAATTACAATCTGAAAATGACAATAAGAGCTATTTTATAAGGATGAAAATTAAATTGATTGATTGAGGTATCAATTTGCGTTCTTAACGCTTGCAATTTATTACTTTTCCTCAAATTTTAAAAAGCAAATTATTTTATAAATTCACTAAACTGGAAAGTTTGTAAATAAGGGCTAGTTAGACATCCTCGAATAGATGGCAAAATAGAATGAAATGACCTGATGGATGGGCTTGTTAAGAGGTCAACCCTTCGCGTTTCGGAAAAATACCATTTCCGGCTGCGAGCCGTAAGAACATAATAAAATCGAATTTTTAGTGACCTTTGTATCGTAAAAGATATACATATAATTGTTTTTTGTGGGCTAAAGTTCGATTGTAATAAAAAGGTAAAAGATAAAGAATCGTATTTCTGGACAAAGGTCTGATTTAAATAGCGGAGCTTCTCATAAAACGGCATTAAATCAGCGTTGCATAGAAGAGAAACATACACCGGACTTAGAGAATGTTGAAATTCTTCAAACGGAACAACATTATTCTAAACGAATGTTGCTACAAAAGTAGGATCAAAAGTAGGTGATTGTGTAGTACTGTGTAATGGGAAATTTTAATTGTCGTCAGTATTTTTCTTTTAAATAATTAGTTTAAAAATGTTTGATTTAACTATTGATTTTGTTTTTTAGTTACTGTTAAATTGATGTCTAACTATATTTAATTTCAATTTAATATTCTTTGTTTCTTGATAATTGTTGTTAGTCACATTTTGAAAAAATGATTATAAAAAATTGTATACTATAATAGTTTTATTTTGTTTCTTTTTGTTAGACATGAATAAAGCCCTGATGAAGAGTACAAACATACTCGAAACGTTGCAATGAATAAAAAACATCTTTTTATTACAATCGACTTATAGCCCACAAAAAAACAATTACGTAAGAACATAATATCAGAAAAACAAACAATCAAAAATATGAACGGGACTCATCAATAAACTGAACCAGAGCAGGGACATGCCAGTATCGTAGAAATCATTACATATACTATTGCAAATAAAGTTGAACAAAACATGCAGATAGATTACGCGTACCCAACACATTTGTTGCCATAGAAGCCACCACAGATATCTAATATATTTTTGTTGATGAAGAAATCTCGAAAACCACGGGACTCGTCAATAAACTGAACCAGAGCAGGGACATGCCAGTATCGTAGAAATCATTACATATACTATTGCAAATAAAGTTGAACAAAGCATGCAGATAGATTACGCGTACCCAACACATTTGTTGCCATAGAAGCCACCACAGATATCTAATATATTTTTGTTGATGAAGAAATCTCGAAAACCACAGGCTTGGTATAAGCAGATGCTGCTTTAACTTTTTATCTTTCTACTTCTATAGACTTTATCTAAAGTTACAAACACTAAAATCTCCTAGATTGACCTTATAATATGTGGTTGCAAGTACCCGTTACAAACTACTCTGACAAATAAATTTTTAAAGAGCCAAATCACTTTTCAAACATAATAGGAATAGTTTAGAAATATGCTTGGATAACATCAGCAGATTATTTCCGTTTAAGAAATTAAAAAAACACATTATGTCACATGGATGGACATGAGTTATGATATCTTAACAACCAGCGCTTATTAGGTTTTTAAGAACAAAAGTTCCTTAAACCGCCATTACTACTTATACCTATATTTTAACCTTGCTATTTTTAATAAAACTTTTGCAAGCATAAGGAATCAATATGCTTCCTGTGCTGTGGTTTTAAAATCTGACCTTTTTCGTCTTATGATGTTCCTATATACTTTTACAAAAAAGAAACATCCTGTCCCACACGTGTTTTCTACATATATCCTTTAAATATGACTGAGCTCTTTGTTAAGTTTCTTTTACAGAAAAAGTTTTCTCTTGGGAAAGGGGCTAAGTTCATATATTCGTTCAACAATATTACAGAAAAGGCCCATTAGAAATAATACTTAGGAGAAAAGTCTACAAATTTGTTCGATGTTAAAAGAAGAAAAATTCTTATGCGGGAATGAAAGAAAAACTCATAAGCCGGATATGATTGAGGACTTAACAGGCTTTTGCTTTTTATCTGACTACATTATGAATTTATCGTTATGGTCATTTCATCTCTTTTTCAAGCTCAACAGAGTTTCTTATCGATGATAGTAATAATGTCAGAGGAAAGGTGAAACTAAATAAATTTATGAAGTTCATAAAAGCAACCATGATAATCGGAGAAAGAAAAAAAAAATAAGAGGATGGACCAAAAAGGATTTAAATGAAACCTTTTACTGATAGGTTTATCTATGGATACAATCTTTTGTGCTTTATTATTTTCTTTATTTACATACTTACACACAGAGAAAATGTACCATCATTATTAAATAGATACTAATGGGCAGTTTCTTCAAACACTTTTAAATATTTATTGAGTTTTTAAATCTTAAAATGGCATTTTTCACCAACCACTTTTAGTTTTAAAAGAGCCAATAAACTAAAGTCCCATTTTGTTCCAAATAAATTTTAAAGGCGTCTTAAAATTGCAAGACAAAGAGAACGTGGAAATTTTCCGATTAATATGCTCTCATCTCGCTTGCTCTAATGAAAAAGACCCATTGTGTGGTGAATAAAAATCCGAGGTTGGCATTAAGTTTCCTCATTTTCAAAAAATCACCTCCTAATGTTGGTGATCACCATTTTAAGTTAAAATGCCAATAAATTCTATTACTCCGCTAACTAAAATGCTTTTAGGTGTGTTTTGGTGAAACTGGGCATAAGTCAAGGAAAATAAGACAAAAAATAGGCAAACGTATTATCATTTATTTTGATGTCTTGAGAAAATCTTAATGTACCCGATATTTGGACTGGGGCTAAATTCAGTCAAAATTCAGTTTTTTGTAAATTTCTTGAAAACTATGTAATTCTTTAGAAGGTCCTACAGGTGGGGAACTTTCTAAAAATTGGCTTAAATCAGAAGCAAAATATTAAAAAACAATGCCCAGCTACATCATTTGAAAAGGAAGAAATCTCTTCTTTTATATTGTTTTTAAATAAAGTTATTTTAGTGAATAGTTTTGAATAATTTTATTTGAAACTCAAAATTTTAGACAAAAAATTTTGTTTTTTTTTAATTTTTAATGAATTTTTTTCTAATTGTACGTAATTAAGTACCTACCTACTATTTTCATTTCAAAAATTAAATGCTCTAATTATTTTGTAGTCAAAAATAGAAAACCGGATACTTAAAGTGACTAGTACTTTTTGAGAAAATTCAATTAAAGCATTAAATTTTGGAAACGAAAATATATACCAAAATTTAGAAAAAAATTCAAAATTTTGAGTATAAAAATTAATTTTTCAAAAATTATTCATTAAAATAATTTCTTATTTAAAAGTTGTTACTTTTATAAACTTAAAAAGAAAATAAAAGCAGACATTTCTGTCTTTTCAAAATAATTTAGCATAACATTGTATAAGTATTACCATTGAGTTTATACATATAGAGGAATCAAGATGGTTTCAAACTCACCGATCATACTCACAAACTAACTAAATGAGCATATCGAGTTAACGCCCTGATTTCCTGTAACGAAAATAACTCATATCGAACCGAAAAAAATTCTTTCGATACATTTGTATTTGGTTTTTTTTATTTCTCTTGCCTTTTAACTCAAGAATAATTGGTACAAGAGTAAGAAAATAAGTACACGACTGGGTCGTACGAAAAAGAAAATCCTTGGAGCCATTTTCAAGAAAATTAAATCTCTTTATAACGGTGCTTGCTTATTAACGGTACTTGCTTTATGTACCGTTAATTTTTTTAGCTAAAAAAAAACTTCTTTTTCTCCTCTAAGGAATGGTCTACAAACCCTGTGTTCCAAATTTTAATCTGACTGACAGACAGACAGAATTTCCAGACCCACTTCTTACGACTTCTTTCATATAGTAATGTCATATTTGATTGTAATCTCAAAATTTTTGCGCGAATGCATAACTTGCCTTATAGTACCTAACAAGTAAAAAAAATCATAATGGACGGCCGGGGGTTTATTCCCCCCAGCATAACCGGGAGGGGCAATTTTCAAAAAAAAAGACTGAAAAAAGGAAAAAAAAAATAAATAAAATTATAAATAATTTTTTTTTAAATATTATGTAATTAAACATAATTTTTGTTTTTAAATTTCAATGCTCTTGCTTATTTTTAGTCAAAAACAAAAAAACCGGATGCCTTGTAATTTTTGAAAAAAAAACTAAAATTAACGGGAACTAACCACACCTTTTGAGACATTTTAATATTTAGTTGAAAAATAATTTTTTCAAGAACTGTTTTATAAAAAATCTTTATTTAAACAGAAAACAAAAGAAGAGATTTCTGGCTTTACAAAAAGGTATAACATGTCATTGTAGGCGTTCCGATCATTTTGCAATCATGTTTTTCTTTTTTCAGTAATTTTTTTTTTACTGCCTCTCCCGGTTAAGCTGGGGGAAACACCCCCCCCCCTCCCCATTGTGATTTTTTTCTCATCTTGACACAATCTATTAGCTTTACTTGTTTTTACAAATTATGTTAACAATAAAATATATAGAATTACTGTACAGTGCAAACCTACTTTTACTGTAGGGGTCAAAATACCCCAAAAATAGATCACCTGTATCTCCGTCAATATTAGGCCTACAGATCTGGTTCAGCAACCAAAAATTTAATGGTCTTAAACTTTGTTATGCAATGTAGTACACAAAATGTGCTTAGTTTAAGAAATATAAGCGAAAAACTGAAAAAAGGCGGAAAAATTAGGGGTTTTTCGACACACTGTTTTTAACTATTTCACTAGTTTATCACTTTAAGAACTTTTAACTGAAAAGCTATTAGGACCCATTAACAAAAAGTAATGGCCTTTTATAAAGTTAAAATAAAAACAATTGAAATTTGCTTATGGGTCTTTATTGTAATCACAATGGATGAGAAAAGTGCATTTTTATCCTCAAGATAGTTTTCCTTAGATGACATGCTAAATGCACAAAGTTATATCTCTAGAATATTTGAAGGAGGCGAGAAGTGGTGTAATACACGGTTACCTATGTATGTACATACTACATCCGAAAAAAATGTTATTCAATAAAATACAGGGAAAACCACGTAAAAAACACAAAACGCCAAACTCTATACTATACCCAAAAAACAGATTTTGTAACAATTTAATACTTTTCTCAAAATTGATTGATTGTACGATAAAAACAGTTAAGAATTTGTTTGTAGTTAAAAACCTACCTATGTACATATGTAGCTACAATTTGCACCTTAATATTTTTGTCAAAAAGTCCATAGTTTCCAATAAATTTGCCCAAAATGTACGGTTAGTATACAATAAGGGATTTTCTGAAGACATCAAAATAAAGGTCACAGACAAAATTTAATTTTGTTGGAACTTTTGCGTAGCTTAACTTTTTTTTTGTCTAATTTAAGGAATCTTCTTGACAATTATTATTTCACAGCTTCACAAACGATCAAAAATAATTTCTAAAAGTAGAGGTACGAGTCTAAAAATAAAATACAAATTCCTGCGAATCTCACGAGTTTTTACTGACACTTGGACGGAGATTAAAAAATAATTTTGTTTATTACATCTCGGAAAAAATCAAGGCAATCCTATCTATAGAAATTAATGTTAAAAAGACACTTTTAACACAAAACATAAGTACGCACGCGAATTCAAAATTGCAGTCTGAAAAGCCATGTATGAATCCATAAACAGTCTGAAAACAGTTCACAATAAATTCTATCTAAGTGAAAAAAAGGTAAAGTCGATTCCCTCTATATGTTCATCTTACTCAAGCTTTTTCGCCATACCTTTGCATGTACATTCCCAAACAAAAAATAAACCCTCTGACTGAAATTTTTCTAAAAATCCCTCTAATTCGAACTACATAGTTCGTAAAAATTCGATTTAGTCTTTTTGTATTTCTTTCCAGTAAATTTTTATATTTATAGACCACACATAGAATAAAGCCCTTCACTAAAACGTTGCTCAATTCTTTTTTAAGGCTCTTAAGATAGATTGTTTTATTTTTATTTTCTATTTCTTATCCCGATTAGGACAGAAATCAATCGAAGTTAAACGTTCTGCTTCGCCAAAAAAAACGTCATAAATGAAAATAACTTCCCTGCCAAGTAAGCACTTGAAACTTTTAGAATTGATTTATTGTAACTTCAAGGGAAACTTTCTTCTCTTTTTACAGAAGAAAAAAAGATCAGGTGAATTTTTCTTCAATTCACAAAATTCCTTTTAACCATTTTTTTTTTTTACTTTTTCATCCATAAAATTCAATTAAAAGTAAAAATGAAAAGTAAATAAAAAAAAGCGCCCAATCGCAGACTGTGTTAATCCAAATGAATGATTTTCTTTTTTTTTTAATTATAAAAACAAATACGCACAGGGGAAGTATACCGACATCGGGGAAGAAGGAAAACAGTCTACACAGATACTTTTACAGCAACACTAGGGGATAAAGGTTTTACAACGACCGACGTATCCTTGTTTGTCTCTTGTTCCATTCAATAAAAAAAAAAACTCTTGAATTCGAATCAAAAGAGAAAGAGTAAAAGCAAAAAAAAATATTGATGTAGCTTCAGTTGTGGGATATGTTATGTTGTTGAAGGACCGTCTAGCTTGCATCACAACTGGCTGAAACCTTTTGCACGAGATAACAAAATACACACATATTATTAAAGTACAAATTGTACTCACACACACAAACAAAATTACATATCTTTTCACTTTGTCAAACCGACACAAAAAAAATCAATCAATTTCATTCAATTTCACTTTGATTGACTGACAGAGTCCTATTGAGGACTAGGACACAACAACAAGTGTTATCCAAGAGTAATGTGAACCGATGCGGTACTGAATTTGATTAAAATCGTCAACCACTCCACAAGAATTCAATTATCAGAGTGGGAGGCCGGAAACGTTTTTGTGCAACCCGAATCACTATTGACAACTTTTGAACGATTTATGCACACCGAACGAACAAAAGACAAACCACGACAACGTTGGTCCTTTTTTCGATGAACGACTGGAACAGCAAAAAAAAACTTAAAAACACCGATCGACTCTCAAGTTAAATAATCAAAGTTAAATATTCAAAGTGTAACAATGTTGCCGATATATACTGCCCGAAGGACTAGAACACGGACCGATTTATTTTGTATCCTTTTTTTTCAATTTCATCCGCAACAGAATTAACGCCAACAACGGTACAATGTCAACTGCAGGCTACAAGTTGAATTTGTTTCCTATGTGCGAAAATTTACACTTACCTGAGAGGAGTTGGATCTTGGATGTTGTGATGAATCTGCAGGATGTGTGCGGATGTCTTCATTGGGATAAGAAACCAAATGTGGATGCTGTATCTGTGGACCACAACAAGCATGCGCTAAATTCACTCATTGAGAAAAACAAAATGTTAAGTATACACCGTAGGAGTCCAATAAGCACATTTCAATATTTACTCCGAAAATAAGTTTATAAGATCTTTTGTTGTATAGTAAAATAAATATTCATTAGATTAGACCACAAATAAAATAATGTGATAGAAGCGCGGGTCAAGAAAATGAGAACTTGTAAAAAACACAGTCAACTTGTAGCAAATATAATAGTAAGTAAGAATTGCCAAAGAAGATTTATTGATCTTAGGATCTTTTTTAATAGGATCTGACGATCTGCCAGTACGCACCTTAAAATACATTAGTTGTTAATGGGAATGGCTAAATATAATGAAATCGAAATTATGAGCAGTAAAAATCAAATGCCTTGATCGAAACAGTTTACACAATTTAAAACTGTTGTTGTGATGGAGTTTTTTATTTTATTTAAGACAGAATTCAATTGGGATTGAGAAACGCTATCATGGGTTAGTTTAATTTGTTTGGGAAACAAGAATGGCGGTCTTTATACCATAAATTCAGTTAAAGCTGATATTGAGGTGATTGGTATAAGATGCAAAAAGGTTGAGCGTTTAGGTGGGGTTAAGACAAGAAAAAAATCGTACGGTAGGGGGTCTATTTCCCTCCGTTTAGGCGGGAGGGGCAATTTTCTAAAAAGTTGACTTAAATCAGAAAAAAAAATTATTTAAAAACAACGGTGAATGATACAAAGCCTTGTTATATCTTTTTGGTAAGCCAGAAATCTATTCTTTTATTTTATTTTAAAATTAAGTTGTTTAAGTCAACAGTTTTAAAAAAAATTAATTTTCAAACTCAAAATTTAAAAAAAAATAAAAAAAAAAAATTTTAAACTAATTTTTTTCAAAATTGTATGTAATTAACTATTATTTTTATTTTCAAAATTCAATGCTCTTATTAATTTTTAGTCAAAAACAGAAAACCGTATGGTAAAATGTATCTTAGTTTTTGAGAAATTAAGAAAAACTAGAAGTATTTTTTTTCCAAGAAAAACACTTTTTTTTTTGGTTTTCCCAAATTTGACCTGCTCAGGTCAATTATTAATTAGGGAATTATCCCTTTTTTATTTTTTATTACATACCATCGGATTTTAATCAAGTAATAAAAAAAAACGAATTAACTTTTTACTTTACTTACTAGTTTTACTTTTAATTTTTTTTAATTTCTCAAAAACTAAGATACATTTTGGCATCCGGTTTTCTGTTTTTGACTAAAAATTAATAAGAGCATTGAATTTTGAAAATAAAAATAATAGTTAATTACATTAAATTTTAAAAAAAAATTAGTTTAAACATTTTGTTTTTTAATTTTTTTTTTCAAAATTTTGAGTTTAAAAATTAATTTTTTTAAAACTGTTCACTTAAACAACTTAATTTAAAAATTAAATAAAAGACTTTCCAAAAAAATATAACAAGGCTGTATCATTCACCGTTGTTTTTAAATAATTTTTTATCTGAATTAAGTCAATGTTTTAGAAAATTGCCCCTCCCGCCTAAACGGGGGGAAATAGACCCCCCTCCCATACGATTTTTGTCTTAACTCCACCTACACGCTCAAGCTTGATCAAAGTTAAGGTCGTAGTACACAATTTTTACAGACAACCTTTCTTTCATATAAAAAGACATGGTAATTCATAACACAACTGAGTGTATAATGTGTGTGCAATTTTGTGTGAGTTTTCTATTAGTTGGTTGCAACACTGTTTTTCTTTTTTTTTTTTTTTTACAATTTTTAGTTTTTACTTGGGATTAAAGGTTTTATAAAGCAAGCTATGCCCTCGTGAAAAAAGTTTTGAGATTACAGTCAAACATGACATTACGATTATAGGCGAAAAAAGCAGTTTTGTCAATTCTGTCTATCTCTGTCTGGAACCTGGATGTATCGGCAGTTACAGCCTTAACGGATTAGACGATTTCTTTCAAACTTGACGTAAGAAAAATACGATCGATTTTAATACAATTTTATGAGAGTGAATTTTTATTAACCGTAATGTCTTTCATCTGATTTTTTTTTTTCTCGAAGAAGCATAGGTATTCACGGAACTTGCCATAGAAACGTTCTTTAATACCGATTATCTTTTAAACGACTGCACCGATTTTAACAAAAATTGTATTAACTAAAATTTCTGCTAACTTTGATTAACAATGCAACCAAAAATTTGTGAAAAGTGTTTTGTGAAATTTTTTTTTAACTTCATATTTTCTCGAAAAAATACGATAAATTTTGATGAGATTTCGTTGTCAACGGTGACATTTTTTATCGGATACAATAATTCGAAAAAAAAACTTTTAAACGGTACTTCCCATTGAACCGGGTTTTTTATACTGAACATCTTTTAAACTTACTGGTCGATTTTGACGAAGTGTGATATTTACTTTTTTTTTACTCAAATTCAGAAAATATTTGTGAAAAGTGTTTTCTGAATTTTTTTTTTAACTTCATATTTTCTTGAAAAAATACTATAAATTTTGATGAGATTTTTTTTTGTTGTCAACGGTGATATTTTTTATCTTTAAAACTTTTAAACGGTACTACCCATTGAACCGGGTTTTTTATACTGAACAACTTTTAAACTTGCTGGCCGATTTTGACGAAGTTTGATATTTACTTTTTTTTTACTAAAATACAGAAAATATTTTTTCAAAAAAACTGATAAAACTTCCCAGTCTTTAGCACGAAGGTAACTTCCACAAGAGTAAGTTCAAGCGACCCAGTCGTGCCCTTTATTTTATTTGAATTTAAATTGTTGTTTTATAGATTAGTTGGAAGAGACAAAATGTGTTCCTGAAAAAACTCGTATCTATGGCGTTATAGTTCGACCCACTAACTACTAGGTCAGGTAGTCTTTTAAAAGTATCCAAACAAGGTTAGTCGCTATTTTGAAAAAATGCTCTCAAATAACTAAAGAATGAATTATCGTGTGTTAAAACACGTTCCCTGTCCAATGTATTTCTTCTGCACACATTATAAAATTTGTACCTGGTTCTCAACGGGGTGTACAAATTTAATTTTGTATGGGGACATTTCATATTAATTTTCGATAAAAGTTTATTTTTTTTTAAATCTGAACAAAATCAGGCCTATTCTGTTAAACGACCGAGGCACGGGGGGAACGATTAGTCGAAAATCAACAATTTTGGTTCTACTATTCGAAGGGAAACATAGTCAGTAAGAAACTCAGTTCGCCATTCTCTTAAACAAGCCAATCAATCAGCAACACATACTTTTAAAAAAAACTACACACACTTAAAATAAAAGGCACGACTGACCGCACAAACTTGGTCTTGTGGCAAGTTACCAAGAGCTTAAAAGAACCTTCCACGAAATTATTTTGTATGAATTATTTCAAATTATTGATAAGAAATAAAAAAACGACCAGTTTTTGAAAAAATCAATTTTTTTCAAAAAACTTTTTTAAAACATTTTTATGAAAAATTTTGAGTATGCCAATTTTAGCAAATTAATAATGTTCATGAGAAAACAAAATTTTAAAAAAGAAAATTCTTTTTTAGAAAAGTTATTATTTATGAAATAAAATTTGGTAATAATCCGCAGCGTGGTTAACAAAAAAGTCAAAATTACCGTTAAGAATGTTTTTTAAGAATAACTGTCTAATTTAAACCGTCTAAAAGGCATTTGATGCTGTAGCACTTATGTCAAGTTTAATCAAAACCGTTAGAGCCGTTTTCGAGAAACCAAGCTACAAGTGCTTACGAAAGACTGACGGACTGACAGACAGACACACGGACAGAATTTCCAGACCCACTTTTTTCGCCTTTTATAGTACCTAATCGCAAGTAAAAATCGTCTTGTTTTCATTTGCTTCCTTGCACTTTAAAAGTTTTTGGAAAAATAAGGCTGCATACGTGCATTTGACTGATAAAAATCAAAACTTTTGTTTTTTGCATGATGACAGATTATATGTGTTCGATGACTGACCATGTAAGATTTGCTTTAGCAATATGCGACCTTTCAACGTGTATGTAGATAAAGTTACAAATGAGAAGTTTAGTGATTCAACATCAGCAGAGAAATTCAGTGGACGTCTTTGTAATAGGACCTCAGACCTTGAATCTTTGGTTTAAGATATTTTAAGTCTAATCCACAAACAATGCAGACCTTACGCCTTGTGATATTGTTACCATTGAACAAAAGCTCAAGCGTTTTCGATGTTTTAAGCGACCGATTGTTTAAACCCTAAAAATCCGCAGTCAAACTCAATTTTTTTGTTTAAATTTTTGCATTTTTATGAGTCGAAACCATATTGCTGCCTTATGCAACAATGTTGGCTACCTTTTGCTATTGTTGGTTACCTTTTTTGCAATTGGCACAAGAGGTAAGCAACCAGGAACAAAGTTGAACCACACCAGGCAAGTGTGCTATTTGCCTTCTACATTTAGTCTACACCCCGTGGTGGACCATTGCATCAACAAACATGTCTCTCCAGACACTTCTAACTTGAACTGATCACCTACAGTTTCGCACAGCAAGTTTTTTTTCAAATTTTCATATGGTCCCGCTACTACCATAGGACTTTCCCTCATGGTAAATCCCACTGAGGTGATTGCATTGTTGTTCATTCGCTCTACATGCCCACAACAATCAGAGCCGTTGAATAGGTATCTTTCTGGTTACATAGTGCTTCATAAACTCAAATTTAATGTGATATTACAATTAAGTTATTTGTTCTTTTAATATCTGTTTATATATTTTTAAAGTTCTGAACGATTTATCTAAACAAGACAACCGATCAAAAAGAAGAAAGCATTCTAATTTATTATTCTACGGCAATGTGAATTACCTGATTATTATAGACTCTTGAGTACAGAATTTTAACGCATAGCAATATAATTAGGATATTCTTTTAGGAAAAGCAAAACCAGGATATTGTTCAAAGAATAATCTAATAAATAAGTTTTCAAAAGGGAAACTCTTCAAAATATTTAACTTCAATTACTTTAATAAATGCAAACGATTTCTTATGAAAATGAAAACAATGTATCCTATGCCATCATTTCCACAACAACTTAATTGGAACTTTATCAACTTTTTCCACTAATTTCATTGTCTCCTTGGATACGAATTCATGTATACTGCTGGCATCTTCTTTGGCATTAACTTCGATCCAGTAGCTTTGTTCTGTTTTGTAAATTTCGTTAAACACCTGCGAGACTTTATTTTGGAACTCTTTCTTTTCGTATCTAGAAGAATAATTTAGAATCAAAATCTACTCAAAAACTTGCAAAATAATTTGTTTAACCTCTCCTCTCCGAAATTGCCTCTGCTTGCTAGAGTATCAACATCTGTTCTTAAGTAAAAAACCTTATCAGGTCTGATGAGTCCACGTTCTGGCGCCTGACACCAATCGAAACTTAAACCTAAAACCAGAAATTCAATCACAAATTCAAAACATTTAAAGGTTTATGAGGATTTCTTACCTTTAGCTGTGCTATAGGCCACTCCCGAGTATGAATACCTATCAACGACCAGAGTTGTACCTTCGTTGATATGTTTTTTCATATCATTTTGGACTTCCCAGCGATTCATAGCGAACAAAAGATGTATGCTTTCGTCAGCCATCTCTTGCTTGTTAGTTAAGTAGGCATTTATCAAACAACCACTGGGTGACTGTCTATTAGGAAAAGCCATGTGTTTAACTGGTATATTATTAGTTTTTAAATACTCAACTTAAGAAATAAAACAAAAGGTAAATATTACTAAATATCAACGTGCAAAGCGATGCAATGCAACAAACCAAGTAAGGAACTTTGGGTTGACTTTCCACATCTATCGCATCCTTCGAAAACAATTAAGGCTCCACGGCAAGTTGAATTATTTGATGGTGCCATGGTTAGTTTATGTGAATTAATTTCAATTTTATTAAATAGGTTTTTCTGAAATAGACCGAATTTCCGCCAAAACAACATTTGCAACCTGTCACCTGTCACTTCGTCAAAGGGCTTTTTAGGTAACAACGATATATCTCTTTCTCGTTCTCACGGAATTGTCAAAATAAGCAGTATACAATAGGGAGTTTTACCATCTTGTCAAAGCTCACACTATGATGAAGACAGGTTGAAATATGTATCGCGCTTTTTTCAAACTGTCAAACTCAAGATCTTGAAAATGCGGTATTCTTTTTTGTGTGAAATTTGTGATTTCCGTGGCTTAAAAATTTATTTTAATTAGCAAAACCAACAATTTTCACAATTTTCGCGCATCTTTAAAATTCCCGCTTTTGTTTTCAATCAATTTTTCAACAATGATAAAAAAAAATCAGCTGTTCATCATACTGCTGTTTTTGACAATTCTGTGAGAACGAGAAAGAGATATATCGTTGTTACCTAAAAAGCCCTATAGGGAGTTTTACCATCTTGTCAAAGCTCACACTATGATGAAGACAGATTGAAATATGTATCGCGCTTTTTTCAAACTGTCAAACTCAAGATCTTGAAGAAAACAATTTGGAAATAATTTTTAAATGCGGTATTCTTTTTTGTGTGAAATTTGTGATTTCCGTGGCTTAAAAATTTATTTTAATTAGCAAAACCAACAATTTTCACAATTTTCGCGCACAAATCTTTAAAATTCCCGCTTTTGTTTTCAATCAATTTTTCAACAATGATAAAAAAAAAATCTGCTGTTCATCATACTGCTGTTTTTGACAATTCTGTGAGAACGAGAAAGAGATATATCGTTGTTACCTAAAAAGCCCTATAGGGAGTTTTACCATCTTGTCAAAGCTCACACTATGATGAAGACAGATTGAAATATGTATCGCGCTTTTTTCAAACTGTCAAACTCAAGATCTTGAAGAAAACAATTTGGAAATAATTTTTAAATGCGGTATTCTTTTTTGTGTGAAATTTGTGATTTCCGTGGCTTAAAAATTTATTTTAATTAGCAAAACCAACAATTTTCACAATTTTCGCGCACAAATCTTTAAAATTCCCGCTTTTGTTTTCAATCAATTTTTCAACAATGATAAAAAAAAAATCAGCTCTTCATCATACTGCTGTTTTTGACAATTCTGTGAGAACGAGAAAGAGATATATCGTTGTTACCTAAAAAGCCCTATATGAATTTTTTTTATCATTGTTGACAAATTGATTGAAAACAAAAGCGGGAATTTTAAAGACTTGTGCGCGAAAATTGTGAAGAAAAAACTAAAGGAATAAAACTAAATTATCAATTGTTGGAAACGGGAGCCACGGAAAACACAAATTTCACACAAAAAAGAATACTGCATTTAAAAATTATTTCCAAATTGCTTACTGTAAGATCTTGAGTTTGACAGTTTGAAAAAAGCGCGATACATATTTCAATCTGTCATCTGTATAGGGAGTTTTACCATCTTGTCAAATCTCACACTATGCCGAAGACAGATTGAAATATGTATCGCGCTTTTTCCAAACTGTCAAACTCAAGACCTTGCAGAAAACAATTTGGAAATAATTTTTAAATGCGGTATTCTTTTTGTGTGAAATTTGTGATTTCCGTGGCTTAGAAATTTATTTTAATTAGCAAAACCAACAATTTTCACAATTTTCGCGCACAAATCTTTAAAATTCCCGCTTTTGTTTTCGTTCAATTTGTCAACATTGATATAAGAAAAATCAGCTGTTCGGCATACTGCTGTTTTTGACAATTCTGTGAGAACAAGAAAGAGATATATCGTTGTTACCTAAAAAGCCCTATAGTGTGAGCTGTCATTTTTTCTTTTGACAAGATGGTAAAATTCCCTATAGGCTTTTTAGATAACAACGATATATCTCTTTCTCGTCCTCACAGAATTGTCAAAAACAGCAGTATACAGAACAGCTGAATTTTTTTTTATCATTGTTGACAAATTGATTGAAAACAAAAGCGGGAATTTTAAAGACTTGTGCGCGAAAATTGTGAAAATTGTGTAGTAATTTTAAGAAATGAAAAGAAAATATAAACATTGAGAGAATTTGTCTTTAAACTTATATATATATTCTTATTCTTCCAATATTGGAAGAAAAAACTAAAGGAATAAAACTAAAATATTTACGAGATAAAAAAATACGGTAACCATTTTTATATCGTTTGTGCTGGGTGGTGCCAAGTCTGTTCCAATTTAATCTACATTGCCGATAGAAGTTGTTGATTGTGTACTGTTTACATGGGATGTTTTAGCTAGCTGGATTAAGGGCAACTTGTACTTCTCCGTCTCCTCCCGTAGACAAACAATTTTACACGCGCTCTTCTATACGTGAATACGTGCTAAATGCAAAATTGTAAGGATGTATTAGCCGTGATTTTTTGCAAGTTCATATAGACTTGTGTGAAAAAAACGACAACAGTCGTAATACAACAACGCATGTAAATACAACAACAACATATTAAGTCCATATAGACTTAGCCAATTCTCGATAATTATCGAGAATTGTCACATAATTCTATATGGACTTGCAAGAAAACACGGCTTAAGATATCTAAAAGAAGCAGCAATTAAAAACGATAAATTTAAATGGAAAACAACGAAAACAAAGAATACATCTGGATTTAAGTTTTAAACTACTGAATATTGCCTTTATTTTGAAGTTAACTAATTTATGGATTAAGAAATTCTCACACTCAACGTAAAGGCAATATGGGCCCTACTAACAATCAAATTTAGTAACAGCTTAAATAAAAAAGCTCCAACTTTACGAAAATTTCGGTGTAAATTTTGTCTAAAGTGTGGAGATTTTATTTAACTGTTACTTAATTTGATTATTAGTAAAGCGATCCTTACACGGTCAGTCAAAGGACATCAGTCATCTACACATATAATCAGTCATAAGGCAAAACCAAAAGGGTTTTGAATTTTCGTCAAACAAATGCACGCATACATACTTATTTTTACAAAAACCTTACAAATTGATCTCAAAAGACTGACCGTGTAAAGGTCGCTTAAGGCCCAATAATTGGTTTAATTGATGGTTGGTTTTAGAACATATTTGTTATTCATAAATTAGTTTTCTTGAAAATAAGACAAAATTACAATTATTTTTTTATAAATAAGGCAGGTAGGTTTTCGGTACGTAACTCTTTTGGTATCTTTTCTGTAAAAAATATTTTACCATCTCGCTTAGTTCCTTTTTGATTTATTTAATTGTACATTTTAAAACTAATAAATCAGTACTACAACTACCAAATTTTCTAGGTGTATAATCGTGGTTTCAGTTTTTAATCCACTGATTTCGGTGGATTAGCTATGAAAATCGGTGAGGAATGTGTTATTCTTACTTTCCCTGTTTTTGTATTTATCGCACTGTCACGCGTCGTCGGCCCGTGCTCTGTTTGACAGAGCCTTAAAAGACATTTTTCTTATTTATTTCTGATCGGAGTCTGAGTTGTCTAAAAAAAGGTATATTTTTTTTATAACTTCAGAGCGTTTACTGCACAACTTTTTTGTATGTTCCTTTTATAGTTTAGGAACTATTCGGCACATAATTAGAGGCCTCTTTTTGAGCTTATTATAATTAAATCAACTATTCTGCGTGAAAGTTGAACAAAACAAAATTGATGTGACATTTGACAGAAGAAATATGGCGAATTGCTGAATTTCGTAATTTACCATTGGTTTGAATCTACGATTCTTCTTCATTTTTATTTTGAACAATGTTCATTTTTGATACCCACCGGTCCATGTTTTAATATATGGATTTTTGTTCACTTCTTTCTCTTTCTCTACACATACGTGAAAAATTGACACGCACGAGAAACAATGATCAATTTTAAAACCTGAAAATTAAAAATTAAAAAAGAGAAAAACGTTTCTTCAAAACAAAATGTAAGCGTGTACTTAAGGATAATGTAGTGCATCGAATTACAGTCTGAGCGACTCCTCAAGTTCGAAAAACACAAAAAAGACTCTATCAGAACTACCTTATCTACCAGTCTGCTGTCCCAAACACTACGGGAAATATGTTAAAAAATCCATTGCGGATTATTTGTACCGAGAGAAATTTCAATTTTCCATCGTGAAAATTTCATTTATATTGATAACATTTATGTGCTAAAATATATTAAAAAATTGTTTTTAAAACTAAATAACGTGAAAATCATTATATAATATATTGAAACCTCATATTCCATGTAAATTAAAGAATTTGAAAATCTCGACCACAGTGCTAGTGTTTTTTTTCCAACTCGATCTCTGTCGGTCCACACTTTTTGCCAATTTTTTTTTTTTGTCCCAAAAGGGAACAATTATAGAGCAGCACAAACATACTAACTAAACAGTGAAAAATAGCAAATGCCAAAGTGAAAGGCAAGATACAACAAAAAAAATAATTCGCCGTGTGAAAAAAGGATTCTATCAAAAATCCGTCGGGAAAATTTTATTTTTTATTTTGTAAAGCTTTCTGTATGAATTATTGAAATAAAATTACGTTTCGCATCAAAATGTGGACTCGTATAGTTTATCAAAAGTCAAAAACACTGTGAAATTTGTAATTGTTAAAAGAATTTGTGTATTTTCGTCGGTTTTTGTTGTCGTCGTTCTCCATCTCGTCGTGGTTGTTGGAATTATTTTGTCGGTGTCCACCTCATGCCCTTGTCATCGAATTCCAATTCAAGGCGCTCCTCCAGCCTCGTTGAAGCTAATTGTATCATACATAGGTAGATAAATATAAAATCAGTAATTATAATTCGAGTAATCCCCCTTTGCATTCCCTTTTCTCGCCAAAAAAAAAAACTAAAAGCGGGTTCGGTCGATAAAATTTTAATTTTGTATGTTTGTGGGAAAATGTTTTGCTTGATACACGCAGCTGTGATTTTGTCCATTTACCTTTTGTTGTCTATGTTGCTGTAGAGTGATTTGTTTTGTCAAACTATTAAATTAAGCGGCGCCGTCGTCCTCACCAAAAATATATAAAATGTAAATTTTAGCAATAAACTTGACACAAGTGAAGGAGATTCTGTGCATTATTTTTGTTTTATTTCTTCTTTTTTTATGACATAGCGCAATGACCGCATCGCTAAGAGGTGGGGGCAACACTTGCATCTACTATTGCAACCAATATTGTCCCGCGTTACTTTGATTTATTCATCGAATAGGCAACTGAAATAGAGGCATCCCACCCCATCCACGGATCTATTGGTGAAAATTGAATTTGTAAGGATTATGCGTTGTATTAAATGATAGGAGATTTACAAGGGAAAACATAAGCACAGGAGATTAACTCGTCTGTTTGTGTGTACTCTTGAGTGCGATTGTAAAATATGTCTTTCATTTTTTTCAAGAACACGTTTTTTCCGTGTTCTTGTATTCGGTGGATGCGGATGGCGGGAATTTGTTAAAGCGCAATTTGTATTCATAGGGATAGAGAGTGATTGATGGGGTGTTGAGTATACATAGTTTGAAAGAGGTTCTGCGACTTTCGATTTGAAAAATATGGCAAAAAAGAACATAAATGTCGCTTCTGGTATGTATGCACATAAACACTATTGTAATTTGTAGAGACAGATGTTGTGGGCGCGACGTTTTCAATTGAATCTTTCTTTTGTACCTATACAAAATAATAATGTTATATCACCAATTAAGTAGTTTACCTGAAAGTTAGTTGAATTGTCGTTTAAAGTTAAATTTTTGGGAGAAATTTTAGGTAGGTACCTACAGACTGTAATAATACATAGGTACCTACATTTTCAAGTACTACCTATGCGCTTGTTTTTGTTTCGAGTTGGAATGGTAGAGCAAAAATATTCCTACGAACCATCTGTTACACTTTAATAAACAATATAGTTATATACCTACCTAGGTAAGTAGGTAAGGTCATGGTACCAATAGCCAAACAGTTAAAATCGCTGCCAAGATGTTTGAATGAAAAACAAGTAAAATAAATTAAGTGTGAAGGGTGGATGCAATTGAGGTCGGCCATGACCAGTAGTTAGTGGTCGGCCACTACGCCAGAAAATTATGGTTAATAGCCCGATTCTCCCCGTTGTGAAGAGTCATAAGTCACAAGCTCTTGAGACAATTTATTGTGAGGATTGTTGTGATTCGATAACATTTATCGAATTCTCCCCCAATCTTCATAAGAGAAGTCACAAGTAAACTCACCGCGTTATGGTGATTTTTTTTTCTTCGACTTGGAACAACTAATTATGACAGAACACGAAAAAGTTTATGTGCAAACATTTTGTGAAAAGTAAATAATTCAATCGAATTTATAAAATTTATAGAAATAAAGTTATACAAAGTATACAACATTTCCGAACTAATATCAGTAAAAAATGTGTGTGGTGATGGAAATCTCGCTTTACTGGAAGAAAAACATTGATAGTCCAAGTGAATTTACCTACATACAAAATGTGATCACCTAAGAATTAATAAATAAAAGTTCAACAATTCCAAAAATGTTCTATTGATTTCATATTTTTTAAACAAAATAAAAAGTTGCATAATAAAGAATTCCTTTCATTTTGAGTCTTGCTAAGAAAATAAAAGGCACGACTGGGTCGCACAAACTTGATCATATAACAAGTAAGCTAGGGCTTAACAGCAAAAAAGCACAACTGAATAGAGAATACTTCTCTTGGATGGTGTAGTCTTTCAATTTGTGTACTTGTATTTTTTTAATTTGTATTTTTTTAAATTCTTTCAATAAATTTAACAACTATTACAATGTAAACAATTCGATAATTTTTTTTTACCAAAATCGTAGGTCCAGTTTTCAAAACAATTCATTTTTTTCAAATAAGTTTCTTAAAATATCATAATCAAGAAACTTTTTACTTTGTCGCACAACGTTTTACGACGAATCTAGTTAAAAAACATACATACCTAATGTCATGTTTGATTGTTATTCCAAACCTTTTTTTTACGAATTCATAACTTGCCTTATAGTACCTAGGCATAAACGCAAGTAAAAATAGTAAACGTGATTTACTCTTTAGCCGCTCTTCACGAATGTGGAAGGTGTGTCAGATATTAACAACCAATTTTTATCGGTATCTCCTTAAATGTTCTATAAGATTTACCTAAAGGTGTGCACTGCGTTTATTCATATTAAGGTTATTTATAATTCCTCAGGGCGCAGTTATTTTAAACATAAGAAGTCATAAAGATGAATAGATTCAAAATTTAACTCAATTTTGTTCCAAAACTTCAAAACTATCTTTTGTGTTGGTCAAAAGAATGACGAATTTGGAATACGAAAATGGGGCCGACTACTGAAAAATTATGTGGCTGACTACTGCAGTTTAGAGGGCCCAATTCACCAGAATCACAATTTTTTCAAATTTTTAAATTTTTATGGCAAATCCACTAAACAAAATAATTTTTCAAAATTTAGATCATTAATAGGTAGTTTAAAAGAACAGTCAAACGTAAAAAAAAGTTAAATGGCCGACTACTCCATCACCCTATATTCCCGGATTTTTTTTTATTTTTATCCTAGGTCATGAAATAACGGGACCATAATAATCGTCACCAAAAATTCCTTATTTCTCGAAACAAATACTATCGATTTTGATAAAATTTTATAGAGTGAATTCTTAGCAATATTGATGTCACTTTTTCGATACCGATTATATCTTAAACGGTTCAAAAGGTTTTGACGAAATTTTATATTCTAAAAGTTCTTTTAAGACTGATTAATCCTGCAATCAAAAATTTCGGAAAAACCATACACTCGCCGAACACAAATTTGTGGGAAATCAAATTTCAAACATTAAATGAAAATTGACAGAATAAAGAATGGTCTAATAATAAAACTGACATTCTAGTACAAAAAGTACATTATAACAACAATAATAACTTAAATAGTCTGGTCTTTTACCAATCTTCCAACCTCTGCCCTCTTTGGTATATGCTACGAATTGTTGTCTATCAAAATAAGGTAAGGAGAAAAATGGAGGCGGAACAAAATAGCATACTTACAGCAAGGTTCCACATTTCACTTTCACTCGAAATGAAACCGAAATCGACCGAAAGTGAAATTGGGTGTTTTAGAATTCACCGCTATCGATTTCGATTTTAATTTTTACGACACAAAGTGAAATTGTTGTGTTCCACAAATCGATTTTGTCGATTTTTAATTGATTTCAAATCGATCGTACATATTTAATGTGAAATAGTGGAAGCAAAGAGACGCGATGAAAAAATATTAGTACAAAATTCCATAGAAAGGTTATCAACATTTTTTTAATTGATCTTTGGATATTTCATTCGCCAAGAAAACGCAAAACTGCATCTAGCTGATGCGTGCAAATTAAAAATTTTGCAAAGTAGGTACTTGCTCGACAATTTGCAGTACCGCCAAAAAGGTACAAATAATAACACAGTAATATGTACCTACATACATATGTACATATGTTTAAAAGCAAATAATAACTAAGAACAAACTTTAACTTCCTTTCTTTGCAATCCAATTTCCAATGGGTTTCATTTTTGATTTATATATCTCTCAGCCTTAGGTATGTAGGTAAGATGGCGGTTTCGCAGAACAACTGTTCCGAATAAACCCAATTAGCGCGGAAAAGCGCCGTTTTGATACCATAACTCGTTTGACCTAATTTTTTGTGATATAGTGGTAGTGACTGTTAAGCTAAGGGGATCAGTTTTTGGTCTGTGCCCGCAGTCACAAGAGAAGAACCTAGCTCACACTGTGTGCTGGGTGGTTCCATTTGGACTGAGAGTCGACCAATTAACTTTACACTAGATCTATATGAGGCTAGGCCCGTTCAAAGGCGGTACACCTGCCAGGTGTAAATCCGTTTTTTGATGCTTTCGCCGCAAGATAGAGTAAGTGCTAGTCCGAAAAGCTAGTCCTAAAGGTAAGTTCCAGAAACTTAAAAGGTGAAAGTTGAAATGGTGCTTTGAAAAGCTAAGGGGACCAGTTTTTGGTCTGTGCCCGAAGTCCCAAAGGAAGAAATTAGCTCACACTGTTAGCTCTCTCAGCCTTAGTCTTTTTATTATTTCGTATGCTTAATATTTATATTTCTTAGTCTGCATTACGTCAGCAATTAATACAGCACTTAATATAAACAACAATAATATTTAAAAATTAGTCTAAAACAAAATGTATTATCAAACAAACAATTTGTCAAAGTAAAAATTATTTATATCAGCTGTTTTTAATTTCACGAAAATTGATTTCGGAATAAATTCGAATTTGCCAAAACGGTCGAAATGTGGAACACTGAAATTAAATTCACTCGTTTTGCAATTTCGATTTCGGTTTAATTTCACTCGATTTCTGGAACCTAGCTGTTAAATGCGCTTAGAAAATGGCTGATGTTTCAAATGCGTTTGATAAAACAAACAAACATAACATCTCGACCTGTGTCGTCAGTGGTCATAAGCGGTGGAATGCGTAGTGCATACGACTTCGAAGACTGAGAAAATCTGATAATGCGTGGGTTCGAATCTCATGATGTGAATGTAGAAAGTTTTTCATAATAAAATTAGATTAAAGCTCAGCACCATTAATAAGGAGACTGATGATAGGAATTGGCACTCCTTGAAATAGCTATATCTCCAGCCAAATAATATAATAAAATTCGCTAACAAAATTGGTGGTAGCACCTATAAGTTGTTGTTGTTGTAAAAAAATTATATTAAATGCAATGGAAATAAGTATAACCATTTTTCTCTTCACTGAAGTGCTTTATGGTACACAATGTGGTACATACAATTGACTATGTGAGAAACATTGGATTTCCAGATTAATGTCAAACATCCAGCGATTGCTCTTGTGACCTTATTATTGTCATAGCGAAAGCGAGTCGCACGGAAAATTGGAGACGCCTATATACAAATGCCTAATCAATATATATACAAATGACTTTCAATTTCAAATTGTGGGATGGTAATCCCGTAACATCTTTATTATTATTTATTTATTCACCAAAAAGAACAGTATTACATTTTGTATTTACATTTGCATTTTCAAGGCTTGGAAAATTATACCGTCAGTATGAATTTAATACACCTGCGGCGATTTTGAATGAGAAAATTCAAATGATCTATAGTTTCAAAATTCCATGGAAAACCAATCATGCCGGTGATTGAGTCTACTGAAATCACACCATCGCCCATCGTAAACAATTGCTTGGAAAACACTACAGTGGACAAGTAATTTCGTAGAGCAACGCTCATGTTCGTTTTCAGTTGCAATTTTTTTACCATAGAGTTGACGCCTTTAGGCAAGCGTTCAATTCCTCTGCTGGAGTTGATCTTTCAATGACAGGTAGCATTTGTGCCACCGAAACGTTCGTAATATAGGGCTTCCGATGCGCATTTGTGGGTCTTTGTTCAATCGTCCCAGTTAATCATTGTACATTTTTACAATACTTTTGCCATTGCAGAGTTCTTTAAAATGCTGCATCTAGTCGTTTGCAAATTCAATGGCAATTTCAATGCAGAATAAGTTGTTCGGCCGCCTTCCAATAACATAGCCGTTATCCCAGAAGATGATAGTGCCAAATCAATCATAGATCTCGAACGAATCGTAGCAAAAATCTGTGAAATCATGAATGTTTTTTTCTTGCAAATTTCTTGCATATTTTTGCAACTTTTGCAAATCGTTTAAATTAGGTAGTTAGCATTAGGCGCTTTGAAAGAATACAAATTTCTGGGAGGGTCTTGATTAAAGGAAGGGCTATTTTATTGAAATGTACCTAAATGTTATTAATGCATAAAAAAACAGCAGCACTTGCAACAGTTTGTTGTTTTTTACAACTATAAAAAAGACCATTCTGCAGTATTGTTTTATTGTCTTAAAAATATCAAACATTTATAACTATATTTTTTATTTCAGATCTTAAATAATTTTAATCGGTCCCAAGGACAAACTTTGTTGATAACCTATCCTGGATCTCCTGCATTCCGTAAAGCAAAGTTAGATAATTTAAAAAGTCAGTCATGTCTGGAAACAATCCACATAGTCACTTGAGTCAACCACAAAACTCATCATGGAATCCACTTCAGGTATTTTTAGTTTCTTTCTTTTTTAATCCAACTTTATTAACTTTAACAAAACAGATAACAAAACTTTAATATTTGTTGTCTAATTGTTTTAATAGAATCTATTAAAAAAAAAGCTTGTAAATAATTAAAACATACAAAAATAAATATCCGTTTATAGATACCGTCTTACATTCCAAGGCAACCGCAATTGGCACACATGTCCAATGAAAGGCCAATGGTTCGTTCACCATTAGCTTGGCATAATCCAACGCCACCGGAGTCCCTTTACAATTTCATATCGGCTAACCATAAAAACGTAAAAACAAATTGTTATATTTTTATGTTATCCATCTGTAATTGCATTGCCCCTCGCCTGCACCCAATTAAGTTTATTATTGATTCTGTAGAAATTTGTTTAAAATAGATGTTGTTTTTATGTTAACTTTAGTTTTTTGATTATTTTGAATTCTGCATGATCATTTTTTTATATTGATTTTGAACAACTACAAATTTTTTACCAATTAGCTTCGATTAAGCTTTTTTTTATATTTTTACGACTGTTTTGGCGGTATTTTGTCAAAATTTGAGCTACATTTTTATTTAAGCATGAATGCCAAACATTATTATTAACCTAGATTTTATAATAACTCTTTTTTTTTAATAATAAATTTAAATTACATAGGCACATAGAATTTACTTACAATCAAAAACCTTTATATCTTTTTTATAAAAAAAATTAAAGCTAGAACAGTTGAATCCTTTGCTGCCATCGTTCGTCAGAGGTCCTTCCCCATTTGATTCGATGGATTTATCATTGCAATCAAATCGCAATAGTAGTTCCCCGCTAACAAAAGGTTTAACAACATCGGTGCCACCAGAATTTGGTCATAAACCGCCACCACCCTCCCATTCACAAAGTAATTTTCCCATGTAAGTTCATTTAAAATTAGTTGAAAGTTTAGTTTAGTAATTTCATAAATAAATTTTATTTTGTTTTATTTTCTTTTCCAGTCATAATTTATCGAGTAACTCCAGTGCTCATCATTCGCAGTCGATTAATACGGGTCCACCTCCACCACCGCTACCGAAGTACATGAATACAAATGGAAATGATGTGGATATGCAGCAGCAAGCTTTAACAAGTCTTTACATGAGAGATACGGAAAGAATAAGCGATGACTACACAAAGTTGACTAATAGGAGTGGCGAAAGTGTTGTAAGTCAAATTTTATTTATAAATTATTACAATATTCGATGTTTCTGCAATTCTTGTTTCCAGCTTACAAAAATTTGCTAAAAATTTGCGTGGTTGAAAAAAAAGGACAAAAATGAAGTTTGCAATTTGAAATTTAAAAAAAAATATAGTTACATAAGAATATAAAAGAATCTTCCACGAAATTATTTCATATAAAATTATTTCATAAATTTTTTTTCAAAAATATAATTAAATAAGAAATAATTAAAAAAAATATAAAAATAAATATCTTTGAAAATCAATTTTTAACGAACCACAGTTTTCCGTAATTTGAATATATTAAAATATATTTAAAATTTTTATTTTTTACCAAAAACCTTTTTTTTTTAAATATTTTTATGAAAAATTTTAAGTATGCCAATTGGAACAAATTAATAATCTTTATTCTTAAACTAAATTAAAAAAAAAATCATGAACTAGTTTTCAAAATATTCAATTTTAAAAAATAAAATTTGCTTAATTAATATTATTTTTTTTTTTGATAAAATTGTGTTTGGCTACCTAGTCTTTTTAAGGAATAAAATTTAGCTAAGATCCGCTGAGCCGTTAACGAGAAAGGCGAAGTTTGAAATAACCTTTATATGGCAGGTACCGTTTAAACAATTTTTTTTTCTAGGAATAACGGTTTCAACAATCTAAAAAGCATTTAGTGGTATATCACTTGTCAAATTTTATCAAAATCGTTAGAGCCAATTTTGGAGAAATAAAGTGTTTCGATAAACGTTATATGAATGAATTAATAGTGGGAGAAATAAAGTGTTTCGATAAACGTTATATGAATGAATTAATAGTGGGGTTAGATACAGTGCGACCTTAAGGTCTATTGTGCCCCCATCTAGCGCCGGATGAGAATTCTCATACTACAGCTCTTCTTCAAGTCTTATTGCCTTGATGAATTTTAGTAATTGGAGTATCTTCAGAGAGGGTAATTCGCTCTCTCCTATCTGGTAACGCCCCAGATGTGTCAGTCTTTATTGTAATAGTGCCCCACATTTTCCAATTAGATGGTCTGGAGTTTCCTCATGTTCATTACAGAATCTGCATATCGGATCGTTTGTTATACCGATGATACTCAGGTGTCTTCTGAGTTTGCAGTGGCCTGTGAGGAAGCCCGTGAAACGTTATATGGCAGGTACCGTTAATTTTAGGCCTAGAACAAAATTCGAAAAACCCCCTGACGGTCACCCTAAACTCTATATTCCAAATTTAAAGGATATCGGCTTAACCGTTTCGGCAGCAGGCTCGAAAGTCAGAATCCAGAGAGACTGACATACAGACACACAGACAAAATTTGCCAACCCACTTTCTTCGCTAACATCGTAATGTCATGTTTGATTATTATCTCAAAGCTTTTTTTGTACGAATTCATAACTTGCCTTGTAGTACCTATAATCGCATGTAAAAAACTGAAAGAAAATTGTTGCGATACAACATTTTCCATTCAGTGCCTACACAAATATGAGAAATCTCCATATGGGTGTTTTAATTTTTTTTTGTTATTAACTTTTTAACCAGCACTTGTGTTTTGTTCTTCTTTTTTGTATTAAACAATATTTAAAACACGCAAACGCGTGAAACGATTTCCGCAATGTTTACTAACAAATTAACTGTCACGCACGAATTTGTAACTTATTCGTAAGTTTATATAAACGGCCTGTGATTGCTTACGGAAATTCAGCTTACTCTTAACTTACGAAAGCATTTCTTATAGTAAGTTCATCTTCAGTGTAAACGTTCCTGTAAAATACTTATGTAAGACATACTTAAGTCGTAAGTAAACCTCACATGTGTAACCCTGGTCTTAATATAACGACTGTATGTCCTCTATAAAATTACGGTGTTAAGTAGTAAAGCTGTTATGCCTTTACATGATACAGATTATATATCTCCACCACATTCACTTTTAAAGATTGATGAAGTCAGAACTAGTTCTAAATTCGATCACCTTTTCATTTGAATAACAGAATTATATTTTCAATCTATATCGGGAGGCTCGCCGAGATTCTCTAGTGACAAACCGGTGCTCGATATTACCCTTATATCCATTTTTCTTTATTAGAGTAGACACTCGCAAAATAATCTAAAAAATAATCACGTTTTGCATTTCAGGTGCAAGGAAACTTAACAAAACCAGTGGAACTGGTTAAGGAACCCTCTTACACAAATCTTTCAAATAAATTGATTCCTAGTTCACCTAAAAAACGTAAATCTATCAATTCTATACCTAACAGTATTAAAGTAGCATGCTCTTAAATTTTAGTTTCTCCTCCATCGAGTCATCAACAGCAGCAACAGCAGCAACAGCAGCAACAACAGCAACAGCAGCTAAATCAGCATCAACCACAACAACAACAGCAACAACACCAACAGCAGCAACAACAACAGCAGCATCAACCACCCCAACAACAACAACAACAACAACAACAACAACAACAACAACAACAACAACAACAACAACAACAACAACAACAACTACAACTACAACCAAAACAACAACAACAACAACAAACACAGCAACATCAACCACAACAGCATCAACAACAATTACAGCAGCATCAACAACAAACACAACAACTACAACAGCAGCAGCTGCAGCAGCAACAGCAACAAAAACAACAGCAGCTGCATCATCAACAACAACATCAGCAACAACAACACCAACAGTCACATCAACAACAACATCAACTACAACTACATCAACAACAACAACAAACAAATTTGCAACAACAGCAACTACAACCACATCAGCAACAACACCAACAACACCAACAACAACAACAGAACCAACAACAACACCAACAACAACAGCAACCAACGCTCCAACAACAGCAACAACAACTACTACACCAACAACTGCAACTGCAACTGCAGCAGCAGTTTGCATGCTTAACCAATGGACCAGCTTCTCCAGACAACAACCGTCTTAGTCACCTAGACAACTTTAATGCCCCACTGAATCATTTGCTCACCGCTGCCGAATCTACTACAATTAGCACCTGCTTACCACCAAAATGTGGTACTGATCTGTCAACTGCCACAGTTACAGAAAATTCTTGTAACAGTGTCTCAACTAACGACTCGCCAGCCAATGTTACTTCTAATGAAGACTCAGTCGATTCTAGTGGATCACGAACACGCCGTAAGCGAAAGCCTAACAAAACTATTCGTGTATCACATGACAGTGATCCTGAAGAAAATATAACACTGGGTGAACAAGTTGCCAAACAAGATGAAAAGACACCACCTCCTCTGCCTGCGATTGCTGAAGTTTCAAATAACCTCGGCACAATATTATTAAAGCCAGAATCTTCCTCAAAACAGCAGCGGAACCCAGAAGATACACCCTTCAGTGATGACAGAATTCCAGAAGTAGTACCACAAGCACCTGATGGTCCACAATCACCGTCACCACCGCCACCAGAAAAAGAACAGCAACAAATACCGATAACTGAGACCATCGATTTGCGTTCCAGTACTGAAAGCGATGAGGCATTGCTTGAACCAAGTGAGATGACCAATAACAGCCTCTTGCACAGAAGGGATTCAGACGATGTGGAGACAATAGACAAAATCGCTGAAATGATTGCTAAAAGTAGTAGGGGTATAAGTGAATCCATAAATTTTGATGATCCTATTGGTAACTGTAATAATGGTAGCAACAAAAAAGACTCTTCTTCAAGCCCTGTTGTGATAAATGATGACGAAGATGAAGCAGAAAAATCTCCTCTGCATGTCCGGCAAGGACCTCGGACGCCAGATGCCATAGCTGATCCGCCATCCGTGGATATCAATTCTTGTAAGGACAATGACTTAAAAACCATTTTCGAAACGTCATCACCTTCTTCGCCTGTGGAGATAATCGAAAATCCGCCACTACCACCACTACCACCACTTCCATTACAACCGCCGCCACCTTTAACAGCACCACCACAGCAACCTCCACCGCCATCTTCAACGCCGCCACCCTCACCGCCACTACTTATCATAGAAGAAGAAAAGGAAGAACTAAAAGAAGTGACAATCGTGGACGAAAAAAAGATGTCACCGAAAAATATTGTTAACAGTGCGAAAAGCACTTTTGAAGAAGTAAGTTAATATTAAAATTTTTCTTAATAATATTAATCCGATTTTTTTTCTGCACTTGTTTCTATTTTTACAAAATAATAAAATGTTTCATTGCTTTAACTGAATATATTTTAAAAAAACTTTTTTAAGGTGGAATACAAGCTTGAAGAGATGTTTGCTGGAATCGATGATGAACCTCAAACTGCAAGTGTTCCAACTACTGATGATACAGCAATAAGTGAAGTTGCAACGGATTTAAGTTTAGCTCTAGCGCTGCCAACAACAAAAACAATTAAAGACGACGAAGATGACGATGAAGATTCCGAACACAAACCACTGAGTTCGATTGCTTCAACTTCAAATGCCGCACAAAAACGACAACATTCCACGCCAAAAAATGAGCAAGGGCCCGCTAAAAAAAGAGTGCGTCTAACTAAAAAAGCTTCTAATAAGAAGAACAAAGGAAAGGTCACAAATTCAGCATCTACATTAAATAAGACATCTACTTCTCAGGGAAATAAATCTAAAAATAGCGTTGGAGTGGGCAGTAGCTCAAAATCATTACCAATTAAAACAGATGAATCACAGCCCATTGGTGTGGCACCAGAACCCAAAACTAAAGGTCCATACATTTTGGTAAAGCCAGATGGATCAATAAATGTCATTAACGCTCCCATTGCCGAAGATGATTCGGAAAAGGTTAGCAAAGTAAAGAAAGGTCCAAATACGCACGCTGATCGAAGCAAAATTCGTGGCATACATATGAGTACGTTAGGCAACAAGTACGATGCAGAAACGGCGGACGCGACTTGGATGTGTGTGTTCTGTAAAAAGGGACCGCATAAATTTGGTCTTGGAGATTTATTCGGACCCTACATTATAACGACAAAATGTAAAGATTTCGAATCAGCAGAAAAAGACGATACCGACTGTGAATTCGTGAGTCGCAGGAAGAAATGCGAAATGTTTCAGAAAACGCCATATTCGTTGCCAGTTGTGCCGTCGGCTCACTCAAATGAATCGAATGTTAATGTAAGTATTGAGAAAAAGAATGTCATTACCACAAAACGAGTTGGCACCCAACTTCTTTTTTGTTGCATCACATATGTATGTGTACCAACGGTTACCTTTGCCCTAGGGGCTAAAGAGAGTACATATCGAATAAAATAACAACTTCACCGCATAAGTTGGGCTTAATGACATTGGTTATGTTGACTTTTTAACAATGCCGCATCATCGTTTGTATTTAAAAAAAACGTGTTTCCATCAATTTTTTAGAGCAGTATTATTATTAGCGAATCGAACGTTCGACTAAAAGCGAACGTTTTTGAAATCATTTATTTCGCGACTTAAATTTGTATTTTTTACCTCGAAAAGGAAAAGTTTGACGAAAGGATGTGTTTTTCTATTAGAACGTCGAAACTCGCTTTTATAATCACCCTTATTGCGATAGTCGTTTTACTAAAACGACACGGCTCCTAAGAGTACTGCTGAGGTTTTTGTAAAATTTAAACGTCAGGATTATCTTCGTTGGTCACTGTTCTTACAATTGGATTGCCAAGAAAAGTTTATTGTTAGCTACTATTTGCTTTTAAATATATTTATGTAGGTGCATATCATATTACTGTCCTTGTACCTTTTTGGCGGTACTGCATTTGTCGAGCAAGTCCTTCTTGCAAAATTTTCAATTCACACGCGTCAGCTAGACGCAGTTTTGCGTTTTCTTGGCGAAGGAAATATTCAAAATAGATTCAACAAAATGCTGTTGACCTTTCCATGGAATTTTGTACTAATATTTTTATTCGCGTCTCTTCGTTTCCACTATTTCACTTTGAATATGTACGATCGATTTAAAATCAATGAAAAATTGACAAAATCGATTTGTGGAACACAACAATTTCACTTTCGAAACCGATGGGGTGAATTCTAGAACACCCAATTTTAGTTTCGCTTGATTTAGATTTCATTTCGAGTGAAAGTGAAATGTAGAACCTAGCTGTTAGGTTCTTTCCTTGGTTTAAATCGGTGTTTGTAATAAAATTTGTGATCGAATCGAAAATGAAATTCGTGGAAGAAGTTTTCACACTAGAACGAATCAATTTTTTTCGTTCTACGAACCTTGTTTTAAATAATTAAATTGTGATAAAATAAATGGTTCGTCGCTAATTAAAAAGTGATTGCTACGAACTCAAGCTCTTTTTTGCGAGATATCTTATCTTGCATGTCCTGGATTCCTTATTTGCATAATTGTAACTAATCTCACATGTGTTTATAGTAGTCTTCTTTAATCTAGCTCAAGATTTTGGTCACATAACATAACAAGATATCTTCTGAGATTTTTAGGCATAAAGATAGTAGAGAATGTCCTTGGCATTTGTTTGCCTGTTTTCTTTTCTTATTGCATTGTGCTGTGTAGCACTTTAAGTCCTTTTTGTAATATCGTTTCGCCATATTGCCAGAAAGAAAACCTTTCTTGACTTTTTGTTGGCCGCTCAACTTTAAAATTTTTAAATGTAATTCCCAGGTATTTGGGGCTTTTGGATAGTTTTTCCATCTTCGAATAGGAAACGAATAATAAATGTGTAACTATGTATCTCTCTAAATCACTTTGATTGGCAATAATCCGGAATCGAAGAGATCTCCAATTCCGGATAGCAATAAAACAGGGAAGTGCTATCGACAGATTCTTGATATCAATGTATATACGCCACATGGAATAAAGATACAGATTTAATTATATATTAATTTTGATCTGTTTCTTATTTTGTCAATTGTTTAATTTACAAAACATCTTTTTTCCGTTGAATTTTTAAGAAAATGCACAATAAATTAGTTAAAGCTGACTAAAATGGTTGGACGTTTACATCTTGTGACTGTGTGACTTTGTTATTGCTTCTGATCTGGAGAGGATTAGAATTTTGAATAATTTAGAAACAAAGCTTGATCTTGCGTTGTTGTTGTTCCGCAAATCCTATTCGGATCAGATAAGAGGACATATTTAATATACTGAATATATATATCAAGTATAAATATTTCATTTAGTTTCTACAAAAAAAACTAAACAAACGATGTTAGACTGTCTAAAACTGTTTGGTCAAATGGTAGTTGCCTGCTAATTTTAGTTGCTCAAATCAAACACAAAAGCTCATATCTACTAAATTATTCTATAAATTATTAAAATGAATTAACATTACCGTTTTCTTACAAATGTATTTTGTGAACTTATTTTCAGAATAAAAAGAAAAAGAAACCATCTGAATCACAGACATCTTCAGCAACAGAAAAAACTCCGGAAGACAGATTCTTTGGCATGTCCAAAGTATCTGACACCAGCTACGAAGTGTGGATGCATGAAGATTGCTCAATATGGGCACCCGGTGTTTTTCTTATTGGTGCTCGAATAGTTGGTCTAGAAAGTTCAGTGTGGAGCAGCACGAACTACATATGCACTGTGTGTACACAAAAAGGTGCAATGGTGTGTTGTCTGCAGCGCGGATGTGTTGAAAAAGCGCATATACCTTGTGCTAGACTATCCTCCTGGGATCTTAACGAAATGGACTTTAAGACCTACTGTGAAAAGCACGCTCAAGTTGATATTGATACGTCATCATCGTCGTGAATCCTATTTTTTTCTTTAAAAAAATAAACCTTTCTTATTATCTGCATTCATCTCAATCTTTTAAAACTATTGGAAAAATTATTTTTTATTCATTAAAAAACAACACAAAATGATAAGAATAGAATGAGAAGTCAATGAAATGAAACTGATGCCCGCCCAGTGGTTGCTCCGACAAAACAATGCTTTAAGTTCCCTTAATTTTAAAATTTTTAAAATAATTATCAAAATAACTATGTTCTTGTTAATCAGAAAAAAATCATATTATTATAAAACTGTAAATATAATTATTTTTTAAAAATTAAATTCAAAGTATTTAAAAAAAAAAAATTACAATCGAAAATGATATATTTTAAAAATGTATGTGTACATTTTCATGTTTCAATCGAAAGGAGAAGATAAATTCAAAATAAAATATTTCTCTAGGTAGTTGATTCTTAAATTTTAATCTAAACACAAAGAAATCAATTTTAATAGGTAAAAGTGTACATAAACCCTTTCCGGAATACAAAATTACATATTATTTTTTAATCAAAAATGTGTCAGTTATTTTCCTTTAAATATAAATATTTTCTCTTGCATATTTCCATCCTTACATCCATCCTTCCATACAAAAAGTTATTAGATATTTATTTATTAAAGTTTATTGTGTACATACGTATGTTTTATTTAAGATTTCTTTTATATGTAACAATTTTGTATTATTATCAGTGAGGCACTAATTATGGTTCGCTTGCGATCAAGTCGATTCTCAACTACTTTAAGTTTATTCGACATGCGTGCATATTTCAAATAGATAAGTAAGACATAATTTATAAGTTTTAAACCGAGTGAACAAAAGTAAACTAAAAGAAAAAAAGTAAAACAAAAGAAAAGATGTATAAATTGTGTATTGTAGTTGTATCAATAAATGATAATTAAATGATTGTAAAACTTTAAATAAAGTAACAACACACAAGATGATATTGTAAGAAAATAATTTACTATATAATCAGATTAATAAAAAAAACAATGGTAAGAAATTGTTGTGTCTTTAATTGGTAGATATTGAAATAGATAGTGATAAATTTATTATAATTTTTTCATCATGGCCAGCACAAATGTACAATTTAAAAACTAATATTTTTTACTGAAGCTTTCCAACAAACATCGAATTATAAATGGTTCAATAGAAAAAAAGATTCGGAAAGGATTGGAATCGCTTAAGGTGATAACAGCTTTATTATTGGTTTCTGTATGATTACATACTGAAGTTAGGCTGCATAGCAGAAGAAATTTTGCTAAAAATAATATTGTTCAGCCTTAGAATCGTATTCGTCCGAAGAAATTTACGATCGATGAAAAGTTCCGATACGACTATTTATTTTCAGCCCTATCTAGGTATGCGTTCGCAAGATATTCATCGTGATCGTAGTGTTATTATATAATTATATATAAAATCCCAAAAAACACCAATGTGATGCTAATACAAATACCTTCTGAAATTCTCCAACATCATATTGGTGCGGTACATACGGCTCATTATAAAATACACTATAAGTTCTTTTTATTTTTATTTTTTTAAATTTGAGACTATTTACTTGATTACCACGAACTCCTTGTTTACCGACTTTCACAGATAAAACACAGAACTATTGTGAATATTTTATCCCGATAAGAATTACTAGCGATAAAAGGAGAAGGAAAAGATGTGCATGCTAATTTCAAAGTAAAACACATTTTTCAATAAAAAAAACATTTGTAATCAAAATAAATTTAAGTTTTATTTTATTTCACAAAGAAAAAAATATTCAACTTGAACATTTTTCCTGATCGCTATAACCGACCCCTAAGAAAAAAAATGGTGAGTATTTACAGTTTTTACGGTTGAAATTATTTAATGTATTCCTCTTGTATGTAGGTTCAAAAAAGAAACAATGTGAATGAAAATAAATCAAAAAGGAGGAGGAGGGTGTTTTATGTAAAATGTTAAAATCGAGCTTAACTTTCTTGCATCAACCTCTAAAGAAGATTATTATTTGGAAAAAAGTAAGTAATTTTGTGAACACCATTTTTCATATTTCGTACCGTAACATTCAATTTAGGAAAGGAAAGGAAACATCCAATTTTTTGGTTATTTGTTTACATTTTTTTGTTCTTCTACCGTTAATAATAAAATATGTAATTTAAAAAATTGATTCTCTTTCTTGAGAGTAATCCTTCAAATGAATGAATCGAATTTACGATTCAGGTGAATTATTGCTGAACATTTCTGTATTGTCTATGATCTTGTCCTAGGCGTGTTTTTTTTTATATAAATAATAAACATATACTAACTGTTGGTGCTGCATGCTGTATAAACTGTTGGTGCTGCATGCTATACAAAAATGCATTTGATGAGTAAAATGGTTCAGCAGTTTATTTGGGAAAGATTAATTTTTCAATATTCAAATGTCATTAAGCTTCCATTCATTGTTGTCTCCGGGAAAATCCCTATTTCATGAACAAAATAGTAAACAAAAATCAAACACACATAAATATATTCTTAAAATAAGTAAATATTTATTTAATAAATACATTAAATAGTTTTTGTCTTCTTAAACAAACATAATTTAGTTCTTAAAAATTAGAAATCCACAAGTGAACAGGAATAACATGACATGACAAGACTCTCGATAGTTTCTTTTCAAACTTAACATTAATTAAAGTTATATCGTTTAAATAATTTAAAATTAATTATTGCTGGTTTCATTAAAAATAATAATGTTATAGTCTTCGTAGTCTCAGCAAATGGGTTATATCATTGGCCAATCGGCCAACACTACTTAATGGCACTTCATACGAACTAACTCCAGAAAAAACAGACTTTCTTTCCCGAGTTCCATATGAATCTTCATAGTTCTCGTCACTTCGTCTCTGAGCTTGGTCTAGTGAATTACTATTTAAGTTCGAATTAAAGAGATTTGTATTGGGAATTAGACCTGCAAGGTTGCTAGGCAATCGAACATTTATCGATCCGATTTCGGGTTTAAAATTTGAGTTAAAATTTATGGTTTGCTGATGTGGTGGAATTGTTTGCGCAACAGTCATCTGAGATGGAATAATTTGGATTTGTGATTGTTGTTGTTGTTGAAATTGTTGCTGATTTTGTGGTAGCAAGGATATTGGTTGTTCAATTTGCTGACTTCGTTGAATTTGGAATTGTTGTTCGACAGATGGCATTATTTTTGTTGAAACTTGTTGAACTGTATTTCGTTGAACTGGAATTCTTTGCTGTTGATTAACTGCAGGAACTGTTTGCTGGAATTGAGCATATTGCTGACTTGGGAAAATTTGTTGCTGATTCATTGCCAAGTACTGCTGTGATGAAATTTTGGTTTGCTGTTGGAGCTTTTGTTGTTGAATTTGTTGCTGTTGTTGAAGTTTTTGCTGTTGTAGTTGCTGTTGAATTTGTTGTTGCTGTTGAAGTTTTTGTTGTTGTTGAATTTGATATTGCTGTTGTAGTTGATTTTGTTGTTCCCTTAGTTGTTGGAGTTTTTGTTGTTGCTGCTGCTGCTGTTGTATTCTCAATTGTTGTAGCTGATACTGTTGTTGTTGAAACTGTTGTTGCTGTTGAACATTTAATTGAGCTCGTTGTTGAAAAGAATTTTGATTTGCTGGTGTATGTTGCACTGCAGCAAACTGTTTGTTGTTCTGATTACTTTGTGGATGTGGCACATATTCCTGACGTACACCGTATTGCTGTTTTATATATTGTTGATCCAAGACGTCTTTTTTATGTGATTTTTGAGCAAAATCATTAGTGATTCCTGTTGATGTTATCAACGCAGGTCTTGAAGTTGACAGTTTCGGTGGTTCTGGACTATATTGGGGTCCAAATTTGCTAGCAATAAAATCTTTTAATGGTATAAATGGAAGACTAGTTGCTACTGCTAGCGGAGGTCTTTGTGTTGAGACATCTTGTTGTATTCTCGGTACAGTCGTAAATGGAATTTGTTGTCTAGGCGCCACTATAAAGAAGTTATATTAGAAGACTGGCATAAAATCATTGAAATTATTTGCTTACCTTGTTGTTGATTTTTAAAAGCCTTGGAATCAATCAGTTGCTTGCTGAAGTCCTGATTCTTTCTTAAAGTCTGTAAAATTGAATCATCAGTAATAGATTTAGTTAAGTCATTAAATGAAAGAAATGTAGCCGGTATAGGTTCCGGCGTAGTTGATGAAGTAGGCATGGGAGAAAGAGCTTCATGATGTGAAAATGGAGCTAGAGTAGGAGTTGCGTATGAAGATGAACTTCTTGATTGTTGTGTGGAAGTAGTTTTTATTGGTGATTTTGTAGTTGTGGTAACAGTAGTGTTATTTTTGAAGTTGGGACGTCGTCTTTGGGTTTGAGTGTATTTATAAGAATTTTGTCGAATTGAGTTGTATGCACGATTTGGTGCCGCATTGTATGTACTTGCAAGAGCAGTTAAATCTGAGATTGCTGGATCAGAACTTCGGACGGTGATTTTCTTGCTTTGAGGAGCGCCTGTGGTTGTTGTTGTTGTTGTGGAAGAAGTTGAACTAGATTGTTCTGTAGTTCTTCTACGAGATCCATAAGGATATCGGCTGACATTGAGCCGTTTTCGAGGTGGAAAAGTGCTCTTCGTTGTACTTGGTGCAGAGGTTGTTGAAGTTGACCTACGACCTGATCGTCTGCTAGTTGGTGTTGTTATAGGAGTTGGTTTAGTTGTAGAAGTAATTCTTGGACTGGATCTTTGTAAATTATTTCTTCTCGAATAAGCGATGGGCCTTGAGGTCTGACGGCGATTGCTACTTCCAACTGTAAACCTTCGAATTGAAACAGATGGTGTAGTTGAAGGTTCTGATGTAGTTGAAGGCTCAGAAGTAGATGATGATTCGGTATTAGTTGAAGGTGATATAGGTGTTAAAATAGTTGTCAATGTAGTGGTAGAAGCATCGGTTGTTGAACTTGATTCTTCAGGAGTTGAAGTTGTACTTGAAGAAGTAGTTATTGTTATAGTAGCAGACGTAGTGGATGACGAAGTAAGATGTGGACTTGAAGGCTTGGACTCTGAGATTCGATTGTAAATGGGAATAATTGATGAAGTTTCTTCTACCTCTGTAGTCTGGCTTTTGTCATTAAGGTCATTAACAGTGATTTGTTTGACACCAGCAAGAAGAAGGTCTTCAGCTCGTTTATTTGCATTAGCTTTATTTTCTTCATCAAGCTCTTGTGGTAGGTCTTTTGCAACAACTTCTTGTTCCTTCAATTCCATTTGTTCTCTTTTGATAGCTGGTTTGGAATCCAATTTTGTTTTCAGTTCAGATTCTTTTTGGATAGCAAATGGGGATCCGAATGTTTCATCGTTTAGGGAAGGATCAGAAATGCTGGATCCAAATGTTTTATCATCAGAAGTTTTGAGGTTACTATCTTCATTTACCACAACCACGTTTTGATACGATTCACTTAAAGGTTCTTCTAGTTTTATATTCAATTTAGTCGCTGATTCAGTTTTAAGTTCCTCTGTGATATTGTCCAATGCTAAAATCTTAGGAGCTTCCGTCGACGTAGCCGGAACTTGAGAAGTTGTTAATGTAGTTGTGAGAAATGAATTACTGTATGATTGAGTGGATGTAGAATGCTAGAATAAAGTATTTAGATAGAAAAGATAGTAAAGTAAATAAGAAAATGAGTTGTAAATAGAATTTAGGACCTGATAACATTATAACGCACTGTTTTATTGAAAAAAAAAATAACTTGATATATTTCAAATAAACATCATATTCAGCTTTTACCAAAATAATAACAAATTTCATTCTACAATTATAACATAATCGGTTTGTTTGCTTAGGGTGACACGGTTACGTGGTTGGAAACAATCATTATTAGAATTGCTGATAAATATAATTTCTATCTGCAAAGTAAAATAATCTGTCATTTAAAACTAGAAAGTTTATATCAAGAAATCTTTCATGAGAGTCTTAATAGCTGGTTTCTACTTTGGATAAAATAAAATTAAAATGTATCCATTGTATTGATATAAAAAGATAAATCTGAATATACTTCAACAAGCAATTAGTTAATAACAGAATCTTCTAATAATTGATTGCTGATAAAGAAAAAGCTAATCATTCAGTGAAATTACTAACTTTAACATCCTTATTGACCCTTTTTGGTATGGAACTTTAACGTTGAGAATATTTACCTTAAGAGGATCCAATTAAGGAAGTTAAATGAAAAATTAATCTTTTGAATTCTTAAAACAAACCGGTTTTGCTCAATGATGTAAATCAAACAAAAGAGCTGGTGTCCAAACTTTAATTTGGGGTTTCGAAATATTTATCACTTTATTTCGGGTTATTAAGTCTGTTTGGTAATTAAAGTCTTTTCTGTTTGTATCTATATATACATTTTGCTTCTGGTAATGAAGAGGAAGGTTTTGAAATACAGTTTGCAGACCATTTTTTGGCATACGACAATTATTAAAAAAGAATGAAAACAGTTGTTTCACTGAAAGGTATATCTCTATCTATTACAACTAGGCGTTGATAAAATAATAACTATTGTAAAAAAGAATGATAAAGTAATTTTGAAAAAAATGATATGTTTCATAAAGAAAGAGAACCAGAAAAATGAGTTAAAACAAACATGCAAATGGCAAATACATTATTGTAATCGACAAATAAAAAAAAATCACTAAGAAGAAAAATATAATATTTTTAAAATGCAAAATACAATGAATATTGTCGAATGAAAAAAAAACAAACCTGTAGTCTACGATATGATTTTCGAGGAGCTGATGTCGGTCTATAGGCATAAGGATCATCACCTTTCGCGTTATCATGAGAAAAACCACGACTAAGAAATCTAAATGGTTTCTTTGTTGCTGTACTGGTTTCTTTTGTAGAAGGCTGTTGTTGAAATTGTTGAAAATAATTTTGTCCTCCCAATTCTGCTTCATAATTAACTTCATCCAATAAGCTATTAATATTTGATGCAAAATCAAATGTTGGAGGTTGAATGTTAATATCCGGAATGGGAATATTTTGTTGCATAATATTTTGGACGTATTCTGGAGCTATAACTTCATCGGAGTTCACAATTTGTAATCCATTTAGACCAGCATTCACTTTCTCGGCAAAATTCATACCACTTACATTTAAAGGTTTTGATTCTGTTTCAAGTGAATTTGAAGGTGAATCAGAAATTATGCGCGAAGTAATTCGATTGAAATTAGCTCCAGGATCTGTTGAAAGTTCTCCAAGACTTGAAACATACACTTCTTTTTGGCTCGCACTTTCTTGGGAGGGAAGTAATGGTAATTCAGCTTGATTCAAAGAAGAAAACGTTTCAAGTGGAGCATTATTAGATGTTAATGGGCTGCCATAAGGTGCTGGTATAGGGGTATCGAAAGGTGGTGTAAATGTTGGTGAAGGAGGAGTTATGGTTATTGTGGCACTAATTGATGGTTTGTGTCCACCTTCTGATGATGTAGATAATAACACTGTTTGTTCAGTTGATGGATTTTGTTGCAGGAGTGATGCAAACCTGGAAACAGTTTCAACTTCGTTTCGAGTGATTGGTTGTCTTTCTAAATTAGTATCTTGTGTTGGATATCGAATTGATGAGGTAGAACTTGTTTGAAAGTTTCTGACTGGCTTTGTTGTACTCGTTTTCGGATTATAATAATTTGTAGGTTTTGGTGTTGTAGATTTAGTGCGGTCTAGAGCTACATTAATGGTTTTCATAGGGTGTTCCATCATATGTAGGACTGTTTTCATCATATCAGTTTTCGTACCAATTCGATTATTATCATTTTTGCTATAGAAACGTTCGCTGTCATTACATTCAACATTTCTATACCAATCGCAGACAAAGTTTTTTTGACTAAAAAGTGTTCCATTTGGACAAAGAAATGCGAATCCTAAGAAATAAAAACAAATAGTTAACAAGCATTTGCAAATGTAATGAGTTACCTCTTCCGACGAGATCAGTGTTGGCACAAATTCTAAATACTTGACATCTTGTTTCAATATCAGCATAGTAACCTAAAATTATTAATGTAATTTTATGAAATTACAATTTTCTATGTTATAGTTTAGCAAAAACAAAAAAAAAAAACAACCTTCATGACGACCATTACAATCAAAATTTGTTTTTGGAACTGCACTGTAAATAGGATAATCGATTTCTGGTTCACCCGGGATTGTTTGCCTTAAATCATATGGATGACTTGAGCTAAAACTATAAAAGGAAACATAAGAGTTTTGAAATATTTGGGATTAACTTATATTTCATATACCTCATTGTAATAAACTCATTTACGAGTTCAGCATCTTCAAAACTCTGTTCGGCCTTTAAATCACTGACGTTAAGTACCGTAAGGCAAAAGCAATATACTAAAAGTGGAAGACAAAATGATTTTATTAAAAAAAAAAGAATGAAAAAAATTATATAATCAGCGTTAAGTAATTAATATTTATTTTAGCTTATTGGTCCCTCTAAAACTAATTGTAGAAGTTGCAAAAAAACATTAAATTTAAGGTTTACAACCAAATCAATATTAAAAAGTGCTTGGAGTAACTGGGCATAAAAGAGATGATTTGATGACGATGATGATTTGATGATATATATTTCAATATTAAACGAAACGTCAATAAACATCTAGTGTATGTGCAGTGTGAACGCTTCTACGGGATTTAAAAATACTTATAAGATTTTAAGATAATCGTTCATTGTTTAATATATTACATTCCTTCTTTCCAAGGCCATGGAAACGTTCCTTTTCTTAAAAACTTCCGTCGTGATGTTAAGAACAGAGACCTACTATTCTAATGTGGGAACTTGATTCTCCCCTCCATTTATTATCCTTATTATGATGCCCAGAGGTAATCAAGGTTAATGTGCAGCGGTATCTTCACCATCACACTCCTCGCATTTCCTAAACGCCAACGTTGGTTGTGTTTAATAAAATATTAAATCGCTATTATCACAACCCTTATTCGAGTGCATGTAATTTAATTGAAATTTAGTAAAGTTAATGAGAATATAATATAGAACACATTGACGTACTAGATATACAAACAGCCAAGAAAAGTTGTTCTAGCTAAAAACAGTCTAAAAACGCCATTATCTTTTAGTGTTAAATACGTGTACTAATTTTGACATTAGAATTTAAATGAAAACGATAATATATTTATCTGTAAGTAACTCATGGCATAAGGTATGGATGTGTTTTGTAAAATAAAAGTCGTTTGATAATAATTTTCACCAAAATATTTCAATAGTAAATAATTAATTAAAAAAACCATATCACTGCTACGCAGATTCCCTGCTAGTAGTTGATAGATAGTTATGTTGGAACACTCGCGAAGTTGGCTACTGGCGGTCCATTCATAATACGTCAATGATAGAACATTTTTCGGCTTAATAGTTATGACAGTTACACATTATTATTTTAAACGTTTCAGACTACACTTTAGTAAAAAAAATTGTCGTGCCAAAATGACTTACCTAAGTTTTGGGTCATTTTGTCGGTGGGATGACATAAGGTCCGCGTACATTATGTCCATGGACGCAATGTCTGCATTGAAATTTTGGCGTTTAAAGGGGGGTGGGTATGGTGAACGCTGCCGCTTGCAAATTATCTACCATTTCCGATTTGTTTTTGATTGATTAGCTTTTTGAAGTTTAGCATATATAACATAGTTTTGTTTTTTGTTTCTCTTTTATTTATTTGGGTTTTTGTTTTGTTACTATTTCTTATTTGGCAATTTATTGATAATCTTTTTTCATTTAGCATTCAATGCATTTTAGGAATTGAATTTCGCGCGAAATTTTAAGGCATGTAATTTAATGAAGCTAAAAAATTCCTAATGATTTGAATGCCAAATAAAAAAAAGCTTAACAATAAATTACAAAACAAAAAATAGCAAAAGAACCAATTACAAAATAAATTTATCGAAATGTTGATTGCGAATTGATAAAAAAACAAAACGTAAATTGCCAATTAAGGTAAAACAAAGAAATTCCAAATAAATTTCGCCAATTAATATTGAACTGATTTTCAGTGGGTGCTTCTTTTAAGATTTCTAGTCCAATGGACCTTATGACTGTTTTGTTCTTGGGCCTTATGACTATAATTCCATTTGAAGCAGCCATGGACATTATATGTCCGCGGATCTTATGTCATTCCACCAATTTTATCTGCAGTTTGGAGGGCTATATCTTTGATTTCCGGTCACTTGCGGTAGCCATTTTCATACATTGATGAGTTTTCATACATTGATGAGTGACATTTCAAGAACTGGACAAAAATTTAGGTGCGCAAGATAATGTCAGCAAATTATTAAAAATAAATCTATAAAATTTCCATATCTCATACCTCGTACTCATAACAATGCTATTTTGATAGGTTATGTAGATAAATCTCAGAGTTCATGTTATAATGTTATTCAAAAGTACTGCATCAGCCTTCCACTTCAACATCATTTAACCATTATTTTATGTACCCACTTCTAACTTATGGCAACTCATCATGATGCTTATGTTACATATAACTGATTGGATATCCATGCAATTATTCATCTTGTCTGGGTCAACAACACTTTCGAATGTCATTACCCCAATTGTTTGTGAGTAGAACTTAACCTTACTGGAATAGCACTTAAAAAAATGTACTTTGAGGTTGACTACCTACTTCAAATGAAAAGTGTTTTGATTTGGAAACAAAAATCATTGTTTTTTGTTAACAATGTTACTCAAGTCGAATATAAAGAAAAAAACTAACAAAGTTTAAAAATACAACTTTGATCATAATAAAAATTAATACAAAATAATATATAATTGAGTTCTGAATCAAAATAATAAAATTCAAATGTTGATGAAAATCTGAAAAAAAAAAACAAAAACACAGAGTCTTACTCTCAGTATTTCTGTTTTGTCATCATTATAAGACGCTTATTCACTTTTGATTTTATATTATATACACTGCCGGTCACTTGGTTTATTTTGGATTTTCGAAAAATATATACACATAGCTGGTCCAAAAAATAGTTGTGAGAGAATTTTCGCTAGATGCTGTTGCTTTGTTGCTAAATAACGGTTGATTTTGTTGCCAGCATTGCTTCAAAAATTTTTTTAGGGAAGAAACGGTCATCCTCTTGATAATTACACTAAGGTTTTTTACATTTTTGAACTGCAATGATAAGCAATTGATTTATGGGTGTTTTATAAGTTGATCATAAAAATAGGTGTGCTTCAAATAATATTGCAGTTTCTTTTAAAATTCTTTTATAGAGGGTATTAAATTGGTTGGTTGTTTTTAATCATTTTGCTATCTTCAATCAATGACATTGTTATATATTAGTTTCTCAATTTGGGTCAACTCCACTGCCCGCCAGAAGAAAAGATGTAGGTTTTGGGACTTAGCAACCTAGGTCAAACATACAAATTTAAAGCGGAGACCCGAAGAAGATCCCTACATTTTGTAATAAATCCTCTAAAGCTCAGATTAGTGGTAGAAAAAGACACAAGTCACCACTGACCGCCGCGCCGCTTACTACTTTTTAACAAAATCAAATGTCAGGATACCAAAAAGAAAGGACCCTATAGTTATGCAGAGCAAACGATTTCATATTTCATATTTTCATTTATATATTCTCGTAAGCCTTAAGCCCATTGATGGATATTATTTAAATCTTCAATAATTCTGTAGACTCCATCTTCAAGCATACCCAAATCAAATGACAAATAAATTTGTAAATCGTCAGCGTATTATGATACGAACAATAATTAATACTAAATAAAATTGGGCCCAATAATGAACCTTAAGGGATTCCTCTCTTCAAATGAACAAGATCAGATTTAATTCCATCAATAAAAACAGCTTGCTTGCGACTGCTGAGAGAATTTCTTATCATTTTTACCGAACATGAAGAGAAATCAAACTGAGTTTTCAATTTACAAAGCAAAATATTGTGGTCGACAGAACCATATGCATTTGAAAAATCGAGTAAGTTTAAAATAGTAACTCTATGTCTATCAATAGACAAACGAATGTCATCTGAAACTTTTAAAACAGCTGAAATCTTTGTATATAAATAATATAAATAATAATATTTATATACAAAGGTTTAAGAGTGGTTTCGTGGGAATGAAATGTCTTTTGTCTCGTGCCTAGCCAATCCCCTGAACTCAATGATTTTAAGTTTATATTATTTATCATTATTTGATTAGTAAAAACAATTATAAATACACCTATTTTGTTGACTAGCTGTGTACGTACATGTACCTTCACGTAATAAATACTTCCGGTTCAAACTCAAACGTCGTCGCAAAAAAAGTGACCCCAACCAAGTGACCGGCACTGTGAAGCTGGCACTGTTCTTCATTTTCTTTTGCTTTTTCCGACCAAGTTGATTGTCGCGACTCGCGACAAATGAAATCAATACATTCCCACTTCAATGCTTCAAGGGTTTGCTTGTAAGAATCGCTCGATTGAGTTGGAAAGCACTGTTCTGTTGAAATAAATATCCGGACTATGTCTGAGGCCCTGAGGGAAATAATAAGTAATTCTTCTTGTTGAATGTCATCTGAAACTTTTAAAACAGCTGAAATCTTTGTATATAAATAATATAAATAATAATATTTATATACAAAGGTTTAAGAGTGGTTTCGTGGGAATGAAATGTCTTTTGTCTCGTGCCTAGCCAATCCCCTGAACTCAATGATTTTAAGTTTATATTATTTATCATTATTTGATTAGTAAAAACAATTATAAATACACCTATTTTGTTGACTAGCTGTGTACGTACATGTACCTTCACGTAATAAATACTTCCGGTTCAAACTCAAACGTCGTCGCAAAAAAAGTGACCCCAACCAAGTGACCGGCACTGTGAAGCTGGCACTGTTCTTCATTTTCTTTTGCTTTTTCCGACCAAGTTGATGGTCGCGACTCGCGACAAATGAAATCAATACATTCCCACTTCAATGCTTCAAGGGTTTGCTTGTAAGAATCGCTCGATTGAGTTGGAAAGCACTGTTCTGTTGAAATAAATATCCGGACTATGTCTGAGGCCCTGAGGGAAATAATAAGTAATTCTTCTTGTTGAATGTCATCTGAAACTTTTAAAACAGCTGAAATCTTTGTATATAAATAATATAAATAATAATATTTATATACAAAGGTTTAAGAGTGGTTTCGTGGGAATGAAATGTCTTTTGTCTCGTGCCTAGCCAATCCCCTGAACTCAATGATTTTAAGTTTATATTATTTATCATTATTTGATTAGTAAAAACAATTATAAATACACCTATTTTGTTGACTAGCTGTGTACGTACATGTACCTTCACGTAATAAATACTTCCGGTTCAAACTCAAACGTCGTCGCAAAAAAAGTGACCCCAACCAAGTGACCGGCACTGTGAAGCTGGTACTGTTCTTCATTTTCTTTTGCTTTTTCCGACCAAGTTGATGGTCGCGACTCGCGACAAATGAAATCAATACATTCCCACTTCAATGCTTCAAGGGTTTGCTTGTAAGAATCGCTCGATTGAGTTGGAAAGCACTGTTCTGTTGAAATAAATATCCGGACTATGTCTGAGGCCCTGAGGGAAATAATAAGTAATTCTTCTTGTTTGTCCTTAAATGGAAAACCCATTTGATACAAACTTGCCAAAGATGTAGGATCTTCGCTTATGATGACTCTTTCATCAGCTGGTTCTCGGTTTATACCCTTACCTCGAGCAATCATCAAACAATAAATATATACAACCACCACACCAACACTAAATGGATATTCTTTGCTGACTATAGCCCGTCCCGTTTTAATACAACGGGATAGTACCTATATATTTCCCGCTATAGTACCTATACATATTTCGAAGCTGCTTGCTGATTTAAAAACTTTGCTGATGGATGGGTAGCGAGTAAATTTACCCGTAACATAAAGGGAGTTAGCCCTAAACATCAGCAGAAGGACATAGTTTCCTTCTTTGTGTAGCAATTTTGAAGATACAGTTGAGTCCTTGTTCCTATTGAAATGTCGTAGTTCCGGAAAATTGAGGTTTGAATCAGAAGCCGGTGCAATTCAGCTCTGGAAATTCATTAAGTTGACTGCACTTATAATTTGATATTTTCTTGGACCGTCTTCTTGGAAGTCTGCATAACTAATATTGATATTCTGATGCATGCGCGGATACTTTACAATCTAGGTATTAGAGCTGTAAAGGAGTTAAATAATTTGGTGATTGCATTCATTTGAATGAAGACTGCAACGAGATGAATTCCCATTGCATTTTGAATTCAGTATCTATCTCCCCCCGTTTGGGCGGGAGGTGCAGTTTAATGAAAAAAGTACTAAAATTGGAAAAAAAATCATTAAGAAATAACGGTAATACCTACAATTAAGTAGGTAGTTATGGGATATTTAATTTTTAAGCATTTTGAGACACTTCTTTTAATACATACATATTTAAATTTCTTAAAAAAGTTATTATAATTTTATACTTCACTCTCCTTAAAGCTATTTTAAATTTATAATTATCCGAATTAATTTAATAATATTAAAACAAGAAAACAATTTACTTACATAATAGTTTCAATAGATACATCATCTTTTTGTCTGTCGCCCAAAAGCTGAAAATTCAAAACGAACGATTAATAAAAATATGTTAAACAATTTATGATTCTTACAAATAATTTAAATAAAAATATTGATTTAAAACTCTACCAGTCTTTTGCTGTTAAACATTTATTTTTATTAGTAATAGACTTAAGGTTGTATTTAAAAAATCACATCTGCTAACCAACAATTAAGTTTTTAACCCTCAATAGTGTACCCACTCACTAAAAACAACTAATTATCATGTCATCGACCAGACACGCTTCAATTATACTTAATTTATGTCAAATTTCAAAAGTGATGATTCGTTATAGATTATAGTTTCCGCTTCTTTATAATTATATATTTCAGTTTGATTTGAAGTTATGCAGAGGCACCATCTTCCAAGTGCGGCACCATACAGAAACGGTGAATGAATGTCATGTTGATTCTCTTCCGGAATTTTGTTATAACCGTCATATTATTTATTTGATTTTTTTTGAAAAACCACTTTAAATTGAATATTTTAGCATTATAAAATAGAAGTGTAGTGTGTATCTACAAATATTCTTAAACTAAAGTACAATAACAATTGAATGATGAATTTAGACACCTATACAGGGTATAAGAGGACCCTTAAAATTAACCCTTAACTTGAGTTTGTACATTTTTGGCGCTTGGTGGTTGTTAATAATGTTCTTACAAAAGTTCTAAGAAACCTTATTTTAGTTTTTAATCAATTAAATAAATAAAATGTTCTAAGCAATTAAGTACACCATTTTAATTTAACTATATATGCCTTTTTAGAAATTAAATCTTGTTAATTTTCATTTTTATAACGGTAAGCAAACATCAGTATTTTTAGAGCTATAATTCGAATTCGGAAAACCTTCAGAGGTTACCCTACAAATCCTATAGGTACCAATTTTAAAGAAAATAGGCCCAACAGTTTAGGCTGCAGGTGCTTATACATGCAGACCAGACGGTCAGATAAACAAACACTCATACCAAAGTTTAAAACTTTGGGAAAGTTCAACATGATATACGTTATATCAAAAAATATAGATTCTACATTAACACCACTATTTGACCTTCAGAGTGACTTCTTTCGTGTGCCTGAATCAAATTTAAATATATTTTACCTGATTCTTAAAATTCAATTTACCAATAAATTGAAAATAACCTTAACTAATTTGTATGCTAATAGAATTTTGCAAAACATGTGCAAACGTTAGTTCTAGTTCATTAAACTTTGAACTCCAAATTATATACAAACTTACGTAAGTGTTGCCTTTCTAAAATAAGAATGTATTTTAGTCCTTTATACAGTTTGTATATCTTAAAAAAATTCTATTTAGATTAACATGTATCTATGTATGAGACACATGTGATCAACACCGATCAACAAAAAAAAAATTAATGATCTGAATAAAATTATTGAAGCTTGGTTAGGTATATTTGAATATTAAAATAAATAATAAAATTTATTTATTGCATCATAAAAGCAAAGATTAATTAAAAAGATTATGTTAGCATATTGAAAATTGGAACTGTCGGAAGAGACCTATCAATAGCTCGTACAATTTAATAGATATCACGCATCAATCAGGTGCTGAATTAATATCATAATAATTATGTGATTGATTTATTACTTTTTGTTTGATGTGCCAATAATAATTTCATTGTTATTAAGCTTTAGAAAAATTGCTTTGTAAATAAAAAGAAAGTGAATTAAATTGATATTATTATTCGACAATTTACAATTCTAATTTTTGGAATTTAGTTATAAAAAGTTTGCAGGCTTACAAAAAAAAATAAATCAAAATAAACTTAACAAAATAATGCTGAATAGCAGGAAATAAATCACTATATCTAAATTTTGGACAGAATTAGCTCATCCTCCCGAAATGATACTAGAAAATAATGAAACTACACTACTACACAGAAACATTGTTTGAATGCAAACATTGTTTAAATTTAAATGCAATAACAAAATCTCTCACTGGGATGGGACCCTCACGTCCTCACCCTATTCTGGTTCTGTGAAAAGATCTCTGAAAAAGCAATCTGGTTTAGTGTAACCGTGTAAAACCTTCTGACAAAACTTTCATGTGAAAAGTTATATATCATTTCAAAATGTTTCATGATAAAAAAAAGCGGGAAAGTTCAAAGAATCGAAAATAAAAATAAAAACAAAAAATAACTAATCCAAAAAAAACGAGCAACCGAGAGAAAAAAAACATTATTTAAATCGATATACATATGTATGTACATATGTACATTATGTAGGCTTTTAAATGGAAAAAAATACACTTTCCTTTTGTTATTTGTTAGAGGGAGTCATTAGGATCCTATTTGTTGTTTTTCGGGAAAAACGAGCTTGTGTGGAACCGCTATTTTAAAATAATCTAATTATTTCGGAAACCTTTAAGGACCAGTCTTTTCAGCTTTGATTAAATTTAACCATTTGCTGGTAATCATAGAAACACATACAAAGTCTATGGTTAACAAATGAAATAACCAATGATTACAAATTACCAGAGCTGAAAAGTTTTGAGATGACAATCAAACATGACATTACGATATGATAGAGAAATCGAAAAAAGTGGGTTCGGAAATTCTGTCTGTCGTCGGTCAGTCTAGTTGTATCAGTAACTTCAGCGTTCAGCCTAAACGGCTGAACCGATTGGCTTCAAATGCTTTATGTAGGGTTTGTGGACCATTCCTTGGAGGGGAAATTGATTTTTTTTAGCTTAAAAAATAACGGTACCTGCCATATAACCATAATGAAGAACCTTAATTTTGTCGAAAACGGCTGCAACGATTTTCTTAAAAAAAAAATGGAGATATTTTTTGTCTTGATTGTCTTTTGATAAATTGCAAAAAAAATAAATTCCACGCCTATAAAGGGTACCTCCCATAAAACCGTTATTTTTTTCTTGAGCTATCTCATGAACGGTTTAATCGATTTTAACTAAAAAAAATATTTTCAGAAAGATCTAGATTATAAGATCGAATTTTGGTACTAAAACTTCGCAAAAGTGCTTAGTTTTAATTTTAATTAATTTTTGAATTTATTTTTTTTTTGTAAATTCAATATTTGGAAAACGGTTTGACAAAAAATTTTATTCTTTGTACAGTTAATTTAAACTATTTAACACTTTAAATCGCGATACTTAAAACTTGCGAAAAAAAAATAAAGTTTATACATTTCTTCTTTTAGTAATCAGCGATTTATTTAAAAACCGCTCTAACGACTTTGGAATTATTTTTTTGGTAAACTTTATTTAAGCAGCAAAAATGTCTGCATAGGTACTTTGATTTTGTCTTGAATCTTCTTAAAAAGAAGTTTTAGCACTTTTGTGAAAAATTCATATGATTTTTTTATTTATATAAAAAAGATTATTGAAGATTTACTTCAAACTTCGTGTGTAGTATACCTACTGTTTGGTGATTTCCTATAGGAGAAATAAGAATTTTTGTTTTAGCCCGGCTATAACGGATACCACCCATACAAGGGTTTTGGTTTTTCCAAATTTTCTCGAAAACGGCTCTAACGATTTTAATGAAACTTGGTATACGTGACATTTTTAGCAATCCTAATATAACTGCATTTCAGGTTTTTGGCTAGAAATGCATAGTGATTTGGTATTAACGTTTTTTTTTATAAATTTGGCAATAAATTGATAACGGCTTCGCCGATTTCATTGAAATTTGGTATGGTATTTAATCTAAATATGCAACACAAAATACCATTTTAAGTTTTTGCCTTAACAGCCATATAATGATAGCTATACATAAATACGATACAATTTTCCGACTTTCAACATATGTAGTTCAGCAAATTAAACAAAACATTTTTTTTCTTTTAAACTCTTAATGCAGTATATAGTGAGCTCTGATTATCAAGATTCTACAAATATTAAAGAAATAAAAGGCTCGACTTGCTCTTGTGGTAGATTACTGTCTTTACTGAGAAAGCAACCGTTTTATACGAAAAGTGCCGTTTTTTAAGATTTTCTATTATATTTTCAAATTCCTAAGATATATGTATATAAAAAAAATTAAAATGAATAAGTTTGAAAATTAATTTAAACAAACCAGAGTTTTACGAGAAAATCGTGGTATGCTAGTAATTACTAAATATTACAATATATTTTAAAGGTTTTTTTCACCAAAATCGTATGAACAGTTTTTGAAAAAATACGATTTTTTTCAAACGACTTTTGTAAAATATTTTTTTTTTTTGAAAAATCTTGAGTCATCATCAATTGGTTTTCAAAATATTAAATCTTGGAAAAAAAAATTTTCCTGAATGAATATAATATTTTTTTAGAAAAGTTAGTAAAAAATTAAATACGTCATTATCGTTCGGCTATCAAGGCCTTTTTAGAAATAAAATTTGGTAAAGATCCGCAGCGGGGTTAACGAGAAAGTAAAAATTTAAAAAAAAAACATTGTCAGGTACCGTTAAAACTGTTTTTTAAGAACCATCTAAAAAGCAAAATTTCGATCATAACAAAATTTTGTTATATGGTCCGTTGGATATATTTATCCACAAACAATCATTTTGCCGATATATATTTGAAAATTCGCTCAAAAAATCTATTAAAGATTGAGGAAATCAGACATTTCACCAAAAATAATTAATTCACAAATGCAAACATTGCCGGGTAACATTAACAGACTACTGCAGACCGTCAATGTTCTATAAGGTATCATTGATGAAAACCAAAATAATTTTGTTTTTCATCAATGTATCAATTTTGTTTGAGACGAACATTGATGGGCATACATACTATCAATGTTACCTGAATGATGTTTGATTCAAGCAATATTGACAAGTAACATTGATGGTGTGTAGGGCCCTAGACTGTTTTCAAAGACCAGTACGTTTCGTCAATCGTTATACGTGTTTTTGACATTTTGGGTTGTAGAAACGAAGGAGGAATGAAGTAACGAAAGCACGTATGCAAATGTTAAGACGAGGGCAAATAACAACGAACGTACCTGTCAGAAAGACGACACACGACACGTACAAAAAAAAGGACTGGTGTAATTAGGGTCACTGCTAATGACCCTATCCAGTGCTTAGTTTTTGATTTTTCCCTTTCTTTTTTTGTATAAAGGGGTTAATTGATTGAAACGAAAAATCGAAAGATTTAAGTGGAACAATGAGTAAATACCATACTGCAAATGCAAATATGCACTTACCATCTTCTTCATCTAAAAAAAATTGTGTATATAGCGACATGACTATAGTCGATTATAGTCGATTTTTTAGAAAATAAACAGATATTTTTAGAATTCAGCACAAAATTTGCTGATTTTATCATTAGTGCAGGAAAACGAGACACAAATAAAATCAAACTGTGCATTTTGTACTCATGTTTCTAGATCACTTTGCATTAAAAGATGTAACCATTTCAACATACCAAACATAAAAAAAAAACTCACTCTAAAGTACCGTTATTTTTTTCCTCATCACCTACAAGCAGGGATTTTTCTGAAAGACTGTGTCGAAGTCGTAATTAGTGAGAAGTTTGTATGGAGCGGTCTATAAGGAAATCCGTCATATTTCAGCATGCAAACTCCATTTTATATTAAAATAAAAGAAGATTTTTTCAATTTTAAATATGAAAACAATTAATTATCAAGATGAAAAAGTTTTCGAGCTCAAAAATGTATTGAAATTCAAAAAAATCGTATAGTATGTCGAAGTTAAGATACCTTATTCAAATTCTTCGACAAACTGAATTTAAATCCTGCATTGTTAAGATGTGGTTATTTTTGTATTCGCTGTTCTGAGCTGTTGTGGTTTCAAATTTTATAATTTGAATTTAAGGACATTTATTGACTTGACATCCCTCGCAAAAGCTTAGGTAATAAGTAAACTGTTGAAATTTTTGTTTAAATAAAAAACTGTTCATTCTCACCTCTGATTTTACTTTTTGAATTTATCCAATCACTGATATTTTTTATTAAATTTAATTGTTATCCAAAAAGTGTATCTCTTTTAACACATTATCATTGACAATAAAGTTTTATATCACTTTAATTCAATATTGATTCAATATTGTTCAATATTATCGTTAACACTTATTTGTAAAACACAACAGTTTTTATTTTTTAATCAAATAAAATAAATAGATTTATTGCGAAGTTATATAGAACGTTTCATTAGTATCCTTAATCTCCAAGGATATAAAATTTATAATTTAATTAATATATTTTTCGACGGTTAAGCTAAAACGCTGTTTCCCGGTCAGATCGCGAGCATGAACTGATTCCAAAAACCACAAGATTACCAAACTATTTCTTAGCCACGAAGAAGATACACACGCCCAAGAGCAAAAACCTCCACATTAGCATCACTTCAGTTTGGGTCCGAAAAAAACCCAAAAAAAAAAAAGAAGAAAACATTCACTTTCGTTTGACCAATGTTATTTAATACCCTCTGGTTCTTTTGGACCATGTCCGCTACTCATACATGATTTTATGTGTTTATTTTTTTTTCTTTCTTCTTCATCGACTGAGTAAGGTATTGTATCTGTAAGATGCATTTGACTGTGTTTTTTTTTTCATTATTTTATTTGGAATTTGGACATTGTAATTTTGGAGCGTTTTTGCACCCGCAGCGCGGCAGTTAAGAAGTTTGATTTAGTGCCAAGCCATAAGCAACATTGTTTTTGTTCGAATATTGAATGACAGAGATGAACAGATGACGGAGGTGTAATTGTTAAGATTTTATGGAGTACCATAGTGATTGGAAATGAAGATGTCATTTTGTCATTATTATTATGTTAGGTGATAATATTTCCGACACAATATTATGTGCGTATAGATCTAAAAGAATTCATTTTAAAATGACCATCACTTTAACAGAGGGCAAAACTGAATAATGTATCTAATTATATTCAAACATCTTAATGTAATGAAGTTAACGTTTAAAATTTTTAAGTATATTCGAAAATTAGTAAGTGCGTTCTTCTACAAGATTTTCAATTTTAACTATATAATCATGGTCGAGTACTAAAGTATCACTTATTTTTCGAGGACTATGTAAATATGCTTAGGAGTCTTAGATAGATGTAACCCAAGGACGTAGTACATACATATATTGTAAGAAGTTCAATTAAACTGCAAATAAATATTTTAAAACAAAGTATACAAACAGTATTTGTCAATACAATACAATGCACCTACCCTTCATTTGTGCACCGAACTTTTACGAGTGGGAAATTACGTTGGCACCCGGAAATTACGTCATAGGAAATATCACCAAAAATAGAGCTCAAACATTTTGGCGTAATAATTTTGGAAAAAAACACCCACATTTTGGAAAGGAAAATGCGCCAGAATTCATATTACGCCGAATTTCTGGAAAAAGAGCCAAAAAATAAAAATGGAAATTACGCCCAAAGATAGGCTTTTTTGGCCTAATTTCCAAATTAAGTTTGGAAGAAGATTAGAAAAGTATACGTTTTTTGGCCTTATTTAATTTGGAAATAAGACCATTAAAATAGTCCGTCAGCATCGCCGCACACGGGTGCCGGCCGGGCCCACTTCCCAGCGCGACGGCGCGGCGCGGTGCTGACGGATGCGCCCTTCCTCGCGTCTTTTACCTTAGTCCCAAACAATTTCTCAGGTGTATTGTAATGACTTACTTATTAGCTTATATAAAATATTATATGGAGACCAATTTTCAACACTGAAAGCTTCCTTTTTCCTTTTGGCCTTTGTTTCCAAAAATTAAATTTTTGCTTTTTTCATGATTCGTGAAAGAAAAAAAGACCCAACTAATTCATAGAAAATGAAGCCAAAATTTGGCGTTTGGGCCCAAATTTTGGGCATTTTTACCTGGGAGAAAAAGCCAAATTATTGTATGGAAATTTGTGGGCTTTTTTCCATTTCGCTTTTTTTTTTTGCGAAATTTCCTATGGCGTAATTTCAGGGAGCCGAATGTTTTGATTAGAAATGAGTACAACAGTAGTCGAAAAAAAAACAGATATTTATTTACTTCCGATTATAGTTACTACAAACTACAGGGGGCGATAACTGCTATAACTATACAAATAGTTGGAACTGTCAGTTTTGAGCTTTTGGTACATTTCTTCATCCTATAAGGGGCCAGATATAGCCATCGTTGAAAATGTTTATTAATTGTTTCCCGATTTATCCTGTCTCTATCAAGATTAACGAATAAATTATATTGTTGGGGTATTAAAATAATTAACTGTTTAGACTACTAAAAACGAGTAAATCATTAATTTTTCAATTATCATATAACCCCGAAAGGGTTACGTCCTTGAACTCAAATCAAAGCCTATAGAAAAAGAATATATCGCTAAAATATTATTTTTTTGTTCAAAGTTTGGTAATACTAACACTAAAATGAAACTGAAAATCATCACCATCGCACTTTAAAATTAATTTTACTTCCTATTGATATTCATATAACGTAGACTTTGACATATTCGAGTGGGTTTTCATTAACAAAATACAACATCTGATGAGCTGGGTCAACAGTCAAAGTTTTTTTTTTGTTTGTTATAAGAAAAATACTTCGGTACTTGATAGCACTCACAGAATTCAATACCATCTGAAGTAGTGGTATATCAATGGAATTAACAAGTCAGCAAAATATGTAATAAAATCTAATTCGATTCAAAACAGTGGGAGTCTTGAGAACGAAAATTATGATATGAGAGTAAAAAATTGCAAAGATGGTTCTTATTATAAATATTTATATTTTTAAAAGACTAATTGAATAAATTCTTGAGTTAATTTATTGGATCTTAGAACAACTTGATAGGACTATTAAGATTTGAAGTGAAATATGTATACAAATAAAAACATCCGCAAGATTAGCTGTATGGATTTAATTTTTAAGATACTATGTTGCCCCAAGTAAAAACAACACTTAATTAAAAAAGTTCAAAAAGGTTCAAGATGTGGTCAAAAATTGATTGTGTGTTTTGAATTGATAATTCTTAATAAAAGAAAATATATATACTTCACAATTCCCAAATTAGTCATTTTTACAATTGACAACCAAGAAATATAAAAAAAAACTATAATTTTGGGGCTGATGAATTCTTGTCAAAAGAATGAATGTCCTTTGTCCTTTTATAATTGTTAAGAGCATAAACATCAATTGGTATAGGTCTGAGCGAATCTGCATATATTATTTATAATATTTTAGAGCTAGGAGCAATTGAAGAAAAATGTAAAATTTGGACGAAAAAAACAGGGGCCCGATTAACTTATACGTTTAAATAATTTTGTACTGAAAATAGTCACCTTTGCAATAATTATAAATATTTCGTTTGAATGTTTAAGCGAACCTTAAAGATCAGTCCATTTGGCATCAATCTATAATACAGTGTTCGTAAAAACAAGGTTGTATATGTGCATTTCGTTGACGAAAAATCAAAACACTTTTGATTTTGCCTGATGACAGATTATGTGTACGAAGACTGACGTGCGTCGTTTGACTGACCGTGGTTCGCTGAACGTAAAGGTTCGCTTTATAAGGAAATATAAAAGGATATGATCTTTATTTAAGCAAATTCACAAGTATCAATATCAGTTTTGACATTGAGATGTACCCACCAACCCCTTAAATAAAACAAAAATTTCATTTCTTCGCCCATTTAGATTAGATACCTATCTATCTAACGTTATAATAACACAATAAAAACCTTCAATTGGTTTGTATTAACAAAAAAAATATAACCGACACTTATTATCATTTTTCAAACATCTTCATTACAAAATTTAGTCATAAAAACCTAAAAGCATTCGCGCGTCAAAATGTATATTAAAATGTAAATTAATTTTGATCATAATTTGCAAAAAATTCATATTAAATACAAATAACTTTGGTTAATACTTTAAACAATAAAATCAATTATCTCTCCACCTTCTTTTCGGTGGACAGATTGCATAATAATTCATGCTGCTTCGTATATTATTATTTAATATTATGAATCGTTACTTTGGGAAGTTTTATAATCGAATCGAAACAGAGATTCCGATTCCGAACATCATCACAAGAAACTTTCTCCATTTATCATAATTATTTAATATAATTTTAATATTCATCAGTTCTCAGACACCTTTCTTATGGGTCCCTCTTGATCACACACAGGTACCGGACTCTTAAGACTTTTGTTTCGTTTGTTTAAATTTTTTCTTTGATATGAAAATATAATCAATCGAATACCGATGCGATGCCGGTCGAATGAGTTAATTTTGTTTTTGTTTTCATTTCCACTACTTTATATATAGCTTGCTTTATAGAGCAAGTATTGGTTTCGCGTAAAAATAATGATGATGAGCTCAAATTAGTGATGTTGATTGAGCTTCGTCTGAGCTCAAAAAAATAGTCCGTTTGTTCACTGAGCTTCAGTCTTAAAGCAGAATTACTTTGTTCTTAGCCGATCGAAAATTCCCATCTTGTGCCCATAATACCTCCTTGCTCTGTTTCACAAGTCTCAATATATTTTGCTAACTGACGTAAAATGCAATTTCACAACTGACTTACTGCAAACGTTTTTATTTTCTACTTCCTGCTTGCACTTCCGTCCATTGATAATGTCAACGTGTTCATATAACACGTCAAAAAAGAATGTTTCTTTTGGTTCTAATAGTTTCTATTTGCGTCTGTCCATTATAGTTGGCCCTTAAAGGTAGAACTATTATAACTAACTTTTATAGTATAAATGCGCATGTGTAGCATGCAAACATGATGAATAACTAATTTCGAATTCCTTGGAAATAAAAAGTAAACTTTTTTCGGACTTAACTCGCTTTTTTCGGACTAAAGTTGCTTTTTTCCGAAAATCATGATCCATGAACAAGAAAAAAGTTGCTTTTTTCTCCTCAAATCAACTTTTCTTGAATCTCGATTGGATATCAAGATTCACACGTATTTGCACACATACTTAACAGATTTGATTTCTTCTGTCAGACGAGCCTTTTAATAGGGCTTTTTAGGTAACAACGATATATCTCTTTCTCGTTCTCACAGAATTGTCAAAAACAGCAGTATGACGAACAGCTGATTTTTTTTTATCATTGTTGACAAATTGATTGAAAACAAAAGCGGGAATTTTAAAGATTTGTGCGCGAAAATTGTGAAAATTGTTGGTTTTGCTAATTAAAATAAATTTCTAAGCCACGGAAATCACAAATTTCACACAAAAAGAATACAGCATTTAAAAATTATTTCCAAATTGTTTTCTGCAAGATCTTGAGTTTGACAGTTTGAAAAAAGCACGATACATATTTCAATCTGTCTTCGTCATAGTGTGAGCTTTGACAAGATGGTAATAAATCCCCATTGTGTGGTTTGGTTTATTTTAATTTATGTCGAATTCTTTCATTTTACCAGATATGATCGGAAAAGTTGATTTTTTTTCTTCCTATGGATCTAGAATAAAAAAGTTGGTTTTTTTCTTTGATTGTATTGTGTTTATTTCTGTAGAAGCGATTTCAATCATTCACTTTACTTCACTCTTTTGACAAATTGCACAATGTACAACAAAATTCACGCACAATATATTGTTTTTAATAATTTTAATTCCTCAAACTCCTATTTAAATAAACCACACTACACAATTAAAATGTTTATCTTTATATTAATGTCATATTCGAGTGGAAGTTCGGAGCGCCCTCTGAGTGAAAAAAAAAACTTTCCTAAATTGGTCGACTGGCTGTTCGGAGTGATGTTTGGGAGTGCTTATTTGCCTTCCTGAATTGAATTTGGAGTGTTGGGAATACTGTCACAATTTATTACCACATATTATATTGCTTACATTGATCATATGGTCAAAACCATATAAAACAAAACGAGCAGTGTGTTTTCGTTTCTTTTATATATGTATTTCAAGAACTTAAATAATAAGTGTAAATAGAGAAAAAATATTAAAAAACACTTTTTAACTCGTTTTTTCTTCGTTTGTGGTTACCAAAAATAAATGTAAACAATCTTTGGTCAACTACCACATGCAAAATTGAAAAGGAGTGTTTTAAATGATCCATTGGATTCATAATTCCGTCCTCTTCGGGGTGAAACCACTTGAATATGACATAAGAATGACAGTTTTCAATGTATGCATACATTTTGGTGCATGTATTTTGTACACTTTACTTTGAAAGTAGCCAAATACAAACAAAAATTGTATAGCGCGCCTATAATAACGATTTTGAAAAACAAATACCTATATGCGTTATATTTGCAATTAAGGCAACTGCATTTTTGTTTCTTCTCTAATATTAACGGACATTTTTCGTTTACGCTTTTTTTACGAATTTGGCCATGCGTTGAAAGATTTTATTCAAATTTGGTATCATTCTTTTAGACCATTTGTTGATATTTTCCATTTATATTTCAGTTAATTTTAAATTTTCTAATCCCATATCTGCAACAACATGTTCGTGCGACCCAGTCTTCTATTTTATTTTATTTTTGTATATTTTAATTACGGATAACTAAAGGGCATCGTTGTAGGGAATTAAATTTATCATCGATTAAATCACATACGGAAATTTTATTTATTATGGTGATTTTTTTGGAGACAAATGAAAGTGAAAACACACTCGACCCACACTGATGTTGTATATTGGATGTCCATGTCACTATGTAATGGGGAAAATTAAAAAAATTCCTCAATGATTATGTCGCGTGTTTGTTTCTGGAATGGAAGTAGGTTTTCACTTTTTATAGCATGAATGTACTGTGATAAACTACCTTACCTTTATAATACCAGTTTGGTGAGACCAATATAATAAGCATGGATTTGAGTTGATTATTTAATATTTTGTAAATGATTCATTCTTTTTATTCTTATTTGCACACATACTTAACAGATTTGATTTCTTCTGTCAGACGAGCCTTTTAATAGGGCTTTTTAGGTAACAACGATATATCTCTTTCTCGTTCTCACAGAATTGTCAAAAACAGCAGTATGACGAACAGCTGATTTTTTTTTATCATTGTTGACAAATTGATTGAAAACAAAAGCGGGAATTTTAAAGATTTGTGCGCGAAAATTGTGAAAATTGTTGGTTTTGCTAATTAAAATAAATTTCTAAGCCACGGAAATCACAAATTTCACACAAAAAGAATACAGCATTTAAAAATTATTTCCAAATTGTTTTCTGCAAGATCTTGAGTTTGACAGTTTGAAAAAAGCACGATACATATTTCAATCTGTCTTCGTCATAGTGTGAGCTTTGACAAGATGGTAATAAATCCCCATTGTGTGGTTTGGTTTATTTTAATTTATGTCGAATTCTTTCATTTTACCAGATATGATCGGAAAAGTTGATTTTTTTTCTTCCTATGGATCTAGAATAAAAAAGTTGGTTTTTTTCTTTGATTGTATTGTGTTTATTTCTGTAGAAGCGATTTCAATCATTCACTTTACTTCACTCTTTTGACAAATTGCACAATGTACAACAAAATTCACGCACAATATATTGTTTTTAATAATTTTAATTCCTCAAACTCCTATTTAAATAAACCACACTACACAATTAAAATGTTTATCTTTATATTAATGTCATATTCGAGTGGAAGTTCGGAGCGCCCTCTGAGTGAAAAAAAAAACTTTCCTAAATTGGTCGACTGGCTGTTCGGAGTGATGTTTGGGAGTGCTTATTTGCCTTCCTGAATTGAATTTGGAGTGTTGGGAATACTGTCACAATTTATTACCACATATTATATTGCTTACATTGATCATATGGTCAAAACCATATAAAACAAAACGAGCAGTGTGTTTTCGTTTCTTTTATATATGTATTTCAAGAACTTAAATAATAAGTGTAAATAGAGAAAAAATATTAAAAAACACTTTTTAACTCGTTTTTTCTTCGTTTGTGGTTACCAAAAATAAATGTAAACAATCTTTGGTCAACTACCACATGCAAAATTGAAAAGGAGTGTTTTAAATGATCCATTGGATTCATAATTCCGTCCTCTTCGGGGTGAAACCACTTGAATATGACATAAGAATGACAGTTTTCAATGTATGCATACATTTTGGTGCATGTATTTTGTACACTTTACTTTGAAAGTAGCCAAATACAAACAAAAATTGTATAGCGCGCCTATAATAACGATTTTGAAAAACAAATACCTATATGCGTTATATTTGCAATTAAGGCAACTGCATTTTTGTTTCTTCTCTAATATTAACGGACATTTTTCGTTTACGCTTTTTTTACGAATTTGGCCATGCGTTGAAAGATTTTATTCAAATTTGGTATCATTCTTTTAGACCATTTGTTGATATTTTCCATTTATATTTCAGTTAATTTTAAATTTTCTAATCCCATATCTGCAACAACATGTTCGTGCGACCCAGTCTTCTATTTTATTTTATTTTTGTATATTTTAATTACGGATAACTAAAGGGCATCGTTGTAGGGAATTAAATTTATCATCGATTAAATCACATACGGAAATTTTATTTATTATGGTGATTTTTTTGGAGACAAATGAAAGTGAAAACACACTCGACCCACACTGATGTTGTATATTGGATGTCCATGTCACTATGTAATGGGGAAAATTAAAAAAATTCCTCAATGATTATGTCGCGTGTTTGTTTCTGGAATGGAAGTAGGTTTTCACTTTTTATAGCATGAATGTACTGTGATAAACTACCTTACCTTTATAATACCAGTTTGGTGAGACCAATATAATAAGCATGGATTTGAGTTGATTATTTAATATTTTGTAAATGATTCATTCTTTTTTACGGAATAAAATTAATAAAATATAAATAAAGACTGAGATACATATACTAGACCCAACATATTTAAGCCCTTTTTAATTTGAAGTCATTTACACTATAGAGATTAAATGGATAAGATACATTCTTTATATAAAACAAATTACAAAGTATTTACTTAAGAGTAAGGACATGGCAATACTGGCGTCTGCCTGATATGACATTTCATTCTATGAATTATTAAAAAAAATACAAGATATACATTTATAGAAAATGTAAAAATTAATATAAAAAAATAAATTTAAAATGCAATAACTAAAGTAAACTATTGTCTTTATTATATAAGCTGTTACGGTAATGATGGTTTGGGTATATTAACTAAGGTTATGCACTTATAATGTACTGTATCAAACAGTAAGTCATATACTTCAAAAATAGGGCTTTACTTTACTTAACATTTTAGGTAATATGTAGTACAAATAGTATGATAACAAATTTTAAATAACCCATATTTTCTTAAAAAACTATATGACTTTGACTTTGCTTATGCCAAAATAAGATTTTTATGATTACATTTCGTCAGTTGTGGGCGTTAAATTAATTTAAAAAAAAAATTTTTTTTGGGCTGTTGCGCATACTGTGTCAATGTTGTGATCTTTGTTATAATTTCCTTAGTTTATGCGCAGGTTTTGAGTCTAGCTAAATATGCAAAAAGCATGTTTGCATAAATATGACCATTACGTATTAAACATATTAAATAAAATCGAATTTTTTTAACATAATGTTTGCAACACTGTTTTCTGTGATAGCAGAAGTTATAGTTCTCGGTTATTTTGTAAGTAAGACGAATTTCCGCAGTTTCTCAAAAATTTAAAAAGAACTGCAGGCAAACACATTTTCACGGATAGGTAAAATACAGAAAATATTATTAATGTACAACGGTATAGCTCATTATGTATCTACTCCTTTAATATGCATTCGTATCGTATATAGTATCAAAACATTTTAAGGACAGTCATCATAACCCAATATTAGCCGCGTTTTTTTGCAGGACCAGAGTTGTTGAAAATGGTATTGGGGATTAGCCCACACAATTACCGACAAAATTTGACAATAGGCCAATGTGCCGGTAATACAGTTTTTATCGGGACTTATCTAGATGCCGATAATTATCTGGTGCTAAGTCCATATATGGACTTATGTTGTTGTTGTATTTACGTGTAAACTGATGTGTTTTTTTTCACGCAAGTCTATATGCACTTGCAAAAAAACAAAAAAACACGGCTAATATTGACATTTATACTCTCTGTGCAAAATCTATATAAAGCATTTACCATAATTCTATTTCTGTTAAATAATTACAATTGCATTAATTAGAAAGATAAAAATTTAAGTTATAATAATAATAGCGAATATGCAAAAGCTTTATATAATCGGGAAATATATTTACAATTATTGTATTCACATATTTGAGCACTTGGTTTTGATGGTGGAGAAAGTAGTGAAATAATCTTTAATTCACATTATTGAATACAAAATACGAGACGGACTGCATTATATACATTAATAAGATATGAGAAAAGTTTTACAAATAATTCTAATAACTTCCTCAAAGTTATTAAAAAATATGCAGATTTATGTATTATTTTCGCTTCTAATTTACTGTCTGAATGTTGAAGATAAATAAAACTTTATAGAACACCTTTTTTTAATTTTTTTTTATTTTTCATTTTTCTGCACCAGTTGTATATCAGTCGATCACCGGCATCAACCAACATCTTATCACGATTTTTTACAATGCTTGTTTGCTATATTTTTGCGCATTGGCTTATGAAAATTTGCAATAATGAACACTTGACGATTGAAGTGATGCCAATTGTTTGCATTTGGGAACGTTTTCCAATATGGTTAAGGCTTTAGGCATCATTCGAGCAGTGATGCGTTAATGAATTTATCCCTGTTTCTAGGTTTACACGCCAAATTCGCTACATTTCCTTCTTTCTTCCATCTGTCCTTCTATACTGCGCCTTCCCATGGGATTGGATTCATAGACTATCCGGGGCAGAGCATTGCTTTGGTGTCCATACTGGAACTGGTTCATACTCCTAAATTGTTGGCCTGTGTCGACCAGATGGGATTGGGCAATCTGCATGGCAGCGGGATTCGGTTCATCATCGTCGTTGTAAAATTTGCAAAAATAATTTTTCCATATCCTCAGCACCGACTGTGATTCTACTACTCCCCTGATTGTTTTTACAGGCTTTTTAGGCTTGTTTTTGGCCCTAAGATGTTCTTTTTACCTATTGGTAAAACTTCCAAACTTTGTTCCTGTTATGGCATCCACTATTTCTTTAATCGCGTGCTTATCTTGGTTCTTCTTTTTCCTTCTGAGAAATTCCTCTCTCCTCGCTTGGATTGGAGCTGCTATAGTCCTTCTAGTCCTTCTGCAGCGCCGTTTTGTATGCCTATGTTCTTTGGTTGAGGTTGTATATACTTGCTGGCATTCTTCGTAAAACCACGGCTATCTTTGTGGTAGTTGTTTTTGTGTACTATTCCATCAACTTCTAGGTCAAAAGATAGATGTTATCTTTTAAAGCCTTTCAGCTAATTTTGTGAAGTGAAGGTAACTTTAACTTATATTTTACACACAAATATAAACTTACTAATAAAAAAATCATTGGTGTTTGGTATTAACAGATTATCATTTCGAAAGGCATTTATAAAGCTCCGGGTAACCGTATCTTTATATTATATACATAGGTAACCTGGTATACCTACTTACTTATTAATGTAATAAAACGATGTTCATTGATGCCGCATGTTTGTCCCTTGTGCACCGCATTCGATATTCAAGAATCTTGCACCATAAAATCATTTGATTAATTGGAACTGGAACTTACAATATTTTTTTTTACAACCGATAGTTTTCCATTATTAGTTCATTAACGCTCTCAGAGTTAATTCCATTATTAAGATGGAAAACGACGTTTACCTTAATTTTAGCTTAACACTTTCAAAGCCGCATATCTACGACTTCGATTGTCCGCTATCCAAGAGGCGAAAATTGTTTTGAACATCTTACTTATTACTGTGACACATAAAACTATGTATGATTAAATGCTACACTTAATCAATCCTATTTGATTTAAGATTTGACTTTGGGTATAGAGCATTATTATATTGAATATTTGACTGAGGGCTGAAGGTCATTCCACTCGCAAATTTAGGGCAACCAAACTTTTCTTCATATTTTCTTCATGTTGTGCTAGAAAAAATGCAGTTTTATGAACCATATTTTTTAACAAACTAATCGGAACGCATTTAAGTTATTTTAACCAATACTTTAACTTAAAAAACATTTCATTGAATTTTAAAGTCTTCCAGTAAACATTCGTCTGGATTATTTAAAATGATTTGAAGCATTTAGTTGTTTATTTGTGCCTGGCCTGCCCCACATTGACGCAAGTGCACATTGTATCACTGCAAATTTCGTGGCCATACAAAAAACTTATGACCGACCGAAGCGTTGTGATGCAAGAAATTTGACAGTGAGGAGCCGTTCCAAAATAAAGCACAGCATTTCACTCCGAAGAAAGGTTATATCGTGACCGGGAGCTCTATTTTATTTTGAAAGAATAATTTTCAATTAGAGGGAAAGAGATGGGCTATTAAAAATAAGGGAACAAAACAATTATGACTTATAGACTTGTGTTAAAAAAAGCGACATTGAGAATTAGCCCACAACATTACCGACGTTCCCATATAACCACATGTAATTGTGTCGGTAACGCATTAAGTCTATAAGGACTTAGCTATAAGTCCCGATAAATATCGTGAGCTATCTAAGTCTACATATGGACTTATGTTGTTGTTGTATTTACGACTGTTGTCGTTTTTTTCACACAAGTCTTGCAAAAAAACACGGTTAGACAAGGATAAACATGACCAGGCGAAAAATTATTTATCATCGGGATGCAATCACGTCATACACTGAAAAGTTGCAACTTTAAAAACGCAAGATTAAAAACGTTGCGCTTTTTCTTTGATTAAACCCAGAATTGGAAATCTTTAACAGTCACATTGACTATTTTTGTAACAAGTGCAGTGTGTGAAAATAATATTTTCTTTTAACAAACATTAATTTATCTTAGTGAGGCGCCAGAATCTTTGGTGTTCATAATATAAACAATTTTTCTTTGAAATTCTTTACACTTGTTTAATTTTACAGTTGGGATGGTGACTTAGAAATGTTTAGTACTTTTATCAATACAGCACATCTTAACGTAAAATGCCTTTTAAAATATTCTACTATAATTTGTAAGGTAATTTTTTTATTTATGTAGTAGGGAGGCATGGTAAAAAAAAACTTTGCCAACCCCTAGTCAACATTGACCTGAATGTGCTGGACATTGACGTATTAGGTATGGACCTAACTTCACGCGTGTTCCAACATAACTAGGGGCGTCATCAACTACTAGCAGGGAATCTGCGTAGCAGTGATATGATTTATTTAATTAATTATTTACTATTGAAATATATTGAAATTCTAATGGCGAAATTAGTACACGTATTTAATACTAAAAGAAGATGGCGTTTTTAGACTGTTTTTAGCTGGAACAACTTTTCTTGTCTGTTTTTATGAAAATTTCAACCGACTGGCGGTCCATATCTAGTACGTCAATGGTGCTGGAGTTGATCCGGCCCTTCTCCATCAACCCGCAAACTTAAAATAACATACGTCATGCTGACAAATATAGCACATTCGTTAAAACAACGTATACATAAATCAATTAAATATTTTCCGTTATAAAGGCAAACAAACATTTAAGAAGTGATGAATTAATCATAGTAAATAATATTCGCAAATAATGGCACCTATTGTTATTAACATACATAAGCTATATGTTTTTATATTGATACAGATTATCAATAGGATTATATGTAGATACTTAACTTTTGTTTGGCTCACAAAGTAAATTTCCTTTTTCAAACCACGAAGCGGAAGACACGATGAATTAATAAATCACACGATTTATTCAGTTTGTATTCATAAAATGACTGATTAGCAAATCAATTCAAAGAGCCAGTCACACAAGAAATTTAATGTTTAGAATCAATTTGATCTTATTATAAAATCTAAACTAATTCCATGATGTAATTTATTTAAGATCATGGTCAAATCAGATTGAAATCCCAAATCATCAATAATGTTCATGGAAATTTATGTTGCTATCGCGCCTGCGTGCGAGTCAAATAAGAAAGGAAACCGTTAAAACATTGATCACAATCACTCAAGGTAGAATCTTCAGTCTAAAACTAGAAACAAAAGACACCCACTTCAATTTTATATTGACTTTATTCCCGCACATGTTGTTTTTATTTTCATAAAAAGTGGAGTAATTATTTAAAACAAAAAAAATAAATTATCTGAAGAAGTTTGCCTGTTTATTGAATATCAATTTTCTTTTAGTGGAAACAAGAAAACTGTGTTAATTTGGTAGCACTTTAGGCGTTCAGACAAGGTTACCAAATAGTGTGAAAAAAATAATAGGTAAGGCTTTATTTAATTCAATTATGTTTTAACATTAGTGGATTCTATATAGCCTAGCTTAATTAAAACGATCTAATAATAGTTTTAATTAATGCCAGATTTGAAAAAAATCGATTAAGGGGTTCTTAACCGTTAATTCTAAGTGTCTATCGTATATGTATAAGGTTACATAAATTAATGATTGAAGGGCGTTTATTTTAACTGTGAAGTTCGATCCGATAAAACGGTTATTATGACAGCCATAATATTGTGTCGATTAATTGATACTTTGGATCAAAGTGAATGTTTTTTTAATGAATCATTTTAATGATCAATTGATGTCTTTAACGCCTTTTTTTAGTGCAATATTTGTGTGCTGTGGATTTGTTTTTTTTTTTTTTCTGTTTTATAGTAAAACAAGATAAGATAATTTCCGTATCCGGTCATCAATTAATTTTTAAATCATTCGTGCACCGTTGCCAAATTTGACCTTTGATTTTTTTCGATTTACATTCTCTTGTAGTTCAAATAGTTCGTGACATAAGATTTTATCTTATTTTGTAATTTTGTAGCAATTAGACTTAGGTGAGGAACTTTGCTTGAAGGTGTGATGTTCAATTGGTAATTAGTGCGAACTTTTAACGATGCGTCTACACTTGTTTTTTTTGGTGTATAAATGCTGCGAAATTTTATAATTGGAATGTGAATGGGTAGAAATTGATAGTGCTGTTGATGAGCTTCAGGGTTTTCCATGAGTCTTGGGTATACCATTGAGAGAGTACAATTATTTATTTCACACGGTTAATTGAATTTGGATAACAAATTAAGTTCGATTCTTAATGTTTGGGATTTGGCAAGACTAAGTTTAGAAATCAAGGACGCATGGAAATAAAAATGCATTGAATTCAAATTATTACGGTCATAATTCAGGCTAAGGCCATAGACAAGAGAATAACCTAGCCAGGCGACTAGAACAATTCTTGCTAGCCAAACCCGAAAATTTTAAGAATTTGAAAGAGCGGGAACTTTATTATTTCTCTATTAACACCTTGTTTATGAGAACCGTGTGCTGTATGTCATATGCACCAAAAAAAAGTAAAGCTGTTTTAAATATAGGAGTCTTTGAATGCCAGATGTCGTTTCATTTAAAGAAGCTTTCAAATATATGTATTTGCCCGAGTATTTGGCATAAAACGGGGATTTAGTTTATTGGTTCTTTTAAACTGAAAGGCAATTGAAAAATGCCATTTTAAGATTTAACAACCGACGAATGAGTATATTTAAAGGTGTTTCGATAAACTGGGCTTTCATAAAGTTGTTCAATTTCAGCACGATTTCAAATACACTGGATACGACCGTCTTATATTCAAATTATTGGAATGGAACTTGGCACAAGTAATGTAAACTGTAGAGTTCGGACAATTGGTAATTCTATTTATCTCAAAATAAATGCAATCGAGTTTGATAAAATTTTATATGAGTGATGATTTTTTGGCAAAGGTTATGTCTTTAATCAAAATTTTTGTTACGAAAAAGCTTATTAACAGTACCCGCCATTGAAACGACTTACTACCGCACCGATTTTGACTAAATTTTATATTCTAAAATTTCTGCTAAGCTTCATTAATACTGTCATCAAATAATTTGGAAAAAAGGTTTTTCTATAAAAAGTGTGTTTTCTGATTTTAATTTTTTTTTTTTTTTTTTTAAATCCGATCAATTTATTTATTTTATTTTTGTTTTTTTTCCGGAGAAGATTATGAACGGTACATTTGTCTCATAAACGGCTGCACCGATTTTGATGAAGTTTTACATATATCCTAAAAGTTCTGCTAAGCCTAATAGTCCAGTCGGCGAAGGGAAAAAATGAGGGTTGGTGGAAAAGGGTCGGAGGTCTATGAAATTTTAAGATAATGTTCAGGGATCATTAATTGACATTTTTTCAATTTTTGGACCATGCAGACCTTCTGCTAAGATGGAGGAGGGGAAAACTGGAAAGTTTTTACATTTTTCAGGTTTTTCCTCTATAATTTTTTTTTCTTACGTTTTACGTCAAAAGCGTTCTGGTATGTTTTGTAGAGCAATGAATTTGCTACAGTATTCGTTACAAAAGCGGTCAAGTATGTTTTGTAGAGCGTTGAATTTGTTACAATATTGATTATTCAATCATGTTTGTAAGTTACGTCGTTACAGAGATATACCACACAAAAAGTAAATTTTCCAATTCTGTTTTCTTTTTTCAAAGCAACATTTGAAAAATTTGCCTTTTTATGGAGCGCTAGATATATACACTCCTCGTCAACTGAATACGCACAAACATTTTTTAATATACTTTATCCATTTTTTCCAAACAGTGATGGTTATTATGCCATCTGTTGATGCTAACTATTCCCTTAAGATGTTAAGCAGATAATTCCGAAAGAATTATCCAAAAACAACCGTGAGTTTTTCTTCAACCACTTGCAAAGTGTTTTATATGCAAAGTAGGAGTTTTTTTTTTAGTCAACTGAATAGGTACAACGCCATTTTCTTTGTTGTTTTTAAGTTTTTTGGAGTGCTTGACAGTTTAAATTAACGATTTTAGTGTTTTCAGTAAAATTTAATTCTTGATTTCAAATTTTAAGAAAAATGGGTAGATCTACGTGTCTTAACAGTGTTGAAAAAGCTAAAATCGATTTACTTAGAGACCAAGGCCTATAACTGGACGTGCAATAGCTGATAAAGTTGGCCGAAGTTTTAATGTAGTTTATTCTTACTTGAAAAATAAAGATGCGTACGGCAAAAACATGAAGGGAGGTAAGAAAACAGCAACAACAGCAGCTGAGAGACGAAGAATTTTAAGATGTGCATCAAATTCTTCTGATTCTGTGGCAAAAATAAAACAAAAAGTCGGCGTAAACGCAAGTTGCTCAACAGTTTTAAGAGTAATCAACAACTCAAGCCATCTTAAACGAATGAAACTTAAGAAAAAACCACCACTTCACGAGAGACGGAAAATTTTGCGATTAGATTTTTCAAGACTTCACATGAGTTGGAAAAAAGAATGGTATCACGTGTTTTTTTCAGATGAAAAAAAGTTTAATTTCGATAGCCCTGATGGGTTCAACTTCTAATTTCACGACTTAAGAAAAGAAAAAAGATGTTTAAAGCGCCATCATAGTCGTGAAGGAGGTGCCATATTATATGGGGAGCAGTCAGTTATTATGGAACAGTTGAGCTCGAGGTTGTAACATCAAAAATGACAGCAGCTGGGTATAAAGTAATTTTAGAAAGACATTTTCCTAAATTTTCTAACATCTTTGGACCCATAAACTGGACCTACCAACATGATAATGCGCCTATTCACTCAGCGCGCATAATAAAAACATTGATAGAGGAGCAACAAGTGCAGTTGCTTCAATGGCCGCCGTACTCACCTGATCTAAACATCATAGAAAATGTCTGGGGATGGTTAGTACGCAAAGTTTATGAGGGTGGTCGTCAGTTCGAAGACAAAGAAACCTTAATTTCTGCAATCAAATTAGCGTGGAGCGAAAATTCGTTAAATTACATTAAAAAACTATACGATTCTATGCCGGATCGAATTTACGAAGTAATTAAAAATAAAGGTGGAAGTACCCACTACTAAACTTAAACAAAAACTTGTTTCATTCCATTCCAATATCAATTTTAATTTTTGTACCTATTCAGTTGACTCAAAAAAAAACTTCTACTTTGCATAAGTTTCACTTTGGAAGTGGTTGAAGGAAAAACTCACGGTTGTTTTTGGATAAAACTTTGAAATTCTGTTATTTATATGTTACGAAAATTTTTACCATCAACAGATGGCATAATAACCATCACTGTTTGGAAAAAATGGATAAAATATATTCAAAAATGTTTGTGCGTATTCTGTTGACGAGGAGTGTATGTATCAGTAACAAAGTGCCAAATAAACATAATTGAAAAGTTAATATTGTAGCAAATTTAACGTTCTACAAAACATACCTGAACGATTTTGCCGTTGAAAGTAAGAAAAAAAAGGTATAGAGGAAAAATCGGAAAAAGGTCCAAAATTTCGCTGTAGCTTAGCATTCAAGATTTAGTCATTCGAGCGAGATATCGTACTCAACCTATCTATTCGCTAAAGAGAATTTCACATTGATCATTGAAAATACAAAAGAATTTAATATACCATCAGATCAAGTTCAAATGCGCTTATCATGGCAGTGCAAATAGAGAAGAATCATGTAAATATATCGTGCTTTGATAATCTGCCAAACTGATAGGATGACTTTAGAGAATGCTTGTTGCACGTTTAAAGTTGATACGAGTATTGAAACCTTTAGCACCACCAGATCTTTAAGATACAAATAGTGCACATTATTTATATTATGCATATAAAGGATAGTACGCAACACACAGAAAAATGGATGTTGACATTATATATACCTATAGTGTCTTGACACTTGAAATATTTTTCTAATCAAAAACAACTCTATTCAACGATCTTATTTCGAGTTACTACGCATAAAACTTAAAAAAAAAAACTTCACAGGATCACCCTCTAGCGGCTAATCCGAAGATTGCCTAGCAATTTCATCAAAATCAGTTCAGCTGTTTTGGAGTTCGTACGGAATAATTTATATATTCGTACACGTACATGATTTTTATATATATTTTTAATTGATTAACTGGAAATTCTTTATAAAAACATCTTTCTACCGTAGTCATCTTACAACATGAATATATACAAATAATATGCAAATATAAATTAATGAAAGATAATATAAGCAAAAGATTGTGGTAAAGATACCACAGATGAGCTCGTCAATACATTTTAAAATCACTTAATATATTTGTGTAAGAGATAAACACCATGACTAGACTGCATTAAGTTATGCTTTTGGTCTGCTAAATTTATAATACCATAACTTTTGTTTAATCTCACAAATATTGCTAAATCCGAACTAAAAATCTGTTATGATAAACTAATAAAATAATCCAGCGATTTTATTATGAAGCGTATCAATGAATGTTATGCATGGAGATGGACTTAACCATCGGCACTTACTTTGATTTGATCAGGAGAAAGCTTTCAACATTAAAGATTGATTTTTAAATAATTTTTGATAAACATTTTTATACTTATTGCTATTTTCTTATATGAACAAAGCATATCACAATTGTTTGTTTTATATATACGGTTTTAAATAAACATTAAATTAATTTTATTTTTGCTTAAATGCATTAAGTTAAGAGCGAGATATTTTGAAATAAATGATGGATTTCTTATGGTAATCTATAAGAATATTAAATCAAATTTGGAGCGATGGCGTGACAACGTTTATCGTCAGTGATTTCATAAAAAAAATCTGGAACACTATTCCTTGCCACCCCCAACTTTTTCCTTTAAGTGTTGTTAATCATTTATAACTGAACTTCTGCCTTGAAAAATAAGTTAATTGATAACTGATAAAGTGATAAGGTTTAAGTGAATCATATTTATATGGGGTTGACGCATGCTCAAGGGCAACTTCATGAGGAGGATGACAACATTCTTCACATATGGCGACTGCAGTATTGTGATAATATTGTGAAGTTTCCCATCAGACTTAAACTACTAAACCAAAACCAAAATACGAAGAAATACTCGACATCACTGTCAAAGAAGTCAGTTGGCGCTGAAAATTTTCAATTAGGGAAAACCGATTGGGCCAGACATGATACCCTATGATGCGAGACATATAGGGCTTTGATGGCTCATCTCTTTTCACAGTGCGAAAGGCAGCGTTCAATCAAGCTGATGTTACATAATATACCATTGTATATACATTTCTATAGTATTTTCATGCTGAATAATCACCGCCTGTCCATCTTGAGAAACGTGTGATAAACACATTTTTAGGTTCGTGCATTTGATAGTTGCCTATTCTGTAACCCTGACAACAGTCGTAAACATATATTATTTTTGTTTTGTTTACGACTCTTGTCAAGGAAATATGGATTTTAGAGCCAATAAAATACATTATTTATTATTAATTTGTTTCGTAGACGACTATTATTAGGGTAACAGAATAGACACTTAGTAAATGTAAGAACCTTCAAATGTGCAGTTAACAACTTTCTTTAGATGGCGCTGCTCCATGGTTGTACTATAGAAATTTATATACAATGCATATACTATGAAAAGTATGAAAATAGTTGAGAGAGTAGGTATTGGATTAGTCCAGTCGCCAGGTAGAAAAAAATGGAGTTTGGTGCAAAAACGTCGAAGGTCAATGAAATTTTGGGATGTTGTTCAGGCATGGTTGATTGACAATTTATCAAGTTTTGGACTGTGACTGTGCTGAAAGAGAAAGGCGGGAAAACTGCAGAATTTTCGACCTTTCTCCGGTTTTTCTTCAACAATTTTTGTTTCTTATGTTCTACGATAAAAGCGTTTATTTTTAAATATTGATTTTCTAAGCATGTTTGTATGTCAAGTCGTTACCGAAACATGGCGCTTTAAAAAAAAAATGCAATGAAATGCAAGTTTTATAGAGAACTCATTTTAGCTACTTGGCTATTGAAAGGATATAAGTACTATACGTGTACATCATCACTCGCAAGGTAAACGATAGTCACAATTTATTAAATCAACGAAAAAGTTTTCACATTTATTTCCAATGCCGTTGTTGGCATATTTTAACTAACAACATTTATTATATTATGTTTTGGTTAAGGTCAAAATGAAGAACTGCCAAATTACACATCCCAATAGTTTAAGTATGTTGATAATTATCTCATGCAAAACCGACATCCCGTGCTGAATCAATTCATTTAAATTTAAAGTTTATTGACTTGGTAACTTTCAATTTCACAACTTACAACTCATTGAATAAGTGTTTAAGGAAGTCAAAATTTGTTTATAGGCATTTACAGGTTTGTTGTTTTTGGTTGATATGTTATTTTTAGTTTAGTTGTTAATAATACATTAATTAAATGGACGTAGGTAATTTTTTTCTAAGTTTCGAAAATTAATTTATTCAAACCAAAATAATGATCATAACTCCCCGCTGAGTTCATGAAATTGCAAGTCAACATAGAATTCAGGGGCGCCTTAACACAATTCAATAAACATTTTATTGTTTAAAATCCATCACTTGAAGACATTATTTCAACCCACATTAGCACGCAAATGTTAGCTTTTTTGTTACAATAGCTCCACAAATAAATTGTGTTGATTTTTTGGAATTTTAATTGGATCGCATCAATGAAAACAATCCATCATTGTCATTCTAATAGATCTTTTTAGGTATTTGTATCACAGTTCAAAACAAATCCTATTTTAACACAGACAGTAAAAAAGTTCATTCATTGAACTTCTAAAATTAATAATGTACCCTAGTTAAAAATATTAGTCGATAGGTCTTTTCAGATAGTTGACTATTCAAACATGTTTGTATGTATTCGTTACCTAAATTAGCGCTTCGAAAAGTAATTTTCCAATATTTTTTTTAGCTAATTTTAAACTTTTTTTATTCGCAATTGTTGTATACATATTAATTTTTTAGCGAAATTTGCAAATGAGGAAACCCCTTCTGACAATGAGTTCTGCCATAGGTAATATAGAAATACATCAGAAAACATATTCGTCAGAATACGCACGCACTATAACCATACACCCTTGGAATTGGTTTTCATTCAAGATAATATACGAAAAATGCAAAATATCTCATTTTTGGACGTAAATGGCAAATATGTTATGTAAAACTAAAATGCCATAAATATTCCAGTACAAAGTATCTTTTGTTTTTCTTATTTCTCAAAAACTTAAACACATTTTAGCACCGAGTTTTTTCTAATTACAATTATAATAAGAATATTAAACACCGGAAAAAAATTTTTGTAAATATGTATTGAAATAAAACATTTTTGTTTTCCATAATTTTGACCTTGAAAATTAATTTCTAAAAAACTACTTATTAAAACAACTTAAAAAAAACGTTAAATTAAGGAATGGTGTTTAATCTTTCATAAAAGCTATGTCATATTACCGTATGTGCTTTCGTTGATTTTTGTTAAATTGTTTTGCATTTTAAGTCAATTTTGCAACTGCTGCCTGAAAGGGGGGAGATAGACCCCCCTTTATGTTTATTTTTCATATAATTGTTTTCTTCTCTTGACATAATTTACTTGCTTTACCCCATGTTTGCATGTTATGGGAATCCCCACAACCTACTACGTAGATATTTTTTGTACTGCTACTTTTTAATAGATACTAACACAAAAAATGCTGTATCTTTGAGCATATATTCTTGAAGGAAATTCAGTTCTCTGTTACTTTTATATTCACAACTTTGTGATAAAAAAATGTGGAAAAAAGTCCTAACAAGAAGTTTGGCGAAAAACCATATTTTTGTAATTATGCATCTTTTTCCAGAGAGGATATCTCAAAGACGGTATTCTGTTTAGCAAAATATTGTATAGTAGCAAATTGTAGGAAATTTTATAATTTTAAATGTGAGAAGATCCCTTTTAACCACGCAACCAGCCCTCGAGGCACTCCGATCACCGGGGATTTTTTATTGCGAGTACATGGGACCCCCCAACCTCTAAAAATTCCCGAAAACATTGGAACTACACCAATTTTTTGGTTTATTTGTCTTTAACAGGCTTAGTTTGACTGGACTATAGGTACGGTGACCATTGGTCCCGTATTTCCCGGGAAAGTCCTGTATTTGAGTATAGCTTGTGCCGGTTATATTAACAGCACTACAAATATAACCTTTACTTTAAGTTTTAGCTAAAGTGTTTGAGCCATTTTCTAGAAAATTTGGAAAAACCAAAACTGTTTAATGGGAGATAAATCAAATTCGTCTCCCACAAAAAATTCAACCCACGAAGTACTTCACGTTTGAAGAAAATCGCTCAAAGCATTTAGGCTATACATAGATCCAATGAACAGCAACCGCATATTCGCACATATGCACACATGCACGGACACACATCAAACATCAGTTTTGCTTAGTGCCTCGATTTTTACTTGCAAATAAAAAAAATATTTTGAGTTATGATTCTAGCTAATTCCAGATAATTATCGGGGCTTATAGTTAATTCCCGATAGATATTGCCGTTGGGTTTTCGATCATTTGGATTTTCGGTCTTTTGGTTTTCGGGATTTTGACCCCAACCTTTTCTAAAGAAATAAAGAACATTCGAAAGATCAGTCTGATAGAAAAGAAAAAATCAAATGTTCATATCAGCCTTATCATCGTTGTCGTCACTTTAGATCCAAATTTTGCTATTACGCTCTTATTTTTCATCGTAACGGCCTCTTTTGTACACCAAAATATAACATTTTTTTTTTGTTCAAATAGAAAGTGAAAAAAGTCACTATAGGGAACAAATTTGGATCTGCTTCCTTTTTGCTGCAAGGTCTTCATTTTTTTCGCATGAGCTCTGTTTACCCACCATACATATTTGTCAAACCTGAAATTCAATAACACTTTTCTTAAACATGAATTAATTAATTGTTGTTAAGACTATTTGATATTCAGATTGGGTACCAATGAGCTATTTCATGGAGCCCAGAGCTCTAAAACAATTGATCGATTAGTTGAAAATCGTATACATACATACATATTTACTGCAATATCCCCTTTTTAGATTTATTAAAACTTCCTAAAAATATGCAATGCTTTCAAATCATCCGTTGGCTGGTAGATATTTAAATATCATTTGTTCGATTTGTTAACCACTGGATTATTATTATTATTACCTGCCTACCTGTTTATATTATTTTTAATGTTGTTTACTATGAAAACAAGTTGTTTACTGTAAACAACTTGTTTTTGTAATAAATTCTGAGAAATTCAGCTAATAAAATTGAACCATGGTATATTCAATTGACGTGTATAGGAAGGAGGTATAGGCAGGTATGTATACTCTCAAAGGGCTTAAAGCCTACTTGATTTAACTTCTACGTCATAAATTACTATTCATTATCCTTTTTATGACCTTGTTTGTACGCATGGTAATGGACCATCAAACATGAAGTTACGTTCATACATTGCATCTACCAACCTATACAATATCTATACTTGTTTTGATCAACTTGCACTCAATATCCGAATCTAACCAAAATCGTTAATTGCTTTGTTTTGCATTTTAGTTGTAAAACAGCCTTCCACGTGCACCTGATATTTATTTATTTAATGTAGCCATAAATAAATCCGTAAGCCAACTTATTTTGTCATCATATTATCGTTGTGATGGACATTTTCAACATTTTCATTCAAAAGAGATTTCTCATTAAACCGAAAAAAATCTGTATAGAGTGGGTACCTATACCTACTGTTATACATATATGTATGTATAACAGTAACAGTGTAAGTATAGGTGATTTTAGGGCTTCGATAAGATACCTTCTTTTAAATAATGGAATTTCTTTTTATCCAGTTTCTAATAAAATAAAATGCACGACTGGGTCGCACGAACTTGCTCTTGTAGCAAACTATGGACTACCAAAATTTTAGTTTATGAAATTCTGAAGAAAGTTCGAAAAATATCAGAAAATGGCTTAATTGTGAGATCAAGCTGTATGGCAGCTATTATATGACGGTTGTTTGGCAAAAAAAAACTTTGAATGCCATCTTGTCTTAAATGTCAAATTTGAAATCTGTACCTAATTTCAAAGAAATCGGATTTGCCGTTATCAAGTTATGGTCAAAATTGTAAAAACCCTTAAATTCAAAAATCTCGTCGTTATGTGCATTTTTCGCCAAAAACCTGAAATGCACTTACCTTAACAGAACGTCACAAAGTTTTATCAAGGCGTTCTAAAGCATAGGCTTCATAATAATGTAGATGTAGATCATTGACGTATAGTATATATACCTATAGACCTCCAACCGGTTGAAATTTCCATATAAACGCTGCCTAAAACTTGTTCCAGTAGATGCGCTCCGTATTTACAGCGTTAATATGGTGTTGCCTGTTGGTGTACTAAATTTTTCATTACCACTGATATAATATTATAAGGATTTTTGGAATTTCTTGTTTTTTTTTCTCAAACAAAATCGTCATTGATAATGGCTTCCTTGTGTTTGTCATCAAAAGCATCAAAAGTTTTGTTTTATTTTCGGGAATATCTTCTTCTAATGCGCTGGCAGTTATGTTTTTTTTTATTTTTGAACCTTTGGCGATATATTGTGCATTATATACATACATTATTAGATCTGCAAAAACTAATGCCATTCGATTACACTGATTAGTTTTCAAAGAAAATAGCTACCAGAAGTGAAGTGTGGGTGTCTTGCCTTCTTACAGCCCCGTTGTCTGATTTTCTATATCGAATTCATAAAAAGTATCCTTGCCCTTTATAAAATATAGAGGTGTTGATTGCACTTTAAACACCACTTTAAACACTGGATTGCTAATAGTCGAATAAATGGGGAGTGAAATATGGCCAATCTGACAAAAGTTTTGTATAGGTATCCAAGCTTGAGTGCAGTTTTATATAGGGGGGATTGATTCTGAGTATCAATCATTGGTTCTTAGTATGAACCATATTGAATTAAAGATTTTTTTCTTGTTTTTGCGTTTTTCTATGATTGTGTTCGTTTTTATGAAAAAAAAAACTAATAAATACTTTTTTGTTGCAATTTGGTATCAAAATAATATTTGTACTTCTATTACATCTTAGAAGTTATAAGAAAAAGCGAATAAAAAATAGACTTAGACCCGTTTGCTGAAACGATACTTAAGCATATGTTCTGTAATCCTTAAGTGACATATTATGCAAAGGGAAAAGTACCCTTAATTACCCTAATTTTCGAATTGCTCGCCAACTTTTAGATTTTCGAGAAATAGTATCAGACACTTTTTCTAAGATAATCGTTTTACAAAAAAAAAAAAGATTTATTTTTTGTTTATTTCGGTTGATTTTTGACTTCACTAAGACGCACGGCCGGAACAGTATGAAATGCATATACATATGTACATATTTTATGTTCCTTTTTACTTAGATGCTAAAACGTGTAGCTAAAGTCAAGATAAGAAAAAATCCTATAGGAGAGGGGGCCTATGTCCCTCCGTTTTCGGAAAAATTGACTTAAAACGCAAAAAAAAATATTATATATTGTAGATAATAGTTCTGTCAGAAAAAGACACAAAAACATAGAAAAATGAAAAAATAAGAAAAAATCTTAAATTCAATTTCATACTCAGAATCAGCCCCCCTACAAAACTGCATTTAAACTTGGAGACCTATAGGTACCAAACATTTGTCAGATGACTCCCCATTGGACTATTCTATAGCTCTGCTTGTTATGCTTGCCTTCATCGATTTTACAGGTAGATAGATATACCTATATCTTTTTATCTTAGTTTTTTTCCTTCTGATCAGAATAGCTGTAAGTAGGTACCTACATATACCTTTAACTAGGTTGGAATTGTATCTCGATCTCAGACTATGACTCATGAAAACATCTTATGGGAAGAGCATCTAAATTGTTTTGTTTTGAATTGAAATTGAATTGATTACCTATGTATGTAGGTTATGTAGGTACAGGTAAGAAGAAGGAACCCACACTTTACCTTCAACGTCATGTTCAAGCTGAAACTTGTTTTGATTTTAAATTTGGCGACTGGCTTCTTTAACGATATATTTATTAGATTTTGAATTTTAAGTAAAGTACCTACCTAATTTTCCTGTTGGGTGTTGCATCGGAAGTTAAAAATGTTTGTCTATACTTTGTGTGGGTTGATTTAATGTTAATGGTGACTGTCTGTGACGAAAATGAAAATTTAGGTATACCTACCTACCTACCTCTATTTAGATTCATTTGAGATTTGATTGTTAGAGAAAAACAGAATTTTAAAGTGCCTTATAAGATTTATGTATGTGCTATCTATACGCCATTTACTTAGGTAGGTACTTGGGTATGTATTTTGTTGTTGTTAAGAAGTATAATTTTGAGTATCTTTATGTAGTTACCTACTTATTTTGAAATTTGAATAACCTATTTTTTTATAATTTAATAAAAAATCAATTAAGTTACAATATGAAATTATTTTTTGAAGTCCTACCAACTAAATTGCGAAAAGGAAATTAGCATCCCCAAACTGCACTCCGAATAGCCAATGGAGTGATTTAGGAAGTCTGAGCTTTTCCGATCGCAGGTAAATAGGTATACGTACCTATAGGTAGTATAATATAAATTTTATTAATTTTATCAATAGAAACCACAATAATAATGTTATAATGTTATTAAACTTTTAACAATATTTACATCTGGATGAACCCCTCACCCCAATCACGGTCACGGTCACGTATATAACTAAATACACTACAGATATGCAATGGGGAAGATAATTTTATAGATTAAGATTAAACAATCTTTAAGTACCTACTTACCTACTAGGGTTGCCAGATATGAAAAATTTCTTTGCGGATCAAATTTATTTTTTTAACAGTCTTATATTAAATGTATGTTTTATATTACCTTAACATAAGTCTGCAATTAGTTTTACAGATTTCATAATACCATACCTAACAAACTTAAGTCGGGCGACATCATTTCTCTATCATTTCAAAAAGAAACGAACCTAAGGTCTGTCCCACATCCTCTCCAAAACCAAGACTATTTTTTACGATAATTGGTTAAATCCTGTTCTAGAAAACATAAATTTCAACCGCCCAATTTTCATTTCAATAGAAAACGAACATACGTTCGACTTTGTTGTTCAACGGGTCACTGCAAATTTTAATAGTTTCACTTTTCTCTGAAACTGGTCATTCCAATAAGTTTCTTTTGGGAAGAGACCTATTATGTTTTTAGCATTTAGAGAAATAGTCAGCTTTGATGTTCAATGCGTTTCTGCAATTCATTGCAGTTTCATTTTTCTCTGAGGGATTTTCATCCTCACAACCTTAAAATTAACAAGCTGCCCACTACTGATGAATCTTTTATGGAACCAGCGGGACATTTGTTGAATTTCGGGACATTATTTCTTGGCGGGACACTTGCGGGGCAGAAATCATTTTGGTCACGGCCAGGCGGGACGTCTGGCATCCCTACTACCTACCCAAACAGCGGACCGATCCGTATCATTTACCTACTTATAGATATCTACATTCTACAAATAACATACATAGGTACATAGGTAGGTACCTACATAACCTACACTTAATTAAAACTTCTAAAAAGCAACAAATTATCCCAACAAGTGGGTAGTGTCGGTGTGCAATGGTGGCGTGGTAGTCTTGTAGTTGAACCTAAATTGGGGCATATTCATAGTCAGTTGTTTTTAAACTACTAGGTATACAAACTAATATATACCTATATTCCTATTCATTGTGGTCATAGAGTGCTTTCGGGTGCAGCAGTGCGCGTTGATATCTTGAAACCTACGATTCTACATAAACAATAGAATCGCCCCAATGTTCAATTTGGATTTTATGTACCTACGTAAATGTTAAAATGTATGTAGCACGGTCGAGTGACGTCGAAGTCGAAAACTCGAAGTAAGTGTGTCTTTCGCGCCTTATCTTCTGTTGGGAAATCCCCCAACAACAAGTATTAACAGAATAAGAATTCCATATAATTTTCCTAACTCACACACAAGCCAGAACCCCCCTTCACAGCACGGCGCACGCACGTTATGCAATTGCTATTGCTGATTGCAGTAGTTCGAAAGAATTTCAATTTTAAAACAAGACGACTTAACTGACCCACCAAGGCACCAACACCAACCACCAACGTCCCATGAGAAAACGATTATATTCCAGGAGCGAAATGGCGCCCAAAATTTTGGATTTCCGACTGTAGAAATGTATCAAGTAAAGAAAAATCTGGAATTGTATTTGTATAACTTGTAAAGCGGGGCATTGGAAAATAAAGTTGTTTAGTGTTATTACTGTCTATCTAATGTAGTGGTCATTAAACATATAGGAAAACAACAGCATAAAATATTTATTCCTTTCCCAATGTTTATATAATATAAACCAGCTACATTATTGTAAATCGGTTTGTTTCCCTTTATGAACTAATTTGACAAAACTATACAAATTTCAAGTTTAGTACCCTAAAAACTATTTTAAATGGCTTGGTGCTACAATAAATGTGTTTTAATAAAATTGTAATGTAACCATTGTCTCATATATTTTTTTATAGATTTTTTCAATTATAGATTTTTACTTTATAGATTTTTGCTTTATAGATTATTATTTTATAGATATCGTGGTAGATCAAAGATGAACATGTTCATAAGAGACATGCAAATTCACCATCTAGTTTTTTTTAACTTGTTATAAGAAACATTTCCTTTCTGTTGAACAAAAATTTAATGTACCCACCGAATGAATTTTATCACAAGCAAAATCATTTTTACTGCCATGCAGTATATAGTTGTTCACTCCAGAGAACCGCAATTCACGTTCAAAACCTACAAATTCAATGAATATGTATTTTTTTAACATATTTATTGCATTTATAGGCATATCATGTTACGCCTTCAAACGAAACGAATTTCGCTTTTACAAAATATTTTTTTACAAAATTGCGAATTGAGACTGTTAAGAAATGATAAATAGCAAAAATATTAATCACAGGTATAAATTCCTAGAAAAAAATATTTGTTTAAATAAGATTAACGTACCTAAATAGATACTTAGCAAATATCCTAATTATAAATTTAATCTAATTTATTATTGATAAATTTATTTACAACATGAATTTGTACTTCCTATACAGGTGCACTAAGGCGCCACATGTCCTAGCTACGCTTATGACATCGAATTCCCCAGACCCCAACCTCTTTAATTTAATTCAAAAAAAAAAGAGCCAGCAGGCAGCAAACAGCATTAGCGAAGGCAAACAAGAAACAACAATAACAAAAGTAAACGCGAAAATAATAAAATACAAAGAAGAGCAAAAGAGAACACTGCACAAAACCAACCAATCATATTCGATCACACTTGCTATCTCGTGATTTTCCACCAATACAACATGCCAGCGATGACGTGTTTTCTATTTATAGCCGAAAACAAGTGAAAAATGAGTCATAATTTTGTATTCTCTCCAACCAAACAGTCGGTTACACTCCGAGTTTTGAGTATTTTTCATTCATTCGTAAACATTTGTCAAAGTAGGGTGTCGGTGTGATAACGTGACGTGCACTTGGCACAAAATAAAAAAAAAATTAAGTGCGTGTTTCTTTAAAATTATTATAATAAAATTGTTTTTTAATCTATAAACTTCCAAAAACAAGGAAACAAGTGAAATAATATTCTAAAGAATGAGATAAGAAAGTGTGTGGAGAGTGTGATGAATTTGCCACAGTTCAAGGTTCTCCAATTAAATTGAAGATAATAAATTGCTATTTTTAAATACATTTTATACCTTTGTGGGTTATAGAAATTTCATTGGATTTAAATTTTTTTATCAGAAACGCAATTCAATGAAAATAAAAATACATAAATTGAAAGAAAAGAAAAATTCTCCAATAAGAATTTGACAGGGGTAGTGAAGTGATAGTGACAGATAGTGAGTGAATTCACACACCCATTAGGAATAAAATTGTACACTAAGAAACAAAAGTTTGAAAAGTTTTTTTTTAAGAAATTTGTAATTATTTTCTTACAAAATGAAAACACCAGCTAAATCAGTATCAAATACTGCAAACAATACAATAAATAATAATACACAAAGTGGAAATAATAATAATAATAATTTGGGTAATCCCAACAACAACATGGATTCGACATTTTTCGATGAAAAGCAGCAATTTGCTGCTCCTGGAGGAAACCCTTCAAAAAGACCCATTTCATTAGATCTTAATAATACTGCCAAAAATAATCCTGCAAAGAAACAACGTATGAGTGATGTTGTTCCAACACCTATGTTGTTAGAATCTCTAGCAACACCTGATTTGGAAAAGATATTTATGCCAATCAATTTACTTCAGGACATGACCCCAGTGCTAGCATTTTCTTCAAAGGTATGTATATATTTTTCTATTTGTCAAATTTTGCTAGAGCATTAACATTTTTAAGGCGAAGTAAGTGTCGGAACTGCAGCTCAGATGGACTTAGCGTCCAGAAAAAAGATACTAAAAAATCGAGTTGTACCCCTTTCTCTGAAACCACCTGCGATTTAAGTTGATTCTTTTTTGTGAATCTTTTCCGGCGATATTAATGAAGAGGTCATATCCGCTCGCTTGGCGAATCGCAAAGATTCTAACCATTGTATATAAATTTCTATAGTACAACCATGGAGCAGCGCCATCTAAAGAAAGTTGTTAACTGCACATTTGGAGGTTCTTACATTTACTAAGTGTCTATTCTGTTACTCTAACAATAGTCGTCTACGAAACAAATTAATAATATATAATGTATTTTATTGGCTCTAAAATCCATATTTCCTTGACAAGAGTCGTAAACAAAACAAAAATAATATATGTTTACGATTGTTGTCAGGGTTACAGAATAGACAACTATTAAATGCACGAAACTAAAAATGTGTTTATCACACGTTTCTCAAGATGGCCAGGCGGTGATTATTCAGCATGAAAATACTATAGAAATGTATATACAATGGTCTCCACGATCTAGATTTCATAGAATGCTAGATAGCATTCTATTTTAATTGCCTATGGAGATGGAGACCGCAATTAGTATTCTATGAAAATTTTCTTGGAATATATTGCTCAGCTCATAGCATGCTAGAGATAGTATTCTATGAGCTGTCATTTTCATATTGACTTTTCTGTTGTCTTTGTATTTGGACTGAAATAGTAAGCCATCAAATGCCCACCTTACATTTTATAGCATTCTATCAATCTTTCTTTCAGTGGATAGTGACAGATGGTAATCTATGAAATCTTGCTCGTGGAGACACGGTGAAACGCTAAAATTTGACGAAACAAGATGTTTCTCTATTCAAATGTTGAAGTTCGCTTTTCTTATAGTACGACATTTTGGATTTTTCAAACCTTCGCTTTGAATTGATCGTTCGATTCGCTATTAGTTTTGTTTGTTGAAGATTTTTCTACTAAAATTTATTTTAATATTTTCCACAACACCAATATTTTAACAATACTAATTGTTATTTTAATCAAACTACCATGTGCATACGTTTTGTACATAAGATAAAGAAAAGTTTACTTTCCTAGAAAAAAAACACCGGCAAACAAAGTTACAATTGGCCGTTCTCAGTCGCTCAGTACGTAGCCGAAATTCTTCTGGAAAACCAGGAGACTTTTTTTTAGTGCTTCGTGCGCAAACAACTTTTGTTAGTTTGAACTAGTCTGACAAGACCCCTTAAGTTGATTATTTTTTAGTTCGCTATGTGCAAGACGCATTCAATCAAAGCTCTCATTGTGGAAAAAAATCACAAAAAAAGGTGGCGAATTTGTATTTTCGACAAGAATAAAACAAATTTCAAATTTTCATATCAAAATTTACAATTGTTGTAGAGTTAGTTCCGTTCATACAATTATGTACTAGTATAATGCTTTTTTTGTTTTCTTTTTAATCGATGCATTCTAACTTTTAATATTCATATTTTGTAAATTTTTCAGGTTACATCTGAGCAAGAAGGTTTCGCTAAAGGTTTTGTTGAAGCCTTACAGCATCTTCAGAATAATGATAACAACAACGCGCACACCAATGGAATGAGTGGTGGCTCATTTACTTACACAAATTTGGGTAAGAAAATCTTAATTATCACTCTTTGGGAACATTGAATTTAATTATAATTTCTTATTTTTAGATGATTCTACGTATCCAGTTGCTATTAAGGACGAACCACAAAATGCACCCGCCTCGCCACCACAACTGACTCCAATTGATTTGGAGAATCAGGAAAAAATCAAGTTAGAACGAAAACGGCAACGGAATCGTGTAGCTGCGTCAAAATGCCGCAAACGAAAGCTTGAACGTATATCAAAGCTCGAAGATAAAGTTAAAGAACTTAAAGGAGAAAATGCTGACCTTGCGTTGGTCGTTAAGAATCTCAAAGACCATGTATTCCAATTGAAGCAACAAGTTATAGATCACATCACAGCCGGCTGCAATATTGCTTTGTACAATGGTGCCACACTTAAATAACAGGAGGATTTCGGTAATGTGCTTGATGGTGATGGAGGCGGGGGAAGTGGGTCTTCTATGGACTCCTCTGAAGCTGCCACAACTGCAACCTATGAATTAGTTGCGCCCTCCGAAGAGGAATCCCTCCAGCCCGTTGACATAGCCACCAATGCCAACGAAACTAATGATGCAAACGAAAGACCTCTACTTTTCGTGATAGTAACCGATTATAATATGCAATAGGATCTAGGGACCCAATAAACTATATTCTCTGATTAACTTTTGGAGCAGCTTTTAGTTGCCTTCTTTCCACTATGTTATTCAAATTTAAATACTAAGCTTAAAAAAGTGTGCTTTTTGATAAAGCTTCTGCATTGATTGTAATATTCGCTTTAGCTTTTTTTTTAATTTAATAGCAAGTGCCTTTCAAATTTTATTTTTTATTTATCAAAAGCCGAAAGATTGATGCTTTCGAGATTGAAAAACAAAGAAGAATGAAGCAATCTTTGGTAAACAAAACAAAGACAGAATGGCCTTAAATTTTACACATAACAAAAATTAAATAACACTTTAATATATATATATATATTTATAACATATTTATAAACTACTTAACACATGCAAACATTTTTTTATTTATTTTGTTTATAAAATAAAATAAAAAATACTGTATATAGATAGTATTATTAATTTTAATTATATATTTTGTAAAGCTTTAGTAAATGTCTTTAAATCATTTAAATCACTGTAAACAAATTTAACAAATCTAATTTGATAAGTTTATTGGTGTATGTATACATTAAAATTTGTCTACTTATATACCTAATCTAGAAGATAAATGTTTTAATTGTCTATTTTATTTTTAAGAAGAGTTTTAACTAAGTTGTGTCTGTACATTATTTTTAAAATGTATTTTGTTTGTCTTTTAAATGTCTCAATTAAGTAAGTGAATAAAATTTAAGAAAAACATTTAATACGAAACATAATTGTATTTTGTATTTGTTTATTTTAATGAACTACATCCACAATTTTTTCCAAACATCGTTGAAAAAAAAAAATAAGTATTTATTGGTTTATTAGTTTAATCCAAATGACTCAAACTACTAAGTTCAATGAAGCCAAAGTCTTTCTTATGAAAGAAAATTCTGGAGAGCGTAAACAATTTTGTATTGGGACTGTAAAGTGTCTTGTGTGCTTTGATCATACACATGCAAGCTGAAAAATAGATACAAATTGTTGCGTAATATGTAAAAATCTTAAACCGTTTATTAGCCAAAAACTTTAAACTTGTTTTAAATGTCTATTTAGATTAGCAAATTCAAATGAAATCAGGTAATTCAAATTTAAGCCAAAAACATGAAATACAGTTACTTTAACAGCACTTCAAATACCTATAACGTTCACAAAGTTTTTTATCAAAAGCGTTGAAGCCGTTTCCGAGAAATATTAGAAACACTTAAAACCGTTTGATGAGAGGTACCCGTTATAGCCGGGCAAAACAAAAATTAAAATTTGTAATCTAGGGAATCACCAAAAACTACTGCACACATACGCACATACAAACCGATGAACGAAACCTTCTTTTTTGGGCTTTTCTATAATCGCAATGTCAGGTTTGATTAAAACATCGAATTTTTTTTTTACACGAAACCAATCCTTGCTACAAGTGAATATAAACGGGTTCTTCATAAACCCGCTTTTCGAAATCTCGAAAATAAAAGTTTTTTATTTTGCGGGATGGATGAATTTTGTGAGATTTTTATATGAGAGATGTTAATGCAAGATTGTTTAAAGCGGGAGTTGTGAATACGAGATTCTAAAAGCGGGATAATAAACTTGCGGGATTTCGTTTTTCGATACTTGAAAAAAAGCGAGATTTCATACGCTCCTAAAATGTATTTGCTTAATTTATTTAAAAACAACTAATAACTTCTTAAAATTTCCTTGTCTAACACCATAGAATAATAAATAAATAGAAAATCATCTCAGGAGGCTCCACCCACTTTCGCCAACAAACTTTCAAAACTGCAGAGTTTTAACTTTGTATGCGTGCCCGTGCATTTCAAATGGGACTGTCAAATTTGGCTAGACAATACATTAGGGGGGTTCACATTCAAATGCAAGCATGACAAGCGCGGCAGTTTTGAAAGTGTGAACGCTTCATGCGGCTGGTCAAGCGGCATGATGGTTTTCAAAATATTTTGATAATCTGCTGATGATTATGGCGGTTGGCGGCATGCTTGACTAGTGTGAACGCAAACTGTCAAGCGTTTATCATGCCTCGCGGGTAATGCATGCAGTTGAGTGTGAACCCCCTTATCCTTACAATTTTGCATTTAGCTGTTCACACGTATTCACGTATACTAACTAGAGCGCGTGTAAAATTTGTTTTCTACGGGAGGAGACGGAGAAGTACAAGTTGATGACCTATGTGTAAAACTGGGCTTTGAATTGTTCACCCTGGAACGATTTCATTTTCATAACGTCACCTTCAGCGAAGAGAAATCTTTTCGCTGACTGTTCGTTTGTGGACTGAATTTTTCTGCGTTCAGTTCTTCCACTAGTGTCATTTTTGTATTTGTTTTGCAGAATTATTTACGATTGTTAACAAATAAATCAAAACGCTACCTAAAAAGATTAAAATAAATAATACGGTTGCAATTGTAAGTAGGTTAACGTTTCAATAGATATTGTTTAGATTGTTATTTAACTTTATCTTCCAAATACCGTGCCCGTAAAATAAACGTGGTTCGATACAAGTTTCCACTAATTTGAGTTCCAACTCCTCGCAATTTGTTGGTTGTGCCATAGTTGGCTTAACAAAGCGTTAGTTTCTCCACAAAAACATCGTTAGTTTAGAAGTTTGTTGACCATTTCATATATGTTAGAATAAATCTGAAATTAAAGTACCTACTTACCGTGAGCCGTGGCACCTTCTAAAAACTGAAAAGATGATGTACTCACAAAACAGTAACATGTAGTTCCAACATGTTACTGTTGTGTAGGCAGAAAAGTAATTTAAATCTAGGAAATCGTGGGTGAACGTGGTACAAACTATCATTGAGTGTTTAAACTTAATGGTAATATCCAAACAACAAGCTGGAAGTAAGCAGTTTCTTTTATCGTATAGCGACAAAAAGGTACGTTAAGCTAAGCTCGAATCTAGTTTTAAATCTGAAACGCATAAAAACCAAGAACACTCGGCACCTCCACATATAGATTTAACCCTAACGATTTTTTTTAAAGTAAGTCTTTTTTTTAAGTAAGTCTTACCTGCTCTAAGACTTTTATGGAGCCGCGACTTCAAGTTATCCAATTTTTTAGCCCAAAAAGCTTAATCTTATATAATTGATCTTATGTAGGCTACCTATTCTATCTTATGTAAGTCTATCTACATATATAATGTAGGTATATCAAGTAGTATATTCAAATCCGAATTTAATAGCTTAGGAATGTTAAGTTTGTAATGTTTAATAAAATTGTATTCGAAAGTTACCTACTAACCACTAATTCAATTTTCCAGAAACGTTATGGAAGAATACGAATGTGGTAAATATTGAATCAAAATTGCCCTCTTCCAGAAGTTCCTAAAACAACATAATTCCACTTAATGTTAATTGTCACTGAAATGGCTTTTTAAGTTAGACATGACTCGATACTAATGTATAGTTTAGGGAACTTCTGGAACAGGACTAATGTTTAATATTACATATTTCGCTTAAATAAATAATCCCATATGTGTAGATTATGAAGTATTAATGGAACCGAACGAAATGGAGGATCTTTCATCAATTCAAAGTGATGCAAAGAAAAGAAGAATAAATGAATACAAAAACAATTCTATCCTATCACCAATAAATTCTGAAAGTATTCCCGAAAACAAAACTTGTGTTGATCTAGCAATGATTTTATGCGCTATTGACAATTTACAAATGTTAATGACACAAATTGTCTCAAAAACTGATGAACTTTACAATGATATTCAAGAATTAAAAAGCCATAAAAACTTGAAATTGAAACAAAATTTCAAAGAAGAATTATTATTGTCCGACAGTAGAGTCTCACCATCTACCAAAGGAGAACTTTATGAACAAAAAGTAATTAAAATCTCATATGAACCTAATCAGTCCAACAACTCTGAGCATATTCTAGACAAAAATGAAATAACTTATACTTTAACAGAAGAGTCGTGTGCTTCTAACTCTGTAGAGCTTATAAAATCCGTACTTGAAGAAGTAAAGATATTAAGAGCAGATGTAAATCGAAATAAATGCAAGTGCCATACTTCAGCATTATTGGAAACAACAATTAGAAATCAGCGGTTAAATTTGCCAGCAAGTTCTGCCGATGAATTTAACGATCTAGAAAAACAAATTAATGAAGATAACTCTAAAATGAGTCTTTTTGTACGTATTTTTAGTTATAAAACTTAAGTGACCATTATTAAGTTTTGCAGATAAACCTCATACGATCTATCGATGGTACGACACATGAAAAGTATATCCGAGAATGCCTTCGACGAATAATAACGGATGAAGCAGCATGTATTTTTTCGTGGCATGGGCAAAGGGACAACATAGCTATTAAATCATTTACAATTTGTAATATTTTGAAAGGTATTTTTGTTTGTTCAATACTTTAGTGTAATTTATGAAAACTTTGTTTTTTACAGAAGAGACATCTTCTAGATACCCAAATATACGGCCAGGTGATATGGGATACATAATCAAAAAATGGTTTCAATATGCAAAAGATCGTTGTAATAAGAGAAATTTAAAACCAAAAACTCAAGATTCACTCCTTAAAATAACACAAGTTTCTGAAGAGGAACTTCAAATGCTCAGCAAAAATACTGATCTACATGCTCCACCAAATTTACTCAGCGTTCAAGGAGTAAGCTTTCCAGCGACTTCTGCAGAAGAGTTTCAGTATCTTGAAAGACAAGTTAATGAAAACAGCGAAACAGCAATTATGTTTGTATGTTTTCAAAAAAGAAAAGAAAAACTGAAGAATATGAATTGAATTGCATGTTCGTATACTTTCCAAAACTTCCGCATTCTGTCAAATTTAATGTCAACTCAAGGTTTATTGCACTGAATTGATATTAAATTGTGCAGAATTGAGTATTTTTGGAAATAAACGATCACAGTTTGTGATCAATTATTATCAATTATAAATGGATGGATGGTTAAAGAAAAATTAATTCACATTCTGACATAAAAAAAACAATTTTTATATTACAGACCAAACGGCTACAAAGTATAAATGCCTTGAAGATTGAAAAGTATATTCGAATATGCCTTCGGAAAATAATAACAGATGAAGCCGCATGTTTCTTCTCCTGGTTTGGACAAAGGAACAACATTGCAGTCAAGGATTTTACAACAATGAATGTCTTAAAAGGTAATTGATGTTAAACTTTTACTATTGAAATGAATATTTCAATAATATTTTATTGAATATTATAAATAGCTTTTTTTTTGTTTATAGAGGAAACGATGTGTAAATTTACATATGCTCTCGAATGCTTTATAGAAGACATTATAAAAAAGTGGTTTCAATATGCAAAAGACCGCCATCATAAGAAACAAAAATTAAATGAATACGAAATTATTTAATTAAGTGTGTTCGGTCAATTATGTTCATCTAAGCAACATTGATTTTGTTTTATCTCCCCTCGCAAACCTTAGGACAAGCAATCGCCTTATCAATATAGCGTGATACGCTTACATACTAAAATAGCCCATAGGACTTCTAAACCCACTACAAAATGTTTATGTATTGTTTCTGATTCAGCATTTGAGTGGATTTCCTTAAGTTAAGGCAAAAATATTTTTTTTGCTATAACAAATTATCGATTTATTTTTGACCGTCTTAAATTGATTTTTGTGTAATTGTAAAAATATAATTTTGCATATTTCAAACCTGAAGATAAGAAGTAATTTCTCGAAAACGTTCGTTTTTTAACCAAATTAAAATTTTATTTATTTTATAAAAAGTTTTTCTTTTAATTCTTATAATTTGGTTATTATCATACAAAATTGTAGCGTGTAAAGTCATAGCCTTAAACGTTTGTTTGGTTCTGGGTTAAATCTGAACCTTTGATAAGAAAAACTGCATTTTTTTTTTTAATTTATGAATTTCGTCTTAGGACGCTCAAATGTCTTGTACTTTTCAGAAAATAAGAAATGACGAAAATGACCTCTTCTAAGAAAAATAATTTTTTTGTAACTAAACTTTTATGGATAATAAAATGCGGCTATTATAAAATAATTTGATTAAATGTATAGAGGACTGACGTCCTCTGACTGACCGTATAAATTTCGCTTTAAGCGACCCTTACACGGTAAATCAGAGGATGTCAGTCATCTATACATACAATTCAGTCATCAGGCAAAATCAAAAGAGTTGATTTTTCGTAAAATAAATGCACGCATACAGACTTATGTTTACAAACACTATATTAAGCGACCTTTACACGGTCAGTTATTTGACATCAATTTGTAATAAGTGTTTGTAAAAATAAAGTGTATGTAGGCGTGCATTCGTTTGACGAAAAATCAAAACCCTTTTGCATTGAGAAGTGGTCGAATAGACAACAACAACCTGTCTACACCAACACTATTTTAGGCAGGAGTTATAGCTATTTCATGGCCGCCATCGCCATGCATCAGCCTCCTTTTTGAATTAGTGTTGCTTGTCCATTTACAATCTCATGTTTAATCGAAAAACACGTTATTGAATTTTTTATACCGACACCGCGAATCGAACCTGTGCCTCCCACACAGATAGTCATCGCACTACGCAATTCTAAAATTGTAGGTATGTGTTACCTCTATTCAATTTGTGATTATCGATCTCAATGTAAATTGAATTATGGAGCGCAAGCTACGCAGCCTCACTGCAGTATGTCATCATACAAACCTTCTTTCAAAACCCTTTTGATTTTGCCTGATGACTGATTATATGTGTAGATGACTGACGTCCTCTGACTGACCGTGTAAAGGTCGCTGTACAGATTGATTGCAAATGACTGACTGTGTTAAGGTCGCTTCAAATGCGTATCTGTATTTTGTGAACACATCCACTATTTTTGTGGCTCCATCTACATTCTCGTATGGTTACACACATGACAGATGCTATTTTCTATGTTTGTTCTCTTTTTCTCCCATGTCAACAGACAGAGACACAAAATCACCAAATACCTTCCACAAATATCTACCCGCTCACGGCTCCACTTCTACTCCACAACCTAAACTTCATCCTTCAAATAAAAATAGAAAATTAGAAATCATTTTTCGAGTTCCAATTAATATGGCCGCATGTTAAAATTTGTAATTTAAGGATATTTTCCTTGTTTATCAATTAAATTTAAGCAAATAAATATAGTAATTAAATATTAATTTAGTTCGTAGTGTTTTTTCTATAAGTGTTCTCTAAAACTGGTTGAAAACTATTAAGTAAAATTCAATCCAAAATTACGTCTCCACCCTTAAAAAAATATTTTGTTTCGTGAAAATGTGGAAAAAGTGATGAATTATGATATTATCAAAATATTAATTATGCGAAGATTCATGCAATAACTTGCATATTTTTCCTGTAAAGTGAATTACCTAACTAATAAGTTATCGTAAGAAACAAAAAGAGTTTCGGTTTCTTTAATATAGTTGGAACTTAAAAAATATTTATTTATATGCCAGTGTTTTTTTCTGAAGACGTGAACAAATTAAAGTATAGGTATGCATACTAATTGGTATTTAATTGATTTTTTTAATAAACATTTGTTTGCTTATAATATATATTTAATTTACAGGAATGTGGGTTTCTGATTTCTTTTTATAATAAAATTTATTCTGAACTTACGACATTTATTTTGAAAAAATCCCAAAAATAGGTACTTTGTCTCAAATCCACCACCCAGTTTGGATTGCATTTTATCGTCCCTTTTTCATCAAATAAAAAAAAAAGAAGTTTTATAGAAAGGAACAAAAAATTCCTTGAAAACTAATCCCTTCTCTGCAGCTGCGATTCTGCTCAGGGTGTTCTATTATTATAATGGTGATAAAATATGTGATGAAAAACGTGCCATAACTTCCTTTTTGATTTTTTTTTGCTGAGGCGAATTTTGTTTTCAGATGGGAAATGCAACTGCATTCATTTACATACCTATCAGAAGTTTTTTTTTAACAATATTGCATTTCTTGGACGGATGCAGAAAACGCATATCTTAATCTTTAAAGGGGACGAACGATAGATAGATATAGTCAGGAAAAGAAAAGGGTTATTGTGTGAGATGCAATGCATTGCCTGGGTTGGTTTCTCGGTACTTACTGAGTTGAAAAAGAATTTATAAAGCTTGGTGCTAGTAATGTATGCAAGCCTTTAATATTTTATATTTTTGTTCTTATAGATACAATATAGTGTATGCATATACAAATGAGGTCAGGTAACTAATTTTGTTGTTCATAAAACAAATAATACATATTATGTGCATGCTATGTACATACATAGAGAGTTTTATAATCAATTATTTTTCTATTAGATTTAAATTCTATTTAAAATAGACCTCGTCCGCTTCGCTAAATATTACTTTTATTTATTTGCTGAATTCGAAATTAATTTAATGTAAGGCTCTGTGATAAACAATATTTTTGGTTTTTGCTTCATATGCGATCAGCAGATTTCCCTACACGTTCATTATGGTATCGAGCGACTGACTTAAATGTGAACACTTGTGCGAGGTATTTTTTTTAAATGGCCTCATTAATTTTGCTAACATCTTTGTTTTTTGCAGCTAATATAGCTCTTTAACTCAGCCAAATATGTATCTTGTGTTGTACAATGTTTGGAATAACTTGCAATGTACTCCAATCGATTCTTTTGATTAAACTACATTACAAAAATTGGTTGGTAACGTTATTAAGCCTGTTACATCGTCTATTCGGCATTTTTGCATTTCCAATTTTCAATAACTGCTTTGAAAATTCACTGGCTGATGGATCATTTTATAGTTAACCAAGCTTATTTGTGTTTAATGTAAGTGTTTTCATCAGCAGCAGCAGCAGGTTCCAAAATTTGTTCACCTGGTGAAGCTGGAAATAGAATTTTCGGCATTTTTTTACAAATCTATGAACTCATGTTAAATAAAACGCACGACTGGGTGTCACGAACTTGCTTTTGTAGCAAATCTAATTGATATACGTATGCTATCTTTTATCAATCACTTGATCTTTGATAAACGTAAAAAGGGTCCGAATTGTTTCTTGTCTATGCCGAAGGTTTGCTATCGCCGCATACTGTCGAAACAACGGAACAAAGAATTTTTAACTCAATGTTTTCTTTAAATTTCTGCCTTAACTTTAAAACCCGTAACCACTGTAACCACTGGGGAAGGACGGACGCCCAAAAAATAAAATAAAAACCTCAAGTTTAAAAATTCTGCTTCTCAAAATAATTTTGGCATAAAAAAAAGTCTAATCCAAAAAAGACTATCCGCAGTGGAATATACAGGGCGATTGGTATGAGGTAAGGCATGAAAGGAAAGGATCTATTTAAACAACACACTTGAGCATCTAGTTTTCTGTTTTTGACTATGAAATTATAAGAGCATTGAGGCATTTTTTAAATATTCTTCGTCATTTCGTTGATAATTAAATCGATGGTCTGTATAAGGCGGTTTAATGTAGGTACTAAGTTTTGTCATCTAGGTCTTGTGCCGCTACAAATAAGTTTTGATAGTTTTTTTTTTTTCAAAATTTTGTCGTTTGCTTAGCAGAACGTTTATTGTATAAATTTTTATAATAACGTCAATAATAATAATAATAATAATTTTGTTGCATTTTGCTTCTCGAAATTGGAAAGTTTTTTTTTGTTTTGTCTCGTGTGTATCAAAGAGCCTGTTTAGACTGAGAAATTTGAGTTTGGTGTAGTGAGTACTTTTGTAATTACACACAAGTTATTTGATGACGCCTCACTTGAAGCGGGTGGAGTTTTTGTGAAGTGAGACAGTTGTACGACGCGAATGTCATGCAATTTTATAAAAGAAGATAACCCCTTTAAATTATTGTTAATATTTCTGTTTGTTTTCTATTCCATCCCGACCGCCTAACCGACGACGCCGTGCCGCGCCTCCGTCCGGACCGCGTAACCGACGACGAAGCCCGCGCTACCGCCCCGACGTGACGGAGTAACCGACGACGACACCACCATCCCGACCGCGTAACCGACGACGCCGTCCGCGCCTCCGTCCCGACCGCGTAACCAACGTCGAAGCCGGCGCCAACGCAACGACCCTGTAACCGACGACGACGCCCGCGACACTGTCCCGACCGCGTAACCGACGACGCCGTCCACGCCACCGTCCCGACCGACCGACGCTTTTCGCGCCTATCTTCCGACCGCGTCACCGCTCGCTTCACCCGGTTAACCCGCCTAATCGCACCGTTCGCGTCACCACGCCGTTATTCACTCAACACTCTTGTTGATTTTTATACGCGAGGTATGGTGCCCAAATTAAACTTACAATCGAGGTGAATGCTACCTGATGCCGTAAGGGAATATATCCAAAGTTTATAATCTGAAAGGCAGGCCAGATCATTAACGATGCTTTATACGTGTCAATAAATTTGCTTCTAACCTAAAAACAAAAAATTCAATTGACGTTAAAAATATAAAAATTATGTTGTTAACAAACCTGTCTTTTTGCTTCTTCATTGGATTTTCCTTCTATCAAAGGCATGGTGTACAGGAAAAAACCAATCGCAAAAGGTTCATAAGAAATGTATTCGCAACCAATTTTGCACAATGACGTTTTCCAGTTTCTTTTCGGCCACATTGCACCAGCTAGTCGGTACCATCCGTAAAGCACAGGACCCGTCATAAATGTTCCGAAAAAACAAAATCTAAAAATTAAAATAAACAATGAACCAATATTCAAAGACAAAAATAATCATTCTTAACCGAAATTCAACAAAAAATCAATTTCTTACCTCATACATCTGTTCCAATCATAATTGGTAAAATTCTTTTTTTCTACCAAAGTTTGCTCTATTAAACTTGCACAAGGCCACAAAGTTCCAGCTGAAATCATTGATCCAACCATTTTATTTTTTTTAATAAAGCTTACGATTTTCTTCCACATCTTGCTCTTGAAATATTTTTTTTAAATGATTTATTATATTTTGACAAATAGGTACTTCGATTCAATGAAATATAAAAAATGAGTTGCTTATGTATATTTTTATCAAATTTTGTTTGCAGGTACAACTCTGCTCTCCGATTTGTCATATTTTCTCTATGTTCTCAAAGGGTTGTTGTCAAAATTGTGAATTTGTCAGAATTATTACATAATTATGTTCATAATGGTCCCTCTAAGTAATTCGTGACGTACAGCTCTTTTGGATTTTATGCAATTATTAAAACTAATGCGCCTCGAAACCCGTAAAGCGACCTTTAAACACATGTAATAGGTCATTAAGCAAAATCAAAATGGTTTTGATTTTCCATCAAACAAATGCACGCATACAGACTTATTTTCACAAACACTATATTACAGATTGATGTCAAATGACTGACCGTGTAAATGTCGCTTAAGTTTGGTTATTTTTGGCCTATCTTGCTTCTCCTTCAAGATATGGCACTGTTTGCATATTTACCAATAAACGGCGGTGGTTTTATGCACTTTTTAAGGCTACCTATGTGTGCGCCTCGATATTGTTTTTCCCCTTAGAATCTCGTAAATTTTGTTATTTTTGCCCTATCTTGCTTTCCCTTGGAGATATGGCGCTGTTTGCATATTTACCAATAAACGGCGGTGGTTTTATGCACTTTTTAAGGCTACCTATGTGTGCTCCTCGATATTGTTTTTCCCCTTAGAAACCCGTAAATTTTGTTATTTAGATTTAAATGATTTTATTTCACAAAATTTTCTAGATACATATTTCGATAACAATTCATAAATAAGCATGGCCTGCGCCGTCTGCCAGAGTGACAATTTTATGTTAAAAAATCTATACAAAAAATTTTTGTTATTTTTGCCCTATTTTGTTTCCCCTTCGAGATATGGCGCTGTTTGCATATTTACCAATAAACGGCGGTGGTCTTATGCACTTTTTAAGGCTACCTATGTGTGCGCCTCGATATTGTTTTTCCCCTTAGAAACCCGTAAATTTAGTTATTTTTGCCCTATCTTGCTTCCCCTTCGAGATATGGCGCTGTTTGCATATTAACCAATAAACGGCGGTGGTCTTATGCACTTTTTAAGGCTACCTATGTGTGCACCTCGATATTGTTTTTCCCCTTAGAAACTCGTAAATTTTGTTATTTTTGCCCTATTTTGCTTCCCCTTCGAGATATGGCGCTGTTTGCATATTTACCAATAAACGGCGGTGGTCTTATGCACTTTTTAAGGCTACCTATGTGTGCGCCTCGATATTGTTTTTCCCCTTAGAAACCCGTAAATTTAGTTATTTTTGCCCTATCTTGCTTCCCCTTCGAGATATGGCGCTGTTTGCATATTAACCAATAAACGGCGGTGGTCTTATGCACTTTTTAAGGCTACCTATGTGTGCGCCTCGATATTGTTTTTCCCCTTAGAAACTCGTAAATTTTGTTATTTTTGCCCTATTTTGCTTCCCCTTCGAGATATGGCGCTGTTTGCATATTTACCAATAAACGGCGGTGGTCTTATGCACTTTTTAAAGCTACCTATGTGTGCTCCTCGATATTGTTTTTCCCCTTAAAAACTCGTAAATTTTGTTATTTTTGCCCTATTTTGCATAAGACCACCGCCGTTTATTGGTAAATATGCAAACAGCGCCATATCTCGAAGGGGAAACAAAATAGGGCAAAAATAACAAAAATTTTTTGTATAGATTTTTTAACATAAAATTGTCACTCTGGCAGACGGCGCAGGCCATGCTTATTTATGAATTGTTATCGAAATATGTATCTAGAAAATTTTGTGAAATAAAATCATTTAAATCTAAATAACAAAATTTACGGGTTTCTAAGGGGAAAAACAATATCGAGGAGCACACATAGGTAGCCTTAAAAAGTGCATAAAACCACCGCCGTTTATTGGTAAATATGCAAACAGCGCCATATCTCCAAGGGAAAGCAAGATAGGGCAAAAATAACAAAATTTACGAGATTCTAAGGGGAAAAACAATATCGAGGCGCACACATAGGTAGCCTTAAAAAGTGCATAAAACCACCGCCGTTTATTGGTAAATATGCAAACAGTGCCATATCTTGAAGGAGAAGCAAGATAGGCCAAAAATAACCAAACTTAAGCGACATTTACACGGTCAGTCATTTGACATCAATCTGTAATATAGTGTTTGTGAAAATAAGTCTGTATGCGTGCATTTGTTTGATGGAAAATCAAAACCATTTTGATTTTGCTTAATGACCTATTACATGTGTTTAAAGGTCGCTTTACGGGTTTCGAGGCGCATTAGTTTTAATAATTGCATAAAATCCAAAAGAGCTGTACGTCACGAATTACTTAGAGGGACCATTATGAACATAATTATGTAATAATTCTGACAAATTCACAATTTTGACAACAACCCTTTGAGAACATAGAGAAAATATGACAAATCGGAGAGCAGAGTTGTACCTGCAAACAAAATTTGATAAAAATATACATAAGCAACTCATTTTTTATATTTCATTGAATCGAAGTACCTATTTGTCAAAATATAATAAATCATTTAAAAAAAATATTTCAAGAGCAAGATGTGGAAGAAAATCGTAAGCTTTATTAAAAAAAATAAAATGGTTGGATCAATGATTTCAGCTGGAACTTTGTGGCCTTGTGCAAGTTTAATAGAGCAAACTTTGGTAGAAAAAAAGAATTTTACCAATTATGATTGGAACAGATGTATGAGGTAAGAAATTGATTTTTTGTTGAATTTCGGTTAAGAATGATTATTTTTGTCTTTGAATATTGGTTCATAGTTTATTTTAATTTTTAGATTTTGTTTTTTCGGAACATTTATGACGGGTCCTGTGCTTTACGGATGGTACCGACTAGCTGGTGCAATGTGGCCGAAAAGAAACTGGAAAACGTCATTGTGCAAAATTGGTTGCGAATACATTTCTTATGAACCTTTTGCGATTGGTTTTTTCCTGTACACCATGCCTTTGATAGAAGGAAAATCCAATGAAGAAGCAAAAAGACAGGTTTGTTAACAACATAATTTTTATATTTTTAACGTCAATTGAATTTTTTGTTTTTAGGTTAGAAGCAAATTCATTGACACGTATAAAGCATCATTAATGATCTGGCCTGCCTTTCAAATTATAAACTTTGGATATATTCCATTACGGCATCAGGTAGCATTCACCTCGATTGTAAGTTTAATTTGGGCACCATACCTCGCGTATAAAAATCAACAAGAGTGTTGAGTGAAAAAAATTACATTAGCCAGAAGCAAAATGCAACAAAATTATTATTATTATTATTGAAGTTATTAAAAAATTGATACAATAAACGTTCTGCTAAGCAAACGACAAAATTAAAAAAAAAAACTGTCAAAACTTATTGGTAGCGGCACAAGACCTAGATGAAAAACTCAGTACCTACATTAAAGCGCCTTGGAATCGTGCCTCTGCAGACCATCGATTTAATTATCAAGGAAGTGACGAAAAATATTCGAAAAATGATTCAATGTTATTGATCTTATATCCAGGGTATCAAAACTTTTCTTACCTGGGAAGCAATGTTCCGTTCAAATAAGTTTCCGTAATAGGCCTGAGTGGATCAGAAAATTGACAGCATAATGTGTTCTGTCTTGTTGGTGCTTATTCGATTCCCATTTCCTTCCAAAACGTTCACCCACCCATACATAAAGTGCTTGTTGCAAGGACTAATCATCTTCACATATTTGTGGTGTACACCAACTTCTATTGGACAATTTTTGAACACATACAGTGCACCTAACCTTTGTTTTAACTTGCTTTGACATATCCATGATCATCCGTACTAAGCACTCATTTGCCACTATATTTAAATGCGACCGACTTCTGAAAAATCATGTGGCCGACCACTGGAGTTTAGGTGGCCGACTTCACCAAAATCACACATTTTTTTAGATTTTTGCAAATTGTTGAATTTCTATGGTAAATCCACTAAAAAAAATTATTTTTTCAAAATTTAGACATTCCAAATAATCTGATAAAATACATTGGATTCAAACATTAATAGTTTTAAAGAACAGTCACGGGTAAACAAATGTTAAATGACCGACTACTGGCTCCATCACCCTATATATGTAGGAGGTTAAGAAGTTCTTAATATCGATGACTACACGTAAATGAAATTTTAAAATTTGCCGTTTAGTCATTGGAGATATTTAAAAAAAAAGTAAAAAAAAAGAAGTATGTATTTTTAAATATGTACCGTTTGGTATTTTTCCCAGTCGAGATTTTGATACGATCCCTTAAATGAAGTGGTAATTTATTTCAAGCAATTTTTCTAAAAATATGATGAAGAATTTTTTCAAACCAAATTTGAAATATTTTGAAACCGTCTTTATTCATCAAAATAACACGAAAAATACAAATAAATATTTTTTTCAGAACTAAATAAAACCTTGCCATAAACAATGCAGCACCATTCTCTTCCTCCGCGTCAACAGCATATGCGGCATCCTCCAATGCATCAAGGGCCAATGCATTCAGGGCATCCTCCACCACCACAACACATGGCGATGAATATGGGTCTTCCACCTCAACAACAATCGCTTCACATGCCAAATACAGCAGCCAGACGCGGAACACTTCCTCAGTCATATGCCATGCCACACATGAGGGATCAAAATAGGTAAGCTTAGAAAATCAAAATTAAATCTTAAACTATATTTCAACAACTTTATCTTTTAACCCCCCTCTTTTAACTATAAATTTTTATTTATTTTTTGATTTTTGTAATTTCCATTGTAAATAATTTCAACACATATCATTCGAAGAATATAACTATTAAATATGAATTTTCAAACAAAAGAGTTATGTGCATTCGATGCACATCTTCAATGTGTTCTCACCCCAATGACAGTCCTAAGGACTACTTCGAGTTAAGTTCATGACCTTTTGCCAATCATACTGTTGCAGCATACTTCCACATTCAACAAGATTATCATATATTGTCCTTGTTTCTGGTCATTCAAGAAAATTAAAACGAGTCTACTTCCTTTTATATACCTTAAGATAGTTACTTACCCTTCAAATTCAAGACAGAAGAAATAAAAGGAAAAAAAAAAGCACATAAAGTATTGAACGATGTTTGAAAGAAGTTCCTATCTCTTTTCTTCGCATCGTTTTGTTTACTTATTTAAATAACTCAGCGGGTTTTCATCTATGTTATATTCCCCCTTAACTCTTCATGAGTCAAATTTTTCAGCTAGTTTTAGAAAACATATGATTTCAGTCCTAAAGAAACAGCAATCGTTGTGGTATTATATTTATTGCTCTAATCATCGCGGAAAAATTTTAATCAAAGAATCGTATAGTATTTAAATTTATTGAAAAGCTAGTGTAACCGGATGTTTTATTAAATATGGTTAGTTTGCGCAGTGTATGTGAAAAAAAGTATTTCGTTAGTTACATATGTAATAATTATTTATCTTAAAAATAAAATTATATACATATTTTCAAAAACCATGTTTTTTTTATAATGTAAACCAAGCGATTAAGTACAAATTTATTAACATATTCTGTTATTAAATTTCGGGTGACTCTTGTTCGATTTTTCGTACCATCGTACCTTGTCCGCAAAGCAGAGAGTGACATAATTTACCATTTTGTGTTAACAAATTCGATTTCTCTTAAAGTTAAAATCAATTCAGTTAGTTCTTAAAATGCCTTTATATTTGATGTTATCTCAGTAGATTAAACGACACAATGAGCTACTGAGCATTTACTAAGCGTCTTCGCTTTATCGGCTAACTGTGAAAATATAATTGTCAAGAAGTGTTGTTCTTTGTAGTCTCTTTATTAAAAGTTGAGTGCGAAATCCTCTTACATATTTTAATGATTTAATTGTTGTTTGTATAAATCCATAGCATTTTTCGATCAAGAATTATGCTCTTATTAACCTACCCCTACTAAAGCTATGACCAATTTTTCAAATACTCAGACCTATCGATATATCCGTTCCGAAGAAATTTCCAGTAGAGGAATCCTCCCTTCCTATGCAATAATTGGAAAACCCTTCGATAGAATTGAAATGCAATGCACCGCGTTTAACAATACATTTTTTTTAAACCTACAAGGTAAATATTTTATTAAATGTTCTTTCACAAATGAAAAGCCTCAATTGGTTAGATTAAATTGGTTAGATTAAAAATTATGTGTTTTTGTTGTATCTATGTTGTTTAGTTGCTAATGCTATTTTATTTAAACGATTTTTTTTTTTAATTTAGAAAATAAAACATATTGGCGAAAAATTATGGTCAACCTATATTTAATTACTTAACGCAACAACACTTAAATTTATTTAAACTTAGAACAGTTGTCTAACCTTTACTCAATAAACACATTTTTTACTCACAGTTTTGAGTAAAAACATACCTGAACAGTTTTACCGTAGAACGGAAGATAAAAAGTTATAAGAGAATAAAAAACGTGAAAATTGGCATTTGAAAAATTATCTTTTTTTTTGGAGCGCCATATCTCGGTATCGACGTGACATAAAACAAGCTTTCATAGTCAATATTGTAGCAAATTTTGTACAAAACATACCTGAACAGTTTTACCGTAGAACGGAAGATAAAAACTGTATACGAGACGAAAAAAGGATGAAAATTTGCATTTTTCTTTATTTTTTTTTTTTTAGCAAAATTTGAATAATTACCCCCTTTTTGGAGCGCCATATCTTGGCGAAATAATCAATATTTTAGCAAATTTAACGTTCTACAAAACGTTCCAAAACGCTTTTGCCATAAAACGTTAAAAAAAAAGTTATAGAGGAAAAACCGGAAAAAGGCTAAAAAAAATTGCAGTTTTTTCCCTCCCCCTCTTTTAGAACAGGGTCCAAGAAACTTGACCATCCTTATTAACCATCCTAAAGCAACATCTGAACATTTCATGGAATTCCGACCTTTTTCCTCAAAACCCCTTTTTTTCCTACCTGCCGACTGGACTAAAGAGAAGACAACACATAAATAAAATATTTAAACTTAACGCAGAAAACATTTTATATAAAAACAACAATAAGTATTTGATAAAAAACGAGACAGAGACAACAGAAGATCATTCAGTTTAAACAGCTTGATGATGGAACTTATTTCCGAGTTAATTTTAATTATATTATGTAAAAATAAAATCTGAGTTTTTAATAATAAAATAATATTTGCTAAATCGAATTTACATTTTTATTTATTTATCTATAAATATTACTGTTGTTGTTTAAAAATCGATTTTGTTCCAAAAATCTTCTGTATTTCTGTAAGAACCTGTGCGATGTTTTCAAGATAAGCTTGACGTTTCGTTCTTAGTAAGGATTTTAAAAATTTGTTGGCCGATAGATATTCGTTCTTGAGAAACTCATTGAGATAGCTATTGTATTATCTAGCTTAGACAAACTAAGGAATATTTCTTATATTACTAACTACATTTCTACATTAGTATACAGAATTTGTATTATTAATAAATTTCTTTGTTAGAGACCAATAATAGCTATCATTGAAACTCATAATTGAAAATTTTTTATTATTATTATTTTCCAGTTTCTCAATTTCTTAACCTCTTTGAGGTTGGAAAATACCTATCCCGGGCTATGCCAAGGGATTAGGCTCTGTTGTACCTATTGTTAGGTGTAAGAAGATTGTAGAAAGCGACGAACTATACTGCATGTGCTAAGGATGACTGATTTTTGCATGTTTTCCAGTTCTGTATGTAAATTTTCCTTTTCCATTTGCGACACGAGGGTTTTAGTAATCAAGCCAGTTGCCAAGGTCACAATTGGAACAATGTTCACATAATTAGCTCGATACATAGTCTTCATCTCGTTTGCCAGCTCAGTGTATTTCCAAATTTTTGTACTGTATGTGGATTGGACATTATGGCTCAGGGGTATGGCGATATCATATAAGGTGATCTTATTCGCAAGTTTGTCGAAGACTACTATATCTGGTCTGTTAGCCCTTATAGTTTGGTCTGTTACTATTGACCTATCCCAATATAATTTAAATTATTATTTGTATTCTTCTGAAAAAAAAAAACAATAAAGATAATAATAATAATAAATAATAATATAATTTAAATGAGATGTTTTCAAGAACCGCAGGGGGACTGTACTTATAGTAGGGTTTGTTTACTGTTGGTAGGTTGAGATTTTAGCTAAACTCAAATGCACGATTTTGGCAACTTGGTTATGCCTAGCTGTGTAGTCGTGTGGGGCCAAACAAGTGCAACCACCTAATATATGTTCTATTGTTTCTGATGACATTTGGCATCGTATTCATAGATTATTTGCAATAGCTTCCTTAAGCACAGTCCGTCTGTAATTTCTGGTGGAAACGAGCAATGTTTATCTGCGGACAAGTTAGATATTACGTTTCCTTCGTCGATCTGGTAACCCCAATCGTCATCTTGTACTTTCCCTTGTTTTAAGTGGACAATTTTCCATTTGTCTATTCCGAACTCCATTTTGATGTCATCACTAAATGTCTTAACAGTATTAAGAAGTCTATGGACTTTTTCTTTACCATTCGCGTAAAGCTTGAGATCGTCAACGTACATAAAGTGATTGAGAGTTTGGGTGCCGATATTCACCGATTTCAGTAGGTTACTAAGTGGGTTTAAAGACAAGCAAAACCAAAGAGGGCTAAATGCGTCTCCTTGAAGAATTCCTCTTTTGATGTGTAGGAGCTAATCATACCTCCTAGATGCAGTTTTACACACCACTTTCCACTTAGAACTTTAAAAAGTCTTCGTATTTTTGGGTAGATTTTGTAAATCTCCAAGATTGTGTGCAGGTACGAATGAGGGACTGAGTCAAAAGCTTTTTTATAGTCGACCAAAGCCATGCTTAAGTTACTATTTCCTCGTGTAGCTTGACGTACTAAAACTGAGTCGACGGTCAGTTGCTCCTTGCTACCTTGTGAGTCTTTAGTGCAGCCTTTTTGTTCTTCAGTAACAATATTACTATCAATGCAGTGCGTATATACTCGGTTAGTAATTATTTTTGTGAAGAGTTTATAAACCGTTGACAAACAAGTAATAGGTCGGTATGCAGCAGGGCTTGGCGTTGGCATTCCTTTTGGGAGGAGGAATGTATTACCTTGCATGAGGAAAAGTGGCATGCTTTCAGGGTCATCAAGCCATTTTGAGAAGTGTATCGCTAAGAGTTTGTGCAGGATTGGGCATTTTTTTATCCAGATGTTTTGGATTATATCGGACCCTGCAGCTTTCCAGTTACACACATGTGCAATAGCTGATGTAACCTCAGCTTCGGTTATGGAGCATGGTGGCATTTCCATTACATTTTCATTATGGTGACGTTCTGCAATTAACCAGGAAGCGTCATGAACATGAAGTTGAATCCTATGATCTTTCATATCCAAAATTTCGGCAGATGTTGGTGGAAAACGTTTGGGAGGGCTGCAGAGAGCTCTGATTCGTCTAATCACCTCCTTGGACTTGCATCCGTTGACAAAATCGAATATTCTGCCAAGTTCGGCTCTGAGTTTCTCGATCTTGTTTCTTAGTCGTCTTTCCCAAGGTGGCATTTTTTATCTTTCGCGCAATATCATTTATGATCCGTTGACAACTGCACTCTTTCATTCATGGTTTGAAAAATGTCATTTATTTAAACAAAATAGAAGATTTATTTTATTAACGTGGATTTCACCGTCTAATAGATTTGTGGGTGTTATACCAGGTAATCATAACAAGTATATGCAACGATGCAACTAAAATCTTGTTCGCACAATTTCAATTAAATTTAAAATTTTCAAAATGGTTTAATTTGGTTAGTACTGGAACAGAACTCGTGTTGAATATCAGTCGATTCTTGTGTGTGGGGGCTAAAGGGAATTCAAATTTGTTTTTCCAAAACACCTTTTGTTATTTCAATTTGCATTTTTTCAAAATTTAAATTTGTACTTGGCGATGACTCATTTATTTATCATAGGACTGTTGTTATTCGTTTCGACTCTAAAAATATAATAATATGCTTCTAGGGTCTGGAGTTGTAACACCTTATTGGTAGCGATCGCTCATTCATAATGTATTATTGTCGAAGGCAGTTGTCAATTTACTTAAAAATTTCGTTCCTCCCTTTTTCATTTGCGAATTGCAGTTATCCCGATGAAACACGTTTTAAATTAAACAAATTGTAAATTTACAATTTTGGATGACTGTGATGCACTGGATATTCTGTTATTGCTTTACTCCGCGTTGTGGTTGGTTGTTAGGCAATTTGCTATCTTTCCAGTCGCAACTGCAAGTCCTGTTGCCAGTGGAGTTATGAGAAAGGTAATAATGTGCTAAAACATTTCTTACCAAACTTTCTATTCTTTCTTAACTAATGTCGTTCTCAGTTGGATTTAGAAAAGGCTATTTTTCTTAAAACACTTACCAAAATATGATTTCTTTTATATTGTATTATTCTTATTCGGTAGAAAGAAAACGACTCATTGTACCCTTGATATAAAATCAAACTTTTGTCAATAATGTATCAATTGTTTCATAGGATGTCCTCATAAGAACTGGAAGTCTTTAAAAAAAGTTTCCTTTAGTTTCTTTCTATGTGTTTCCATTTTTTCAAGAAAACCAATTTAAACAAGAAATTATCCTTCTAAATGAAACCTTGATAATAAAGTAAAGTGGTGCCGTCAACGAATCCTTTCATAGTCATCGGTTTTGCTCACAATACCAAGGGTGTTAGAACGGAAAACCAGTTGGATTCCGCCCCAGTGCTCTTAACCAAATATCGCACAAGCAAACTTATGATTACTACTGACCCTTACTGCGCTTTGTAAGATTTTTTTAAATTTTATTATACTTTCCATTCCGCTATGATCTCGGGATTTTTGTCATTGACAGTGGAAGTGACACATAAGCAGCACAACTCATGCTGTTTGTCCACAAAACGCGCTACTGAACTCAACTCTTTGGTCTTCCATTGTTTTGAACTTTTCAGAAGATGTGCTGATTTATATTCATTTTTTGTTGTTACTTTTATATGATACAACAAAAAAAACTGTACATGTATGAAGGATAGCGTAATTTCTACTTGCGTACGTTTATTATTTACTCCGTGCATTAAGGAAACGTTTCAATAGCAAATCCTTTAACAAAGCATTGTTAAAAGTATTTATTATCTTTTTTTCTTTTTGTCCAATGACATTTCCTCTTGTGTGTGCTTGCCGTGGAAGTAGTTTATCAGACATCATCTGGATTTCTAGGAAAATACACGAAACCACAAGCCGGTGTAATATCGTAGTTCTTTCGTTAATCGTGAGCATGTTCACTTTCGTTCGAACTCAACTCGAATTGCCTTTTGTAAAAATAAAAAAAAAACCTTTTCAATTTCATTGCTTTGTATGCAGACTCCTGCTGTCATCTTTCATTTGGATTTGAATAATTGAAACTTAAAATTAAAATTTATGGAATGTAATAAAATTATATTTTTATGTGGACTTGTTTTACTGGAATCATCATCTGGCATCCTAAATCCCCTAATCGGTGTGATTCATAATTATGAGAATTTCAGTGCGGGTTAATACAATATTGATTTTTTTCAACTAAGAATTGAATAACCACCAGAAGGGTTTTCTTATCCATTTCGTTCGTACTCACAAAATATAAGATCAGTTAAATTGAGAGAAAACTTAAGTTAAATAGTCGCAACTGTTATTCAATTTAATTTAAATAAGACTCTTAACTCGTAAGTTCATTTTCAACTATCTGATAGGCATTTAGGACATGAGAAATCTAAATCTTTTGGAAGGTTAACATTACTTAAGGAAAATTCATGGTGATGATGATAATTTAAATTTGTTTTACAGATTGGGTCACCATCAGCATTCACAACAACATCAACTTCCAAGATTAAACAATCAAATGCATCAAAATCAAATGCCACATCACAAAGGGCGACCACCCCCGCAGCATGTTGGCAATGGTGGAGGAGGACCTATAGGTTCAACAAAATACACACATGCACAAAACAACGGTTCTCCATCTTTAATGAGAAATAACAACCAACAACACAGACATACACAACAAACACGACCTCCTCAACAACCACAACAACCTCTGCCCGTTGTTGGAAATCAGGTTCAAATTTTAAAAGGGCCACCTCCCTTAGAACAACGGCAGCAACATCAATTACAGCCTGGACAGCACCAGAAATTAAACACATGTCCACCAGCATCTCACATAAACAACCAACAAATTCCTCATGTATCCCGACCTCCACCAGCTCAACAAGCGCAAACATTCCGACAACAAAATGTAAATAAGTCTCTTCCAGATGCAAAGCTTGGCATCCCAGAACATCAGCAACAACGCCAGCCGCAAAAAATTTCACATCCGAGAGCTATTCTTCAGAACCCAAACAGACACAATCATCATCACAAAAACCATATTCCTCTAAAAACACCATTACCTACAGTTTCAGAAGTTGAAGCTCCGATCATTAACACAACACACACAACTGGAACAACATCAGATAAACTATCGGCAACAGCTCAAGATTGTACGATGGATTGTTAAAATATAAAACAAAAATAGTTTAACGAAAGTTTTTTTTTTAGTTACTCCTAAAAATATTCGAAAGTGCCCTGCAGCCGAAGAAAAGGATGCTGACAATAATGAGCTTATTTGTGACTTTATGTCAGTGGTCATGAAAGGTGACGGATGTTTTTCAACATCGAAAGAAAAGACACCCATGTGTTTGGTGAATGAATTAGCACGATTCAACAAAGTAAATTAATGTTGCAATAGTTACAATCTTCGTTCGCTTATCACAAAAATTATATATAACCACTATCTTATTTTATTAGATTCAACATCAATACCGCCTTACTAGTGAAAATGGACCTGCACACTGTAAACGTTTTACAGTCACCTTAAAATTGGGTGATGAGGAGTACTCAGCTGAAGGATATAAAATCAAAAAAGCCCAACATACTGCTGCTGCGGAAGCAATTAAAAAGACTAAATATAAACATCCACTTCCAAAAGCGATACGTCGTCCTGAAGAGGGTAGTCTCCGCACAACAATCACACCTACTGTGGAACTTAACGCTCTTGCAATGAAACTCGGTCAACAGACGTACTATGTCTTTGATCCGCGCACGCAGCCAGATATCCAAAATCAAAATCCTCCAAGCAATCAATTTGGATCTCAATCCGTTGGTTTACCACCACCAAATGATCAGCGATTAGCACGAAAAATTGATTTTGTCCCACCGGGAGGACAGCAACAACGATATCCTGGTGGGAAACCCAAATATCCTGTTCATGTAAGATTTTATATTCAAATTTATTTTATCTTTTGATTTTATTCAAACTTAAATGTTTAGGGACAAATACCTTCTGGAGTTTCCGGTATTCCATCGCATTTGGCACACGCTCCGCCTCCAGAACTTTGTAAAATTACTCTTATAGTTGGAAAACAAAAATTCCTAGGTAGCGGAAGAACTTTGCAATCGGCCAAACATGATGCAGCATCAAGAGCCTTGCAAGTACTGAGAACTCAAGCGGCAAATAAATTCAAAGAAATCCTTACCCAAACAGCTAAGGAAGGTGAATGGAAGTCACCGATTTCTCTAGTCCACGAGATTGCCATCAAGCACAATCTCACTGTATCGTTTAAGGTTTTGCGTGAAGAGGGACCAGCCCACATGAAGAGTTTCATCACAACTTGTGAAGTTGGAGATATTGTTGTAAGAAATTTAAAATAGCGCCATAATATTCTTATAAGCTTATATTAACTATTGTTGTCTTTCAGACGGAAGGTGATGGCAACGGCAAAAAGATCTCTAAAAAACGTGCTGCCGAGAAGATGCTGGAGGAGTTGAAAAAACTACCACCACCATCTCCATCTAATTCGCCGCCAGTTAAGCGAATAAAAGTGAAGAACTTCAAGAGAAAAACATCACCGACTCCAAAGAAGAAGAATTCAATTAGAGAAAAAACCGAAAGTGAATGCGCCGAAGATACCAATCCTATATCAAGGTTAATTCAAGTACAACAAAGTCGCAACGAAAAGGAGCCCGCTTATGAGTTGATCTCAAGGAGTGGTGAATCCAAAAAGCGAGAATTTGTAATGGAAGTGAATGTCCCAGGAAAAGTTGCTCGTGGCACTGGTGCTACTAAAAAGCTTGCCAAGCGAAATGCAGCGCAGAGTAATTCACTGCAATAAAAAAAAATAAAACAAAATTTGAATTGATTTGATATTTTTTTTTAGATATTCTGATTGCAATGGGATTCGAGGTCACTGAAGATAATGAAAACGAAGAAAATAATAGTCAAGTTGCAAATCTTAATCCAGATGCAAAAGCTTTTCGAAAAGTTAAATTTACTGAAAATAATAATTCAAATGAAACTCCAGATGCAAATACTGTTGCTCCCAATGCAAATGGTGGTCCATCGGGAAGACAAATTGTACCTGGAGTTATTTTGTTGAGGCAACAGAGTAAAGGTAATAAAATAATAAATAAAATAATATAATAAGTAAATAAAATAATAAATGATATCAATTATTAATTAAAAAAAAAAACATAAATATTTTCTTATTTTAATTAAAGAATCTGACGAAGTTGAAAATATCGAAGCAGTTGAACCAACACCATCAGTAGAAGCAGAAAAAACATCTTCACCACCTGCGCAGAAAAAATGTTCACTCCCTGCTAGTGGTAGTGCTGTTCGTCCCAAGGACCAGCTTTTGTATTTGGCTCAAATTCTTTGTTTTCAGGTAGGTTCCTTTTAAATTATTTAAAATCAAATCAAAATTGCTTACCGATTTTTTTACGATTCTGTTAAGAATGTATTAAATTGATTTTGTTTCTCTTACGTTTGATGAACCGTCTTCATTTATTTACTAGGCTCATTAGTATTTCGATAAATTATTTGCACATTTGCTTAAGATTTCTGAGGTGTTTTAGTGAACACATCTAACGAAATTGGTTACATCTGAATCATGTCGGGTAGAAACCCCATATTTGGCAAATAGAACTACATACTTTATATTATTTGGACAAAAATGTGGGTATTGTGAAAACACTAAATTATTATATTTATAATATTTTTTAGAGAGATTAGTTCGCTCTCTTCTATCTAGCAACCTGCCTAATGTGTTTCCCTTATATGCATTAGTGGAACATTTGAATCTAATAATCGGTCTAGCATTCCTGTTGCTCGCAGAATCTGGATGTGTAATTGCTGCATAGACTAAGTTTGAAATTATCAGTAAGGAATCGTGTGATGATTAGTTCGTTGGTTCGTTTTTCGTTCCTACTGCTGTTATTGGTTATGTATTGTAGCTTGGTAGTTTCCAAGTATCGATTTGCCTTGTCTAAAATTTGTGAGTAATAAAGCATGACTCTAATCCACCACCTTAACTTGGTTACACTTGCAAGTAAAAAAAAATGTTTTGTTTGCTTCATTCGGTGTGAACTATACACATACAGGCATTTTGTTTTGTTTGTTTCTGCCTATTTGTATCCATTCGCTCTACTTGGACCAAAAAATTTCCGAATACATCAAGGTACCTTTGATCAGAAAACAGCGATTATCAAAATTTCATCTACGCTTGATTTCTGCACTGATTTTGTTAGAATGAGTTTACAACAGTGCATAGAAATTATACCAATCAATAGTCATGTTCTGGTTAAGTCTACGGTGGTCTTACGACTTTTTTTGTTGATGAGAGCATATGTACTTCGTTATACTCGTTATTTCTCTAAGAGCGTTGCTTACTACCTTCTTAAACACAATACTAAAGCATTTCCCCGTCTAAATAAAAAATAATTTCTCCGTCTTAGGCATCTGTTGATCTTTTTGATTTCATTATAATTTCTCAGAATTTCAAAGAAACAAGGAGACAACGTTATCCTGATAAGTATTATCAGTTTGGCAGTTACATACATATATGAAGAAAAAATATTAAAATTCTTCTCTATTTACACTATCTTAAGCGGATTAGAAATCGATAGTTAATAGGCACCTTTTTCATAATTTCTAATGTTATAGATAGCGAGCCGTTATTGCTTTTCTGTTGACTTTGATGCCAAACTCAAAGTCGATCCAGTGATTCCTCGGGAGTAGTTGTCAGAACACTAAAAACTCTGATCTGAACATAATGCCAGAGGAGTATCTTTCATATTTCTATGTTCTATTTGGTTGTAGGTAATGCCATCTGGTGCGCGTCATGTGTAATTGTGGGTGTCGGGATGTGGGAATGTCATGTTAACCAACACCGTGTTTTTCTTAACTACAAAGTATCCCATCTTTAGACCGTTGCCGAATGTGATGTCGTGGAGGTTGTGATTCCTAATATTTGTACCAAAGATGTGTTCTTCCGCAATTTCGTGTTAATAAAAAGGTTCTAAATATGTATCAAGGTTTAGGGCATTCCTCTTATGTTTTAGCGGAGATGATTCTTAGTGTTAATGCTTTTTTTCCCTTGTTTTTAATAAAAGTCTTGCTGCTCTTTATGATATTGTGTGTTAGCATAACTTTCTGGATACCTCTGATTGGTTATATATGAGATAATAACTATTATATTTTAAACCCATAAGCTGATAATAATCTAATCGTATCTTTTTAATTCTTCATTTTAGTTTACAATTTTTATTTTTGCAGTTTTTGTTGCTTTTTTAACAGACACATACATGTTATAGTGAAATATACTTTGGACTAGATGACCTGATATGATCATTACATTTATAATCAGTAGATCATTGAATTAATATTTTATTTAATTGTCATTGAGAAAAAAGTATAAAAAGGAGAATCTGTTCTTCTGGAGTTCAGTCTTATCTGAACCTTGAAGGAAGTTAGCCAATAGCAAGTTTGGCACAGAATCAATTACCTTTGCTGTTTTATATCTAATATACAAAATATTATTGTTTTTTCTTTATAGGCAAACTTTTCAGACTATCCCAAAGGCAATCATAACGAATTCCTTACCATCGTTACTTTATCCACCACACCTCCACAAATATGTCATGGTGTCGGCCTGAATGTTGAAGAATCTCAAGATCAAGCTGCTTCTGCTGCATTGCAAATTTTGAGTAAACTAGGATTGGATAACATCAAACCATCTTCATCAGACGATTAAACAAACAATCCTATTGAAATTGTCTCCAATCAACTTCTATAATGCTTTTGATTTGTAAAACCCAAAACAAAAAAAGATTCCCACTTCATAGTCCTAGTTATTAGATATGTTATGTTAAATTATGTTATTTATTAATTATTTATTTATTAATTTCAAATCAAGTGATTTTTTTTTTCAATATTGTGTCCCGTCCAATTTAATCAACCAAAATCAAACTAAAAATGTACATTGAGACTCTAAATACATTGTAAGAATATTGCTGATTGGGCGACAATTTACATCAAAGTGAAATATCTCACATAAAGTTAAAGTACGAAATTATTTTATTCTTCCTATCATCAAACAAAACTGCAATACTTACACCCTTTTTTTGTTGTAAATTTAATAATTTAAAAAAAGAAAAAAGCGTTAAAGACGTTATTATTATGCGAACAAAAAAAAAACTAACAAAACATTGTTTATTATAATTTATATTAAAAAAAAAAACTAAACATACTTTATAACAATATTTAAAGAGAAATCAACTAATGCTAGTGAAAACAAAAAAAATAAAATAAGCAAATAGATTCAGTAAAACAAATTATATTTATTATTATTAAAATATTTATTTTTGTTATATAAATTTCATTAAAAAAAAACATTAAATTATGAATTAGGCTTAGGTTTTATTATAATTCGGAAATTATGTATATTTTGCTATAAATTTCTCATAAATTTGTTGTATTTTTTTTTAAATAAAACCTTAATACAGTTTTCAATAAGAAGTATGTTATAATATATAGAAGAACTATTCTAAAAGAAGATGAATATTATTGTGTTGATACATATAAAGGAAAATTAAAATTACCAAACATCAAATAACTATAAAGTTCTTTACTTTATGGTGCATCTTTATTAAATCAACGTTGTACCAATAAATAATACATATTTAATTGCTGAAGCAAACAAATTAAATAAATCAAATTAAATTATGAAACAAAATGCTTAATTTAATTGATGAACTACCAAAAATGTATGTAAAATAACTTGCATATCGATTCCATGTCATTTTATTTATTTGAACAAAAAACTTCAATGTTATTAAATATCAGTGTTCTTAAAATTAATTTAAAATTTTTGATGTTAAGAGCAAATTCAGAAACTTATAATTGCAGTGATGATGCAAAACAATTTTTTTAAGCGTTACTGCTTCACACTTATGGATTAATATGTGGGGATCTCCGAATGCAGGTTAATGCTTGAGATTAACTAAATGCTTATGTAGTTGCAATCATTTGTTTTCGGTGTCCTTTTTACGAGATTTTGTTAAGATATTGAGTTTTCGACTGGGTTCTCCAAATTATTCATGACAACATCAATCTTTATCATTTCTTTCGACGATGTCAATGATGTCAATTATACAGTTCTCTTATTTCACCAAAGGAGTTTCTGTGGGGTTCGTCGGGTTGATCTCAGAGAACATCGTCAAGACTCCCGGTTCTGTATTGTCTCATGTCTGAAGTCAACTGAACGCTGGGTGTCTTACTTATTATTAAAAAAACGAAACAAAAGGTCACATGTGTAGAGGATTTTTTTTTTAATCTTCATTTTTTGATATTATAATCGTACAATAAAATCATATTCAGCTACTTCTTTCTTTGCTCATCAAAGTCTTGATGTCTATTTCCGGCGTAGAGCCTTTTGCTAAGCCTTAACTAAAATCACTTTTACGGTGTTTTTTTCCATACTGATCTTATGTTATATTCACATTTTGAGAGCACTGATTTTATCAATAAATCAAATAAATACATTTGATTTTCTTGAAAAAGCAAGTTTAAACACACACAAAAAGTAACTTTTCAATACAAATAAATAAAAATGTTCTTTATAAAATAAATACATAAATAAATCAACATGAGGCCATATTGATGAACAACAAAAAACATAATGAAAATTATTAATAATTAGTATAAAATTAAAAAAAAAATTCAAATAAATTTTGAAATTAAATTTGTAAACTAATTTTATTTTAAATTTTATTTTAATTTTTTTAAGTTAAACCTAATGGAACTCGTCTAAATATCAATTTGAACTATTAATAAATAGTTACGAAAAAATATCTGGACAATATATACAATAGATATTTTTTTTTATTTATTGTCCATTTAAAATTAAATCCTTAATTAATTACCATCTACCTAATATAATTAAACATGAGTTTTTTATATTTTTTTTTTTTTGTATAAGAATAATTTTTGAATAACAAATCAAGCTATTTGTAGTTTATAAATTTAAAATATTGAAATAATAAAATTTTTTCATGTAACTTAGAATTTCAAAAATATTAATTAATAATAAAAATAAAAAAAAACTCTGTACTTAAAATGTATTTTGTGTGAATTCAAATTAGGCAAATGGTAATTATTTATAAGAACAAAAGCAAATAAATATCTAAATACAATTTACATAAACTTTATTTAAAAAAAAAAACAATTATATTTGTTAATGGTTGGTTCTTATGTAGGAAACATTAAGGAAATCTTATTTACGTAAGTCAGATAGAAATTGAATACAAAAGTATTAATAAATAATAAACGTAAGAACTGACCATCATTTGTGTATTTTAAACAATTAAAAAACAAAAACAAAAATATGTTTGAAACAATGTAATGTAAAATGTATTTACATAAAAACAAAAAAACATAAGACAAAAAATCCTAAACATATATAAAAGTATTTGTAATGCACTCAAAGTTATCGATGGAAAAAATGTTTTTTTTAAATTAAAATCTAAATACATACGTCTTTAACTGAAAAATACAAATATTATTACATTTAAAACAAAAAGGTAAAGAAATGTGATTAAGGTGGTAAATTTTAAATTATTTGTTAAATTAATTCAAATATATAGTATTAGTTTGACCGCGGGCAACTCCATGTTTTATAGTCAAAACCAAGGGCAGAAATTTGTTTTTAAATCGAAAAGTGTGAATTAATGAACAAGCAAGAGGAGTTAGATGCAATTTCGTTATTAAAAAGGTCTTATTTGGCCTAGTTTCAGATGAGAATACTTATTCTACAGCTCTTCCTCTATACATGAGACTTATTTATATTTCGAATACTCTAAGAGAAGATTTTCCACTCTTATATCTGGTTATTTTCCCGTATATTTGATATTTTTCATTAGTAGTGGTCCACAATTTCCTATTAGGTTAGGTAACAATGTTTCCTAATGTTCATTGCAAAATTTGCATTTCAAGCGTTTTCTTCCAAAAGAAGACTAAGGTGTCTTCTCAATTTAAAGCAGACAGTGATTAAACCCTCAGTGATTCTTGGGGCATTTCTACTTAAGCCGATCCAGTCTTCAAATCTTAAAGGGCCAATTTTGTAAGAGTAAAAAAAATACTCATTAGGGTTCTGGCTCTATGCGTTGTGTTTGGAACATTATTTTTCGCAGAGAGACTGCTCCTTCATAAGACCAGATACCTAAAATATGGAGAGTTTGAAGTTTATGTCTTACAAGTCGAGGGTGTGGGTGCAACTTCTCTCATTATTAACCTCTGCACATTTTTCTATAGCATTTATTTTCGCTTAAAAAATGCTGCAAGTTTGGTTCTTGACAAAACTATTCCTTGTCACTCGTGTATCCTGCAGAAAATCTTGGTGGTGTTTGTTTTGTGGGTGTAGTTTATCTGTTTGTCTACTCATTCTTTTTTTTTGAGTTAAGTAATCCAAGCTGTAATATTTTTCGAAGTTCTGTTTCTTAATCATGTCATCTCTTGGTATATAAATAAAGGGTATAAGGATTCTCTCTGCTTTACCTGGGCTAGTTCCTTCTTTGAAGAATCTCATGATTGCTTAGCAGTGCTTCATTAACTATGTGATTTGCACTTTTCCAAGTGTGTTTCTTGTTGTTACAAGTTAAGTTATTTTGTGTCAGGCTACCGCACAATAGGTGATGATAGTGTACATCCTAAATATTTTACCTCTCTCTTCGTTTCAATTGCTTCACCAATTAACCGAGTTTCATTTAAATAGATGTTTAGAGTCTATTTAAATTACTTTTCACCAAATAGAAGTTATTCCATAAGATTTATTCAATAAATTTGACTCGGCACTTTGGTGGTGATCATGCGACCCAGAAGTATGCGGTATGTTTCTAAGTGTGAAGTTTCGCATTCGTTTCAAAATACAAATTTCTGTTTTGACATTTAAAAATATTATATTGAAGGAACCCAAAGAGTCGTTTGAGATATTTTTGAATAAAAAAAATGTACTTCCTTTAATACAAAAGATCAAGACTTTTATTTTGTAAAACATTTTTCCATCTGAAGATTTGGAAGTGCTCATTTTATATATGTTAATCAAAAAAAAAAAAAAAAGTATTGTCATGGATGATGTATATTGTAAGAAACAAAAATTGTAAAACACATTTTTCCATCAATAGTACAGTATGCGGCCATATAAGGATATACACAGGCTCATCTATTTTTCAAATAAACAAACTCTTGTATGGAAGCTTGATTATAGACAATTATAACACGTTAAAGTTATCTAACCAATGACTTAAATTTCATCAAACAAAACTTTGGATGCTTTAATTTAACATTTTGTTATTTTAATGCAAAAAATAATTAAACCGATTGAGGAAGATATTTAAAACACATTCGTTTTATGGACACATGGTGTTTGAAGTATAAATAAAAAATCATTTTTCAAATGCTGAAGCATATTCGTCCAAAATAAGAATATATATTTTTTAACTTGACCTTATATATTGGCATGTGTTTCAGATAGTGCTTTTTAAAATTGATTTTTGAAAATACATATGTGTACATATTGCAAAAACGTAAAAAAATGTGTTTTAAATTTCTTTTACCAAAAATGGTATTTATAACGTATAAGTCAAAACGACGCGTTAGAATCGTCTATGTCCAAGGCTTCATAAAATATTTTTCTTATCCGAAATCATATGAGAGTATATAATAATTCTATGACCACCATAGATACGATAAACTAAAACCAAAACAATTATTATGGACGTTCATTTTTTAATTGAATAAAAATAATAGTCAGAAGTAACTCTCTTGCGTATTGTCTATTGCCGTTATTTCAATCACCAGAAAGAAAAGCAACTTTGCATTTTGAAAAATTAGACACTGTAATTATTTGAGGAGGTAGTACTTTAGATTAAAATTATTGAGTTACTTTTGATACATGTATAGGTGCGGTATGATTATGGTATACACATTTATTTTTATTTCTATTGTTTTAAGTATGTAGCTTAAAAAGAAAATGTATCAAGTAGACAAAAAAGACTTAAAAGTAAATCTATGATTTATCTTCTCAATATTAATGGAAATAAAGATGAAACACGTTTCGAATTGCTCTTACAAAGAATTTAATTTTATTTTTAGCATTTAAACTTTGGGTTTTAACAAAAAAATATAAATAAATTATTAATTTGTTAATTTGTTAAATCGCGTGAGATAAAATAATTCAAAGAAATTTACTTTTCGACCTTCTGATTTAACCAGTTTTAATCGTGTTTAAAATTACTTTTTAATTTAAATAAAATAAAAAGCTTTTTTATAACTCGACTTCCTTCGAATGCATTTCGACTATTTGCTGAAGATGAACGAAGGTGTTCCGAAATGCATTCGAAGTGAGTCGAGGGGGAGAAAATTGATAACGGATTTTTGTAGAAGGGACAAATACAAGCATTTTTTACTATGGGAGGGGGTCTATCTCCCTCCGTTTGGGCAGTTTAATGAAAAAAGTACTAAAAATGGGAAAAAAATCATTAAAAAATAACGATAATACCTACAATTAGGTATTATATCTTTTTTGAAAGCCAATACTCTGTTTTATTAGCCGATTTTTAAATCAAGTGTAATCTATCCATAGTTAAAATAAATGTTTAAAGTGTAATTTTTCAAAACATTGAAAAAAGCATTTTTTTTTTAATCTAAAAGAAACTGCATATACTCAAACTCGCACCCACCCCAAATCCTATCACAGGTCCAAGCAGGGGGGTTGCAGGGGGGCAGCATGCCCCCCAAACATACCTCATTGTTGATATGCCGTTAGGCTGGGTGTTGGGAAAGTATGATAATTTGGATTCAATTTGTGTAAGAATTAATCCATATTCTATTTTTACTATCAAATTAAGACCACGTAAAATACTCAAGCAAAAACAAAATTATTAAATTAAAATAGTAGTTTTGGTAATTTTTAATTTTCTCGAAAACTAGAAGACATAAAATCATTTTGTTTTCGGTTTCTGATTTAAAATTAATATGAGAAACGATTTCTAAAAAAAAAAAAATTTTTATATAAAATCTCAAAGTTTTGAAAAAATACACTTTAAAAATGTTTTTATGTTTTTTTTCCCAAATTTTGAGTTTGAAAGCAGTTTTTTCAAAAACTATGGATAGATTTCACTTGATTTAAAAACTGGCTAATAAAACAGAGTATTGGCTTTAAAAAACATATAATACTTAATTGTAGGTATTACCGTTATATTTTAATGATTTTTTTCCATTTTTAGTACTTTTTTTTATTAAACTGCCCTCCCGACCAAACGGGGGGAGATAGACCCCCCACACATAGTAAAAAATGCTTGTATTTGACCCATGTACAAAAAATCCGTTATCAATTGTCGGCGCCAAAGTTATCGTACTCGTCGAGTCGAGTTATAAAAAAGTTTTTATTTTATTTTATTTCATTTAATTTAAATAGTAATTTTAAACGCGATTAAAACTGGTGAAATCAGAAGGTCGAAAATTAAATTTCATTATTGAGTTTATACACAGAGAAATCATCTTTTTGAAAAGTAAGTTTCAAACTTTCCTTGTAGGATGTCGTTACTATCAACTTGTTTTGTTTTTTACTCTTGTAGCAATTATACTTGAGTTAAAAGGCAAGAGAAATAAACAAAAACAAATATAAATGTATGCAGAAGAATTTTGTTCGTCTCGGGTTCAGTGTTTTCCGTTACAGCGAATAATTAATTAATAATTACTCGATATGCTCATTTAGTGGCATTTACTTCGGTGAGTTTGAAACCATCTTGATTCCTCAATGATTTCATTCAATTAAAAAAATATATTTCCGACTTTCTTTAAACGGATTTTCTTTAAACTTCGTGAATAGCAGTTTTTGGTGATTACCTAGAGGAGTAACGGGTACCTACTATTTTAGTTTTTCCCAATTTTCTAAAAATATCTCTTACAATTTTGATAAAACTTTCTGTACCTTACATTTGGAGCACTATTAACATAATTGCATTTCAGGTTTTTGGCTAAGAATGCACATAACGGAGATTTGGTGTTAACATTTTTTTACAAATTGAACCATAAAATGATAACGACTGAACGGATTTCGTTTACATTTGTATGGTATATACATAAGTTAAACATTGAACACAAATTGGCATTTAAAGCCTTTGGCTAAACAACCGTTTAATGATAGCTACCATACAACTTGAACGCACGTTTAAACCATTTTCGATAATTTTCGCTTTTCATGTTAAAAGAGATTTTTTTTTATGAAGGTGAAAGACACTTGACAGCTTTTTGCTACCATAGTAATGTGGGACTTCAACACCAAAATAATATGAACTCGTGAATAAATAACCTAAGTTTCAATAAAATATAATTTCAATTTGACGTAAAGCTTTAATCTTTAAAATGTTACTTTAAAGTTATACGAATTATAACAAAAAATATTTTAACACAGTCACAATTCCTTTTAAGTAAAGTGTGTAAGTTATTCACTATAATAAAAACTTTTCCACTTTATTTTTCACCAAAACTTCGATTTCCATTTTAGTTTTCACAAAAACTTTGATAAATATATTTCTGCACAATTATATAATTCAGTATGTCCATAGTATGTGAACCACCTATGGTAAAAAAAGCTTTAAATTTTCTTTTCGTGAGGTTAGTTTTTACCGGTAAGCGTTTCAAAGCTCATTCGATTCTAGCCTCTACTTATCCATTTCCAGAACCCAAAAACGGTTTGGATTGGATAAGTCTTAATATAAAGCTCAGTTTTCTTCTCGTGATGTTATTTTTTACCGGTTGGGATTAGCGGTAAGCATTTTAAAGCTCATTTAATTGCTTGCCTCTATTTATTCATTTTCAAAATCCAAACACGGGTTGGATTATAATAGTCGCATAAAACATAGACCCAAAACTTTTACCAAAAACATAGACCCAAGAAAAAAACAACTGGGATCTTTTATAGAGAAGATGATAACATGCGATTGTTATCATGGCGCTCATTTTATTTTTAATGTCAAATGTTGGAATATTTGAGTAAGACAGCTTCGTATTGATAACAAGTAAAAATTAACATTTATTTTGTGTACTAACGATACATATTGCTCAGAAGTTCAATTATTGAAAGCATGTTGCGAACAACAGGCACAACTTTAAATTTATAAATTAAATAGTTTTTTCGGAGGGCTCTTTTGGGAGTGCTGTTCCTAATTCCTTCCGGAATAGAATTGAGATGGAATAATGTGCAGCGATTTCTTATTTAATTTTCTCAGTTCAATGTAAATAGAAATGACAAATAAGAACAAATATTGAAAATGCGATTACGTCAAAATTAACAAGTTATTATAAAATGTTATTAACGTCACTACTATTGTTTAGTAGGTGTGTTTTTTTTGCAAGTCCTATAGAATTGTGTAAAAAAATTACAACACGTAAATACAACAACAACATAAGTCTATATAGACTTAGCTAACTCTCGATAATTATCGGGACTTAGCTAAGTCCATATAGATTACTGCGTTACCGACACAATTACATGTGGTTATATGGAAACGTAGGTAATGTGGTGGTCTAAGTTCCAATGTCGTTTTTTTCAGTCTATATGGACTTGCAAAAAAATGCGGATAGTATAGTTTTACTTTGACCACAAAGTAGCAGTAGGAGAAATGGCTTAAAGATCTAGTTCTATTCTCATTCTTATTACGTTACGTATGAATTTCAATTTGTTTCAACTCAAACAAACAGATCCAATTGTCCAGATGTCTCTTTTCATGATACAACAAATAAAGATATGGCTTTGCGCATGTCACAGGTCATCCACTTCCAGTTCGTCCGTCCCCTCCCGTAAAAAAAAATTTTTCACCCCGCTTTCCTATCTGTGAATACGTGTGAGTGGTGAGTTTGTTTGACTTATGTCAAGGGAAATATGACAAAAAAAAAAACTATAAAAAATTGACTGACGTTTCTTCAAGTTTGGGGTTAAATTTTGTTTTGGCGGCCGTACAAACACAACGCAAATCAAGTTTCTTTAAATTCTTTAAACATTTAAGAACTAATAAAATTATTATTTAGAAATATTAATTATCGCAAGATATTACGGAAAATTTCACATTAAGTTATTGTGAAGTAATTCCGGATCTATCAACCGAAGAAGTTTAAGTTTATAACCAAACTTTTATTTATCATATTAAATTAAATTTTTTTTTCATACGTTGATTCCTCTAGTTAGAATCATAAGTCAGCTCATGTAAGTTCAATTAGATTTTCCTATTTTACGCTATTATTACTTTTGTCTCTGTAGATGGAGCAGTTTCTTTCAATTTTACCTTTGGAGAATGCAATCATCGTAGAAGACTATGTACGTCTTTTGAACAGCTGGTGCGAATGGAATATTTGTTCTCGTAAGTTTGTACATAAAGACAAATTTTATTGAATCTTTACTTACACTGTTTTTTATAGGACAATTCATGTGGGTCAAGGATGTTATGACTTTGAAAACAGCTCTTAATGTCAACCCTCTTTACTTGCAACACGGACATGGCAAAGCAATTGGTTATAGACATTACGGAATACCGCTGAGTCGACGTTTCAGAGCCCTCAAGTTGTGGTTTGTCTTCCGATCGTATGGTATATCAGGACTCCAGGCGTATATCCGAAACCATATAGCATTGGCTAAGAAATTTGAAATTATGGTGCGAAATGACGAACGGTTTGAAGTCCGAAATGATGTGCACCTGGGATTGGTATGCTTTAGATTGAGGTAAGATAGAAAACATAGATTTTGTAAGATTTCTTCTTAATTAAGTATTTTTTTTAATACAGAGCTGCCGATAACATTAACCAAGAACTCTTGGCTCAAATCAACCACTCGGGAAAAATGCACATGATTCCATCTATGGCTAATGGAAAATACGTCATAAGATTCTGCGTTACATATGAACATGCTACTGAGGAGCACATAAGTAGGATACACTTTTAAAGTAGTGTATACATTCCATACTAACTTTTGTCTCTTTTTTTTTAAGCCGATGCATGGTCCCAAATCAAATCCTTCGCAAATGATGTTCTGCGAGATGCCAAATTGGAATTACCCAAAATAGAACCAAAATAGAGTACGTAAACGATGTCTTAAATACATCATACAAGCTTTGGTCTATAGGTCTTAATTTGGATGAAGAATGGACAGGCTCGATGCTTCTAGCTGGACTCCCTGAAATATACAAACCAATGCTAATGGGAATTCAAAGTTCTGAAATCAAAATCACTTTGATTTATATGTGGTTAGACATCAGATTGTCTTGACTGCGAAGTCGTGTCGGTAACTTGCTCTTAAAATTTCTTTTAAGGAATTAATTCAATTAAATTATCTTTCATAAAAAAGTAAGCGCTTAGAATTATACTTCTTGATTTTCTTATAATAAACGGAGAGCTAGCTACAAAAATACTTAAAAAAATTATTCTTATTATAATCTACCGACACATGTGATAACTAATCCAGAAGTCTGCCAACTCTCCGGCGGTGGGTGTGGCCACCATGCACTGTTAAGCTGGATTTACACTATCGTTGTTCGGTGAACCGATATGAAATCTGGATCTTGGAGACACCGTGTTATGATAAAAACGTTATTATATATATAAAACGTTGATATTTTCGTGCAGGATTACTTTTTTTTTACTTTAAACAACTCGTACCTGAACCGACTCACGTAAGCTTAAACAAATGTTCCTTCAGTTTTACAAATGTAATTTATTAATCAATTTTTCAATGTCCTTTATATTTTTTGGTTTTATACAGGATATACTGTAAACTAACTAAATTTTAATTGTCCCATTTATTCTTTATCTGCAAATTAAAAAATAAACCATATCAGTACTTCGTTTACATTAAAATTTCTTTAACTTACCTTTTTCGATATACACAAGGCTTTAAAGAAAAAGGTGTCTTCGCCATGTCAGAGGCAATGATATCCTTTCTGCTGGCAACCAAGTCAAAGGAAAACACTTTGTTAGGAGTTGATAATGCCAGTTTTCCTTCGCCACAGCCAAAGTCTCCAATGACTGAATCTTTGGAAAGTTTTTTGATTGATTTGATGGTTTTGTTTAATGGATTTAATGGCCATTTCTCGACTTGATGTCGGTAGCCCTCGTGGTAGGCCTCAAATGCTGATTTGTCTTCTTTAAATAGTTTGTTCGCCGATTTATTTAGAGTTTATTTATTTATTTTAAGGAATCTCATTTAAGCGAATGTTTTCTAGAACCTGTTGCATATTTTTTATATTTGAATGTGTAAATATGATAAAAAATAATAAAGACCAAGATAAAATCAATTAGTTCTTATTAACTTAATTTTTATTCAATGAGATGTTGCATGAAGAAGAAATTGTTACAGTTTTTATATGGCATTTATATGGCAATCGAAAGCCCTTGATTGGAAATTTAAATGTTTGTAATTGAAGTCAAAATATTCAATTGATTTGTTTGTAAGATTACAAGCATTTTGCATTTCCCATTCGAAGAGATTATCACCACACGGCATCATCGGCCCGCCGACAGAGCATTGTGGTGCCATTCAAGAGCGAGCGCACACCATCTTACTTTGATTCACTCTGAATCAATTTTTATTTCGTAATTATGATTTTCCAATTTCCATTTTAACGCCCTTTTTTATGGACAAAGCGCACTGGTTAATGCATAAATTCCAGACTAATAGCACAATCTGTAATCGGTTTCGGATGTTATTCTAGAAACACAAGACAGCGATTTTATGATGAGGAAATACAATTATTGTGCATTGAAGTGTCGGATTTTAAAGGTTTTCATAAATTAGTTAGAAATCACACCTTGCACCTTTTGTAATAAAATATTATTTGTATTGCTCATCATCATTGTGCTTTGAGGTGACTGTCACTTTATCGGCAACCAAGTAAGCAGAGTAGAAACCAACACCAAATTGTCCAATCATACTAATGTCAGCACCGGCTTGGAGTGCTTCCATAAATGCCTTGGTTCCTGACTTGGCGATGGTACCCAAGTTGTTGACCAAATCGGCCTTAGTCATGCCAATACCTGTATCAATTATGGTCAATGTTCCGGCGGCCTTGTTTGGAATCAACTTGATGTACAATTCCTTGCCACTGTCCAGTTTTGTGGGATCGGTAAGCGATTCATATCTGATTTTGTCCAGTGCATCAGAAGAGTTTGAAATCAGCTCTCTAAGGAAGATTTCCTTGTTCGAATAGAACGTGTTGATGATCAGGGACATAAGCTGTGCAATTTCAGCTTGGAAAGCAAAAGTCTCGCATTCTTGTTCAGGCATCTAGAAATTTCAAGAAAAAGTATTTTACATATTTATGTATGTACACAAAACAGAAAAAAAGAATGATATATTTTCGGAGAATATCGCGATTTCTGGGAAAATAAAAGTCCGCTTGTTATTTAAAAACTTACCTTGATTTTTGTTTTATAATGCAAATAGTTTTTTATTCAAAATTACACACAAAATTGAATCAATTTGAGATCACAAATTCGCACTGAATTTTAAATGACTGATTTTTAAATGTCTGTTATTATTTGACAGATTCTTAACTGCCCACAGTAAAAAAAAGACTTAAGGGGGTGACTTGTGGTGAAACACTTGCGATGGTGCGTTCACACTATGTGCTAATTTTTATTTTGATTTGTAGTTAGATAAATAAACACCTAAAATAAGTTCAAAAACAATTTCGTGATGTTTTACATCAATTCTTATTAAAATCGTAGTTAGAAAAATGATTTTAAGAAGAAAAATGTTTATTTCCAGTTTATTTCCCGCTCCAACGGATGCCAACGGATTATTTTGAAAATTTTATTTGAAAAATTCAACACAAAATGGAGCCTTTTTACTTTTTCACCAATCGGCAGTATTTCATGAATGTAGTGGTAGGCCAAACTTGACAGGCCCATTTGAAATGCAAGGGCGCACGCACACAGAAGTTTAGCAGTGCCGATTTGAAAGTTTGTAGGTAAAAGTGGGTGGAGCCTCCTGAGTTGATGTTCTATTTATTTATTATTCTATGGCGCATGTTTAGGTTTGGCTGTCAAAATGACGTGACGTAATATGTGCGTACATCTATGTATATTTTTGGCGCAATTTATTTTACTTACTGTTTCCTGTTCCCTGATTGAATAGATGTTAGTTTGAAAAAATTTGAATTTTTATTTTGATTAAAATTGATTGTTTTTGTGCTAAATTTAATTTATAAAATGGGTGTGTGTTCAGTGTTTGAGTGCAATAATAACTCAGAAAAAAAAATTACGGCTGAAACAAGTTTTCACGGCTTTCCGAAAAGAAATCCAACACTTTCTAAGCAGTGGATTAATTTTTGCAAAAGAAAAGATAAAATTAATGTTCAAACTGCCCGAATTTGTAGTTTGCATTTCTTGAGAGATGATTTTAAGAATAATTTACAATATGATATGGGTAAGTAACTACTATAACTTTATTGAACGTTTAGTTTAGAAAAATAACCTGTGTACATATTATATTGTCATACAGGTTTTGCAGCCGCTCGCTTTTTGAAAGATGATGCAATTCCTACGGTTCACCTTGAAAGCAAAGAACCTAAATCCAAATCAGACCGTTCAAAAAGAGTTGAAACAAAACAAAACAAAGAACTGCTCAAAGGTTTGCTGGAAAATATAGATATGGTGACTGAGTTAGAGCAGCAAGCTGAAGACAATTCCCCCCAAAACATCGAAAATGCTAGCTTGGAAGCTAATGAACTGCAGTTACCAACAAGTACAACTGAAATTAACGATTTACGGGAAGAAATGTAAGATTTGCACATAAGTATATTATTACTACCTTTTTGTGGTCAAACTTGTTTTCATAAATTTAAATATATATAACAAATGAGATACTATTTAATATTTTTTGAAACTTTGTTAGAAAAACTTTGCGAGAAGAAAATGTGCAGTTAAATAAAGAGTTGTTAACTGTAAAAAAAAAAAGTGAAATCCTTAGACACTCGAGCTAAAAAAGCGGAATTCCAACAAAACAACTTGGAAAATAAATTGTTGGAAATTTTTTCACCCGGACAAATAAAGAAACTCAAAATTGGTTCTTTAAAGAGATCAAATTGGTCCGAGGAGGATATAGCCCGATCCATCACTTTATACTCCTCAAGTTCAAGAGCTTATTAACTGCTAAGAAGGAAAAACTTTCCACTCCCTGCTGTTAGAACGCTTCAAACCTGGGCGCAGAAGCTAGACATAACACCAGGAGTAATGATGCCTATTATAAAAATCATGAAAGCGGCGCGGGAGTTGACTAACAACCAAAAACTTTGCGTACTAAGTCGGTGTAAAGTTTATAATGACTTACCGCTTGAACCAAGATGTCCTTGAAAACTTTTTCGGCATTATTAGAGCCAAAGGAGGACTTCACGACCACCCTGACCGCCAAGAATTTAAATATAGACTCCGGTCTTATATTCTTGGTCATAATGAAGGTGCTCTATCGGAGGGTGGTAACGTAGGAGTGGATGATACGCCAGACCTTAAGTTAGAAGAAGAATCATTCTCAGGTTCGTCAAATAAAATAAATTTGTTCGAAGCTATTTATATTTAAGTTTTTTTTTATATTTTTTTACAGGAAAGATATTTAGAATTATCAAGGTAAATTCAAATATCGACAGCGAGCCTGAAAAAGATTTGCCAATGGCATACGATGGCCTAGAGAATCTGGCCGGTTACATTTGTCACCAGTTGAAAGATAAGATACCAAACTTGGAAGATGACACGGCAAACGGTAATTCTTGGGTACATCACTTGGACGAAGGTGGCCTCTCTAAACCATCGGCAGCAGTGATGACCCAGTTGCAGTCATTGGAAAATGTTTTCAATGCAGTAAATGGAGATGGTAAAGGGCTTTATATTACTTCGAATTATATAGAGCATATGGTGGGAATATCCAATAAGGCCAAAATTATTTCTCACGAAAAGATTAAACGACTTTTCTTTCGTTCGAGGATGTATTTTAGAATGCGGAAATTAAACCGTGAAATTGTTGATAATAGAAACTCCAAAAAACGAAAATATAAAAAAATAACAAACTAAAACATTAACTTTCTTTCACTTTCACAACAATCAAAAACACAGAAAGGGGTAAGTAGTTAAACAAATATGCATTTTCTTTATTTTTCTCATTTGTAATCACACAAACATTTCACTACAGCGGGCGGTACAAAGTACACATGCACTACTTATTAAAAATAATGGAAAACATAACTTATTTTAAATTGTTATAACAAAAATGGTACAATAATAGGATTAATATTAAATAAAATATCGACAAAACTCCCGGCCCGATGTGTTTCGTTTGCACTTCCATATAAATTCTCACAACAAAAATGAAAACGTCAAGCTAGTACGCTATAATGACGTAGATGCGCAGAACGAGACAAAAATAAACACTCATCGGCGCTATCTTTTATTTGTTGTATCATGGTCTCTTTTTGCCTGGATGAACTGTCAAAAAACAAGAAAAATAAAAAATAAAACCCAAAAAGAGATAAGTGACGAATCTCTTATCCATTTATCCTGCAATTCCCAACGCAATTTTTGTTTTTATTGTTTTCTTTGTATCTTGGAGTTAATAACTAATTTGAAATATGAAAAAGATTCCAATTTTATCGAATATATTTTCGCGTTCCCGCCATAACACTGGAAATCTTGAAACCGATGCAGTGCCCGTTGATGATCCTCCAGAGAGCACTATCAGTGGACTTCAAAATTTAAACAGTGGCTCATTGAACTCCTCAGACTTAAATGCAGCCCTTCAATTGCACAACCAAATAGCTGAAAGTTCCGACCTCTCTTTAGCTAGAACAAACAGTCAGGTAGTAGAAACATCAAATAATGGTAACACACCAACAACGATAACAAACAATCAAATGGCTGTACAAAACACTCAAGGTCAAGTTGTAATGCAATTCTCGAACATTAATGGTCTACAATTTGGATCGAATTATAGTTTCAATAGTAATGGCAAATTGGAACAACCGCAGTCATCGTCTGAAAATCCCTTAAAACCTTCGAGTGTAATTCGACCTCGACGAACAAGAACAATCGAAGCAATGATGAAGTCTTCGGAAGAACTCGATCATAAAATGATGGTCACTATATCAACGCATTTAGGAGAAGGCTGGAAAAATGTAATGCGGGACCTAAACTATACAGACGGACAAATAGAACAATCTATTATCGATAATCAGATTCAAGGTGGTGTAAAGGAGGTAAGAATGTTTATCGCACTGGCTGCTGAGGTTATCGAAGATTGTTATCTTTTTAAAGTAAAGACACGTGCAAATTATTTATAAATTATTTCTAATGTTTCTCATAATCTTTGAGTTTAAACCTATGTGTGTATGCTTAATATTAGACCTACATAAGCAACTACATATTAAACTCGTATATATATATAATATTTCGTTTTGTAGCCTTCAGTACAGTTTAACATTAACTAAAATCGTAGATACAATTATTTTTAGCATTCGTTTCGAAACTAAAAATTTGCATTTGAAGAATGGTATGAAGTTTATCTTTCTTAAATATATTTTATGTCAAAATAGTGAAACGTTAAAAACCTAATTACATATTCAAAAATGACAAAAATATTGAAAAGTAACTTTTATTGTCTCTTCGTAGGTAATATATCAGTTATTGTTGGGTTGGACAAATAACGCGGAAGATGGTGAAGCTACTTTAGGTCATATAACTCAAATTCTTTGGAAATCTAACCACCGAGATTGTGTCCATAAAATGAAAGAAGTCTGGAAACTAAATACATCACAACAAAGATACTAGAATTTGAAAAAAAAACTATTTTGGCAAACAAAAACAATTTATTAGAAATTAAGTGCTGTGTGAAAATATCTGTTTTCTAAAAATGCAATCAAATAATTTACAAAGTGTATCTTATCATATGAATTTCTTGCATTTTTAATTAATTTTAGAAAACAAATTTGGAGTCTAATTGTGTTACTTTTTTATATTTGTGTAATAATCCTATAAATGTTTATATTTACTTAAATGTTGTTAAAATTTAAATTAAAAATTATTTTTACTTATTAAGAAGAAATTTTGATAAAATATACCTATTATTTTGTAAACAAAAAACTATTTATGTTTTCTAGTTTCGGGTTTATTTGAAGATGATCTACATAAAATGTGCTACTAGTGTTGGTGTAAATGTGGGGCCAATTTAAAGATAAAGGGGGAAGGGCAATTTTTTTTTGGACCAAAGCTTGAAAAAAACGGATTTTTTGGTACTTCAAGAAATTAACTGAAAAATTAAAGAGAATATATTCAGTGTATCCCAAAATCTATTCCATATAAACGACTTCCGGTTGAAAAAGTCATAAGTAAAGTTTAAATCTGGAATTCATGCCTTAAAAGAGCAAGGTCTTGTTTATACCGCGTTTCGTTCCTTTCCCACCTAAAGCTTACGTATTTTGTTTATTTACTTTCTTTTTATTATGTTACTTACACTGTTACTTATACTGGAAAATTCTTCAGAAATCACTCACTCGAGTAACTTCCATGCGTAAGTCTTACATGTGTAGTCCTGGTAATAAGTTTTCGAACTTACTTAAACATTATTTACATTAAGTTCAAATTAAGTGAAAAAGTTCTTCTAGTCACGTTTGTATGACTCGCGTTAGCGGCAAGTAAAACTTAAATGTGTAATCCTAAAATAGAACGTTGACTTCACGTGAATCCAAAATAAAAACTAATTGCGGTTTGTCTTTTTATAGTTTAAACTTTTTGGATTGAATTTTTGTAAAAAAAAAACTTATAGTTATTTATTTTTTTTTTTAATTTATTTACATTTTTATAAAAAGAGATGTTTAAATATATTCATATAATATTTAATTCTATCCTATTTTTATATACAAGTGTTTTAATTGAGATAAATTTTAAATTAATAAATTAGTTCATACATTATTATGTCTTTTGTTATTAAAATATATAAGTGTCGATTACACTTTCTATTCTTAATTATCATACCTCAACCCCCCAGAAAAAATTGAGCACGCTCATTTATAATATCAGTCAGTGCAAGCAATTTATTATCCACTATCTTATAACCTACCCAATTGTGATGGATTAATTTACAAATCAGTAACTGACTTTCTTCTCACGTATTTGGCAAAATAATCAGGACGCCAGCATTTGCATGAACCGGGTATCAAGAACCAATCATAATACAAACGAACTTGGAAGCAGCCGATCTCGTCTTGGCCATCGCAATGTTGGCTTGCATCATTGGCTGCAGTTGTTCCATCAGATGCCGAAGCTACACCAGCTCGCTTTTGAAGGTATTGCTGGTAAGCCTGGAAGTCTTGAACAGATGGCGCTGCTGTAGTTGTAGACGTTGCTGCTGAGTCATCAGCACTAGGGTAGAATATTTCAGCAACCAGAAGGCTTACCCAACGTGGAGATGACAGACATCCTCCATCCAGGTAATGACAGCGAGATTGAATACAACGGGTCACCTCAACTGTTTGAGTGAAGTAGCCTTCGTAAGGAATTTGCACAACATAACGCCATGAACCTTGGTAGTTTTTGGCAAATACAGGAGTAGCATATTCTACTTTAGCTGGGCATGGTGTAGGTGGTCCCTCGTAACGAATAGGACCGTTTTCTTCACGACGTTCGGCCACTGTGGGTTGAGTTGCCCCAGAGTCACCTTGAATAGCTCGGTAAAGCGTGCAGAAGCTGAAAATGTTTGTTATAGAATTCCCTTGTTTTTATATATTGTTTGAGCTATACTAACACTCCGCCTCCATCACAGAATTTTCGAGATTGGCGTTCCTGATGTGAAGCTTGGTCTCCAGCAATATCACCCTCTGTACTGGAATAGGTAAAAGATTTCTCATCAGGACTTCTTCGAGTTCGTACATTTGGACTGTACTGTCTGTCTATGTTGTTCTCCACATTTTCAACCGGATCGTCTCGAATAATTTGAGTTACTTTTGGCAATGTGTCATCAGCTTTTAACACCGGCAACGTCTTCGATAGGAACCTAAGGGTCTGATTTCGAATAAGTTCACTGCAATAAACAAAATCTTTACACATGAATATTCATTTGAAGGCATATATATTTTACAATGGATATGGTTCTCCCAGTACGTTTTGCTGCAATGGGTTCCTTGGAATCTCACCCTTATTAAGATCACCACAGATATTGTTTACTGAAACTGAAGACTTTTTGTTAAGTGCATCTGTACAGTCAATATTAACATGTGTGTAAGGCGGTGGACGGACTTTTGGTGGAACGGAGTTTGGTGATTCCACAAACGCATAATAACTAAAATAAGATTTTATTTTAAAAAAATTATTGAATGCGCATCATTTTAATTTTAAGTCTTACCCCTCTGGAGGCTCTTCATAATCTGGTTGCATTTGAGCTTTAGTATAAAGGAACAGCAAGCAAAATATTTTCTGTAAAACAAAATAATTAATGTAAACCTATTTTTGAAAAAAAAAAAAAAAAATCATTATCATTCCCGAGTGTTCTTAATAGCTAGCTGATTCCCTATTGCTTGGGAATACTATATTTTATATATGTTTCCTCAATTATTTCATGATCATTTTCTTTTGCCGATGTGGCAGGTATAGTTAAAAGAATTTTCCTGAAAGGTTGGTTTTCATTATTCAAAATTTCATCGTTTCATTACAAATGAAATTTGATGTAAATCGTTGATGTTGTTTTTAAAAATAAAAAAAGGTTGTTTAATCGCTATAGATACTGCAGGTACCGTTATTTTTAGATCTAGAATGTCAAATAAAAATATGTTAAGATGTACCGGATATCCATTACGTACGTATAGGAAGTAAAATGACGATACCTACAAGCAGACAGAATATGTTTCAATTCAGGCACAAAGAAACGGAATATCATGTCACGCTGTCATAGCAAGTACTATTATGTGCACAGCCACATTTTCAAGCCAAAAATATTTTAAAGATATTGCTTAAGTTTATTTGCCTAGGTTGTCAGTTATTACTTTATTTTTTTATTTACTGGCTGGCAACACTTATAACACAAAATAGCGCCAAATTCAAATGTTGTTGTGAACTCTTGGACCACCTTTAACTAGTTATTGGTTATGTTTACAAATCTACCTTATCTACCTTGTGAAAAATAAATATAAATACCACTTACATACTCACAATTTTTCAATTATTCTCTTTATATGCAAACGGTAAGTGAAAGTGTGAATTTTACTTAAATACATATTGACATTATTATCTATGAACTATACCTACTCGTAGCTTCATAATTGTAGTGGGTGCTTTACGAAAACATTTAAATTAAAAGGGTTACTAACGTTATGTCCATTCTTACATTTCAAACAATCTTTCTGTGTTCACAGTTCGGTTGAAAAAAGTTAATAGCTCCCTGTGGAGTTGGCTCCTGGCAGAAGTAAAGTTTATATCTTTATTGTATTCGTAAATAATGATGCTCATCAAATTTTCTCTGATCTGTTGTTGTAAAGATGAATTTCGTTTTCTCAATTTTACTTTCTTCATGCACATTATTGCAACCGAGATAGAGTGAAACCATCAAGAATAGAAATGAAAATATAAATTTGTTTAATGAACAAAGAAACATGGTTTCCCTTGGCAATGAATCCGCTTTATAGCCGTGACCATGAAGATAAAATATATTATATTATAATCAATAACGGTCATCTTGGGTAAAAGTGTAATAAAGAAAGCGATGATAATGGAAAATTTTCATGTTTATTTTATAAGTGATTTAAATGTTATTTTTTTTTTTTATGAAAACAAGTAAACAAATTTAAGTATATGGTATAATTAGGTCAGGGTTAAAGTCTGTTATGGCGACGCCAAGTCATCAGACTTATGTTTATGAAATATAATGATCGTGGTATCATTTCGTAGAAAAAGACTATCTCAAATGTCTTTGCGTGAAGTGATATTTATTGATAGCTATTATAAACATCCGTCCAATAATAGAATTTCACGACACACTTAAAAGATCGTGGGATTATAAACAATAATCGAATCTCATCGATTGTTAATCTAAATAACCACCCCAATGATCTGAGTCATAAACATTCTTGTTTGCCATAGAATAGTACCACTTGTGTCGAACCGTTTGTATGGTAATACATCTATGTGTATGTATATTCATATGACGATGCTTACCATATAGTACCTTAATAGAATGATATGAACTTGGAGTGGAGTTGCTTGGATAATCTCGGATGACGAACTTAAAGTCAGTCCCCATTGAGCAGTCAAGTAGATCGGTCTTTTTATGTAAGCATAACAACAAGTCATATAGATCAATAACTTTATTCCACTATATACCTCTATTTGATTTCGTAAAATACTTAAGTTTGAAATGTTCATTCTTACTTTATTTTACGTTAGTATTTATTGTACTTTCGTTACCGGTTGTATTAAAATAAACTAAATACTTGGTAATTACTACAAAATTCGTCTAGAGCATTTATTAGTATATGCAGCTGACATTTGCGGTGGTGCTCATGATCTTTTTAGACAAATACATTTTAACTTTAAACATTTAAACGCACATACGCACATCCGCACAGACAGACCGACGGACGGCATGACGAAACCTACTTTTTTAGTCTTCTCTATCATCGTAATGTAAAAATTTGTTTTTTACACGAAACCAATACTTGCCCTATTGAGCAAGTAACAATGTGAGATAAAAATCCAACATGACATTACCATGATACATAGCTAAGTCAAAAAAGTGGGTCTGGAGATTCTATTAAAAAATTACAGATGGTTTTTATCTGATTGTCTTTTATTAAATTGCAAAACAAAACAAAAATTAAGCTCATTAACGGTACCTCCAATAGAACCGTTAATTTCTTCTTGAACTATCTCGTGAACGGGCTAATCGGTTTTAATTTACATTTTTTTTTAAAGACCTATGTAGATGACTTGATAACCACTTACCAAAATTTTGCGAAAATGTTTAGTTTTAGTTTTAATTAATTTTTTAATTTATTTTTTTGTTGTAAATTTAATATTTGGAAAACGACTTGACTAAAAAATTTTATTTTTTGTGCATAAAATGCAAACTATTTAGTTTTTTTTTTTTATAAAAATTATTAAGTAGGTAAACATCGATTTATTTCAAAACCGCTCTAACGATTTTGGAATTATTTTTGTGGTAAACTTGCATTCAGGCAACAAAATTTGATTTTCGTTTGAATCTTTCTAAAAAGTAGTTTTAGAACTTTTAAAAACAATTCAAATGATTTTCATTTATATTAAAAAAAAATTATTAAATTTATTTTTATTAATTTTAATTTTATTTATGTTGTAACTTGCTACAAGAGCAAGTTCGTCAGACCCAGTCGTGCACTTTATTTTTTTTTTTTTGCATTATGCTTTTCTTATTTAAACAACGGGTACGAAAATTAAGAAAATTGTGTCCTGTTTCGAAAAACTTCTGTTTTTTTTCGAAAACAATACATTTTTTTTCGATACTTTGTTTTTTTTTCGATTTTTTTCGAATGTTTAGTTTAATTTTATTTAAATGTTAATTTTTTGTCGATTTGCAGGCGTATTATGCACTTCCCGCAAAAAATAGCATCAACCAAATTTATAAAGAATTAAAATGCTCTACCCTTCTTATGCAAAGAAGCAAAAGTTGCTATAACTAAAAATAAAATAATAGTATCTACCAGATAATCATGTAGGAGTAAATTAGATATCAAATATAAATATATCAAAAAATTGAAATTACCTAATTCAAAATTTGAAAAAATCGTAATTTTCAGCAAATTTCGTTTACATTATCCTCTTATGTTTCATTGCATAGAGAATAAATTTGGTTAAAATCGTTAGTACCGTTCTCGAGAAAAGTAAGCTTTTCGTTACCACTTATATGGTAGGCAGATACTGTTATTTTTAGACCTACAGTGAAACAAAAATACCTCCGGGCATATTAGCCTAAGAACACTATCTAACAAATATGAATCAAATCGGCCCACCCTATTTTAGACTGTAAGTGACGATACATACAGACAGACAGCGTACCCCCAGGGAAGCCATTTGGGTCCATTCTTATTTATTCTTGCTATAAATGACGTTTCTTCTTTTAATTGCAGATGATATGAAAATCTATAAATCAATCAAATCTCTCAATGACTCTTTTGCAGGCTGATCTTGATAGTTTCAGTATTTGGTGTAATAAAAATGGGTTAACTCTTAACCCTATAAAAAAAGTTCCAAGTGACTTTGAATATTACATAACACAAAATAAAATTAGTCGTGTTTTTAGTTTTAAGGACTTAGGAGTTAATTTCAGTGGTAATCTGGAATTTTCTGAACATGTTAACTTTATTGTAAAAAAGGCGAACTCTATGCTTGGATTTTATCAAAACGGCGCTTTTCCGCGCTAATTGGGTTTCTTCGGAACAGTTGTTCTGCGAAACCGCCATCTTACCTATGCTTGGATTTATAAAACGGTGGGCAAAGGAATTGAACGATCCATACGTTACTCTCTCTTTGTATAACTGTTATGTTAGGCCGCATCTTGAATATGTCTCACAAGTATGGACCCCTTTCTATGAAATCCATAAGAAACGTATTGAATCAGTCCAGCACAATCAGCTTACTAACAACTAACACCTGCACTAAGTGATGAGCCAGTGGGACACATTATATGTGTTGGCAAATTTTCTTTCATCTGCTGATGCTTGCTTTAAGCTCCATTTAAATAAGATCGGATAGTGTAAAAAAATATGCCATACCGCGATACGATCAAAATCTAGATAACGTCGAACCTAAACCGGGACCTTCCAATATAGGTCTCTACAGAATGTTTCGAAAAATTGTAAACTTTGAAAAGTATTATATCGGAAACTATTAGGTCTACATATAGACAATCATAGTCACATACTGTAGCAAATTGAGTCTACTTTATAAACGTCTTGAGAATGAACTAGTACTTTAGAATAACAATAACAATCTCGATTTTTGACAAAGTTTCTCATTCGATTCACTTTTCATCAAATGATTCACTTTTCATCAAATGAACCAAAACATTTTGGCATTTACGTAAAAAACTGTTCTCTGATCAAATGAATTATCTTAAAGGCGGTCGCGGAATTCATAGTCGTTACTCAAGTAAATATTTTCTATGACGATCTGAAAAATTAAGAATGAGTGCGTTCACGTGAAAAACAGAACACCAAACCCAGCAGAATACTAACTCGTGAAAATATAACTACAGCCGAGCTATGCAAATGTATAGCTGAATGGCACAAGCTCAGGAACGGCTGGTAGTATCGATGGTGATATTTCGTTTTATTGTTATCAAAGAGAAGAAAGGGCCAACACATAAGAACTCCTGGTTAAAACAAAAATGTGCTTTCCTCAGCAATGAACCTATCCGAATTAATAAGGTGTCCTGATATAGATCAATCCCACAGGATAACCAAGAGGGTTACTCTATTAAGTAGAGTATTGTTATCTGCTAAAGCTTCATACAAATTATTTCCATCAATATTATTTTAAAAACAAAGTTTCTCTTTCAATACATCAACCTCAATTTTAAAAGGAAAGCATTTCAACCACTTAACAAATTCTTTATAACGAATTCCAATCGAATTCAACCTGATTATTATATGAACTTAATTCTTCGAATTTATACGAGTATTTTAACTGAATAAATATTGATTTTATAGATTAAAAAAAAAAAAACTGCCATAAAAACAAAACGAAATTCTCTTAACATATTCATAAAATACAACACGCTTTTGTGATATCATTAATATAGCTGTGGGTGAATAAATAAATTCCTTTCATATTATTACGCATAGAATTAACAAAAGCACTACAAACGAAAATATGGGTCAATGTTTTTGAGGTCAGAATTAATGAGGCTTGTTTGTTTATTCATTTGAGAAATTCCTATGTGAGACGATCCCAAACTGCTAATTCCAATTTCTTTTCATTTCAGCGCGCACCCAAATTTTCGCTCTTTTAATTCCGAAGTCTTATGCTTTTTAGAAATTACTATATAATACAAACTGCTATAAAAATCAGAGAAGAATTCAAGAGGTGGCTTCTACTTGAATAAATAACTGTGTTATGCAAAGTAAAAGAACTGGTAAGTGCAATTAAGTGTATCTAACGGAATATTTTAAACCATTTAAAATACTCTGTTGTAAATAAGTAAACATTATTTTCTGTAAAATGAAAGAGCTGACACACAAACTTGCAAAAAAAAAGATCAAATTCATTCGCAATAACTTACCAAAACAAATATGTAATCCATCTTTTGTTTAAACTTAATAGTTTTTTTGTAATATTTCAAGAGAAATCACTTTAATCACACACCGAGGTATAAATTTTATAGTCAAAATAAATTCTACAAATATTTAAATCGATCCACGCACCGCGAGAACGAGAACGCTTTGCTTCAACACTTTGATATGAACTAAAAATCAAAAGACAATGATCTCAACATTGGAGCTTCGCCACAGCCATAGCACTGCTTATTGGCAAAAACACAACTTCATCATTAAGATCATCGCCTCACAATCGCCATCAACAGTTGCCTGCCACCAAGTTTTTAACTCAACTCTTTTTAACCATTCCTTCCTCTTCAGTGTTTCAAGTCTTCAGCCCACCTCACTCTTCTTAATACTTCGTTGTCAAAAGAAAGAGTTCAAGAATGTTCTTCATTCTTGTCGTATTTTGCTTGTCTTCTTCCTTCTTTTCGTTTTCTTTTCGTAAAAAGATGGACGGATGTATCGCGGTGGCGTAGAGCAGCCGCATTCGTGAAAGCCAATCCAAAAGAGGTCTTAATGAAGTTATGTTCCCATTGCTATTATAGTTGCGCATTGCTCCGAGAAATAGAATAGAAGAAATAAAAAAAAAATAGATAGTTTTGGCTGCACTCTTCCTGTGTCAGTAAAAGTAAGGGGTCGAACAAGAGCATGTGTTTCTAATGTACCATGATGGTTACCACACCGCAAATGTTCTCCAATAATAATTCGTTTTCCAATTATTGGTCATTCCTTTCTGCACTTGGCGAAAATTTTGCACATAAAGTTCTGACTGTTCACACCTAATGGGCATCGACATTTGGATTTGGACATACATGACCGCATATTACTTTTAGAAATGAGATCAAAGTCAATGTCTAGAGTTAGTGCGGCAAACTTGTTCAATAAAAACATGTTAGTATAGCATTATGTAACGGTTTTGACTTATTAACAAGATGTATCTGATAAATTGTTTCATAGATGGGCCTCTAAGTAAGGCTGCGATGCAATGTTAGTCAGGTTTTAATGGTGTGGTAACATATTCTGATTGTTGATTCTCTACGCATAAAAGAAAGTTTTCCTATACATATACTACTTTACGACTTTTTTTTATTTTTTTTTAAATTGGAAGTGATTTAATATTTAAGTTGTTAATTTTGTGTGGCGGCGTGTGTTTGACTATGGCACATGTATGCATGTTAAAATATAATCGTTATGATTATGCGATAGAATAAATTCTGACAATTTTTTCTGATTTACTTTTTTACTTGGTTTATGTAGGTGATGTGGTGTTTTGCATTTATTAAAAATAATTTTTCTTTAATAGATAACCAGAATGCTTTGCTGAGGGAGTAGCAATTGGAACACCGTTATACGTAGATTTGAAATTCCAAGTGTGGAATGCTAGATAAGAATGTTTATCTTTGTATATTGACCTTGTCAGGCCATGAAGACGATAAGTAGGTATTTGTACCGTTGAAACTTACCTAATACGGTAAAAAGACACAATTGGTGTATTGATCCGAAAAAGTCGATTGTTCATAAAAATTATAATAAAATAATCTATTTTGATAAAGGATTATGCAGAACTTCTTTATTGTATAGTCTCCAGGCATCTTATTTTTTTTATGATGAGCGTATAATACAATCAAGAAAAATATATCAGTATCCTCATTTAACACATCAGTGTGAGCGTTAAGAAAAATCAAAAGACAGGACATACCTATGCAGCATTGGTTTGAATGTTTGAGCATCTCATAACGCATCACATCCGAGTATAATTTACTGTACATCCGAAGTAAGGGTCTAGAGTCGAAAAATGAGCTTTACTCGCAGTTATAGTAATACGGTGGAATTGTTTGAGGGAAGGAAATGCAACTGGCTATTTTTAAATTAAAGAATATGACACGAAACATAGTGCAACGGTTTTCTAGAGAACCCATTTTTTATTGTTGAAACTCTTTTCTGATTTCATATTCGAGTGGTTTCACTCCGAAGAGGAGGGAATTATGAATCCAATGGATCATTTAAAACACTCCCTTTTTCCATTGTGTTTGTAGTAGTTCACCAAAGATTGTTTACATTCGAACTTTGTAACCTCAAACGAAGCAAAAACGAATTAAAAAGTATTTTTTCAGTACTTGTTCTTGTTTAAAAAAAAGTTAAAAAAAAAAGAAATAAAAACACTGCGCGTATCGTTTCATAATGGCTTTGACCATATGGCCGATGTAAACAATATATATGTGGTAGTAAATAGTGACAGCACTTCCAATAACACTACCAATTCAATTCAGAAAGGCAAATTATCGCTTCCAAACTTCACTACGAACAGCCAATCGACCGGTTTAGGAAGGTTTTTTTTTCACTCGGTGGGCCCTCCGAACCTCGAATATGACATGAATTTTATCGAGAAAACTCACATACGTTTTAGGAGCACCTGCACACACCTGAAAATTGTACTCAAGCTTTTCAATGCAACAGTCGCGATGGGAAACCACTTTGTAGAATTTTTTGCGACATCAAATACATATTCATATGTAGTCATTTCTCTGAAGGTGAATGAAAAGCTGCTCAGTTTAGTCTTACATTGCTGCAATATCCTTTATTTCTTCAAAATGATGTGAAGATTGGTTACATTTCGGTGAAATATGCTATTTAGATAATTAGCGGATCTAATCCTATAAAAGCTGTACAGCCTTTCATCAAGAAACTTTCTTTCTTCAAGATCTTTTTTTGAGATACTAATAGTTTACTATCGTTTCCATGAACTTAGAAAGAAAGTACGTATGTGCAATCGGTCGATAATTAGAGGGAGAAGAAGATTGGCGTTTTACAGAACAATTGGGGAAATACTATACGGACTTGCGGATTTGTGTATGTTGAGATCCTAAAGTAGGTATACTCTTTCAAAACTGTACAAGTGCGAAGGAAGATCCGTACCATAAAACCGTTTACATTTTCTGAAAAACCGGAAGAGTCATAATACGAGATTCTACACCGAAAATGAAGTATATATTTCGTCTACGCGGTTACATCTTACTAAACTATCTTAAATTAGATTTCGATCTTGATTGGTAAAAAAAAGACGAAGATCAAAGTTCCTTTTTTTCGCTTTTTCATTTTTCTTAAAAATTCCAACCTTTAAACATAACTAAGGTTCATACTTATGTATAACTAATCTATTTCAAAAATGCTTTTTCAGGTGACACTATTGAAAAGTATTTGTCGCAAACCTTTAACATTAAAATAAAACAAACTTAAAAAATAATAGAAAATCGGTTTCACGCTTACTGCACCACACTTCACTTCCCTCTCCTAGAAAACCGGTTTTACCCCGGATGAATTAGTCTCGTGTGTGGAGGGCCATTGAATTACATCAAAGTCCAGTCACGTAAGAACTAAAAATTTTTTTTTTCTTTGAAGAGGTGGATTTTGTTATTTTTAATTTTCTGAAAAAACCTTGAGTTTGAAAATTAATTTTACAAAAACGTTCCGATTCGCACGTTACCGATTGATGAATTTGAATACCTACCCTGGTACAATTGAATATCCTGGGGATGGACTACGTTCAAATAAACGTTGAAATCAGCACTGTAAATGTAACGATATTTGATTGCAATAAATCCACATTTTTCTAAAGAATAGCTTTATTTTTAAACTAATTTCACACGCTGCTTACACTCTTCCTAATTGGAAAAAATATTTATGTAGTCCAGGAGCCAGCCCATGTCATGTGTGCTGTTTTATGTACCATAAGTGTTGTCTTGTGAGTTTATTTAACACCAATGAGTATAACTACAAAAAAATTGGTCAAAGTAGGAAATGATGCAAAACTTTGAAACTAAAAAACACTGCATTTATTTTAATTTATACAATATCAAGTCGTCTTTGTTTTAATTACATTTTTAAATTAGTTAAAATTGAATAAAAATAAATAAAGCATATTTTTGGTGGCTTATTTCATTTTTTTTTGTTTTAAGGGCCCTACACACCATCAATGTTACTTGTCAGTATTGCCTGAATCAAACATCATTCAAGTAACATTGATAGTGTGTATGCCCATCAATGTTCGTTTCAAAATTGATACATTGATCTAGTATGGGGTCGAAATTTTGCTAGGGTCTTTATTTTGCTTTTAAAATTCTGTTTTTTTTTTTAATTCTGCAACAAATAAAGAACAAAAAAGCTATGATGGGGCATAAACGAATTAAATTTCACATAATAAATTCATAATTATTAAATTTAAAGTTAAAATTTGAATTTTTTATACGTATTTTGTATATAACTTCAATCACTTTAATTTATTTGAATTCTTATATTTTGAATCAAGCGCATGAATAAGATAAATAAAAATAACCTTTTATTATATTATTTTGTCCGTTTATGGGAGATATTTTTTTAATCTAAATGATTAAGAAAAATGTCCGCGTCCGTTTATGGGAGTGTCCGTATATAAGAACTCATTTTGTGTAGGAAATTGGATAAAAAATGTTGGTTCCCGAAAATGTGTTCGCTTATGTGAATTGTCGTACAGGGTTTGAAAATGTTTAATAGCATGTATTTTTCTTTATTATTTTTGCAGAATCTTGGTAACAATAGCTTACTATTACTTCCTTAAGAGTTTAAAAAGCAAAAAATGTTTTTTCCTTTATTTATATGGTAGCAAAAACGCTTTTTTTTCTTATTACAGTCAGAACTTTAAAAGGCAGAATTTTAAAAAGCAGAATTTTGCAAAGTAACATTTCTTATATTTATGAGCTTAGATTTCATCTTATTTACCTTTCATAAACACTGCAAGCAAATACAAATTATTATTGTTCATCCTCTGTTGAACCTTTCAAAACAATTAAATAAAATTCAGAGACGAATATTGTCAATGCTAACTGATACGTGTGTATGCTATGTTCTCACAATGATGTTTGAAAGAAAAATACGTCAATAATGTTTGTCAGGTAAAATTGATGGTGTGTAGGGCCCTTTAAGGCCTCATTTCTTGGGTCTAATTTCACTTCGCCGATCGTTATAGAAATCGGTATTATCGATCGATTTTGAGATCGCTTGTTGTCGACCCCGTTTTCGTTTCCAGATTTGCTGGTGCTGAAACAATAATTGAAGCGTTGGGAGGAAGAAGAGGGAAGTGCAGTTTTATATTTTCCCAAAAAAATAAATTGCCACACGAAGCTTGAATTTCTAGTCTACATAACTTTACGGTGCTTGTTTCTGATTTATCATTTCCATTTTTGGTATAAGGGGGTTGATTGAACCGATAAATCGAGATATGTAATTGGAATAATGAGTTAATATCCCTGTAAATGCAAATGTCACTTACTCCCTTCCCTTCTTCCACACAACAATTAAACAAACGCTTCAAATATTTTTGGACAAAATTTTAGTGTTGATTTTTTTTTTTTTTTTTTGTTATAGAAAATAAAACAATGTTTGCTGATAAATAAAACAATGCGATTCATAATTATGATGCTGAGCCATTAGAGACGAAAAATGTTGATCAAGATACAGAAGTTGTGTTGAGGACAGCTGAACAAAACTGATGCTTTTTTAAAAACAATTCAGTTTCAAAAAAATTTCTACGACGCAATAATTGAAGATTCTTTTCTTCTTTTGCCTCCGTCTTCTGATAGTTTCTAACATTGAGTTTCTTGCATTTTACTCTTTAGAATGAGAACTAAACCATATGATTGTATGAATTTTTATTTTAATTGTTCTTATTTCGTATAAAAATAAACAATTTCATTAAATTACTTCTCTACAAAAAAAATAATCTGAAAAAAATTACTGCTGTCAAACGTCAAAGTACAAATATTTGACAATTATTTTTATTCACTTATTCAAGTACTAGACGATCAAGTTACACAATACCGATTATGCTATCGATTGACGGTGATGATCGTTGCTCTTGCGATCGCTAATCGAAAACCACACATTATTAACGGCATACAACGATTTTCGAAGTTTTTTTTCTTAGATTTTCTTAACTACTTACAGCCCAATTAATAAAAAAAAACACTATTCTCTCCTTAACTCATGAGTTACTAAACACACTGAAACAGTATTTCTGCTTTGGTTAACTTTTCTCATTAATAAATAAATAATAACTTCCCGGTTCCCGCTCTTTGTTATCTTATCGCTCTCTTTATTTTCCAAATCGTACTAAAATGAATTATAAATTCGGGTTATTTTATGCGACAGCAGTCAGCAATAACTTGAAATATGAAAAGAGCGCATTGTGAGAATGTTCTCTGGAAAGGGAACATTAAATGTTCCCTTTCCAGAGAACATTCTGTAAATTTTGTAAATTTTACAGAAATTCATATCATAAAGTTATTCTGCCGATTTCGGAGAGTTAAAGTTATTTCGTATTTATTTCATCATTTGAACGTAACACACATTTATTAATATAAATTACGAGTTATGCGGTGTGTTAGCGTTAACTCATTGTTGTTTCGTGTTTATTAATAGGGGTGTTAGAAATGAATTTTCAAAATTATTTTTGTGTATTTATGTATGTATGTTTTTTAATTATATTTAGTTATAAGTTTTTATAACTATAGAAAATGTGTGGACCTTTTATTATTGTGTACTAGCATGAAACTGAGAAAAGGTTTTTCAAATTTTGATATTTTAACACGGGCAAAGGATTTTGAATATTATGTCAAACAAGTTCGTGCTACCCTTTCGGACATTTTATTTTGTATCCATTTCCCTTAACTATTTGATTTGCTTAAAAATTTAAAGTTTAATATAAGACTGGGAGTGCCAAAGTGGCGTAACCCACATTTTTTTTTTTCAATTTTGATTTTTTTCAACATATCAATTAAAAGTTAACGATTAATCGATGCAAATGAAGTGCAACTCATTTTATCTTATGAATAAATCAGATAATGATAAAATGTGGCTTCCGCCCAGGAGCATTTCTATGGACGCGAGTGACAGCTCAAAGTGATAGCATTAACTTAAGAACTTAAATGATTTTTTGAATATTTTCAGTTTTGTAACACTTGCATCTAAAAAGATACTTAAGTCCAAAATGAATCACAATAATATTTAAGTACCTATATAATGTAAAGATGCATGTTAAAATTAAAGTGAATGTATAATGCAGATAAAATATGAAAGTTTGATTTTATATTATAGGACACTCAAACACTGTGCTCGAAAGAAGAATATATTAAGTCTAGTCTTATTGTTGGTTTGATTAACTTAATAGTTCACAACTCTTGACTAGAGCACTTTTATTTACACCAGATTATCAGGGAAAAATTCACTAATATTTTATTGTAGTCTTTGGTAAAAATTGTTTCGATTACCTTTTAAAGTTGAACATTTTAATAATCGCCATTATCTTATAACAGCCTCCTTTTTTTGTATTGAAACAACACTTCAAAAAAACAGTCTTGCAGGTTTTTATCAAAAAAAAAAAAACAACAGTTCCAACTAGGCACTATAAACAAACGACGACAACGCAGAAAACACTTGTTGCTCTTCACTTCTTTGCCGATCAACTTCGCTATTGTTGCTACCTTTTTTTTATTTTATGGATCAAGTATTCCTTCCCACTTCGCGCACACACAAATCACCAAAAATTAAAACAATCTTTAAATCTTCAACAAGCACCATTAAGAGAAAACTCTTTGTCAGAGAGAATTATAGAGAATAAACAATAAAAACTTTTTTATGTTGAAACTTTATTCATAATTGTATATCCGGTATATTTTTTGTATTCTTAAATGAAGAAAGAAGCACAATTTTTAAGTATTCTCTCTGTTTTTTTTTTCACATAAACTTACACAATAAAACTATAGTTTTTTGTTTTGTTTAAGACAAAAATTTACTGCAATTTTTTTTTTTTTTAAGAATATTTAATAAATGTTTGTGTTCTTGTTCGTACATATACATTTAACTGAAACTTGTAATTTTGGTTTATGTGCTCTTGTATGTATGGCAAATATTGTGAAAACAATGTAACATTTGCAAAACCTTTTCAAGTAAAACAATTTTGTAACAAATGCTACACAGCGTTCTGATACTGCCTATGATGGAAGAATTTAATTGGAAAATCCTACACTCGACGTTTTGCACTATTTTCTTTGCACTGCACACCGTGAATTTATAAACAAATATAAAACAACAAATTTTTGAATTAAAATTCAAAGGGAAATTAAATTTTGGCGGCATTATTCACATTCTCTCACAAGTTTTCTTGAATCGTTTGGAGAACAAAAAAAATGTTCTCTCCAGATCCCACAACTTTCACAACTTATTGTTATTTCAAATACTAGGATGCAAATGTTTGCATGCAATTTTGTCATCACTTCTCTGTTCTGATTAAAACTATGAGAAACCAATCAATAAATAATTGATTTTGAAGTCTTCTAAAAACAGAAGCACATCACCTTTAAGTTTGAGAGAACAACAACGTCAATTACATATTTAACAAAAATTTAGCACATCATTAAAATCACAAGAACAATATTAGTTGTTGTTTTCGATTTATCAAAATTTTGTTTTGTTTACCGCGATAACCATTCATTATCACCTAATTTTTTTGAAACTAGCACAGATTTTTCTAATCAAAATAAGAAGAACATTATAACACAATTAAAAGGGAAAAAAATTGTAACAAAAGTTATTTTCATATTTTTTTTTTTAAGGAAACAATTTCAACCAGGAATCGTCGGTCAATATTTGAATTTATATTCACTAAACTGCACAATCATTATTACTTTGTTTTATAATTATTAAATTTTAAGAACTTTTTTTTTATATCAAATTGTAATTTTTTGTTCACCACAAACATTCACTTGTTGATGTAATATAATATTAAAATAATTTTCTCGTTTTTATAGCAATAATTGCTATAGTTTTTATAAATTTATAAAGAAGATAAAAAAGTCATTTTTAATACGTTTTCTACCACCTAAGGATTTCTCTAAAAATTAGAGACATTTTTGTTCTTTAAATTTATTCCACCTCGCGAACCGAAAGCGATCTGAAATTAAAAAAAAAAGATATGTACTTTAATTAGAAATTTGAAGTTATAAAATTAACAAAATAGAGTTAAAAGTGCTTGTGTTGTTTTTATTTAATTGAACAAATAGAAATTTATTAAAACAAATATTGTTCGGCTTGGGCGAATAAATTTTTTTATTATGGCCCATCCATACACAACAGCGACACATCGCGTCGGTGAAGACGTATGTATTGTATACGCAAATTTTTTTTCCACAATATGCATACGGTCTGAGCATACATCAATTTTTCTCACGTTGTTCACTTAAGCAAAAATTGACAGTTGTTGTTTCTACACTGAGTGTCATTTGCTGCATTCAAGGCTCTTTTTTTTTGCTAGTTCTGAGCAGATCACGGAGTAGACCATGAGCATGTATTAATATGCACTAAGCAGAGTAGCACCAATCTTATTTATTTCTTAAATACACTTAGGCACTTCACTGTCATTTGTGTAAAAAATCATATAACAATATTTCAAATAACATGAAAACTACATGAAGTTGGACACGCTCAGCTTCGTGCTCCGTCTACTCCATCATTTTATTCATATCTCATAGAACGCGCTCTGATCGAATGCTTCCGATTACTATTGGTGATGTATACATTTCGAAGAATCAAAACCAGAACTGTCTATCAGTGTTTTTATAATGTTTGCTACTACATACATGAAACAACATACATGTGTACACATTATACATTATGTTTGGCGACATCAAAGTTGTGCAACATTCATGAAACTTATGTCATATAAAAGCACTTGGTGTGTACTTAATTTTATTCTTTGGCAACAAAGTTCAAATCTAACGCGAAAATGGAGTGTACGCTAAAAAAAAAATATTGTAAATGCGAAATACGTATGACATTTTGTTTGATCTAGACGACACAGACGGAATGTTCACATTATGTTGGCAACAACAATTTTGGTGTATGCGCTGACGTGGCGCTGTAATGTATGAATATAACGGACAAAAATGTTTTACTGTCACTGATTTTTAAAGTAAATTTCTGAAAATCGAAGAAAAATATCTTCTCGATTTCGATTATTAGCAGAATTTATAAACATTAAAATAAAAGATGTTTAATCAATTAAGATCAGGAAATTTTAAATCAATCACCAAAAAAGTAAGAAAAAAATATTAGAAACATCCTAATTAATTTGCTAGAACATAAAAGAAATATTTACCTCTTCACACTAATTTAAGCAGCACCCCCGCGTACTACTACAATAACCAAATGATCTTCCTTCAAACCTTCTTCGGTGACACTGTGACATGTTCTCTTCAACAGCTCTGTCGAAAAATCACATGGTGGGAATGCATACAAGACCCCTGTGGCCTCTGTCTCTTTGTTGAGAAGAGATATTACACCAGCTGCTTCCTTTTGCTTCAAATACGACACCAAATTGCGAAGTGGCCGAGTCTGGACGCCTCCGGCTGCATCATCAGCAGGAATAGCTGCCGTTGGAGCAGCCAATCCAAGGAAGATAGCATGTGAAGATGAGGAGGTAATTCTCTTTTGAACGTCCTCCAACTTGGGTGGGTCCAGACGCAGACGTTGTGTTATACGCAAATTGTGTTTTCCATCTTCGTCACGCATTAGAGATTCCACAATGTCAGAGTCGCCATCTGTAAGATGGAATTTGGCAGGAAACAGAGAACTTTTAAGAATCAAAGAGCCTTCCCACAATGTGCTGCATTTGCGTGAAATATCTGTAAGAGTTCTAGCAGCGCTCAGAGCGCCATTTCGCCGTGAAGATGAATCTGAGTCCGAATCGGGACTACGGCGTCTGGGAGAACGCGATCTTGATCGGTCAACACCAGGCTCTCGAGAACCTGATCGAGCTCTGTCGAATTCCCCGGGTGGTGGACGACGCCATTCTTCTTCAGCTCCACCGGCTGGTGGTGGTCTGTGCACATCATTATGGTAGCCACCACGATATGAGCCTCGTCCGCGATACATTCCACGACCACGATGACCTCCCCGGGGCGGATACGGATGATGATAGTGAGGTGCTGGATGATGATAAGCTGGCATCTCATCGTAGTGCGGATCATGGTAATCATATTCTCCACGACGGAATTCACCACCTTCTTCATATGACGACGGAGTGGTGGATTTTGGTTTAAACGAAGCAGATACGGTGCCTGCAAGTTCTGAAAAATCGGTTCTCAAACGTTTTCCTGGTCCTCCAAGTGGAAAACCACGCATCTCCTTCATTGCTGACGTTGCTGCTTCTACAGTTTCATACTGAATGTAAGCGCAGGTGTCGCCTTTTTGATATTCGATCTTCTTTATTGCTCCAAAGCGATCAAATTCTCGTTCTAATTGAGTTACAGAAGTCCATGCACCCAAACCTCCAACCCAAATTCGAGTTGCTGGTGTGGCCTTACCATAACCAATTTTACATTGGAACTTGCCTATATACTGACCGGACAGTTCAAGCTTTGCTCTGTGAGCCATATCAAGATTTTGATATCGTACGAATGCGAAAGCATTGCCTGTGCCGGGAGGAGGGCGTTTTATGTCGATGTCTTCCACCACACCATACTTTGCAAATATGCGACGCAATTCTTCGTCAGAGATGTTGACTTCTAGGTTTCCAGCGAATAACGTTCGAGTAGCGAGAGGATCATCTTCTGGCTGAACGTGATGCAAGTAGTTGGGGAACTTGTCTTTCTTACTTTCGGGTTTCTCATATGGGACATGTGGTCTTGGTAATATGTGACGTGGCATGTAGTGATGCGGAGGAGGATGCATATGTGGTGGCACGTGGTGCATTGGTGGTCCACGGGGTGGAAGATAGTCATGATGCACGACTGGGCGAAATTCTCTTGGATGGTGCATGGGACCGGGTGGTGGTGGTCCATAACGGTCATAATGATCTAGTGGAGGGCGACGCCTCTCTGGGGGTCCAGGCGGTGCTACCGGCGATCTCGGATAGTAGTGACGATCATATTCCGGCGGTGGAGAAATCGATCGTGGACGTGGTCGATATTCATTGCGCGATGTCGACTCATAAACAGGCTCTACCAAAGCAATTTTGTCATATAGAATGACTCTAGGTTTATGATGCTTAGCTTCGCGAGCATCTTCCGGGGTGCGAAAACAAACATATGCCACCCTTTCGTCCAAATCATGAGATATCCTAATACTAAAGTCTCCAAATTTCTTATAGTCCCTGTAGAGAGTTTCTTTGATGAATTCATCCGAAGCCTTCGGATGCAGTGCACTCACGCATAAAACTTTATAAGTTGGCCTCTCCACCGGCACACGTCCATAATCTTCACGGTGCGGTGACATGTAACGTCCTCGTGGACTTGGCGAGCGAGCCATGCGGCGACGCATACGGTCAGGTGACATGCGCTCATCAGAGCTTCCTCCATTGTCGTAACGACCCATACTTCCTCTACGTTTATTTCTTGGTGAATCGCGCGATGCGCTACGTTTCATATTATGAATTTTAACAGTGATTCGATCAAGTTCAGCCTCCCGATTACTCATGAGCTGAATTGGCTACTATGCTATCAACAATTGAATTTTTAATTTATACCGTCAACAATACTGCTTACAAAAACCAATTTATATTCCTGTAATGAGAAAAACATACAAATATTCAAGCAATATAAAAATATAAATAATTTAATTCTAGTGAAATTTACATTGTAGACACTTTGCAACAGTTAATATTAAATACAAGTTGTTGAGAATTTAATAACTCAAATCTCCATCTATTATTAAAAAATTATTTAAAAATAAAAAAATATTAAAAAAAACTAATCATATTAATAAAGCGGAAAAGGGCATTTGTATATTTTTGTGTTCGTCCGGGCTAATCTCAGAAACCTCTGGACCGATTTAAAAAAATTTGTTTGCGTTTGGTTAGACATGTGGGATGGTTTTAGGCATATTTTTTTTTATTTTTGTATTTTATAGGGTGAAATGGGGTAAACACATTTTTTTTACCGTCAGGGCTCTGTGCATCACGGCTAATCTCAGAAGCCTCTGGGCCAATTTGTCAGTATTATTTTTTGCGTTTGAAAGGTTAGACATAGAGGATGGTTTTATGCGTACTTTTTTTTTAATTTTTGTGTATCATAGGATGAAATGGGGTAAACACAGGGGCCTGTTCTGATTTTTGTTCGGAATTGAATTCGTAAACGAATTGATTTTCGCAAAGATTTAAAATATGTGTTCTACATTTCGTAAAAATAATACAAAGTTTTAATGAATACATTTGACAGTCAATAAACAAATTACTTAGATTTTCCGAATTTGAATTCGCAAAACAAAATCCAAACGGAGTTTGATATTTAGAACACCGGCTATTTGAAAACGATAGAATTTAGTATTCAAACGAAATTCAAAACAGGGGTGACAATCTTTTTTTCGTCAGGGCTCTATGCGTCACGGCTAATCTCAGAAACCTATGGTCTGATTTGATTTTTTTTTGTGTTTTAAAGGTTGTTCTGAGAGGATGGTTTTGGGCATATTTTTTTTCATAGTTTAGTTATTTCGTAGGGTCAAATGGGGTAAAAACCTCTGGCGCCATTATTATTTTTTTTATTTGAAAGGTTATACTAAGAAGATGGTTTAAGGCATATTTTTTAACAACTTAGTTTTTTTATAGGGCCGTTTCAAAGGTGTTGGAAATTTAATTATACTTATGCCCAGTTTCACCTAAAGCATTTAAGTTAACGGAGTACTAAAATTTATTGGAGGTGAATTTTAAAAAATGAGGAAATTTGATGCCAACCCCGTATTTTTATTCACCACTCATGGCTCTCTTTTATAAGAGCAAGCGAGAGGAGGGCATATCAATCGAAAAATTTCAACGTTCTCTTTGTCTTGCATTTTTAAGACGCATTTAAAATTTATTTGGAACAAAATGGGACTTTAGTTTATTGGCCCTTTTAAAAATGAAAATGGTTGGTGAAATTAAAAAATGTCATTTTAAGACTTAACAACCCAATAAATATTTGAAAGTGTTTTGAGAAACTGTCCATTAACAGAACAAACAAATGTTGAATTCGACCAAGGGAAAGGTAAGAGCAGAACAGTTGATGAATTTTATCAAAAATACCAATCTGAAAACGTTAATAGATTGCGGTAAATCCGATTTACGTACAGAAAAAAGAGTTTTAACTAGCTGGAGACTGTCTCAAGTGCAGACTTCAAAGTTATTAAAAAAAAAAAAGCAATTTATTTTAAAGCCTAGAACGCTGCTGATGTTAAACGAAATTTTCCCTCGTCTCCTAAAACATAGGAGAAATGGTAACCAAACAGTACCGGACAAATGTCTATGTAGAGTAGTTTCACCATTGGCAAAAAAGAATATAATCAAAAATACACTAAAAGAACAGGAATCCATTTTATAATTATTATAACCACAAAACAACACGAATAAAATTGAAATGTCAAAATTTCGCAACCAAATAATGTGCGAAAAATTTGTGAATACCATTGGAGACTTGAAACGGTAACCGACCGTTTCACCATATATTTCGTCGTTTTTTTTTTTTGCAAAGTATCGAAAATCATTGAAACAAAAGCGTGAAGTGTGATGGTGTGGAATAAGTGAAATGTTGCTCTTCGTCATCAACAGAATGTTTAATCTAAATGTCTTTAATTTTAAGAGTAAAAGTCGGTATTTACGTCAGTATTATAACAGCAGGAAGGCATTTGCAATGGATTTTAATTACATTCACAGTCTATTGTATCATTTTTAATACACTTCATTCAATTTGTACCTATTTCTCAGCGTCCAATGTAACATTTTTGATACTTCTCTACAAGGGGCTTCACTCTCCCTATACAAAGTGATAAAAACATGTCCCACCTCTCACGTCCAATACATTTTTTACAGAAAAATAATTTATATTTAATAATAATATTTAATTTTTATTTTGCTGAACTTTAATGATATAGGATGCTGTATGTTATAAAATATTTAATAATGTTTCAAACGCAAAAAGCCATTTCAGCTTACAAAATCGATCTCTGCGAATTATATTGAAAGGCAACAGGTATACTCCAAAACTGAGATATTCGATCTCTTGGATGGTTAACCAACGTTTAAAATACAATGCGTTAATAATTATTTTTAAAATAAAGCTAAATTTATATCCTGTTTACTTACAGAACAACGTTCAGTACATAACTAACGAGGGATATGTACTTAGTAATGCAGGAGACTTTCGATTAGGTATCTTTGCATAAGCGAGCGCAAACACAAAACCATCTTCTAAATAAGAGACTACAGCTGTTTAACCATCTTCCGACAGATGTTAAAAATATACTAAATTTAAATTCGTTCAAATCAAAAATCTTTTTCTTATTGAGAAGTAACAGTTTTTAAAACAAATGTAATTTTTTATTTTTATATTAAAGGTATATATAGTATATTTATCAGCTAATTTAGAGTCACTTTAAAAACATGATTTTGAATCAAAAATAATACATTGAAGTAACAGTTTTTAAAACAAATGTAATTTTTTATTTTTATATTAAAGGTATATATAGTATATTTATCAGCTAATTTAGTGTCACATTAAAAACATGATTTTAAATCAAAAATAATACATTGGAGGATTAAAACCAGGTACAAATTGAATGAAGTGTATCAAAAATGATGTATTAGTTTATGTTTCTTAAGCCCGTCACCTGAGCAAGCAAATTCAAAAAAATTCAGGTTCAGTTTTGACAGCATTGTAAAATTTCACTGAAAAATGTGTGTTTATATTTGAGGCTGTGAGCGCAAGAGTGGCGTAACCCCAGAATGCAACAACGGAGACAATCGTGTTTAAAGAATGCTCGCGTCCTTAGAAATGCTCCAGGGCGAGAGCAACATTTTATCATTTTCTGATTTATTTATAAGCTAAAATGAGTTGCACTAATTTTGTATTGATTGATCGTTAACTTTTCGTTGCTATGGTGTTAAAAAAATCAAAATTGGAAAAAATGTGGGTTACACCATTTTTGCACTCACAGCCTCATTTCTGAGCAAACAGATATCTCCGAGATTTTAGAAATATAAACTGGGCAATTGAACAGTGAAGCTATAGTATTTTTTTTTAATTTGCAAGTAGGTAGATTTGTAAAAATCAAATTTTGTTTAGGGACAGTAGTTCATTTAATTACAATAGTTGATTATTGTTGTTGTGTCAAAAAATATTGTTAAAATGCCATTTTTAGAGTTTGTTAGGATTGTTACAATTACATTTTGGAACGACTCGTTGTTAGATATTGTTATGTCGAATTCCTTGGATTTTTTTAGAGTTGATTGGAAAAGATGACTTTTTTTCCTTCCCATGGATGTTGAAACAACGAAGTTGCTTTTTTTTGTGATTGTATTGTTTATATTTTATAGACGCGATCTAAACAACGAAAAATTGTTTCTCTAAAGCTGCTGTGTAAATAAAGGATGAGAATCGATGAAAAACATTTTTATGTTAACAAAAATCAATAAACTACAATTACATTTTGTTTTTTTCATTCCACTAAACATATTTTTGTTGAACTCATTGGCGCAAAATTATAGTCAACCTATATTTAAGGAATTAATGTGACACCACTTAACATTATTTTAACTGTAACTTTAGAACAGTTGTCTAACTTTTACTCAAGAATAAAAACATTTTAAACTTCCAGTTATTTATTCCACTGAAAGGGAAGTAACATTCCACAAAAGCGATTTCAAGAGAGTGAGTTGTGATTCTCTCAGAGATTTTAGTGTGTTGCATTAAAAATATAATGGGAAGGTTTGCTGTTTTTAAAATTAGACAACTTCATTAAGAAAATGTATGCTTTATGACGTTTATAATACGGAAAAACGTATTTTAACCAAGTTTCACATTAAGTTGCTTTTAGTTTCCAGTTAAATCGACTATAATTTTCGCCATTTAATATATTTACACGAATTTCATCTTAAAAATATCTTAATTAAATATCCTTATCCGAAATACTTTAAATTGCAAACACCAATGATTAAAATAATTACAAATCGTAAACATTTGGCACTTCAACAATTGGAACGATGTTGTGTTGTCAAATGGTTGAAATTCGTAACAATTTGGTATTAAAGGAACGACAAAAGTTAACAATTGTTAACAATAGTCAACAATTGAGGCGATCAGAATAAAAATGGTCTAAGTGCCTTTTGGAAAAAAAAATAGATTTAACCTTTAAACACATAGTTCTGATGTGTACTTGTCAAACAAAAAGTTAGTAGCGAAAAAAACATACTGTTACCAGTCGATATGACAGCATTTCTTTTTGATATCGTCGATATATTTTCATTAAACTCTAAATTTATCCATCAAAGTCGAAGTGCACATTCCACTAATATTTTGAACGCCTCATTTGTAAATAAAAGAACGCACCAGTCATAGTGATCGTGTTCAGTGTTAAAATCAGCATTTTCGCGAGAAATTTGACATTTTTAAGTTATTAAACTTATGCATAGACTGCATTCGGCGAAATTCCCAAAATAAGTCGGCGAATTCTTAATAAAAGTCGTCTTTCTCAAACCCCACGGCTCGATCTCTCGGTACGCCACTGCACGTAGGAGGAAATATGCCAGATGCCCACGACACGTGTTTATTATTCGAAGAATTAAGGGTCCAATTAGGTATATAGATTGCATCCTGAAGCATTTTCACGTTCATGAAATTGGAATCGTTTCTTTTTTTGGCTATAGAGTCTAAGAATTAAGATGGTTCCAATCATATTTTCAAGTCCAAAGCAGAGAATGTGAATTGAAGGAGTCTAATAATGTGAATTTGGGTGTTCCGCAAGAATCGATCTTAGGAACATTGTTATTTTTAATGTACCTATTTTAATCAAATGCCTAAAGTTATAAAATATTTTTTTTAAACTGTTTGTGATGATGGTTTGTTGTATGTAGTAAGTACATATAAATACATATTTTGACAAAATTAATGGCTTCGTATAAGCAAGCTAAGGGGGCGACTTTAGTTTGCGGTAGAACGCTTTGAAAGTTGATATTTTTCTTAAAGGGTGGGGGGAGGTTTAAATAGAACAGGATTAAAAATTTAAAGCGAGGAAACATCGTTAAAACCGATTAAAAAATAATTTTCTTTTCGGATTTAACCTAACTTTATTTTTTGTATAGTAATTTTCTTGAATAACAGTACCTGTATGGCCCACTTGAACCCCTAACAGTTTAGATGGGTAAGAAGAGGCTAGCTGCCCACTGCAACCCCCCTGCTTGGCCAACTATTGCGAGTTTGGGTGGGTGCAGTTTTCTAAAATAAAAATAATAACAAGTAAAAAACATAGTACAGTTACCCCCAAAAAGCAGCTCAGAAACAAAAGTGATTTGTTATTTGAAATAGATTTTGCACTGAAAACGTGCGAAATAAGTTTAAACACTTTTCTTATTTACGGAATGAAGTAAACTCTTGTTTCCCTTTAAAATATTCTTTTAATTTGCATCATTTTGCTGTTGAATTTAATAGAACATTAAATCATATAATGTGTCTTTATACTTATTTCGGGCACTGTATATACTCCGTCCTTATTTTTCTTATAAAGATATTACAGCATTTATTATTATAATAATATTATTAGTTACACCTATATAGAAATAATAAAAGTTAGAATTTAATAACTTCATTTAGACCAGTTTGCTGAAACGATACTTAAGCATTTATGTTCTACATAAATCCTTATATGACAGTTTATGCAAAGGAAAAAGTACTACTTAAGCATTTATGTAGAGCATAAGCCCTTAAGTATCGTTTCAGCAAATGGCCTTTATAGGTTCATTATATCATGGAATATAGAAACACGTTGGTGTTCAAAGCCATGGAGAGAATCAAATATAATTGCTCTTATAAAAATATTGGGAATCAAATCCAGATTTTTAAGGATAGAGTGGTCATTTAGGAACGAGTTTCAAGATTTGATACACACAATTGGACATGGGATTGAGTACCTATCAAGTCGGCTACAGAGGTAAATTTCTTGAGGTTCAAGATCACCCCGTCCTGAGCCGACCAAAGTTAAGGACAATTGAAAGATATTCTACCATGTGCATATTTAAAAGTAAAGAATTAATACAAAATTTAAAATATAAATTTTATAGATACATACACATTCTTGATGGAAGAATTTACATGTTAAAACACCGTGAAAATTCTTTTAATCACAAAAAACTATTCACTTTAAACTAAAAAAATAACTACAACTACATTACATATTCATTCATTGACATTTTTCACAAATTTATATCATTAATTATATTATATGGAAACACAAATTTATAAATTTCCAATTTTTTATCAAGCCGAAAAATTCCACTAACTCAAAATGGCGTCTCATATTCAATACACACTGTACAAAGGATTGCATATTAAAATATATCAATTATTCGATCTAATTACATAGCACACTCACCATTTAATTAGTTTTATAAATATTTAAAAAAAAATAAATAATTTTATTATAAATTTAATTAGATTAATTAATTGGTTTTAAAGAGAGATCCAAAAATTATTTCCACGCTGAAAATATGACTTTCTTTCACCGAGAGAAATATTTCACATGAAATGAAAAATCAAAATGAATGAAGCCAAAGCCAACAAAATCTACTACATCACCGTCATCAAAAGCCGAAGCCGATGGCTAATCGCTTATGGCTAGTTTTTTTAAGAGAAACGAGTAAAATTTGACAAAGTGAGTTTATATCGAGTTAAGGCGTAGTACGCAGCTAGTACCAGAGGTTATCAACTCCACTGATCTCAATATATAACTGGATAGCGTATTCCATACAATGTATAACAGTTTTTTTTGAAGCAAATTGAAGATGACAGATGGTGGATTTTATCATAATTTGACGTCTACTTTGAGAAAAAAAAAATATTTCAATGTTAACCAAACAATTTAAAAGCAAGGTGGGTTTTTCTATGATAAATCAAAATGTCTGAATACTGCTTATACATTATCTTAGGTATACAGTTTTTTTTATTTTTGTCTGAAACCAAAATGTAATGATGCAAATAGTAGCGCTATCTTATTTAGAGTCAGGAAGTGCAAAAATTTTGTCTGTGAGTAAAACCGTTTGGACATGGCACCAAAATATGTTCATGACTTTACCCAGTTTTTCGTTCATTTTTAATTTTTTTATGAAAATTTAGGTAATGTCTTAAACATATTTTGGTGCCATGCCCGAACGGTTTGACTCAGAGATAAAATTTTTGCACTTCCTGACTTTAAATAAGTTAGCGCTACTATTTGCATCATTACATTTCGAATCCAGACAATATTAACAAAAAAAGTTACTGCAAAAGCAAATATCACATCAAAATGTCTGAATACTGCTTAAACATTATCTTAGGTATACAGTTTTTTTTTATTTTTGTCTAAAACCAAAATGTAATGATGCAAATAATAGCGCTAACTTATTTAAAGTCAGGAAGTGCAAAAATTTTATCTCTGAGTCAAACCGTTCGGGCATGGGACCAAAATATGTTTAAGACATTACCTAAATTTTCATAAAAAAATTAAAAATGAACGAAAAACTGGGTAATGTCATGAACATATTTTGGTGCCATGTCCAAACGGTTTTACTCACAGACAAAATTTTTGCACTTCCCGACTCTAAATAAGTTAACGCTACTATTTTCATCATTACATTTTGGTTTCAGACAAAAATAAAAAAAAAACTGTATACCTAAGATAATGTATAAGAAGTATTCAGACATTTTGATATGGTATTTGCTTTTGCAGATTCAAAATGTAATGATGCAAATAGTAGATTACGCACAGGGTCCTCTTTTGTTGGTGGCCTAAAAGATGCAAATAAAAGTGCATTTGTTTGCTTTGCGTATGCTATATTTAATATAAGATTTATAAATATACATTATAAATATACATTAGGGTGCATTGCTATATCTTTCCTAGTTTTGTACGAATCTTTAAATCTGTTATGGTGCTTCTTTGGTGACATTGCGGACATAAAAGCAAAACATTATGAGAGGTATGCGATTTCATAACTACTGGAAAATGTTTTCTATATTCTCTTGGAACAATTTTTTTTTTCTAATATAGGCATCTTTTCGGCCGCACAAAACGCATTGATTTTCTTTTGGTGTTTGATAATAACGTCCAACTTCACCAACGGCTCGACCAACTGGTTCAAAATTCAAGCGCACCATATACGGATTTGAGTTTACTTGTTGTGCAAGGTTTTGATCAACGTACCTGAAATATGTAGATTATATAATAATATTTATATGTAATAAGTTCTGTAATATTTAAAAATCATTTAAAGTTAAAGTATTGTCAACCTTCCAAATTTTTCATGTTCACAATTAAAATACAATTTTAATAAAAAAACAAATGCTTACCATTGAGCTTTTTTTCGATCGCAAGTACATAGTAGCTCACCATCTGGTGCTTCCAACTAACAATTATCATACAAAGTTTTAGATCTTGTTCTGATTCCTCTGCTCAGAGACTTTTTTATTACTATATGAGCGGATTTCTTTAAATCGGATGGATTTCCTACAATTGCACCGTGTTTGGCAAAGCTATCTTTGAAGCGAACATCTAAAAATGGATCACATTCTTGTAGTACAAATTCCAAATTTGAATTATGTTGCTGCCAAAATCGTCTGCAAAATGAAAACAATTATTTTACTATAAAAATCAATTAATAATATTTAAAACTTGCATTTACCTCTTTTTCAAAACATTAGACATGGATTTGAATATTTCTACTACAACCATAGCATCATTGGCAGCATATTTTTTTTGAGTAGTAGTCAAACTAGGTGCTTCCCAATCAGAGCAAACTAATCGCCAACTTTTATCAAGATGAAAGTTCAATATTGACTTTGATATCTTTGCAAGACCTTCAGCTTTTTGATTGGTAAAGGAACTGGCCACACCAACAACATAATCTTATGCCAACTTCCCTGCATCGTCATAAGCACCAATGCCAACTTTGATAACTTTGTCGTCTTCAAGAAGTTATCTTAAGCTCATGCGAATAGTTTTAATATTGCAAAAGACGTATTAAAGCACGATACCTTAGTACCATGTTAGTTGCCACATGCGGTGGGTCTTCGAATCCCAAAACTCTGTAGGTATTCATTAAAATTTCTAAAAAACGGGATAAAATAAAATATTTTTCTAGAAATAAAAACTTATTTAATTTAAGACCTTTGGAGCGTTGCTACAATCCTTTGGCAATCGTCTGTTGTTTCAATAATTTCGATTTGGTTGTTCCGAAAGGTACGAAAGTTATAGGCATATTTTAGATGTTGTATTATTTTGACGATTTTTATTACAATACAAACAAGACTGAGACTAATTGTTTTGGCCAAGCGGTAGGTATTTGAAATTTTTCTACTTTCAGGAATGTAGGTTTTTGTTAAATTTTGAGTATTTATTCCAACTTGTTTGTTTGGGCCCACTGATCTCTTTATATTAAACAATAAATTCTTAAATTAATTAATAACTTTTTTTTTTGCGCATTTTGAAAATTACCACACATTTTAAATTGCACGATTTGCGTTAATTTTTACTTTCTTAAAAAATATTCTTCGATCTCAAACACAAAGCAAAACGCCATTTTCAGTATTTTGACATTTGTTAAACTGTTATAGTGGTATACTGTTATACAAAATTGGGGACTTTTTCATAATATAACACATCTTCAAATTGCTTCATCTTTTTTATATGCATCCGCTATCCAGTATATATAGAGATCAGTGATCAACTCGTACTCCTCCGCCCCCTACTATAGAAAAAAATGTTTGTGTGAACAGCAAAATGCAAAATTTTAACACCCCTATTAATAAACGCGAATTATCGAAGAGAACCAGGAGCTAACATTTAAACGTTACTTCCGGTGAAAATTTTAATTTTAATTTTAATCGGACAGCTCAATTTTCCTCGTGGGCATCTATCGGTGGAACTTTTACTGGTTTGACTGGCTTGGGATATTTCGTAGAGTTAAAGAATTTGGAAAACAACACAGACCAACTGATTGAAAAAAGAACGAGAACAATATGTATAGGAAATTTCAAAGAGTGAAATTAATTGAGATGTGAATCATACGATTTATAAATGAAGAACAAAGGCTTCAATATATATATTTTTGTTTTCAATTTTTATTGTTTAAATTTCTATCAGTACCTATTATTTATAATTTTTCTTTGAAAAATAGTTGTTTTGTGTCAAAATGAGATCTAAATGTAGTAGATTCCTCTTTTTAGTACCCTTTATTTGACAAAAGCGCATCGCAATAGGGCTTTTTAGGTAACAACGATATATCTCTTTCTCGTTCTCACAGAATTGTCAAAAACAGCAGTATGCCGAACAGCTGATTTTTTTTTTATCATTGTTGACAAATTGATTGAAAACAAAAGCGGGAATTTTAAAGATTTGTGCGCGAAAATTGTGAAAATTGTTGGTTTTGCTAGTTAAAATAAATTTTTAAGCCACGGAAATCACAAATTTCACACAAAAAAGAATACCGCATTTAAAAATTATTTCCAAATTGTTTTCTTCAAGATCTTTTGAGTTTGACAGTTTGAAAAAAGCGCGATACATATTTCAATCTGTCTTCGTCATAGTGTGAGCTGTCATAATTTTTGACAAGATGGTAAAACTCCCTATTACAATGGGTTAGACATTTTTTTATAAATAAGGATTTTCGATTTATTGCACAGAGCAAAAATAAGGGCTTATTCACTGCGTAACTATTCATCTGTGCAGATGGATAATAGGAAATTCTAATAAATAAGACTAATGTTTTGAGCAATATTTTATGTATTTATTTTGTTTTTATAAATAGAAATGAAAAAAACTAAACGCTGCTGGGGGTTTCTAGATGCGTAACTACTCTGCTTATCTACTCACGCTTGAGAGCATGTGTAGATGGTAGTACTAGATTACTACTCGTGAGTACTTTGCCACCTAAAAACGAACAGTGGTGCTTTCTTTGAATTACAATTGTTAACTATTGTTAACAATCGTAACTTTTGTCGTCCCTTTAATACCAAATTGTTACGAATTTTAATGAATTGTTGAAGTGTCAAATAGTTACGATTTGTAACTATTTCCAACTCATGTCGATGATATGAATTGCGAGTGTTGAATTGTCAAAGTGGAAATAAGTAGGGTTTGTTTACAATTTTAATTATTTGTGTTTGCAATTTAAAGTATTTAGGATAAGGATATTTGATTAAGATATGTTTAAGATGAAATTCATGTGTATATTATATTGCATAAGTTCAACAAAAATATGTTAAGTGTAATAAAAAAACAAAATGTAACTGTATTAATAAAGTTTATTGTGTTTTGTTAACATACAAATGTTTTTCATCGATTCTTATACTAAATTTACACAGCAGCTTTAGAGAAACCACGATTTTTCGTCACTAAATTACTTATAAAATTTGGAAAAATGTACTGAGTTGATTTTCGTTCGATAGACTAACAATATTTAACAACGAGTCGTTCCAAAATGAAATTGTAACAATACTAACAAACTCAAACAATGGCACTTTAACAACATTTTTTGACACAACAACAATAATCAACTATTGTAATTAAAAGAACTTACCAACAGGGCTATAACGAAAAAAGGAAATTACTATTTAGTACAGAGATGTCAACGCATACTACACAAGGACCGTGTTTAGACTGGGAAATTTACGACCGGACTGACGAGAGTTCGTTGGCGAGAGGAATGAGGGGTGAGTACTCTGGTGAGGCTGCTTCAAATACTGTTCCAACTCCAAATTCAAGTTTTTTTTCCCATTTTGTTCATTATCTGCTTGACTGCCGATGTGTTAACATCGCAGTATTTTCATAAATAAGCTAAATGCAGAGTGATAGAAAAAGAATTCTTGGAAAAGGAAAGAAACAGAAGCATTAATTATAATTTATGGATGTTATCTTCTTTTATAAAATGAAAAATTACGTGTCGTACAACTGTCTCACTTCACAAAAATTCCAACCGCTTTAAGTAAGGCGTCCTCAATTGAGCACCTGTGTAATCACGAGAGTGCTCACTACGCCAGACTCAAATTTCCCAGTCTAAACACTGTCTATGACAGTACCGAGATTGCGCACGTTCGGGTGCACACCAAAATTGCTTTTTAGATACGTCTGTATCGTATGAGTTTGTGAACGACCAAAACTGGTCAAAAGACACACAAACACATATTCTTGGTCAGCTGTTTGCCAATCTTCCCTTGGCTTCATGAGCATACTGAAAATTTTAAGATATATACCTTCAGATTTATTTCCCCACCTCAGCCATATAGTTGATAAGTTGTGTTTTAACAGGGAATTACCACAACAGTAAAGTATGCGAACCTCAAAAGTTGTGCACACAAACGCAAGCATTGACTCGGTGTTTGCAAAGCAATTGCCAAACGAAATCGATTAAAGTTCATAGACCCGAAACGTCTTACTACCAAACTGAAGGCAACTTCAAACCAAACTCATCTTTTGACATTTCCTTCAACAAAATAAAATAAATTGTAAACATAAATTTATTATAAAATAAAATTTCTTCCAAAAGAAGAAAACATCAAAATAATGAGAAAATATCAGCAGCTTCTACTTCTCCTGACCTCTGTAATCTGTGTCGTAGTCCTTTTAAGTTATAAAAGTGAAAACAATCGTCTGAAATACATCCTGCATGTTGTAAATTTCTTTGGACGAAAGGATGCTGCGCTGATGATGCGTCTTGAAAACGCCACAAAAGATGATGATTTTAATGATTTTGCATATCCATTGCCAGTCTGGCAGAAAATAGGTGATTCATTTCATGCATATTCTTCGTTTTGGCAAAGGAACGAACTTATGGCCGGTGGCGAGGCTGTAGCTCTAGTCACGGGTAAGAAATCTGCAATAATTAATTTCAAGTGTGCCCTGCAATACAACAAAGACAGGATCATTACTGGAAAATTCAAATTCTATCATCTAGACGAGAATGAAGCTCCAACAGATAAAATTGATTTCTTCTCTTACAAATTTCTATGCAAACTTAGCCGAGACTTTGGAATTCCAGAGAAACTAATTTTTACTGAAGTTGCCAGCAAAGTCAGCTACAAACTGCTATTGCGTCATGTGAAACCTCAGGTTTCCCATGGTTTACAAATGGCCACGATATGCCTCAACATGGTAGACTTCAATAAAACTATGAGTTTTGCTACAAACACAAACCTCCTTCAATTCTTCTTCTACCATCAAACCATTGGCATTGACCACTTCTTCATATACAACGGTGACGCAGTGCCATATCATATTCGCAAAATTCTTCGTAAGACAAGTGTGAATCTGAATTACTTTCCCTTTAACTTCCCCTTTGCCCAAAACAATTCAAAGAAAATACGAAAGCTTATCGAGACCGACTGCCTAATGCGCAACACAAATGGAGCCAAATTCACCTTCCTCCTGAATATCAACGAATTTATTTATCCAAATAAAAAGATTCAAGACCCAGGCTCTGTACTACGATCGCTAGATCACTATGATCGTGACATCAAACGTTTCGAATTGGCTTCCTTTGGAGTCTGTTTGGATCACAAAAACAAACTCTTAATTGATAACCATCTGTATGATCCTGAGTTAAAGTTAAGTCACAAATTGTTTGCATACAAACCGACTACACAAACTGAAAGTAATAAAAGTGTAACGTTACCACTTTCGTTGGCACTAACTCATCGATATGTCGATTGCTTCAGTACGAAGGATGGATTCTACGATTGGAGAAATTCTCTGCGACAGGATTTCATGCAATATCTGGATAGCGTGAGGACGGAAATTGGATTCCTGTTTTAAAGTTAGTTGGCTCAATTTGATTATTATTTTTTAAGAAAGACAATTTTTTCTGTTAATTTTTAACTAATAAATTTGTATTTAAATTTTTTTCTGACAAATATCCATTTATATAAAATTGATCCCATGAAACTAATCTAAAGAGATGAGCTGAATATCTCATACAGCTTTGCAGACTGCCCGGAACCTTTAAAAAGTCACTCGATTCAATCTGGACTTCAATGTTCAAAATATTAGTTAGTTTTTGGTTTTTCAGACTCTTTTATTGATTTATTTGCTGATCAGCATTCAAGTGTAAGGATTCTTGATGGGTGTCTATCACTGCTAAAACAATTTATCAGGATGACTTTAGATAATAATCGCTGCCCCGTCGCAATTGGAAAAGATTCTACTGATTTTTTTTAGTACCACCAAAGGATTGAAAAAAATCGCGCCATATCATGTACCTGTACATTCTGCTTGAATGCTCAAATATTAAGGAAATACATCAGGTACTATTTTTAACGAATTCAGATAAGATCAGAACGACCATTGATAGATATAACTTCAAGGTGGTCAGTGAATTTGTCTACATGGATACATTTCGCGACCCGCATTTTAATGTTTACTTCTTCGGGTTCAGATAGGATTTAAGTATTAAGTCAGTCTCTTATATACAAGACCTTAATGATCCCAACCCTGCTGTATGGACATTTTACCATCATGTGCTGTAAGCGCCATCTTAAGTAAAGTAAAATATGTACGTCAATAGGTAAACGTTTGCCGAAAGGAGATGTTGCTCTATTCAAACGGCGAAGCTTGTTTTCGAAAAATTACTACATCTAGGATCTCCCAAACGGGTGCTTTGAGTCGAACATTCGATTTGTTATTCTTAATGAGGACCTTACTCACTTTAATCGCTGTTTCTTTGGGCAGTGTAACCAATTGAGCTTCATATATACATACAAATTAATTATCTCGGTTCTGATGTTTCTATGCTTCTGCACCAGATCATTGACGTTCCATCCCGTAGGGTATTTTCCGCCAAGTCTGAAAAAGCAAGAAACGGAAGTAGAACCCATTTTTAAATTGAGTGATTAGGTTGAGAAGATCTCCGCCAAAATATCCGAAATACAAACTTGGAGACAGCAACCTATACATCAAGCAGACAAGCCAACCCCGTTCTGTCACCTATAATAGCAATGACCTTACCAGCTTAAATAGAAAGATTGATACTTTTTTCTTATGTTAATTTGTGAATAACGATCTTGATAGTAATTATTGAAGTTCCGAGCACTCTTTCATTAAGACATATATTTATTATGTTGTGAAGAATCAAGTACTTACCATTTCAACTGCTATTTAGCTGCACTAATTGTTTAATGAATAAAAAGTGGATTTCTGTTTGTTATAAATAACAATTTTACCGCAGATTATAGAAAACAAGAAGATTGTTATGCCAAAAAAGATTTGACTGATTTAAACTAATCATAATCAAAATAATGCTTTCAGAATGCTGAATAAATTTAATATGGACAAAAGATTTGATTTCAACAAATTACAAATTTTGCATTCAATCAGTTATTCTTTGCTGGCGTTAGAGTCATCATAAATTGAAAATTCTATGTCCTTGCAATGAGCACTTTATCTTTGGATGGAAATATCCCCAAAAAAATCGATTTTTCGATCCACTCAGACCTAATTAATGTCGGAGATGTACATATTTATTTAAACTGAACAGTACCTCGCAAGTGCAATTTTTTTAAATAACTTGGATATAAGTAATCCATAGCAAAATATCTTGTGATGACAGTATAAACCATAACTAAAAAACTGAAAAGAAAGTTCAACACATTTGTTTTTCCAACACTTACATATCGTCGCCCTTATGCCAAAAACATTAAAACGCATAAATTAAATTTTCGGACAATAGTACTCAACAAGAAGTTTACCATTGCAATCAGGATTATGAAAAAGTGGTTAGTAGGTATATCAAAAATCGTTGAAAATATAAAACCCACAAATTATACGAAACCGATCGGTTCTAAGAAAAGGTTAAGTTTCACAGAAAATTCAGATCGAGCGTTGGGTATACAAATGATCACTTGGTAAGCAATATTTGACTCAAGAAAAAGCCTAGAAAAAGCAATTTTTTGATTTGTTTGGATTGTTTGTCGAGTGATACAATGAGAAATAGAATAGTTTTTTTATGTACCTTCACATATTTTTTTTTTATTTATGTTGAATACACACATAGTAAAGTTTATCTTCTTCGTATAGTAATTTGTTTTTCTGCTTAAATTTGCATATTACACGCCAATATTTATAAATAAAATGTCACATACTTGAATGTTTTATAAAAAAAAGCGCCAGATGGTTTAACCATAAAAAACAAATAAAAAATTAAAATACAATTATTCAACATCAATAAATTATTATAAAAATCTGGTTAATTGTGTGAAGTTATTAAATTAAAAAAAAAAAAAAAAAAGAAATAGATGAATGTTCGCGACCAGCACACTTACTGCCTATCATTTACTTCAAACGCTGCATTATAGCAGCATTTTTAAGACCAGCCTTCTCAATGGTTGCAGTATCATCGTCAATTTCACGCGTCGGAAATGATGATACCAAAGTAAAAGTTCGATTAGCATACTGTGGACGAGCACTACAAAATATCCAATGGTATTTTATTTATATTTGAGAATTAAAAAGAAAAATATTTACGTTTGTATAAACTGACGAATATCTCCTACGGTATGTGTGAGATTAAACTGAGATGTAATCCTTGATCCGTCAGCTAAACGAATCTGCAATTGAGTAACGGGTTGGCCATTGTTTACATCCAAGCGTTCGACAGCTTGTTTTTCATTTTCTTCATTGTTAGAAGTTGTTGCAGCTGGAGTTTCAGTTGAACTCGACTCTATTACATTTGGTGCGGGACTATAAAAAATTATAAATTCAACTTTATTCATAAAATCAAAAGAAACGGCAATTAATACCTTCCCAGGGTCTGTCCTGGTCCTTTGAATGTTGGAACATGACCCAATTTCTTTCTATACTCTTCTTGTCGGTGGTCTTCAACATCAACGCTTACCATGCTACCCATTTCCATAAGTTCGGAGGGAATTTCACTAAAAAAATTTTTTCAATTATTTGTTCATTTAATGCTTTAAAGAAAAAAAAAAAAAAAAAGAAAAAAAGACATAGCCCATAGGTAAAGAGTACAATAGCTATAACAAAGTCCATGCCTTGGATACCCAACAATGGACATGAAAATTATTCAGATCGACATTTCGTTGTTATTCTATGAACTGTTAACATCTTTGCCGACCATTCTGTATTTTTTTTGTCATGGGCGAAGAGAAGGTACAAGAAAATAAACACCAAGTATGATGTGGCATATATGATGTATGCTAGGATAATATATTATTAGCAGGTTTTGGATATCGTTGAGTAGTCTCCTCTAATAAAATCAGAGGGAGGTTGACCGAAAACTTTATACTTGCAAAATATTAAACAAATCCTTCTGATCTAATGTTTCAAGCTCACAGATTATGATTACATACGCTAACGAGTGTGCAGCTGCACATGAGAGATAATTATGTCCCAGAGCAGCAAATTTTTAATAGACAACAAATTAACTTACCCTCTCATAACGGTTTCCAAGAACTCCTTGTTGTCAGGATCATCGTAAAGCCTTAGTCCGCCATCATTAATCGAAAAACCTTGACTCCAAAGCTTCAAAATAACGGATTCAGCTTTGCGGCTGTTTGCATCATTTTTGGCACCTGCATTGACTACTGAATGATCATCTTCTGTCTGCCCCAATCGCAGTCCAACTCCCCAACTAGCTCCAGAGGATGAAGTTGATGGTGCTGGGTGGTCATGAGTTTGTTCATGAGCCTGACGGAACATATCAGTAAGTTTTTCTCGGAAGTTCTTACGTTTTGGTGGTCCAAGAACTTGCTGGCCTGACCTCTCCGAACCACCGGCATAGAAAGCCTGCCCTTCTTCATCACTCGACGAGTTTTGCGACATATTATGAAGTGTTGCAATTCTATAATATATATAAGATTATCTTGATAGATTTTCGATATGATAGTTATATACTTTGGTCGAGTTGTCCGAGTACTTCCAGTTTTCTTGTTCGATTTAGCACTACTTGTTTCATCAGTTTGCTGCGAAGCCCCTGTTCGGTTAGAATGTGACGGCGGCATAAGAATACTATCATCATCGTCCTCAAGTTCACCGGTCTCAGCATTTACATCCGCTGGATTAGTCAAGTAAGTCGACAAGGCATCCTAAACATTAAATAATGCAAAATAATTTTCATTCGGCTGGAATTTGCATTTTTATTACAATGCATTTTTTTCTGTAAACCAAACCTAACCTAGAAGTGATTTTTCTTTGCAATTTTACCTGTAATGCCCAGTTGCTGCTTTCCAAATAGAATTTTGCAGTTTCAGTAGTTGCACCGGTTATTTCGGTAAATTGTGCAAGTAATTCATCGTTGTTAGACATTTTAAATTGGATTTATTTGCAAAATTTTGTAAAAAAAATAATCTTTTTTCACACAGGTCTTCCTTTGTTGTTTTTTTTTGCGAAAACAAAACTTTCAACGAATAGTTTTCTTTTTCCTTTTTTATGGGACAGAAAATTGACGTGTTCAGAGTGAGGTTGAGAAATAAATATTTTAAATCCACATGTACCCCCTTTTCTAGCAAGTTTGTTTCACTTTTTCATATCTGGGAACATCTTTTATATGCAGCGGTTTTAGAATATATGAAAGCATTATGAAAGAATTGAATAAACGTTAAACGTTGCACGAAGAACACTAAAATATCTAAACCACGGTTTTTGTGGCTCAAATTCCTTCGCTCCTAAAGTTCCAACTTGTAATAACAGCCCTGTTATTGTGGTCGGTCGGCCATTTTGAATCTAGCTGAATTTTGGTTGCGAGACAAAAAATGTTTTGTCGAGAAACACAAGTATTTTGGACTTTGGAGCTCCGGAAAATATTTGATATAAGACTGCTTTTAAATTAAGCAACTCCTGTGTGCAACTCGTTAGATTTTCTCGTTGATTTGAGCTTGATGGAGAGACACGTACATATGTGGTGGCCGGGGAAGACGGAGTTGCTCGGGCAGTTCTTGTTGCACACTCTATCGGTCTGTACGCTTTGTGTTTTTCTTTATTTTGCGTATTTGTTTTATTCCACCTTCGTCGTTCGTAGACGGGTGGTTAATTTTTGTATGGGATTTGTTCGTGCTGTTAAATAGAGCAAATGAAATGAAAAGGATTTAGAAAAAACATTGGGGAGAAGTTGCTGCTTTCAGTTGCAAAGTTTAATGGTTGATTTACATGTCTCTGCACCTGCAGAACTGCAGAAAACTAATAAGAGAACTTAACATCCCAAACATTGTTCAAAATGGCTTGGTGCTGTATAAATACATTAAGTAAATTATTGATCCAGACGAAGTTGCCATAATGAAGATAAACATGTTCATCTTTAACTATAATTTCTAATCTTTACCCATAATTTATGTCTCTGAACTTTCGTCTTCCCTCTCTATCAAACAAGCAACGTTTTCCTTTGCGTTTCTTCTTTCTCCCATTACATGTAAATTCAACATAAAAGTCATGCTGAGAATCGGAAGCAACACAAAGAAAATCGACGTAAGTCGCAACGCCAAACTTTGAACACTAAAACAAAATGACATTAGGGGTCGACTACACCGGAATAGTTTACTCGTTACTTTGTTCTTTGACGTTTTTGATTAATGACGAATGGCAATCAATTGCGATCCCTTACCTAGTTTATATGCAGGGTCGAAAGATCGAGTTTGATTTGAAACGAAATTCTAACCCAGGTATTTGGTTAAGTGTGAAAAAGTTGAAATGACAGAAGAATACCTGCGTTGCTTTGTAGACATTTACCTAGTTTATATGCATGGTTGAAGCGAGCTTGAACTAAGGTTCACCCATCTGTAAACGGGGATGAGTTGGAACGAAATGGAATTCGACTCGATCGCACTCGAGCAGTGGTGTTGAGTCGAAAATTAAATGAAATACCTTTGTTGAAATGGTGAATACACAATTATTTCTGCATGTGATCAATTGCATATTAACGAATGAATATTTGTTGTTGAAAAGTATGCGTATAACTTGTAAAAGCAATACAAATATTTTTTTCTCGAAAATTCAATCTTTTGGTCTTAATGCGATCGAGTCGAATTCCATTTCGTTCCAACTCATCCCCGTTTACAAATGGGTGAACCTAAGTTCAAGCTCGCTTCAACCATGCATATAAACTAGGTCCTGGTGGCGAATACCATCACCTGAAAGGTTAACATAAAAAAAAATCATATAAAAAAAATTAATTTGGCATGCACTTATTTTGCATCTTGAAATTTTTCAAGATTTGAAATACAAAATTTATTTCACAAATGTTTGTATTTAAATGCTTTTCTTTTGAACCTTTTTTACCAATCCAATCTTATTGTTTAATGGGTTTTTAGCTCATCAAATTTACTATCTTTTTTGTCGCAACTTATATGAATTCGACAAACTTTTTCCAGCTACCGCTAATGTGATCCTTTGAAGTCTAGTCATAGACAACAAACAATAGAATACTTGTCGATTGAGCTGTACTTTTCTTGTCAGCCTTTAAATTTTAAATAATTCTCAGTTTCCACTACACAGGGTAGTCGAATGAGATGTATTCTTCTTGTCAGCTAACCCTAAGTTTTCTAATTCTAAGGTCAACGGCGAATGTTACTAGCAGATCCTTATGTGAAGCCGTGAAGTGAGAGAATGTATGTAGTGTTCTATTTGATATATTTACATCTTCAGTTAAAGAAGTAGACATTTGAAATAATGGATGATTGCAATTGTATTTCAGCTTTTGGGGCTATTAATAGATCGAAACGAATCGGTCGACTGGAAGGTGGAATGTTTTTGTTTGCTTTTGGGCATGAGCTATTGGCCCTAATTGCAAGTTTCAACAAGTGTCAGTATGCATCCGGCTATGATGCCAAAACAAATATTTTCTTCTCATCGGAAACATAAATTTTAAAATGCTGATAAATTTTATTATCCAATAGGAGGCCCTAAAATGTCAAATGTATTTTCGTGCAACTGGATGAGTTTGAACGGCATAACTGAGGAAGTGAGGAGCCCAACGTTCACACTTGCGCCGTTAACGTTCACATAGGCCATTAACACATTTTCTTAGATTTCCTTGAGTTGCTCACAAATTAACAACTAACAACAGTATTTTAATTTACAACGTGATAAATATTCTTTTTTTTTTATTGGAGAAATATGTTGAACTGTTAGTCCAACTTACTTGTTGGTGCCCTCGTTTTTAAAATCCTTTTAATGACAAGATGCAGCCTTAAAAATGAATAAAATATTTGTATATATTATAAATCTCTTTATTTACATCTAACAATTATAAAAAATCTTCATTTGTAAAAAATCACCAATTTACAAAAACATAACAATTTTATTTTTTTTATTTTAACAACATTATTTTTTAAAGACGCACATCTTATAACTCTCACAATAACATCACAATATTAATTTTTGTCGCTCTCCTGAAATATAAAAAAAAGAATTTAAAATAAAAAAGTTATTTATTTTCTGACAATGAAGACAAATAAATTCCACCGCATTCACAAACCAATTTCAATTTTTAAATACAAAAAAAAATATTTTATTTCAATTTAAATAATACAATTTTACAGTAAAACAAATCTTGTTGCCATAAAATAATTATGTTAGTAAACAATAAAGTGAATTTGGCAAACACACTGCATATACAATACATATAAATAAACTTTAAAGAAAAAAAAAAAAAAAAAACAAATACTATTTAACAAAATACTCTACAAGTTACTGATTTGAATAAAAAAATGGCTGCTTTCAGTAGTAGCATTATAGTGAACCCAATGATGATTGTTACAGTTATTATTTTTTAAAGTGTAAAAAGTAGCTGAACAACTACAATAATGCCAATGCAGATGTGCACAACACCATAATGGATTCTTAGCGAGACAATAGTTTTCCCTTGAAATACATTTTAAATTTATGCTATAAAACCGTTAAGTGCTGAAGAATGAGAATGGAAATGAACATCTTACCTGCAGATAGCTATTTACTAGCAGAGTCAGTCCAACTCCTAGACCAAGCGCAACAAGATGTGATAAGTAAATGTTCGGGAATGGTCTTCGTTTTTTCAGGAGCATCGAAAGGAGTGTTGTTTTGCGATCAGAGTAGGGAGGATAACGGCCACTGAAATATAATTAAATTAGCAATTAATTTTTAATTTTTATTGAATAAAAAAAAAATCTTTTACGATGCCAAAAACTCTCCTAGAGGATTGAAATTTTTTCCTAGACACGACTTTTTGTGTGTGAATGTATCAAATCCATACTTTCCGTGATAAGAACCCATTCCACTGTATCCAACACCTCCGAAAGGAAGTGTATCAACTAGAAATTCAAATTAAAAGAGCAAACCAGCAGGTAAGATTAAATCACATTAGATTGCACAAGCAAAATAGTGTTACATTAATTATATTTTAAAAAATTACAACAAAATGGTTTTAAAAATAGAAATATAAAAACATCTACAATTTTTTAGTTCTCAAGCAATCTTTTAATAAAATCCAACCACTTCATTATACAACAATAGCGTCATCTCATTTTATATTTAAATTTTATAATATACATATAACAAAATACATAAATTATAAGCCATGTGAAAGTTTCAAATGCAAGAAAGGTTGAAAATTATGTATCGACAAAAAAAATTAAAACCGAGCAGTTCATGTCGAATGAGCACACGTGAGAAATACATGGAAACATAAGCGTTTCTTCCTTAGCATATGCCTAGCCAACTCCTCCTCACACCTTTTCGCGTTTACTTCTGAGTTCTTAGTAAATAAACTCAAGATTGGGTTGAACTACTTTGAAGCGATTTTGGTGGTAACTAACGAGAAAGGAGGTCGAGCTTCAGTCAAGTGGAGTAACTATGTTAACAATATGCGGAATTAGTCTTATATGAGCGGTTAAAAACACTGCGAGTCCCTCTGGATCACATAGGAAAGTTTCACGTTTTGGGGGTTATGCGTGGTAGTTGTGATATCTTCCCGGCTAGGAAAAATAATTAACTTTATCGGATATGAACGGATTAAATGTTGACGACTGGCTGGAGAGACATGATGGTTCAGGCAAACGACCACCGCGGACTGTAAGCCAAAAGAAGTACATATATCAATAATCGATTATATGGGTCTAAATAAAACAAAAGTTGTTGGCGCACTAACCGAAAATACATGTTTTGATGTACCACAATCAGAGCTTTTATAATTAGTTCAAACGCATGCTAAAGTTCATTGATCTTTATGGAGAATATTTTGGAAGCTATAATAAAGCCATTTGCTTTGAATGAATACTATTTATTTTTAATTTTCTATCTCAAAACAAAGTAGAAACCAATGTTCTTTGTTTCTTTCTTCTTGTGGAATGCTAAATTCGGAAAGGTTCTTTAAACATAAATTTAAAAATAATTTAATTTTGAAAACAAAAATTAAGACGAACTTACTACATGGCTTATTTTAGTTATGAACATGCAGCATATAAAAGAATCAGTAAATAAATATCTTGTTTTAAAAACAATCTCATACATAATTACAACTGATGTTAACTATTTTGTTAAGCTATTTAAATAAAGAGGAACAGCCCACCACCTTGAATTAATTTTTTGTTATATTAAATATTCGAATTTATCCATCACCGATATTTATTTTTGTTTGTTAATATTATTTCTTGCATTGATTAGTTTATACTAAAATTTATGTACAATTATGAAACAAATACAATTTTGATTTCTTTTATAACACTACTCGTGCAAGAGAACAAATCTAGACCTTTTCTCCAGACTTGAAGCATATAAAGAAATATTTTTGCCTAATTTGATATTAATTTTAACAAATTTTGATACCTTTACATAAAGTTAAATTAAATTTTTCTTTTTGTTTCCAATCACTTTCCTAATTAAAAAAAATTCATAGAAAATGTTTAACAAACAAAAATTGTTTCAAAAGTGCACAAATTGCAAAAATTCACACAAAAAAAAACACTAGATATAAATATTATTTGAATTATAATACATATATAAAAAAAAATTGTGTATACCTGCACAGTGCATTAATGTTTCATTAATGCTAAATCCACCACTCGTCGTATTTTTTAGGAAATTCTTAATCTGTGACTTTGAATTATCAAACACATAAATAACCAACGGCTTCTCCCTATTTATGTTGGTTAACGTTTAAAAAAAATATTATATTTTCTTAAATTGATATTTTCATTATAATCAAAAATTGATGATAAATAAACAAAACATACATAATTGTGTGTTTAAAATATGATTTATGAAAAATTTATGAAAAAGTATAGATATGAAGTTTATTTGCTGTGTTGTGTGTTCGCTCACAATCTTCAATGTGATTTTTTAGTCAGTGAATAGATTTCTTCAGAGAATAAAGATATATACACAGCTGGTCAAAATAATAGGTGTTGCTTGATGTTGTTATTCTGTTGCTAAATAACGGTTGATTTTCCTGCAAGTATTGCCCCAAAACATTTCTTTAGTGAAAAACCGATTATTCTCTTGACAATGACACCAAATTTATTGCGTTTTTGAAGTTCAGTGATAAGCAGTTGATTGAATTTTGATTCAATACGATTCCAAACAGTTTTGGATAATAACGGAGGATAATCAGGCTAATAATAGATTAATAAAACGGAAATTAAAATAAAACACAAAAATAATCATTACAACGAAAATTACAGATACCTTTTTGTCCAAGCGCAAAAGTCTACATCGACAATTTTGGCTTTATATTATTTATAATTATTTGATTTGAAAAACTTTGACTATCCTTTATTTTACACAATAACATCAGTTTTCTAAATATTTGTGTAAAAATAATATTTTTCTAAAAAAATATTAAAATAAATGAATTAATAAAAAAAATTATAAACACACCCATTTTATTGACCAACTGTGTACGTTTGTCTATTATTTCGATGAGCTATAGTTTATGGTGAAAACTTAAAAAAGGAAAAAATTGTATAGGTAAACCCTATAGATTTTATTAAATAAATTAATTAAAATGGAATATTTTTTAGGGCATCAAATAAATTTCATTTGGACAAAGGTTTTATTCGAAATAAAGATGATAATTTATTCTAAAACTGACGATATTTTAAGTTCTGTATGAAGGACGAATAACATTTTATAATTCGTTTGTTAATTCTCAACTAACGAAAAAAAAGAAATTTTGTGACTTGGAACATAGAGAATAATCAAGTTCTTTAGGAGAAGAAATTTGGTAAAATGAAGCATTCACAGCATTCAGCTTCAGCTGAATGGCGCACCTTTCTGAAAACAGAGTTTGTGTCACCTTAACTAAATTGAGCAGGATGGAGCTTTGAATATATGTATTGTAGATGTCAAATTCTGAAACAATTGATTTGGTGCGAAAACATTTGTTTCATCACATATTTCAACTATTGGCACGACTGCTCATGAAAAACCAAGACAAAGCAAATTACACTGTCAGCTCATTATTTTGTGTGCGTTCGTTGTAAGTAGACAGAAGTGGAAGCGATTCTTAGTCGCTTTACCATAATAAACTATTCTCTTGGAATTCCATTTCCTCGCACGTGCAAAAAAGTTGTTAACCTGTATCCGATACCTGGCCTAGTATTAAAACAGACTAATGACGCTCTGAAACTACTGCAATTTACTAACAAATCCAACACAATTGTATTGGAACACTTTTTATATTTGTTTATGTATCATCTTCATAATAAAAGTAATCTCCAAAATAAAATTTTTCTCCTCTAACATCACCACAGTCAATTAGGCATGTCTCATCTTAGACAATATTAGACGCGTAACTTCTGGAACAGATGAGTTTCCCGTAAAGTTCTTCGTCATATCTCCTTCGCCAAATTTTGTTAGGTCTATCTGCACAGACCTCACCATAAATGGTATAGGATAGGATTAGTACTATCTTATCCCGTCGAATACCTTATTCGATTTGGAAAGAGTCCATTTTTCTGCACCTGAACCGGGATGATGATTGTTTCGATGAGCGTATCCTTGATTCTTTTTGATAGAGCTTTATTTTTCTTATTGCTTACTTAGTCCTCGAATTAGTCCAAAGAAACAACGATTATCAAAAGTTAATCAACGTTTGATTTCTGCGCATCGTCTTATCCAAGTTAACAACAAAACCCATTTTGCTTGCTTCCGATATTGGATTTGTTAAAGACAGTTTCTGAAGTGTTGGCCTGGGCGATGCGTATTACTCAAGAACAAGGTTAAAACAGCGACATTAATCTGGTCAAAAAGCTTAAAATATAGCGTCTGAGATGCCTGGGACAAGTGAAACGAATAGACATCAACACCCCAGCAGCTAGCTGAAAAGGCTGATGGGTTGGTTCTCCTATCTATCCTAGATTTGAGAAATTAGATAACAACTACAATTTCAAAGATATGTATCTTTCTCAGCGATCTATATTTTAATGATGAAAATTTTACCTATCGAATTTTAAGCTATACTATCTCAAACTCAAAATCGATAAGCCCTATACTACTTTCTAAAAGAAATTTAAACAATAAACAATACTCCTGGCACTATCTTATAGCAAATACATTATTCAAATTGACGTAGGTAATTTTCATGCTCATTTATACTGTACAATACAAAATCTATTGATATGCCACAACCAATTCATTTATGCAAATATATACAATGTCGACTAAAGGATTGTTTGTTTATGTTTACTATTCGTATTTGATCCCAAATCACCAAAAAAAAGAAGAAGAAATACAAAAGATGTTAACGTAATTTGAATTTGTTATGACATGAAAAATTAAGTAAAGTTGTTGGTAGGAAATACATTTAGGGGTTTATACTGTTGTTCCAGTGTTTAATAGCCAATTTACATAATTCCGAATTCTTACCAGTATAATGCATGATTGTTTCATTCAAACATATTCCTCCCGATTGTGTTCCATGAACAAATAGATCTTGTACTTGACTATCCGTAGAGAATATATACGAAACAAGAGGTATCTCTCTAGCATATTCGTACATGTTAGGGTTATTTTTTTAAAAATAAATTATTTTTTGAATTTTTAAAACAAAAATTTTGAAAAAAGAAGAAAAGTAACAAATTAAAGTATTTGTGCTGTGTTCAATGGAAGGATGCGATACGGCACAAATGAATGATTTATGTTTGATCCAAAACATAGAATGATGTTACCTGGCATTTATAAAATTCATCGCATCGTATGCATTTTCTACATTGAAAATGGGCAAGATAGGGCCAAAGATTTCTTCCTGCATGATGGCATCATCAGGATTTACATCAGTCAGAATTGTTGGTTCGATAAATCGCTCAGCAGCATCGTACTTTCCACCAACAGCTACTTTACCAGATTTCATTAATCCAAGGAGGCGTCTGAAAGAGAAGGGATTACGTGTTGGCAATTATGACATTCATACAAGAGATAGTTTGTAAAAATGACTTACTGGAAATTATTGGCATTGATAATTCTACATAGATCAGGGCTGTCTTTGGAATTTTCTCCATACCATTCTTTTAATACATCTTTGGCTTCGGCAATGAACTTTTCTTGAATTTCTTTTGAGCATAATATGTAATCCGGTGCAATGCAGGTCTGTCCGACATTAATTAATTTTCCCCAGAGAATGCGTTTTGTGGTTATTCTCATATCTGCACTTTTGTCAATATAACAAGGGCTAGGAAAAAATTTTAAACATTAACGTTAGAACTTTTAGTTTAAAAATTCAACCAATATTTACCTCTTTCCACCAAGTTCTAGTGTGACAGGTGTAAGGTATTTATTGGCAGCAGCATGAACAATTTTTCCAACTCTCGTTGAACCTGTATAAAAAATGTAATCGAAACGATGTTTTAATAGTTCGGCAGTCTCAGTTGGTCCAGCTGTTATAACTGGATAGCAGTCCTTCAATAGCAAAACAAATATGTTACAAAGTCTTCAATATAAATATTATGTACAAACTCACATTGTCTAAATATTTAGGTAATGTTTCAGCAACAAATTTAGAACAATTGGCTGAGATTTCGCTGGGTTTGATAACAACACAGTTACCAGCTGCTATCGCAGATGCAACGGGTAATAACAACAATTGTAATGGATAATTCCAAGCACCAAGTACTAGGACTACACCAAAAGGATCATTATAAATGCTTACTTCGTCCAATATGTTAACGAATGATTTTGAAGGCTAAAATTTTATAATATATAGTTGAATTAATGTTTCTTAAATTAAATAAATTGAATTAAACATACTTTTTCTGGTTTCATCCAATCTTTGAGATTGTACAATATATTGATGACATCGTTCTTCAAAAGTTCTGTTTCAACAATTATGCTTTCTTGTTTATGACGTCGCAAATCAGCTTCCAATGCGCTAATCATTTCAGATTCATGTTCATTGTACATTTTAAGTAGTTGTTCCAGTTGTTTTATGCTGTGAAAATAAAAAAATATTTTTAGATGAGAGAAGAATAGTAAATACAAAATAAAATAGACTAATCCTCGTCTTTTATATAAATAAAAGTTAATGTTTGTATGCTTACATGTGTGTAAGTTTGTTTGCCTTCTATGATTTTTTATACAAGTCATCCGATTGCAATGAAATTTTGGTAAGTTTTGCATACATTATTGGAATATTGTAATACTTCTTAATCGCTTCAGTTCAAATCCGACTCCAAGGAATAGTTAGATCAGAAGGTTAAGAACTGCATTTAATTTTTTTTTTATTTTTCTACTTTTGCGATGGGCACAAACAGAATTGGACAAACTACCCTAAGAAAGTGTATGGTTTTAATTTTGAGTCCTAAAAAATTTTACCCGACTCTATTTATGCCCTACACAAATTCGTTTATTTGCGCCTAATTTGAACTAATGTGTAAAGTGATGTATTTGCCTAACTTGAACTGCTTTATTTACCCGATGGCTCCACTGAACATCAACGATGCCACGAATATCGGCCTGCCATAAGATAATCGAATGGAGACAAACAATCTGACATCCAATCCATGATCCGGTCATCGCAATCATGATTTTTCGCGTGGATAAAAATCGTATCATATGATGACAAGAATATCGGCCTGTCATCAGGAGATGCTTATGAAGTAACAAACTATTGTGGATTGTTTTTTTTAGATAAACTCTCCAAAATGTTCACGTCTGTGATCCTTAACAGGCTTACGGTTTGGGTTGAAGTAAACAGCATTCTCTATAAATATCAGGCGGCCTATCGCAATAACTACTCCAGATCTTCAACTTAGCTGCAGCTAAGTCAAAATAAGAAACTATACCCTAATAAAAATGGGTTTTCCGCGGTGCTGACATAACTGTTACAAATTAATTTAAGTATCTTGGAGTTATTTTTTACTATAATATGTCGTAGACGGAACACCTCAATAGCAGACGTGGAGTTTCCAAATATTCTATCAATTCGACATGGTCGCAATTCATAAGAAACAAATCAGTTAGCCATTCAGCGAAAATTGAGAAGAAATATAAAATTAGAAGAAATTAGTGAAAGCGCCAATAATAAAGTAAACAATAATGAGCAACATGTTGCAAGACAAACGAACAGGGTTGGTATAATAAAGTTTTAATATGCAGATGTTGCTAGGGAAATAAAATCCTTGTTTAATTGTTATACTCAAACCAAAATCCAAACAAAATTCTAACCAATCTGAAAATGAAATAATTGATCAAATAGGCCCAACTGGTATTCAAATGGTCAAATGGTGGATTGATTGTATCATGTGAGGATGGCAATCAACTATGAAGTTAAAATAAGCCATGGGAAACAAGTATGAAATTTAAATGCCAAAGTAAGCAATCTCAGAGTAAAAATTATTGCTTTATCAAAGAAGTGGACTGAAAATGAAATAATAAGTCACAGCGTTTATGTTTAAAAGTTTTAATTTTTATTTTTAAGGTGGAACATAATCAATTCCCGGAATACTTTCTGGAAAATATTCAGTACGTACATGAAGTGCAGCCTTACAACCTTCGATCTGCAGCTGACTTCAGGCTAGGAAGATGTAACTTGAGTAGCACACAAAACTCTGTGATGTACCGTGGATTGCGACTATTTAACAGTCTGCCAACCACCATCAAAAATGCAACAAACTTTTATTGTTTTAAAAAACTAGTTACACAATATGTAAATTCCCAATAATGTTTTCCTAACTAAAAATTGTTAAATTGTAAATTTTTTCAAAGTTATTTTATAACTAATAATAAAGATAAAAATAATAATAATAAAAGTGAAAAACTTAGAAAAACAGTTTTACAGGTTTGAATTAGTTTTGTTTTATGCTCTGGGAACCATACTAAGAAGATCTTCATTGTAAACTAAGGTGGCTCCACACCGCATAGAACAAAACTGACTGAAACAGACAAAATAGTTGTTCTGTTTTTTTCATTTTTAAATACACAAGTTAAAATGCGACCGTTCACATCAAATAATGCAGAACAAGTAGGCCAATGAAAACATATTCACTTAATTTAAAGATCATCATCATTCAAGTCTTTAAATATAGCCGTTCACACCAAATTAGGCAAATAAATCACTTTACACAATAGATCAATATAGGCGGAAATGAACAAATTTATGTAAGGCATAGCTAGGCGCAAAATACATGCAGTTAAATGATTCCATTCAAACCAAACTAGTCAAACAGTCGTTGATGTTACTTTAAAACTTTTTCTTTGAAGTGGAGCAGCAACAGCATTTTATAAGGCACCAATATAAAATTTAAAATCAAATCAAAAGAAGATCTTTTATTTATTGGGAAAATAAAAAGTAAAAGTTTAGACGTTTAAGTTAACAAGAACCGGGGTTCCGAATGCTAAGAGGCAAGACATTGCCATGGCTGGGCAGCTACATGGAAATTACTCAGTGGTTATTTTAACTTGAAAATGTTTGCATCCAAGAGAATATTATAGGTAGATTAAAACTAGCCCACAAACCAAGTAATAGGTATATTCATTTACGTATGAAAACAAAACATACAAATACAATATCGGACTACGAATGGCAGAAATAAAACATCGAAGCTGACTTCTTATTGCATATTTTTCAACTTAATTTCCAATTTACAATTACTAAAAGCATTTATCTTTAATGTTATTGCAATATGTTCAATAATATATTAAATATGGTGGATTATATTTGCAACTCGTAGTACGAAATCATTCCGACGGGGCCTGTGATAGGGCCGAATATATAATTGAAAAAATAAAATGTTTAAAATGCGCTCACTCTGGCGTATGTGAACTATTTTATTTTTATTTATGCAAATTAATTTCTTTTATGTAACTTTATTCAATATTGTACGGATTCATGAGGTATCACAAAAAGATGGGCTCTTAATTTTTTTTCTATTTATTCTAAATTCTAGATTCTATTTGTAAAATTCTAAATTGGATTGTCGAAACTATCCTACTATCATAATCATCTAGACACAAAAACTGTTTATAAAATATATATGCGCACGCTAAAGGAAGAAAACACAAGATGTCTGATGAATTCCAAATTCAAGGTTATCGCTATATATGTATTACCTACTTGTTAATTTATAAAAATTCGCACATGAAAAAAAAATCAAAATACGATATTAAATCCATATATGTACATACCTACCTACATAATACAAAATTTGTCATTGCCATCATTAACATAAGCCGCCGAAAATCCACTATATATAAAACGAAACTTCGTCTCATGCTAAAACTTAGCGGAACAATAACAAGTCTTTTGTATGTGTTGCGTGTATTGTTGCATCTTTATGCAAAAAAAGTGAATGAATCAGCAAATAGTTAGGCTAACGATTTATCGATTTAAAAAACTAAATAATATTGAGAATCGTGGCTGTGATATTTTATTTGCATTTTATGTAAAATGCTGCGAGTTTATCTAATAAATGAGAAGAAATATCAAAACTTATAGCTCAGATTGATTTACTATTCCTTTATCACATTTGGTTTTAATGAAAATAGCTAACTTATCAAATCAATATATGGCAGAAGAAGTTGGCATGCAAGGTGGAGTAGTCATAGTACCAAATGTTATGTCATTTCGGTTTCAATATATCGGTTATTGACTTTTCTAATAACCTTGTTTTTTGGCATTTTGTCTGTATAACTTGTTTGCAGTTTTACTATTTTGATTAACAACAACTGTATGCGCATGCATTTTTTATTTGGAAGTGTTCCCGCTTTAATGATGCTGAATGTTTGAAGGTTAACAATAATAACAAAATAGAGACAAAAATGTTTAGTCACCAGTTAATTAAATATTGTAGATATATTTACAACGAGTTGCATAATGTTCACAATCTATATAAAATCAATGCGAGTAGGTAGATTTGTTTTATACTTAAAGCGTTTTTCATATATGAAAAGATTTGCTCTTTCCTTCATTCATTTTTGGTGTTTCATTTTGGGAAAAAGAGCAAATCTCAACAAGAAAGATGCGATCTCGCAAATTTGGGAGATTTGATCTTAACAGGCCGACTCCACGAGCTATAATTTCTCTCAGAATGTGTATCCTGCAATGAAATATTCAATGGAGTCGCGTTGTTTCCCGTTATGTTGGGATATCAGATATCTCTCTCTAACAGGCCGACTCCACAAGATATCTGAATTGCTACCTAAATATTAGATATTCTTATAGCAGCATTTCCATATATCTTTGCTGGGCAATTCATGTCTTGACATTTTATTTTTGCAAGTGACGTTGAAGTGTGTGTATCTCTCTCAGACAAACGAGAAATTAGTCCGTGTTTTGTGGTGCAGTCATCGAATTTTAATTTTTATAATTTTTGTTATTATTATTGTTATTATTTTGTTAGCTTTTATTATTTTTGTTTGTAGGTAAGTTATTATATTAAACTAATATATGTATATTACATTTTATTCAATGTTTTGTTAGTATGTAATGTGTATGTTATTTTAAAACTGGAAATAAGGAAAAACTTATTAGAAGATTTGTTTACGTTTGTTTTAGAATTTACAATCCCACACAATCTCCACTCACTCATTTTTTGTTTGAATTAAATAATTATACCAAATAAAATGCAAAACACGAATAAAAAATAAAATTAAAACAACTGAACAACGGCAAACAAAGAACAACGACCGGTATTAAAATACAACAACAAAAATCAAACAACTGATCAACGGAAAATAAAGAACGAAGACCACCACGCACCACGAGAGACAAAAAATAATGAGAAAAAATGACATTTACCAACAAAAAGCAAAAAAAAAAACTCAAACGTCAAATTCATCTTAGACATCTATATCAAGACGAAATCTTGGAGAGAGATATCTGATATCCCAACATAACGAGAAATAACGCGACTCCATTGAATATTGCATAGCAGGATACACATTCTGAGAGAAATTATAGCTCGTGGAGTCGGCCTGTAAGATTTCGTCTTGACGACGATGTCTGATATAAATTTAACAGATGAGTTTTTTTTTCACCCTTTTTCTAGGTAGATTTTATTTCATTATTTTTTGTCTCTCATGCTGGTCGTTGCTCTTCGTTCTCTTGCATTTCGGTTGTATTTTTTGTTGTTTTGTACATTTTAAGTAACAAATTTGTGGTTTATCCGCGATGTTAACACGTCAACCTCTCTTTCATTAATGAAATGTCAAGACATGAGTTGCCCATCAAAGAAATAAGAATTGCTCTGATATAGATATCAGAGATCTAGTTATGCGATACAGATATCAAGTGGAGTCGGTGTGTAACAGTGACACATGAAAACATTTTAATGGCGGATTTTTATTTGCGCGTTCTTTTTTATCATAAAACCATTGGATAGCTTTGTGTTTTTTTAACTTCTTGGACTAGGTATATTATTGCACTCAAAAAAATACAAATTCATAATATTTTTCATAAATCTAACAATTTTTTTACGTATTTGTACAAATGTTCAAGTAATACAATCATAATGAATAATGAAACTTGTAATTGAATAGAAGTGTAAAATATAAATGACGGCTTATTATTTCTTGAAGCATACAAAAAACAAAGCTATCCTAGTGATGTTATGAGGATCGTTTGGAACGCAGGCATATTATTCACACAGCCTATGCGTGATCTTTAAATGAAAACCGCTATTAGAAAGCTTTGAATCATAAGAAAAATAATTATTTTGGTCAGGTTTTCAAAGCAAATATTCTACCGTGTGACGTAATTTCACAGGCAATCATGTGTTTGACCTTTAAAATTAATTAACAAATATGGTTTGTTATGTATGACAAATAATATTTCTTTTAATGCCTTCATACCGGCAAATTTGACCTTTGCAAATGTGTGAAAACAACAAAAAACTAACCACGGTTTTGGCCGCAAAATATTTAATATTTTTATAAGTTTCAAATTTTATACACATTTCTAATGTTCAATTAATCAAAGAGTAATCAACTAAACTAAAGTAAGTTTAAAATAAAATTATTTTATTTATACTTTCGATTCTATTGTTAAAGTCTGCCAGTCATCTAGTTTCCGATTGCGTGTTTGTGAATCGATAAGCACAACGTATCTCTATGTACATATTTCATACGGACGACGACGACGACGACGCTTTATCTCAAAGTCTATCTTAAATTAAAAACACAAATTAAATATTCATTTTTTCGATCCCGCCAAATCTATTGCATATTTTTTTTCTATTCAATAGTACAATATATGTACCTACCTACGGATATTTACTTTTGAACTTGAATGACGTCAGAGTTATATAAAATATCGACAAATTTCGGAAAGTTTACAATTCAAAAATATTTGTTTTAATTTTAAAACAGCATTTTGCACTAGAAGAAAGAAGTTGACAATGGTGGCAGTTTATTTTCTATTAACGAAGTAAATAGGTATTAGTTGGACATAGTCGCTTAACTCATGAATGAAAGAATACAAGATTACGACAATTGGTTTTTTTCAGCTTTTTGTTGTTGTTTTTTTTATCTCTTGTAACGTAAGCACAAACAGAAAAACAATTAAATGGCGGCATCTTGTAATGACTTAACCCAAACCTATGAAGCAAAGTGTGCAAGGTGCTTACGAAACAAGTGAAAATTACGTCACAAGTGAAACAACAACAAAGTGAAAAGGCCAAAGTGTCGTCTTTCATTCATGCGCTTAACTAACGTTGCTATTTATTAAATCTTTATAAACTAGGTAGGTATACATTTGCATGTAAATATTTCTATACGACCGATAGAAATGGTAGAAGGTAGAAATCAAAAAATTCCTCCGATTTTGCACAAAACTGCAGATAGATAGATCTATTCTGTTAAACAAACTAGAAATATACGGTATAAGACTATATACGGTGAACTTGCCTGGTTGGGGACGTACCTCGAAAACAGAACTCAAAAAGTGAAAATAAACGGACATTTCTTCCAAATCTAATCGTGTAAATTTGGGAGTTCCCCAATGATAAGTACTGGGGACTCTTTTGTTTATTATTTACATCAATGACATTGTACGCGCTTTAAAGTATTGCCAAATTGCCTTTTTGCGTATGACGGATGCCCTGCTTTACATTTTTGGAGAAGACATTGATGAGTGCCACACGAAAATTCAAGAAGATCTTAATAGTATATATGATTGGTTATGTCAAAATAGACTAAAAATAAATGCTACTAAAACAAAGTGTATGCTATTAACCAGTAGAAACAATCTTACTTTAAATACAAACTTAGTAATTGAAAATGAAATAATAGAGAGAGTTGATAAAATTAAATATCTTGGCATTATGATTGATAATAAACTTACGATTGAAAGCCAAATAGACTACCTACTTATGTAAAAAGATTTCCAAGAATATAGGCTTTGTTAAAAGAATAAGAAAAGATATAACGATGATGAATAAATATAGAACCAATCCGCAATCAATCGAATCAATAGAATCAATCCGCAACAAAAGAAACATGTGTTTAAGGCAATTAGATCGTGTTAAGGAATTCGCGTCAACTAAGGCTGATGCAGCAACACCGGCAGAGTAACAGATACGGTTGCACGCTCTAGAAACCTGCTTTGAAGTTTTTTCCACTTTGCAAGCTAAGCTAGAAGATGCTGACATGGAGGAATATGAGAAGCAAGAACGTTCTACATATGAGGAGCTTTATTACACTGTTCGACCGGCTTTGCAGACTTTATTGGATAAAACTGATTAATATTTATTTTGCAGTAAATATTAATAATGTTATTGTTAAGCCTCATTTTGAATATTGTTTCAAAATACTTCGCATCGCGATATATATACCAATAAATTTTATGTTAGATGCTCTAAAACGGTTGTCTGTCAAACAAAGAATTCTTACACGGTGTCTCCACGATCTAGATTTCACAGAATGCAAGATAGCATTCTATTAAAATTGCCTATGGAGACCGCAAATAGTATTCTATGAAAAAATTCTTGCAATATTATATTGCTCAGCTCATAGCATGCTATAGATAGTATTCTATGAGCTGTCATTTTCATATTGACTTTTCTCACAGAACACATATTGACCCTGATTACACCAGTCCTTTTTTTTAATTATTATTAATTTGTTTTGTTGACGACTATTGTTAGGGTTACAGAATAGACACTTAGTAAATGTAAGAACCTCCAAATGTGCAGTTCAACTTTCTTTAAATGGCGCTACTATGGTTGTACTATAGAAATTTATATGCAATGGTTAATGTCAAAAACAAATTTTAAATTATAAACTGAAAATTGTAAACTAAAGCTTCTTAAGACGCTAATAAATACTCATCTATCTATCTATCTATCAGTCAGACATGTACTTGCGAAATGAACATACAAAACATAAAAAAATATGTAGGGTAGGTGCACCAGTACCCGGCCACTCACTAGTCTCCGGCCACTTTCAATAAAATGATGAATAATAAGAAAATTAAACATTTTTTGCATGAGCAAATATATTGTGACATTAAGCACATCACAGTCACATGTAAAAAAAATATTAAGTTTGGGAAGTCTGTTGTGAGAGCAGGAATACCGTTTTTGAGTTCGCTATTGTTAGCAGAAACAGTAATCAAAAAAGTAAGTTTCAATGTAGCTAGTGATATTTTTAATGAGATGTGTGTTTTTTTGACCCTAAACTATAAAAAAATAATAAATTATTGTTCAATTTTATTAAAAACAGGCTGGCGGGTTATTTTAACATAATTTTTATCAGATGTTCCAATAACTGGCCAGGGTGGCCGTATAATAGATATTTGCCTGAAATCGAATATTTCATCTCTTTTACGCTTGAATAAAGCAGTATCATTTTGTTTATCACCACAATAAACTAAAATGCATTTTCTATGTCAGGTTTCAGTATCCGGCCACTGTTTTCGGTCTGGCCGGTTCTTGAAACAAACAGCACCAGTAAAAGGCCACATATCTAATTACATATAAATTCTTACTAGGCATTTATGAGAAAATGCGTTAAGAAACTGCGGAACAAGAATAAAAAGACATTTTCGTAATTCTTCTGGCTTTAAATAAAATTCTAAAAAACTATTTAAGTCATAGAAAAGCGGCTTCAAAATAAAATGATCAAAGAAGTACGCTGCAAGATAGGTTATATGGTAAAGTTGTTGGTATTTGCCAATAACCAAAGGGCCGTATTCAATTTTCAGAACAAGAAAAACATATAACGAACTGGTGCATTAGGCCCAGTTTTTCAGTGCGAGATTATTCCAGGATTAGATTAATCTCGAGTTAACTCTGATGGAAACAAATTTTCAGTCAATTTAGCTGAGTGATCTCGCACTGTTAAGCTAGGCCAGTGTAACAAAATGTGGGTTTCCGTTAAAATGAACCGACCTTTTGGAAACCGTCCAAAAAATTATAAAAACTGGCTTAAAATGGTTTTTAAAACGAAACCATACCCTTACTTGAGCCGTAGAGAAATTGAAAATATGAGTGGTACGTATTCGAAAAGCTCTATCTTAGTCTTATATCTAATTTTCTGTACTTATTCCAGCTATCATATGCAAGATAATTTTATTTTTCACACGAAAGCTGGCGTTCGCTTAAGAAAACGAGAGCATATTAGCTCAGAAACAAGAGATTTGTGACTTAGATAAAGATATGCGCCTTACATCTGGTATATAAGGTATATAAGGGCTACCGTCCCAGAGTGTTGTAGTGTTTAAACAGTATTAAGAGGTAGCGATCTTGGGAGTTGCCTGCCCTCGAATTCCTACTAGTATTGGAAACGGAATTGGATTGGGGCTAAATCTTTCGGCTACATCTTATAGTCCGCCTGTTTCTTTGGACTTAGGACCAGTCTTTTCAGCTCTGGTTATATGTAACCATTGGTTAATAGTTAAATATACCCAGAGCTGAAAAGACTGGCCCTTATCGCCATCAATTTTTCCAGATACACCAACTACTACAAACAACTTTTAATATTCATTTAATTATTATTTGCTAAAAAAAATGGTGACGTGGAATTGCGCCAAACGAAATAAAGCCAAATTGACTTTACTACGTTTTCAAAACCGAAATAAGACCAAATTTGGAGTTTGGCTTCTTTTAGCACTAGAATTGTGGTAATACACTTTCAAACAATCAGAATTTGATGGAGAAACATCTTTTTTTTTGGAATGTAGTCAAATTTACGGATCTGTATTGCGTAGGGCCAGAAAGATGAATTGAAGACGGATTTTACAAGTTCAGCAGGAATTCCGATTTTAAAGCAAACAAATCTTATATTTACGTCAGATCCATTTTTCAGAAGCTTGTAGCACTTGAAATATGTAGGGTTCACATTTAAATTCGATGATAGATACTGAATGATTGAATCAGTCGAAGTAGATGGATTGAATTTAGACAAGTGAAACCATTTTAAATTTGTGTAAACTGCAAGTTCACCATTTTGAATATTGGATCCAGAAACCACTCCAGTGGTCTTAGGCCGTTTGATAAGACCTTGATCTCTATATGTAACATCAATTTGTCTTGCAGCCACATTGAAATCATTCGGAGCATTAGGAATTACAGCATTTTCCTCAACAGCAGTAGCAGAATCGTTTTCAACAACAGTTGCAGACGCATTGAAATCATTCTGAGCTTTAGCAATTTCAGCAGCCTTAGTAGTTACAGTATCTACAACAGAAGCAACAGTAAAATCGTTTTTAATAACAGGTACAGCGACAACTTCCGCAGCATGAGCAGTTCCAATATCATCTGCAATATTAATTTTGATAGAAGGAGCAATTTTGACAAGACCATCATCAGCATTTTCTGTGACATCATTAGCGAAAGTGCAGCTAGATTCCACGACATCAACAACACCGTTAGCATTGTCATCAGCAACATTGTTTACATCTGCTGCATTCATACCATCTTCGCAACCTTTCTCATCGAGAACAATCACACTTGAATTTGAAATTGCCGCATCGATATGAGCATTTATATTATTTGTGTCTGAGTCTGAGGCTTTCATTGATTTTTTTTTAGTTTTAATAATAACACTCTTTTGATTAATAAAGGAGGTCACTGAAGAGTTTTTAGGCGTGCTCTTATTAGCAGACGATGTTGATTGTGCTATTTGATTCGTAGTACCTTTTGATGATGAGGGGGCGGCGGCGGTACTATTTGAAAAAGAAGTGCGCAACAATGACGGTGACTCAGAACGGGAAGAAGATCTAAGAGAGCCATGATGTTCTTTCTTGTGTATAGGTCTTTGGCAGCGAGTGCTTTGCCTAACATCTCTCTTTGGATTTGGATTGTGAGAAGTTTCTGCATTTTCTTTTGACCGTTGTTCGTTGTCATCACTGCACACACTGCACAAAGAATTACATGAATTTAACTCACTTATATGATCATTGAGGAAGCTTTGAATATGAATTAAATTAGCAATGCAAGCTGATGGAGAAATATTTTTGCAGTTATCACATTTGAATAGAATATTGGCATTAGAAGCGATTATAGAATATTCACTTTTTTTTAATTTAGCACATCTGATGTCAAAAGTTTTAGCACAAAAACTGCATACCACAGATTCATTGGCAATTAACTTAGTGCAATTATAACAATTAGTTGAGTTCATAGTTAATGAGCATTAAAGAGAAAAAAGCAACCGTTTAATATGGCAATCAGTCACAGACTGAGTTGTTGTTTATTCAAAAACTTTGTACTACATACCCAAACTCGCACCTCTCCACCAATCCTTTAGCAGGCCCAAACAGGGGATATGCAAAAGGTGGCATGTCCCCCATACATACTATTCCTTTTATTATAAAATGATTTGGCTCTATTAACAAAACTAAACTAAAGCCAAATTGATGCTATATCGCCTTTGAAGACGAAATAACACCCAAATTGAAATGTGGTCGTACTTCGAGTGGCACTATATCACGTCACCAAAAAAATTTACTAAAAAAAGTAAGTATATTTTGATAAAAGGGTTTGATTTTAGTGGGTCAGTTTCAGATTTCCTAAAGCAAAACAGACCTGGCCGGTAACTGAAACCAAGTGGCAGAGTACTGAAATTTTGTGGCCGGGTACTTTTAAAAATGTGCTTGTTTTAGGAATAAATTCTCATTTAAGAGTATTAAAAGTAATGTTCAGTTAATATTTCTGTTCAACACTAAACAACCCATAATATAAATAAAAATAAAAAGAAATAAGTTTATACAATTCGGGGTATTTAATAAACAGCATCAAAATAGGAAAAATGTGTTAGGTGGCCGCGTACAGGCGCATCTACCCTACCTACCTAATGACCTTTTGCTAAACCCGACTCAAACATAGCAAGCTAGCACGTTTTTGCTTTTATTTAACATAAGGCAACAAAAATCATGAAACGATGAAACAACGACAAAGCCGGTTCCAGTTCATAATTATTATATTGTATAGGTACAACAAAGGCAATAAAATAAATAAAAAAAAGATACCTAGGTAACTATTAACTGCCAAACAAGGTATGCAGAAAGTTTAGTGTTAAAAAGTAAAGTATCTTCTGTATGTCTGTTTTATTTATCTTTACAAAATAATGTAGGTACATAAACCTATAATATACTTAAGCAATTTCACTTGAAAGTTTCATTTTTTTTTCGTCAGTTGGTCATGTATTACGAAATGAACAAACTTTATTTATTTTTCTACTTGTCGAGATTTGAATTGAAAATAAAAATAATAAGTACGCAACTTACCGAAATTCATAACTTCTGGTTTTTCCACTTGCAAATGCCGTTCTGGCTCTTTGCATAACCTGTGTACATACAAAATAAAAACAAAAATTAAATGATTTAGCAACCGATGTTGAAATAGAATGCAATTTTTGTTGGTTTTTAATTGATTTTATATATACTCACATCGTCATAGTTGGCCATAATGTTCGTTTGATGAAGATGATTATTATCTGCAATGGAATTTATATGTAAAATTTTAGCCGGAGGAATGTTCACTGAATAAAATTTGAGTTGCAATTAAAATCGAATCAAATCTACACACACGTCATAGACAAAAAAAAACTCGTACAATTAAATATTTGTAATACAAAAAAAGACCAAAGACTGGTTGGCTAGTGATCTTTGGTCAGTGGAGCACTTGATTTGGTTCTCTGTTGGAATAGTTAAAAAGAAGGAAACAAAAAAAAAACTAGTCGAGTTGGTTGAATGAGAAGTAAGATTATTCGAATCGGAAATTGGGAGCTCACTTTTTCATTTAAACTGTTAAAAATTCAATAAACAATTTTACTTTTTATCTTTGTTTATCACTTGTTTTTTCTTATTTTTTTTTATGCTAAACCACTGTTTTTTTGTGAACAAAAAATATAACGCCGCCAATACAACCGAACAGGAAGGAAAATTTTCAGAAAATGAATGAACTTCACTCATCCATCAGCTGGCGAAAAGTTTAAAAAGTGATGTCAATTTGGCTGGAAGCTGGAAGAGCTTTTGAATGGATATGTCAATATGTGGTAACTTTTTGTGACGTATTATTTCCAGTCGGTTGGGTGGTTGAATGATTCATCTCGCTCAGGCGCATAGAATAAGAAGAAATCAATCATATTATTGACGCAGGTGTTTTGTCAACAAAACAAAAAATAAGTGTTTTTTTCGAGGCTCGAAATGATTGTTAAAGCTTTGGTAGAAAATTTTTACAAACAGGGTGACTAGTTCTTACAAAAAAATATTTTTTTTATTGGATTTGTACATTCACATCAGATTACGATAGCCGTGTTTTTTGCAAGTTCATAGGTATAGACTTGTGTGAAAAAACGACATCAGTTTACACGTAAATACAACAACACCATAAGTCTTTATTGGGACTTAGCGAAGTCCTGGCAAAATTACATGTTTGTTATATGGGAATGTCAAATTGGTAATGGTGTGTGCTAATCCCCAATGAACTTGCAAAAAAACACTGCTAATAAAATGTCAAAAACGACTCTAAAACTACAACTACAGATTTTTTTATAAAACATATATGGGAATAATGGTAAGAAAAGTTAAAAGCGAAGAGCGAAGATAATTCGAAATTTAAAAGAGAAACAGTAATTATTTGTGTGCTGGACTATTTGATTTTTAACGTTGTCTCGTGAGGCACGCACCGCAAGACAATTCCGCTCTGAACTGAATAGCCTACATATTTAATTTGATACTACTCTACTAGTGTTGGCTAAACATCGAAATATTTTACTATCGATAGTATTGTTTTCGGAAAAACTATCGATACTATCGATGTACTTTCGATATTTTTTTTCAACTCATATCTCTTATCTTTTACATAATATGTTTATGATAACGAAATGTGAACATAAAATTATTCTGTTCAAATACATAAAACAAATAAAACAAACTTTTGTTGCAACAAAAATAACCTATACAGTAAAACCCGCTTAAGAGAAACGGCAAATTGTCACAGTCTTTCTTTCACTTAAGCGGGTTTTTCACTTAAACGAACCCCGCTTAAGTGAAAAAAAATTCACTTAAGCGGAGCCCGGATGAGTGAAAAAAAATTGCACTTAAGCGGATTTAAAAATTCCATTAAGCGGAGATTTAATGCTATACACAATTGTATTTATCATTTGGAGTTTCCTGGAATTTTTTTTTATAAAATTATTTGAGTAACCAACAACGATTAAATAACACAAAAATAATTTATTGAGTATGTAACAAAAACTAGTTTTGTACATAAATATATGTATGTACATAGGAATTCATAGGTTTTTTTTTTTTTTTATTGAACGCGCACTAAAGGGGTTATGAATACCCTTATAATGATTAAACACAGTGCGAGCAATTAGGAAATGAGGATAGGATTAGAAAGGAGAAACCGATGCACATTGGTTTTGAATGTCTGCAGACTGTAATGAGTGGGAAATACTGTGTCTGGTAAATCATTCCACATTCGCGTAGTGCGGCTAAAGAAAGAATCTCTGTACTTAACAGTACGTCCGAAATTGGGCTCAAGGGTAAACTGATGGGCATTCCTAGCAGTACGGGTATTACGGTTTAATTGTTCAAGGGGAGGAATTCAACTGGCTAGAGCATTGTTTATAAAAATAACGATAAAACAATGACAGGCATGAGACCTTGCGGCGGTGTTCAAGAGAAGCAAATGTCTCAGTAAGAGAACGATCTCCTATCATTTTTAGAGCTCTTTTTTCAATTCTATCCCAAATATGAGAGTTATACTCAAGTTTGGGACGAATAAAAGCTTTGTAAATTGTAGCCAGATCAGAAGGGATAAAAAAACTTCTTGCATCGTCGGAGAAAACCTTAGCAGCATTTTTGGCGATGTCAAATATATGATCACTCCACAGCAAGTGGTTTGTGATGCACATACCTAGGACCGATAGTTGTTCAATCTCCTCGATGCAAGTACCACCCATGTATAGTGGCATTGGGGGAGGGTTACGCTTTTGCGACAGTAGGCAGCATTGAGTTTTCGAAGCATTAAATTCTACACGGTTTTTAAATCCCCATTGAACAATGCTGTCAAGATCAGAGTTAAATGAGCTTATCATACGCTGCCGTTGGTAGTCCACATCCGAAGAACAAGGATGAGAATCTAAAAAATATTCTATTGCATTGCATCCATCACTCTCAGTTTGAAAAAAATGAACCAATAAACTATAAAGTCCCATTTTGTTCCAAATAAATGAAAAAAGAAAGAGAGAACCCTATAAGTTTCCTATTGGCATACATATTCTCCTTTCATTTAGGTACTACAATGATTGATGAAGATGATCCATATCTACTATTCAAAATCCAGGCCAATCACCGCTAAACAACAGATATAAAATAATTCCCATACATTTTATTACTCCTAAAATGGTTTTAAATGATTTTTGGTGCAACTGGACATTAACCCGATGGGTAACTAAAATTGTTTTAATTTCAGTGCAGGGTTTCTAGAGAATTCTATCAACATTATGACTGTTTTTTTCTAATGTTTAAGTTTTCTACATTTCCGTGCTATATTCATCACGGAGTTAGTATATACTTTCGTGTTTATTTATTTGGAGCAGAGCATGTTTTTTTTTTGCATGCATACATTTATTTCTGTGCGAAAAAATTGTTATGATTCCGCTCCGCTTATAAATTCGCCGATAAGAGCTTTTGGCTTAAAATTCTAAATTCGATATAAATCTGATTGTAATGCGTATCGCCGCCGTTGGGTCGAGGATACAATTTGAACTTTGCATATTCAGTTAAGATATCATTTTTTATAAGTTATAAGGTTATAACTTTATAAATAAGTTATAACTTATAATCGTTCTTAACATACGTAAGACATTTAATTGATAAAAATCTGAAAGCTTTGACGATGGGGGTTCAAGTGTCAATCTTAGAACGAGCAATTAGTTACATTACATGTAGGATTAGAGTCTATAATAATAAATACCTAGGTATATCTTATTATAACTGCACTTCGTTCTTGGCATTGAAAAACAAATATGTACTCATATTAATTGCAGTAGAATTTCAAGTTCTAATCTAACTTATAGTTAATTATCGCTCAGGATGATATGTTTTACGATTGCTTTCATGATCAAACCACAATTTAAATTAGGTACTACGGCACACTCATTTATTTACAGCGCACTTAGTTGTTGAACTTGCATCATTGACTTGTTTTTTTTTTTTTTTGTGTGTTGCTTTTATTATTTAATTAAAAACTGAGGTGATCTTTGAATACCACCACGCAAATTCCTAAAATTCTTTGAAGTTTGTCTTAATATATTTTTGCTTCAAAGGGCATGACAAAGATCAAAATAAATATTTACTTAAATTATTCAAATTTGCAGTAAACACTCTAAAAATTTAACAAAAAAGCTTTAAACGGAATTTTTGTTTCTAAAAATATATCTTTGAGTAAGTTACCTTAAACGTTGGTCGCTGATTATTATTTTATTAACACAGCTGTATTTATTTGAAAGCGGAACAAGTCACGTCTGGTTGCACTTAAAGTTTAAATCTAACTGAAATAATGTTACTTACTAACTGTCCATATAAAAGCTATCGAACTTACAGAAACAGAAAGTATCTCAAAGGAAGTTAATAATCTGTTCTAGAGAGATTAATAATAATAATTTAAAGTGCGGTATTGTAGATATAGTATGTGCTTGGGGTGGTTAGGTGTATGTAGCCGGCTTTTTAAAGGGGATGTAATTATTGGAACGAATTGATTCTATATCAAAACATTATTGTGTGAAGTCTATAAAATGAGATTAAAATATTATGTGAGTCTAGGTATTTTATTTTTTTCAACGTTACACATCGTGTTAGTAACGAATAAATTGATAAGATTTTCATTTTAGAAGATAAGATATAAATAAACACAAAATGTTAATATTGAAATGCGACCATTTTTATGTGCATCGGAGTGTTATTTGTAATTTCAGAACAATTAATTGGCATGGAAAGTAGGTAATGTTGCTTTTTAATTAATTACTTAATCAATTAATTACTTATATATGTATGTAGGTATAGTTTCTTGATAATAATCAAATGGTTTCAATTTACTTTCAATAAACTAATGTAGGCAAAGCTAAGGATATATATAGACATATTATGCATATATGGTGATTCACAAATAAGCAAAAGAAAAAGCTAGAGCTATAGTTAGTTTGGTCAAGATAAGAAAAAAATAATATAGAATTGGGGAATGTGTCCCCTCGTTTAGCTGGGAGGGACAATTTAATAAAAAAAATTGACTAGAGAGAAAAAAATATTAAAAATTAACGGTAACATTTATAATGCCATATGATATACCTTTTTGTAACGCCATAAATATCTTCTTTTATTTTCTTATGAAGTAGTTGGCTAAGTGAACAGTTTTAAAAAAAAATATTTTTTAAACTCATAATTTTGAAAAAAAATTAGTAGTATTTTTTTCAAAATTGTATTTAAGGTGTGTATAATTAAGTTTAATTTATAGTAGGAGAGCGGTCGCTCGCCATTATTTTCGCGCACCTGAATTGTCTTCCAGTTATTGCTTGATTGTCACTCGTCAATAAATGACAATAACGGCTTCCGAAAATGGCGGACACCAAAGATACAGTTGAGGGCTGTATCTTTGGTGCAGACAAAATGACCCAACAATTGTTTTCACTAATATGTAGTTTGAAACATTCAAAATAGTAATGTATAACTCTGACATAACATTGTCATGCGGAAAAATCGTTGCCAAAGCAACTATAAAAACACTTAAAAAAGAAATTTATTGAATTTCTTTATTTGCTATGGAAAGACTTTTCCGGCATGATAATGGGGAGCGGGTCGAAATTCTGGTTTCAAAATTCAGCTTTTTTTTTAAGTTCTGCTTATTAAAATTCATCCTTTTTTTCATTCTGGTTGACAAAATTCTGCTTTTCAAAACTCTGGCTTAAGATTCTGCTTATTGGTTTTTATTTAATTCTTTTATTTACAAAACAACATTTATATTAAACTCTTAAGTAGGAGTACCTTCGCTCTGATTGTCAACATTCTGCAAATAATAAAAAAAAGAATAGGTTTGGAAAATGTTAAAAAGCGCGCACTTTTTAACATTTTCCAAACCTATTCCTTTCTTAATCATTTGCAGAATTTTGAAAAGCAGAGTTTTGAAAAGCAGAATTTTAACAAAAGAATTTTGACCATGGCAGAATTATGACCCCAACCCATGATAATGCAATGATTTATTTCAAAGGTTTCAAACTATATTTTAGTGAACAAAATTTGTGTGGCACAATTATTTACCGTTGTTATTGGGTCATGCGGTATGCTACCCGTACCCATCGTGTTCGTGACCAAATACAACTAATAACTCTGCAGACAAATCCATAAGCATATACTCGCATACCTATACCTAAAACAAGTTTCATCAAAATCAATAAAACTGTTTAAGAGAAAAAGAATTTCAAACATGCGTACACAAGGGTGTCAGTTTTCTGTTAATAGCCAAGCCGGTAGACAAAATTTTGTTTCCACAAAGCAACAGAAATGTCTATGCATTTTAATGATTAGAATATCATTTGTTGGTTTTTCCCAGTATTCAGAAAACAAATTCGGGGTGGTGGGGAGTATATGGATAGGTTTAAGTTAGGTTTATGTAGCTGTCAGGAAGACTACTGATACACTTAGACCACAGATAGGTCCGTTGTGATACCACGAAACGAGCGAGGGAGTACCTCTTTAATTAAACCAGTTGGAGCTTCTTATAAAGCGATATAAAGATAGAATATCTACATTCGACAGATCGCTAAGATCGTCGAAAAATAAATTACCCAGGAGTAATTTAAGTCTTTGGGAGAGAGCTGGACATGAGCAGAGAAGATGGGGGGTAGTCTTCTCCTCCTCCTCGTCCATGCAGCTTCTGCAAAAATCGTTAAAGAATACGCCAAGTCTTATGGCGTGTCTTCCTATGAGGCAGTGTCCGGTTTTGACACCAATTACGGAGCTAAGATGTAATCTGCTCATAGACAACAAACATTTGGTGCGTTTCTGATTCAATTTTGGCCAGATTTGCTTTGACGCTACGCAGGAAGTAGTGTTTGTCCATCTTAAATTTGTTTTCTATAGGGCATTTTGTTTTAGCATAAAGTTTGCTTGTAATCACCTTGTTAGGTAAAACTGGCATTAGGGTTCCATTTCTGGCGAGTTCATCGGCTTTGCAGTTTCCCACAATGCCTCTGTGTCCCGGCACCCAGAAGAGGTGAATGTTAAACTGTTCTGCCATCTCCATGAGAGTTGATCGACAGTCGCGGGCAGTTATTAAGTTTGTGGAAACAGCACAGATTGATTAAAGGGCTACCTGGCTGTCTGAAAAGATGCAGATATCACGTTTTCCCTTAACAGAATTTCGACTTGGAACACACAACAATGGCGGAAAGAAAGACTTAAATTTAGTCTGTCTGAGTACACGCCACCACCAACCTCATTTTCGGTTTTTGAGCTATCAGTATAAAAATGAACTGATTCATCTTTCAAAAATCCCTCATTTTCCCAAGTGGATCTTGGTGGGATGGTAACTTGAAAATTCTTATCAAAAACTAACTGGGGTGTAAAGAGTAGTCAGAGTGACTTAATTTTGGTCCGAATGCATTCAAAATAATGGAGTGACCAATTAAGTTACCTCAAGAAAAGTTTTTTTGTCTTTGTCTGAACTGCCAAATTATAACTTTCATTAATACGCAATGTTAAAAAACTACCCCGAGAACCTCTCAACTTCGAACGTGTGTTTTGAAGCTCCGCCTTTCTGTTTAAGTAAAAACATCTTTTAGAACTACGTAATTGAATTCACATTTTATTAAAATTAACTAAATCTTGCTATTATCACGATTAATTGAATTTGATTGTAGAAAAAAAGAGAACATGTAAATTACACGTCTAATTCTTCATAGTAAATTACACGTCTAATTCTTCATAGTATGAACTTATTCGGATGCAAGGCGGCACGGGTTGCAGTGTACCAAATAAAACGAAATTTGCTGTGCGAGTGTCTTAGACCAATACGAAAAAGTAGACCATATGCGTCGAAAAATTATCAAGTTGAAAAATAAGGGAGTAGAAGTAGAGTAGAAGTTATACATTTGACTGAATTTTCAAATTGTTAAATGATCACACATTTAAAAACATGAAAAATTTGACTAAACCTTTTCCGTTTTTAGTCAGTGAGTTTGGTTTTGAACATCGAAAGTTTTACTCTCTCTCAACTGTTAACCATTTTAGAACCTACGATCGTATCGTACCAGGGTTTCATCTTTTGTTTTAATACTTTAAGTCTTGTTTAAGATATTATATCATACCATATCAGCGCTGATGGAGTCACATTACTATTGAAAAATCATAGTGACAAGATCCGAAAGGAATTTTTGAGAAATTCTTTGAATTGTTTTCCTTAACTCGGTTAGAGGAACATAAGAAGTTTACTGATATGAATGATACAGTTATCCCACCTGCCCCTAGGTGTTAGGATACTGATAGAATATTTATCAGGATTAAAATAAAATTAAAATAAAATTAATTTTTTTGACTTAAAAAGAAAAAAAAAGTAAAAAAGTGTAAAAGGGACCACTGGGTACGGGGATATTCTCAAAAATAAAAGCTGTTTTTATTGTAAAAGATATTTTCTCAATTTTCTTAAAGTAATAGTTTTAAGAGAGATCAATATATTTTACCTAATAATTTATAATCTTAATAGTATCTGGTCTCAATTTCAGTCATACATTCAGATTTTTTTATTTTCAAAAAAGGTGTGTTCACTTAAGTAAACTTTACTAAACAAATAATCTCATGATGTTTACAAATAAACTTACCAATTTCAATAACAGCTATATTATCAGAGGAAGAGAACTTGTTTTTGGAGCCACCTTAATGTAAAAAGAAAAATACATAACCGTAAGTATAAATCAAAGGAAATATGTAATAAATTTCAAACCATTTCCATTTAATGCTGGTAACACATCTATCACGTGACTTTGAATCATATTCACTTCTGGTGTAATTTCAATAGTCGTATGCTGCATTTCACCAAAGACTTCAATTTCTTTAGTTTCGTTTTTATTTGCAGTCGGCATTTTGCAACCTTTAAAAGAATAAAAATTTATTATATCCTTTAAATCATAATAATTTATTTAAAAATAAATTTAAAACAATAAATTTATCCACCTACATTTTCTCAAAAATAACCTACATTTTGCACTAAAATCACAAAGTTCTTTGAAAGCATATAGTTTTCGAAACTTGTGCAGAAAAGGGTCATCAACAAATAATTAAAAAGCAATCAAAATGGAATATATAATTAAATACGTATATGTATTGAACTCTTTTATTTAGATTGTTAAAGGAAATTATTTATAAGGTCAGAGTTTCTTAGGAAGGTGGACAATTTGGCATGAAGCTAAAAAATATAAAACCGTTATTGTTTAACTACACTAAAAGTCGAGTCACTTTCCATTATGATTTATATATAAGAGTTTTGAGAGCAAACTTAAAGATGTATATTTTATTATCATTTGGGACGTGGTAAACTCATTAAATATTACAAAAAAAAGTATATATATGTCTTACTTAGTTTTTATAGATATGCACTCAGAGAAAAGAGCATATTTTCGTTTATTTTATAAAGATTTACAATATAACTAACAAGAAGATAAAACTCTCATTATTGAAAGTCTACGAGCATTACATTTTTGCAAAGTTTCCAGCAGTTAAAGGAATTAAATGCGACAATAATAGTCATTCACTGGGGCGTATGCGCACTTTTTTATGATTTTTTTTTTTGCCTTTTGAAAACAAAAAACAACCCTGTAACGATTTCAATTTGTTTTTATTCAGTTGGTTTATTGTTAGTAGGCTTTGTTATCCTGCAATGAATTAGCAATGCAACAATGAATATTTTATGCAGAGGAATACGTTTTTTTTATATTGGAGCGCATCTGAATGACATGATAATATTAATTTGATTAAGGCCTTATTCTATAACTATAGTTTAGTGAATGGCGAAAAATTACCCTAGTTAAACATTTTATTTATCATTTTTTTAAACTCTATCAATCAATCAGAAGAACATTAGGAAAGATACAATATTTAATATTTGGTAGTTTTTCGAAATTTAATTTGTTATAAAAAACAAAGAATGCTTCCGGCGTGTATGTCCGTTTAAGACTTTAAAACCAATAAAATAAAGGAGTGAACAAATTTATGGTTAAGAAATTCGCACCAATGTACGCTTGGCTATGTGGGGTGTTTCTTACGACTTTTTGTATCTCAATAGCCCTTTGATTTCAAGCGGTCAACAAGGCTCAAGGATAAAATTAACTTATTTTTTAAACAAACAAATTAAATGTATATTTTTGCGTAGTACCACACGCCAGGTATCCGCTAGTTATGTATATCTATAAACTCTTTTGGATTCAAAAGTAAAAGCCCTGCGGCTTCTTCATCAGTTCGGTTTTTCTATATGCTTAATTCAGCCGGTTTTATAATAATAAATTTATTCAAATTCAAATTCACAAATAATTAACATTATTTACTCGATTTACTTGATTCGTTTGTTGTTTGTGCACTTTGCAATTTAATTTAAATTTTTCGTTTGCTTCGATGGAAGTACTGTATATTTATTTTTAATTAAAATTAAATAATGCACACTTGAAAACAACAAATTTTATAAATGGTTAAACTTTAAGGAAATTTATAAATATAAAACTCCATAGTGGATTTTATGTCTGTTACAATTAACAGTTCAACAATTGTGACGAACAAGAGGTGTATGAATCCCTGATGTTTGTTAAATAGTCTAAAGAAAGGTTTATAAACTGAGGTCCTGTTAGCTGAAAGCAAACATCTACACTGCTGTAATGAAAATTATCCAAATGACAGAACGAGTGACAAAATTTGGTAAAAAGAATTAGTAAAAAGAAGATCAGTAAGCGTTCACAAAACACAACACGACTATCTCAGCTGGTATAAGACTTCATACCATATATGAGACGCTGATGAAACTTCATCCAAATGCAGTATTCATACGATGATGTTCCAATTAAATTAAGAAAAAAAAAACACAATTTCCGAGCACGAAAAAATGCATCGATACAGCAATCAGTAATCTCGGCACGAGTACGATAACTTTGGCGCCAAGAATTGATAACGGTTTTTTGTAGAACAGTTCAATACAAGCAGTTTTTACTAAGGGTGGGGGGGTCTATCTCCCTCCGTTTGGGCGGGAGGGGCAATTTTATAAAAACAGTGCTAAAAATTTAAAACAAATATTAAGAAATAACGGTAATACTTACAACTAAGTTTTATATCTTTTTTTAAAGCCAATACTTTTTTCTATTAGATGTTTCTTAAATCAAGTGAAACCTATGCATAGTCTTTGAAAAAACGGACTTTAAACTCAAAAATTGCGAAAAAAAAATGTAAAATAAAACTTTGAAGTGTGATTTTTCAAAACTGTAAAACAAAATACTACTTTTTTTATAAAATTCGTTGCTCATATTAATTTTAAATCATAAACTGAAAACAAAATGATTTTATGTTTTCTGGTGTTTGAGAAAATGGAAAATTACTAAAACTACTTTTTTATAAGAGTTTTCGTCACGAGTAGAATAACTTTGGCGCCAAGAATTGATAACTGTTTTTTGTAGAACAGTTCAATACAAGCATTTTTTACTATGGGTGGGGGGGGTTCTATCTCCCTCCGTTTGGGCGGGAGGGGCAATTTTATAAAAACAGTGCTAAAAATTTAAAACAAATATTAAAAAATAACAGTAATACTTACAACAAAGTTTTATACTTTTTTTTAAAGCCAATACTTTTTTCTATTAGATGTTTTTTTAAATCAAGTGAAACCTATGCATAGTCTTTGAAAAAATGGACTTTAAACTCAAAAATTTCGAAAAAAAAGGTAAAAAAAAACTTTGAAGTGTGATTTTTCAAAACTGTAAAATAAAATACTCCTTTTTTTATAAAATTCGTTGCTCAAATTAATTTTAAATCATAAACTGAAAACAAAATGATTTTATGTATTCTGGTTTTTGAGAAAATGGAAAATTACTAAAGTGTATAAACAGTGAGGTATGTAAGGGGGGCATGCTGCCCTCCTGCAACCCCCCTGCTTGGACACACTATAGGATTTGGGGTGGGTGCGAGGTGGGGTGGGTGCGAGGTTGGGTGTATGCAAAGTTTCTGTTGCATTTAAAGATGCCCAAGCATCATTACAAAAACGAACCTACGTACAACGTTCACCGTATACCAAAAAAAAAAAGAAAACTCTTATAAGAAAGTAGTTTTAGTAATTTTCTATTTTCTCAAAAACCAGAAAACATAAAATCATTTTTTTTTCAGTTTATGATTTAAAATTAATATGAGCAACGAATTTTATAAAAAAAAAGTAGTATTTTATTTTACAGTTTTGAAAAATCACACTTCAAAGTTTTTTTTTATTTTTTAATATTTGTTTTAAATTTTTAGCACTGTTTTTATAAAATTGCCCTCCCGCCCAAACGGAGGGAGATAGACCCCCCCCACCCATAGTAAAAAATGCTTGTATTAAACTTTTCTACAAAAAACCGTTATCAATTCTTGGCGCCAAAGTTATCGTACTCTCCCCGTAATCTCGGACATATAATATTCCAAAATCGGGTAGCTGGTAGAGTGGTAGACATTTTTGTATGGTCAAACCTCACAATCTCCAAAGACATATCATTCAAGTAAAGCAGTAAAACAGGAGATTTGGTCCCAGTTGAGATAATAATTTGCGATACGTGCAGTGCAGCCATGCTGATTTCCAATGTCGTGTATATTTAAGAAGCATTCACGTATCCGTTACGTTTAGTCGAGATGACAGAGGCATTTTATATAATCAGTAAAAATACAGTAATTTCGGCGGGACTTTCACTGGCAAAAAGCTGATGTTGTAAGGATCTACTTAGGCTATTTGAATTATCCTCTAGATGGTAACCGATTTTATTCAAAATCACACCATATATTTAACAAGAAAACTTTTATTTTAAAAACGATATTTCCGCAATTAATTAAATGAGGCAGGTGGATACTAATTGTTGGGATAAAAATTCACTTAAATCTAATTTAAACCCAGAGTAAATTATATGACGTTTTTTGCTATCAAATTACAAAAGAAAATTAAACTTCGCCTTATCTATTTAATAATATACTTCAGTTCAAAACCATTACAAAAATAAAAGGTTTAATTTGACTTTAAAGCCTTTCTTTTTTACTTCCAGTAAGAAAGATGCAGTTTAAAATTGCAAACTAGTACATATAACCTTATGGTGAGAAGAAAAAAAAAAACAGCCTTGTAATTACAGGGCATTTTATGACATCAATTAAACGACCAAGCTCGTGTACAAACTTATATAAGTTAATTAACTAACTGTGCATTAAGAAACAAAGCTCTTAAAAGCAAGATTATACAGTATACACCTATCGTATATTGTGATCATAAACTCCTCAACTCAAATAAATGATTTCTCAGAAAAGCATAACTTTACTGTTTAAATGTGTTTTTATTTTTGTTCCTGAAATAAAAAAAAGCAGTTGATGGCTCAGGGTTAATCAAGCATTGCAAATAGTATAAACGAATAGCAAGTACTACACTTCAAATTAAATATTTATTTATGATCAAATATGCAAACATTCTATTTTTTTTTCTAAAAACATGGAATAGCAAACCTTTGTTCTTATAGGTGGAGTATATAAATATTCTTTGTTGAAAATACTTTTTTAATTGCTTTTTATAAATTAAAAATTCACTGCATTTAAATGACAACCGACATCAGTTACTGATTTTCTATTTATCACGTTAAGCAGCTAAATAATTGTTCACATTATTAAGAAGCATTACAAAAGTTGCACTTGTTTATAAACATTGTTATTGTTTAATCAAAAAGCAGTCTTTAAAAAAAACTAATTCAAGATGCGACGAGGTAAATTTATTTTGTCATCCGGATTAGGTAATCGAAACCAAAACAAACACAATATTCAATGCAAGTACGACACACTGCACACTTAATTTCCAAAAAGAAAAAAAAAAAAAAAATTCAAAATAAAAACTTAACCACATTTTTATTAGCATGCACCACAAGACGCTAATAGGTGCTGTCTATCAATCACAATGCACGACATAAGCCCGAAGAAGTAACTGATACAAACTGCTGGTAGAGGTGACTCCAACAATTGTAATAATCTCAACATTGACAGTACCAAGTCTCCAACAGTTCCAAGTTTCAAAAAAATAATGACGAGGTTAATATTCAAAATCGTCTAGTTAATATGCGTTAAAGCGATTTAAACACGCACAACGCTTCAGATATACGCAGATACTCAAAACAGAGCCAAAGCTGTGCAATTTACTGGAACACAATGAATGACAACGGACAGAGACGTCTAGTCGCTTCAATAGCTCTTAATACAATATACCAGTATAACGTGAACAAAATCATTTGAAGAAATAAAATCCCAAGTATAATATCGGTGGGGTGTATTTTGTTTTTAACAACCACCCTGTGTTGGATAGGGCGGGAGTCCAGTGCTGCTGTTGGTCTAGTCGACCTTTGGCATGGAGAATTATAATTAAAAAAATTAACATTTAAATCTAAACTGACAATTAATGTTTGTTATATTATTTGCAAATGCAAAATACTAACATAAGTAAATATTATAAAATATTGTCAAGTTAAAAAAATAATTATAAAGTAAAGAAACAAAAATTCTTAAATGATGAGATGAGCGTGTGATTTGTCATTTTATCTTAAAAAACAGCAACACCATATTATCACATTAACTTCATACTATTTTTATTTATATTTTGGTCAGACATAGGGATATTAAAAAACTATTAGTAGGTACACGAAACACCTTAGTCTCAGAAGCGGACTTAAGAGTGTTACTATCAAGGCCCAGTGCAGTTGGTACTTTAATTTTAAAAAGGGTTTTACAATTATTTTGTTATTAAAATGTCTACAACTAGAACCCATAACTATAATTTATTTATGATGATGAATGAAACAAATAATGATTTAAAAAAAAATAATAATTTAACGAAATCTTTCATTAATCAAAAATTGATTTTCATTTTGCATGGGTTCCCCAATCAAAATTTTCAAAGGTTATGTGCTTTTGATGGCTATCCAGTCGAGGTTTAGCTTGCTGATCTCGCCAGGGTAAAACACTTCAGAGGAAAATGTCTTTACAACAACAGACTATAATCTATATCTAAAACATACATTCTGGAACGAAATCGGTAGGTACTATACGTACACCTGTTGGCGTTCAAACAAAAGGGTTAATACGCCAGGCTAAAAATTATCGGGTAGATCGCCAGGTATAACGATTTTAAAGCACCGCTTAACGTATGACTTGAACACAGACCGAAACAGAAATGTTCGCCTGAACGAGTTGGTTCTCTTGTTTTGATTTCTGAAAAGACTGTATGCAAACTGTATTATTATGAGTGAAAATCATCTTAATGAGTTTTCGCTAACGTCATCTGCAAAGTATTGTGAAAATACTCTACTTTTGAGCTTTTTTTTAATGAAGAGCAATTTTAGTAATGAATTAGTTTTTTAATTAATTGCATCAGTTTCTAAAAATCATTAAGCCCAAATACCAATTTAATTAAAAAAAATTAGTAATACTTTCCTTAAAATGAATTACACTTAGCATTATTTTAACTTTAATAACTTGTAGTTTTTATTTAAAATTATTCAATCAACAATTAAAATGACATACTTTTAATTTTAATTACATGCTTTTTTTCGATTTCTACTTCGTTCGAGGAAATGACAAATCCGTCATGAAAAGTGCATCTACACCTTTGTCGTTTGCATTTGACGTACAATTGTAGGTCCCCTCCAATCCTATAGAACTAACAACGCAAACAAAAGGGATTGGTTTAGAGTTGGATGTCACTAGGCCGTAATTCTTCGGAGCTGTCAGTACTACTAAATTTATTTTATTTATAATAATTATTTCCCAAATCTTTCATTATTATTATTATTGTTATAATTGGCAATAATTTATGCGATTGAAAAAACCACATATTATCTTAAGAATTTAGTTGCTTAATATATAGCAATGTATGACAGTTGAATAATATTGTTAAAGAGCCTTTTCAAGATTTGTCAATCTGAGTCCGACCATGTTTTAATATTTTCAAGGTAATTCATTGTATTGTTTACTCAAATACAAATTTTAATGGCAAATTCCAAGCGTTAGAGACAAGTTAAATTAAGGGAGGTCTGGTGGAAGCGGTTTATGTTCCGCTGGAATTCATGATGCGCGAATCCTCCCACAATCGAGCCAAACTACTATAAAACACTCAGCTTGGTATAAATAGAGTAGGTTCTTAAGTGCGAACACACCCAGATTTATTGATGATTTATTATTAAGCGTATATCGGGATTGTAAGGCTATTTTACAATACTCCTGGCCGTTTGAATTCGGGTTGACGTCAGGAGTGTCAATGCTCGATCGAATCAATAGGAAGACTATCTAAGGCAGCCTTTACGCCAAGATAATCATCGTGAACAAAATATAACATAAGAATGACTGATAAAAAATATAAATATAGGGACGCTAAGAACCTTAATCGGGAGCATTGCGAATGTATTCAAAGGTCAACCCGTCGATGTTCACAAGCAAATTCCTAGGTGAAGCGGTTAAGTGGGAAACATGTGGTCCCAATCGAGATCACTACCATCGTCTGTAAAGAAGAAGAAACAAAGAGATGCCGTCATTCCGCCCAGTTCTTATTTCTAAGATCTTCGAGATCTCCGCATACGCTCAGAAATATAGCACAATTTTTCAGTGAAATTTCTCATTTTCGCTGTTAAAAAACTGAGCCTTGAAAATTTTTGGATTCGCTTGCTCAGCTGAGCGCTTAGAAAAATAAACTTGCCTAATGAGCTTGAATAAGTTAAAGCAAAAATTCAAAGTAAAACAAAATTCAAAACAAAAATTCTGAACAAATTTAGTAAAATTGATTGGTCATTCGTGTAGGAAATAATGCGAGAAGAAGTGGGCTGAAAATCCAGGTTTAATAGAAATAACAAAGGTTTTTCAAACCAATCTTCATTTTCATCATGATGGCAAAATCAAGATGGTAAACCTTTTGGATTGATAAAATCAACGAATTATTGAAAGGAATAAAATAAAAAGCATATGACTTGGTCGCACGAGCTTGATCTATGTAACTGTACCTTACTGCTAAAAAATTTGGAAATATTATTCTTTTTGATTGTATATGGTTGCTAAAAACAAACAAAAACAACAAATTTTTTTTCAGATTTACAAAATCAATGTTCTAAAGTTTTGTTCAAAATATTTGTTTGTAATATTAATTAGATTTTGCCGAAATTTTAGAATTGGTATTAAATTTCGTTAAAATCGGTGCATCCGTTTAAGAGAAAGTATAAAAAACAGAAATAGAATTTTGATTACCTACTGCATGATTATTTTAGGGTCGTGTAATTGACCTTTCTGGTGATCAGAATCGGCCACCCAGACCATATATAGCTTAACTTTTTTTTAAGTCATGAGCTTATGTTTAACGAGCTGACGGGTCGTCAAATTCTGGATTACCCAATTTAGTGCAATATCTACGAATTTCAGTCACATTAATGCAAAATTGTGTGACAAATTTTAAAAAAAGAGTGTGCGCCAACAAAAAAGTTATGGCTATATCCGATGAAATGCTGTCTGCCAGTTTGTTGATAACACCGTTATTACGCACAAAGCGAATATTTTTATTGATGTTTGAGACATCTAAAGGCACACTAGAGGAAGATCAGAAGAGGAAAACGTAATACCCACGGAAGTGTGACAAAGCAAAAGAAAATCTGGACAAACTTGTTATGCGAAAATTGGAGGCGACTAGACCAATTTAAAACTGGTATGAGAAACATTTTGATTAAGGCATCGGCTTACAGCAAACGGAAGTCTAAAAGAAATAGAAAACGAAGTGGAAAACAACAAAATAAGAAAATCCAAAGAAAAAATAGCTTTTATGAATATAAGAGTATTGTAGTTTTGTCACCCCCCGTTTTTGCGATATATGGGACAACAATTTACCCACTTCACTAATTCACTAATGTTCGCCCGGTTGACCTCAAAAAAACTCGTCAAGGCTCCAGGTTTTGAATTGTTTCATGTCTGAAATCAACTAAACTTTTTCACATGATTTAGAATTTTCCTGAGTTTTGTTGTTTCATTTTGCTTTTATTACACCGCTATGGCGGTCTTCAGTTGCTATTTATTTACTTATCATAAATGAAGTGTTATAGATGAATCGTTAAAATACGTCTATCAAGTTTCATAAGAGAAGTCACGCTTAAGATTTAAAGTTATTGCATTGAATTGTTATAAGGTTTTTTTTTCTTGTTGTACAAAAACCGCTTTTTTATTTTTAAAAATATTTAAGTATATTCAACTCAATATGTTATTGAGTAAAGACGAATTGCAAAACACTCCATACATCAAAAGTCATTGAACCTCTATTCAAATCTATGCGATGTGATGTTTATTGTGTACATTTATAAAACCTGTTCATGAAGCGCATAACAAAACCTTTAGTCTAACTAAAAAGAAATTAATATTTAATTTAAACACTTAAATGAATAAACTATATAAACTATTTCCATGAATTGTGATATATGTACATATATGTACATATACATATGCAAGTACATATATCTAATTAACTTTTGAATCAAAATATTACTAATAAATTTCATTTATTACTGTGTTAAGTATAATTATTTATTCATCACTTTTTAACGTTGCTGAATCTGGAGTCAGCAAAATACAATGCAATCAAATTGCAAACAACAATCAATACAAAATATTCTCGTATCTGAAAGATATTACTGTTATGGTAAACAATATATTTCAAGATAAAGTTTTTCAATCAAAGATCAACCAAGTTGAAGGTTTTTATAATTAAAAAAAAAAGATGTAACTCCAATGATCTTTAAACAATTTGATTTGATATACATATACATACATATTAGCTGAAAACCCTTCGAAAAAAACGATGTTAATATAGATTATTTTTCGTGAAGATTCTTGATTTTTTAAAATAAGTATTCTTGTTAAAATATTATAGTTAAATTAAAATTGGATCGTAACCAGATTATTGTGTGAAGGTAAACATTTCAAAAGATAATAATTAGAATTGGCAGCTCTCTGTTACCACTGTATATTGTGGGACTTTAACACTAATAAAAGCACAATAAACTACAATAAATGAAAATGCATTTTTGGTATTGTTTGCCAGCTAAACGGTATACATCGGACCAGAAATAAGGTTCTCACGACCAAGTTTGACATTATCTCCATCCAACAACCTGTGATATATGTAAATCGTTCCAGTGATTGCCGAAATGCTGAGGTATTAAAATTTGTCTTCTGAATTTCCGAAAAATGCTAAGCTTCCGGTTAAAATTTGAAATAATAAAAATAAAATATAAAGTTTTATATATCCAGTTTCCAATAAGCTTAATTTTTACAACTTATTAAGCCCTATCGAGGTATCCGTTCCGAACCGAAAATTCTCCAATTCATACAAATCCTTTTATGAAATTTTCAAAAATGTCGCAAAAAAACCACTTGGCCCCAATGCCACCCAAAATGCTATTGTGCGTTCCATGAAAATGTGCGTTCGAAAAAGTATTTCCAGCAAAAATCCTGCAATTAGTATAAAATCGGAGAATTTTCCGTTTAGAACGGATACCTCGATAGGGCTGATTGTGTTATCTCAGCTTAGCATTTCCTCAAACGCCATTTTTCGTTGTTTATGGTGGTTCGGATATTAAGTAAACAAAAAATGTTCTAAAGCTCATTTTGGTGGTAACCTCTGCTTAGTCAATATTTCTAAAAAATATCAATAAATGGCACCTGCAAATTTTCAGTCATATTAGGTTTAAAGAGACAAAGATTTTTTTTTTGTCATGCAAACGTTTATTTATGTGAAAATATTGAAAAAAATTATTGATGAATGTGAATATATGATACAAATTTCATATATGTACATAGATTCAAATTCATTTCAGATACAAAAGTATTAAAATATTTAAATTACAATATATGTATGTGTCATGTGTTTTATCAATTAAGGAATTTGTTTCCTTTTATTAAAAGAACACATACAGTGTTTTATATTTACTTTGTACTTATATTATTTAAACTTTGAGCAGTGTCAGGATTTGTGTACAATATTAACCTTTTTTTAAGGATATCCATAACACAAACGCATTTTATTTATTTTATAGAAAAATTTGTACTTTTCAATTGTACTCTGTATTACACAATTTCTTTTTTGTACAATATGGCAACGTATATGTAATAGAAAAATTCATTACTTAATTATTAAATATATGAGTATAATATTTGTGTATAATTATAATTTTTGTCATTTTACAAAAAGGAAGATTTATTTTATTTTTTTTATTCAATTGCTTAAATATGATTTTTTATTTTGAAGAAATATGTTTTTTTCGTGTTTTTTTTATTTTAATTTGTAGAATACAAAATGTCTTATTTATTAAAAAAAATTATTTGTTTGTTTCATTTTGAATATATACAAAATTTTGAAAATTTCGATCAATCTTACATAATTTTTTGAATAGTTTTTCTGTCATCTTCAAAAGGACATCCAAAACTATACCAACTCATTTCAGATGTAATATTCAGAAAAAAATATTAGGATATATATTTTTTTTTTAACTTTTATTGAAATAATTTCAATAAATTTTCTTTCAATTTCTTCTTCGAATAGTCACAGAATATTATGATTTATATTTTATATTTTATCAAAAATTATTTTGTATGAATGAAAATTTACTTAACATACGTTTTGAAAAAAAAAACGTGGAGAATCAAAGTAAAATTTCACACCCGAATACTCAAATAAATCTTATTTGTAGCTATAGATTTTAATTTTATGTATATTATTTGTTGATATTTTTAAATAAAAAAAAATAATAATAAAATAAACTCAAAAAACTTAAAACATAACGTGACACAAAATAACAACATCGAAATTCCCTGAGAGTCTAACTTGCGATCCCTGATGTTGAGTATTTTGTCTTTTTTTATATAGTTTAATATTAATTTATAAAAAAATAAAACTACATAAGCATATATGCTGGAAATTTTTGATTAAAAGCCTTTGGCATTTGGAAAATATAAAAAAAGAATAAGATAATTTATTTTTTTTTGTTTAAATTTACAATTTAATGGCAGCCATACGAAAAGAATGACAAGATAGTTAAGCAAAATACTATCGTGTATTATTTATTTACTTTTTTTTATCATTTTTAATGAAATTTGTATCTGGTTGGCACCAGTAATCACAAAAGTTTTAATTTAATTTTTTTTTAATTTTGCTGAAATTTAATTAATTTTAGTGTGAAAATGGCATTTAAATTAAAAAAAAAAACATAATGAATGGGGGAAGGTATCAAAATGGGAAAAATTAAATGAAATAAAAAAAAAAATACTAAAAAGTATGACTTGTGAAAAATTGATAATTATTCCTAAAGAATATGATTTTATGTATGTATGTATAAATATTTAACTTAGCTCTATATACGATATCCCATTATAAATTCCCTTCACCAAATATTTTTTTTTATTATTTTATAGTTATACAACTTTTTTTTTTAATTAATTATAAGTAATGTGTATCAGTATTTTTTTTTTTTACAACGATACTAGTTAGCCTTATATTTATTTTGTTGAATACAATTTGCATGCTTTTATATATATTTACAATTTTATTAATAAATTTACCAAAAGGGCTCGAAGTTAAATACTTTGTTTGATTTGTCTCTTTGTGTTTTAAGTAAATAAAATACTTTTGCAAAACAAATTTTCAATTTTATCCGATGAGAAGTTGGATTGGATTTTACTCTTGACGCGGGATTAGTGTAAAATTATAAGCATTGCTGCTAAAAGTACATTCACACTATCCATAACAGATAATCTAATTGTCAAAAAATTGTGAAGCAACAAGAGTGATTGGTTTTGTTTTGAAAGTAGGTATCATATAAATGTTGATGATACACAAAAATTACAGTCTATTGTGCAACTAAGGTACGAAATATACTGACGTCATTTCGCTGTTTGCGTTTTAAAAGAAGCACATTAATTATATTAAAGATATTGCTGCGAACCTTGGCAGCTTAATTGACTGAGTGGTCAAAGGACATAAATGAGATCAAACTTAATTATTTTTTGAAGGATCGTTTTACATTTATGAATAGTGTATAGGACATTTAGGATGACATTTATAAATAAGTGGTTTGTTTTGTTTTGAGAGTATTGAGTCGATGATACATAAAAATGACAGTCTGTTGTGCAATTTAGGCACGAAATATGTTGACGTCATTTTGTTCTTTACGTTTAATAAATAAAGCACGCCATTCATGTTAATCATATTGCTGCGACTGTTGGTAGTTTAATTGACCCAGAGTTTGAAGAGGATTGATAAATGAGATCAAATTTTATTCTTTATTCAGCTTGATATGTTTAAACATTGTTAAACACAATCTTCAAGGATTTCTTCGATTTTTAATGATTTTTCTTATTTGTTAATTTGTTTGTAATTTATATATATGACTTTGATTGTTCAAAAGGAGGTCTTTTTTTGTTCTAGACAAAAAAAACTCCTAGCGTTCTTATTTTCAAGCTTTGGATGATATCCCTACTTTTTGGGGTTTACCGAAAATACTTCATCGTATTAATTTTAAGTATAGTTGTTGTTATATTTTTTTTGTCACATACTGTGACTAGTATGCCATAATATGTATACTTTTTTTTAGTACCCAATGCACAATTATAATTTTAGTCTTAAAATAAATCCTACAAAAATTCTACAACTTCAGCAATTTGTTAGTTTTTTTTTTTCAATTTCAAAGATACTCACAAAAAAATCAAACTTAAAATGCAAATATATATAAAGTTTCAGTCACAAAATACTAATTTTTGTTTTATAAAATATTGCATAATATTATTATTAATTTCTGTATAGGTAAATATATGGCATTTTACTTTTTTTTTTATTTTATCAAACATACAACATTTATTTAATTGCCTGTAATTTTCTAATAATATATTTATTATTATTTTGTTATATTTTATTTTATTTATTTATTTAATTAATCTTTACATTATACCATTTATTCTTTTGCACAAATAAAATAATTAACATGAAATAAAATTCAATATGTGTTTGTTATATCAATTAATATAATTAACTATGAGTATTTGATATTTTGTTATGAAACCGTTCGTTGATAGATTTATATTAAAATTAAATTTTTCTACATACTTTTTTTTTATTAATAAAATTAGCCTTGATTTAAATTATTCTCTTCGAGATCCACACTAACCCTCATCGGACTGCATTGAAAATGCTTTACAATATATTTATCAAGAGAAAAAAAAAATAAAACAAAATAAAACAACACAGTATGTGTCACAAGTACAGCTCCTTCCAATGAAAGTGAGATCAAGAATTTTTTTTTACATGAATTTGCCGACAGATAATTCATTTCAAAGTTTTAATTATTTTATTATTATTTAATTTTATAGCAAGGTTGTAGCTGTTAGGTGATAGTTCAGATTCTCATACCTATTTAAACTTTAGTTAATACTTAGCATAGGGTGTATTTTTGACAGAAGCTTATTTAAAATTCGAAATAGACTTTTTTATATAGAACTTTGACAAAGTCGTTAATTCGAAAGCGCATCCTCAATGTCATAAGAGAGTGTTAGTTGCAAACCAAACTAAGCAAGCGAAAGTTTTGCAGTTGTTTCATTTGACATTTGATTTAAAAAAAGAACATGGCGTCTCATAAAGATAAATAACGTAAAATTGCATTACAAAGAACCAATATTTAACAAATATTTTAGTGATTGGTAATTCGAAAGAGCTCTCCGATCCCATGATACATAATTTTATTCATGGAATTCTTAAATGAACTGACTTCAAATGGTTGTGACACATTAATATTTTAATATATTGACTTGACGTACTAGAAAATGGCAGGTCCAACTAAAAATGGCTTCTGTGACATTAAGTAGTTTAGTAGTTTATTTTTCTTGCCATCATGTACCATGTTGAAGTGTTAAGGCAGAACCATAATAGTAGAATTAGTACGTACGGTGCTGTACGAAATTAGCGAGAACAAGGACTTTGTATAGTGCGCACATAATGTCGGATTGCTCAGTTTCGGCAAGTTTTCGTTCACTTTTGCCTCCGTACGTAAAGAGCGCTCCAGAGCGCAGTTTACGTACGTAAATCTGACAGCCAGCCAAATACATGTGAAATTGGCTTGCGTGTGCGTGCGACCATTATGGTTGACTGAAGGAAATGGCGGCACTTAAGGAAACTTGACGTAGAACTATGACATTAGCTTTCGTTTGCTTACGACTATTATGGTTGGCCCTTTATGATATAGCTAATAACACACTAGAATGAGAACAGGCGGTCAATTGGACGTGCGAAAAAATATCCTCGTGTGTGATTAACCTAAATGTGTCTTTACAATCTATAAAAAAATAAATAGATCTTTCCAAAAATAAATAGATGACATGGCCCAACCATAAATAGTCAAAAGAAAGCAAATGAAAGCTTATGCCATAATTCTACGTCAAGTTTACTTAAATACCGTCAATTCCTTAAGTCTTTTATAATGGTCGGGTCGGATGCGAACGGAAAGTACAGAAGCAAAAGTGAACAAAAACTGAACGAACATGAGCAATACACCATTATGGGCGATCTTTTTTACGACTCCGTTCCTTCTATTATGGTGAGTCTTAAGACAATTTAAATTGGCCTTTTTTCTGCATTTTGTTCAAGGTCACATAAGTAAAAAACGGATCTTAGGGTATAAAGTCAAAAGTGTCAATGCAAATATTTCTCATGTTTAGGAATAAATTAACATTTTGATAGATGGTTTTTGAAATGAAATCCGTTAATTATAGGAAATACATATGTATGTATTATTAAATAGGTATCAAAAAAAACTAAGAAATATCGCAGAGTACTAGTATTTTCTCCTCTTAGTTTACTTATGAAGGATCGAGAGATCAAGTTCTATTTGAGTTGACATTTCAACGAATGTAGAGTCGGTGTCTTTGTACATATATTGTGTTATATGTTTCAGAAGTCATATTTAGCATAATGTACGTAATGCATTGTTTTTCTTCAGTGTCTTCAATAAAATTGTTGGTATTTTTTGTTTGTTTTCAGAGGTCAAAATGTTTTGTCAAAAGTCAATAGGAGTAAAAATAACTTTAAATAAAGTGCTATCAATATAAAACTTTTTACCAATTATTATTCACAAATTAATATAAATTTTCATTTACACAGTGCACTTGTGATCATATACTATGAAAATACATAAACAAAAATATCTATTGCAGCAAAAATAACGTGCGCATAAGAATAAATGCATTTTTAGAACTTTTGTGCTATATAGTCCTAGCAATCCTTAAAATTACAGGAACTATTCTACCGTTGCAAAATAAAAACAAAAAATATTTTACTAAATAAAATCAAACATAATTGCTTATCCATTATTATTATTATTTTTTTGTTTTGTTTTCAGGACAACACAACATGCAATATAAATTGTACATAGATATTTTTATATAGGTACAAGAGTATATTATATAAGTAGTATAATTATTTTATATATAATATTATATAAATTGTCTGTAAATGAACACATCAATTCCACAATTCCGTATTAGTGTATGTAAAATTGTACTAAAATTTATGTTTTCAATTTTTCGTAATTTTTTTTTATGAATAGTTTTATCTTAACCTCTAGTAAATTGTTTTCTTCAAATCAGATTTGATTGTTGCATAATTATGTTTTTTTTTTAACTGTCTTCCACAATCAGTCTTAAAATGTAAGTCTATACAATTTTTATTTTATTCGACAACAACCCATCGATTTGTATTTTTTTTTTTAAAGCGAAGCCCATACGAAAAAATCAAAAGTTTAATGATTTTGTTTTATATAAAAATATACTCACAAAAAGAGTAAATTTATATATTTGTGTGTTTGTTTTAAAATAAATTTAAATATTTTATACCTTTGTATTTGGGGTACAAAACTTGAGGTAAGTCGTTGCGGTTTACACAAATAATTTTGGTAAATTTTGTGTACTGTATAGATTTGAACGAAAGACTATTACATTTTTTTTTTTAATTTTTCGTTGAAGCTTCGTTAACACCCGATCTTTTTTTTTTGACAAATTATATTTCGTTTAATAGACGTGGACAAACCGTTTGTGAGGATTAGATCCTTCTTTGGAGTCTGGTGAGAGTTCAATTAAAAATACAACTCTTCCATCTGGCATGAGAGCAACATCGCAGGTTCGATCTTTCTCATCTAAAGTGCATGGCATTTGTGGGTTGACAGATGGACGGATTTCAATCTATGAATAAAAAAATAATATAGAAAATGAAATATATGTAATATTCATATAAATTAAAGAATGTATAAATATGATAAAACAAAACTAAATTTAATCAGCTACTTACATCCCACAAATAGTCCATATTAGGACTAAACACAATGACGCGTTGATTCTTTGAATCGGCGACAATAATACGTCCCTCATCGTCGCAACATAATCCTGATGGTCGATTGAATTCTTGAAAACCACAACCTTCCTGGCCTTTTGCTGATATAATCTATAAATTAAAAATATAAAGAACGTTTAGTACTTGTTTTTTCTTAAGTTGCATTTACACGAACTTCAACATAATCATTATTATCTGTGAGGATTCAGTCCCACGTGTTCAAAAAAAAAGTAAAATACATTCAAATTCATGAACAAATTATTTCTATATACATCTTTTTTTATATTTCCCCCTCCCGTCTGATTTTGAAGCTTTCAAAGCATTCTAAAATCACACAATTCTAAACACGTCTTTTAAATCAAAAAGACGTTTGCGTAGCTTTTGACGATGTTCACATTGGACGTACTCACCCTACGAATTTTGACGTCTATATGTTTTGTTCCCTTCCCACTTCGTTGTAAGAAAAAGAAGGGGTTTTGCGTCCAGATTTTTAGATTTTTAAAATTCTCATGGATGCATTTTGACATGTGCTATGCTGACATTTGTTATTTATTATTTTTTCGCTTTTTGCACCAATATTTTGAAAGTTTTCACAAAATTCGGTCACTTTTGATTGGAAATTTAAATTTAACATGAGCATATAAAGAAAATTGTAATCATCTAGGCTCAGTCATTTCACATATTTTGTTTTTTTTTGTTTTGTGTGGTTTCGTGTTGTATCCATTGTGTTCACACTACTTTGTGTCTGTACTGTACACGGCGGACTCGACGTACGTCAAAATGCATCGGATGAGAACGTCCAATGCGAACATCGTCTATGATACATTTATTGATTTATCTTCTTTTTATCATATTTTGACTTATCTTCTTTATCAAAATCATGAGATAAATTTATACAAATTTTGACAGTTCGTTTTCGTAGAGGTTTATCTGAGTTTTCGTCGTTCATTGAATACCGTAATCAATATCATATTTCAGTGACTAGAAGTCACTATCATGATTGGTTGGTTTTCTTTTTGAGCTGAGTCTGAGCAAGCCCAGTATACTGGACAGGGCAGAGCATGGTCTCCAAACGCTATGATTTATTTGCTAAACGCTATTTATGTTATGATTAGAAATCATCTCCAAAACTGTCAAGTAACACGAAAACTACACGAAGTTGGCAACACTCAGCTTCGTGTTCCACCGACTACATTGTTTTATAGGGTTTTCATTTGGTAGTTCGGAGTGGTTCGGAACTGCTCCGGACGATTCTGTTTGCGTTCATTTGGAAATGACAGTTCGAGTTCTGAAAAGAGGGAAAACTCGATTCCGGACTTGAAGTCAGAATCAAAAACAGAATCACGCATACTTGCACAGATTTAAATATTCAAATCGTGAAATGTCGTTATTTTGTTATTTTCTTTGGAAGAGTGATGGAGATAAATATTTTGCTTCTTGAAATAAATAAATTATTCTAAATAAAGTCAATATAGAAAATCAATGTATACTTCGCATATTTTAAGTTGCATACATAACTTGTTATTACCTCTCATCACCGACATTTTCCTCAAATAAAAAAAAATGCATTTGAAGTTTCACTACACATACAATTATATCCAAATTGCAGAATCATAAAAGTATATTTGCGCGTTCATTTGGTGTCCGGAATCGGACAGTTCTGTTATCGATTCCAGACTACCAAATGAAAACACTATTAGTCTGAGCTCACAAAGCGCGTTCCGAGTAATTTCTGATCGAAAAAAGACGCCGAAGACGAGCGGTTTGATATCTCTGATAAAAAAAAAAAAAAAACAGATTTATTTTTGACAGCTTAATGCATCGCTGTGAGCATTGACGTACTAGATATGGACCGCCAGTCGGTTGAAATTTTCATACAAACAGCCAAGAAAAGTTGTTCCATCTTAAAACAGCCTAAAAACGCCATCATCTTTTAGTGTTAAATACGTGTTCTAATTTCGCAATTAGAATTTAAATGAAAACGATAATATATTCATCTGTAAGTAACTCATGGCATAAGGAGTGGATGTGTTTTGTAAAATAAAAGTAGTTTGATAATAATTTCCACCAAAATATTTCAATAGTAAATAATTAATTAAAAAAATCATATCACTGCTACGCAGATTCCTTGCTAGTAGTTGATGGCGCCCCTAGTTATGTTGGAACACGCGTGAAGTTGGCTACTGGCGGTCCATACCTAATACGTCAATGGCTGTGAGGTTGAAAAGAAAAACGATAATGACAAATACAGCAGTGCCAACATTTTGCAAATAAGAGCCACAGTAAAAAATGAGTCAGCTCGTTGATCGATAAATTAAAATGAAAACAGTAAAAAAAAAAAACAGTAAAAAATCTAATTCGACTATTTTTAGTCTTTTTATTGTTTTTATTTGTTCATTCTGAAAACAGTAAATTCTATTATTTTTTTGCAAAAAAGAGGACATAAGATAAAAAAAGTTTATAGGAAAGTTCCAAGATAAAAATAAAGACAAACAATAAACAATCTTATCTTGATTATAGCATATTTTTCTGCATTTAAATTCTCCTATAAAATGTTTGCGTTATTTTTTTAAATTTGAAAAATATGTGTTTCTTTTTTAAAATACTGAAGGCTTGCAAAAACTACAATAACATTATCACAACTTCAAATAAAGCTCAGTCACTTAACCTTTGAGCTACATCTACCGGCTTTTTCTAGATCAAGATCATGGGAAGTGTGTATTTAAGGCCACTTTTAGTGTGATTGAAACAATGTAAAAAAATTGTTTATACTATTTATTGAGTTAAGGGAGAATGTGAAGGTCTTGGGTGTATCCACAATAAATTGAACAAAATTGATTGAAACAAACAAAGCCGTTTTATTAATATGTTTCAAAAAACGCCACATACATAAAATGCTGCTTTATTGCTTAACGTCAAGAATTGCAAATTGCATTTAAGACAAGAAATCAATGAAACAAACAAAGGCAAAAGCAATAAGGGTAAAGTAAAACAAAATACATAAGAAAAGTTGGAAGGACAAAATTGTTACTTTAAATCAGTTTTAAACTATAGAGAATTGTAATTAATTCTTCGAAAATTTCCGTTAAGGCATTATATTATTTTAACTTCAAAAAAACTCACCTCATTAACATCGGGATCAATAAGATACAAGCAATGATTGTCGAAATCGGAAACAATGATATTTCCTTGTGGCGTATAACATATTCCCCTTGGGGCAGCAATACTTTTGCTCGGACCATTATTATCGAACACAATCTGCCGTATAAAACGACCTTCCGAGTCGAATTGTTGTATGCGATGATTACGGGAATCGGTGACTGCAATTTGACGCCTAGAATTAACTGCGACATCCCACGGATATTGAAACTGCCCGTATTCTTTACCAAAAGTACCGAACTTTGATAAGAAGATTCCATTGGCCGAGAATATTTGAACGCGATGATTGTCTTTGTCCACAACAATAATGCGATTGTCACAATCAGTGCAAATTCCAGCCGGTAAGTCGAATTCTGCATTTCCAACTCCCTTGCGTCCGAACTTAAATTTGAAGGTGCCATCGGGGTTGAAGACTTGAACTCGATTATTTCGACGATCAGAGATTAAAACATTTCCCATTTTATCAACACACAGGCCCCACGGACGACTGACTTGTCCATCGTCATGACCTTCAGTGGCAAATGACAGGGTGAGAAGATTTGAATTGCGAACTTTGATGTGATCAGCACTTCCAGCAATGCACTGAGTAACTCTTGGAGCGCCAAACTGCAGAGCTGGTGAAGTGCGCAGAAGACTGCTTATCTCCCAGTCTAGACCGGGATTTTGTATGCGCTGAGTCAATGGCGTTGGTACGCGGAAGCTTACATCACGAAGAATAGGACGACGAGAAGCAGTAGTTATAGCTGAGAGAGATGCAGCGGTAGCACCTAATCCTGATGTTGCCGCAACTGGAACCAATGAACCTGTCTCAATTGGCATATTCTTGTCATCAACAACAACTACACCTCCTTGATTGCGGATATCACCCAACAGGGTGAAATCGGGTGGAACAAAAGCAAACACTTCCTGACGTGGCTGAAGATCTTTAAAAATAGCAGCAAACTGTTCTAGTTGGCGTTGACCGTTAGTAACTTTTAGTGCAATATCAATTTGTTCCATGACATGAGCATTTTCGTAGACTTTGAGCAACATATCGGATGTCTCAGATAAACCAGACAAAGTCGACTTCAGACCTGCCATTTGGTCGTGCAATAAAGCCAAACGCCTTTGACGTAGCTTCTCAACAAAGTCCAGTAAGAAACGTTCGCGATCCTCAATGGCAATCATGAACTGTCTAAAGGACTTCCTGATGTTGTCTGACAATTCAGCACAGTTTCGTTCGATTAGACGAATGAATGCCAATGCCTTATCAATGCTTCCCTTAACGCATTTGGTACCCATGCGACTGCTATCAATAGCCGAATCGATCTTTTCTTTTGCCTCCTCAATAAAACTCTGGATCGAGGTATAGTCATGATCCTTATGCTCACGTAGGGTACAGCATTGACATACCAACTTTTTGCAATACTCGCAAACGTAGCGGTAGATTTCAGTGTGCAAGTCACACATAAAAGCCGGCCCTGGAATCACAGTTGGCAGTCCTCCAGTTGATGTAGATCCAATTGGAGATGGCAATGAGATCACCGAGTGGTTGGAGGACAAAGGACTATTGCGGTGATCGCGCAAGCAATTATTACACATAAACTCGTTGCAATCAAGGCAACGAATTGATGCATTACTATCACATCCTCCACCACAATTAATACTAGAATTGCTCGAATTGCTTGATCCCGGTGACATTCTTGGATTATGAATAATAGGTTGTGACGTTGATGGTACACCAAACATGCCATTCATTAGAAAGTCGTTGTTAATTGGTGACGATCTATAGGATGAAAGAGGCTTATTATTAATAATCAAATTGTAATAATTAACAGCGTTTTTTAACTTACATCTGTGAACTTTGAAGAAGAGCTTCGTTTAATTCCCAAGCAGGGAAGGAATCTAGAATTCCAGCTAAAAGCGTTTCAGTAGATGAATTTGTGTTGCAAGCAGGTGACACATTTGTGCTGCCATGTGGGAGATTGTTATTTGTTACTAATTCCATCGTAAACTATTTGGGTCTGCAAAGTTAAAAAATAAAAATTAATTATATGAAATAAATATATGTATATATAAAATAAAAATCTTAAGTAAAAATGTATTCATATTCAAATAGCAAGCAAATATTGAATATAAAGTTAAAAAAAAATAGTAAAGTTAAAAAAAATACATATATCAAACGTGAACGGGGTTTTAAAATCTTATTTTACAGCTGTGATCATCAAATCATAGCCTTAAAAATATCAACTGTTGCAAGTTTCAGTTCATTTGAAAATTTGTTTACACTATGGCAGTCAATTAACTTCCGGATGAAAGCAAACAATAACCGTTTCTCTCAACAAATTAATCTAGAGAACTAGAAATGAGAGACAAAAACTGAATGATAATAATTCATGTACTTTATTTTGGTACTATTTATTAACCGTGTTTTTTTTTTGCAAGTTCACACAGACTTTTGTGAAAAAACGACATCGGGACTTAGATAAGTCCCGATAAAAACTGTATTACCCGCACAATTAAATGTATGTTATATGGGAACGTCATATTTCGTCGGTTATTGTGTGGGCTAATAACCAATGTCGTTTTTTTCGACAACTCTATACTTGCAAAAAACACGGCTATTATTTACCAGCTCTATAGCATTTTTTACCAAAAATTTAAATTCAATACAGGCTTATTATTATTAAATATTTGATCGGGTGAGTAGTTTTGCAGTGAATAAGCATTTATCCAACATTAAAAATAAATAAACATTTATTCAATATTTTTATAGCTGAGAGTTCAATTATATTTACATATATTTTATAGAAAACTGGCTTCGTCCTTACTCCAAATGTTTCAATTTAAAATGGAGTTTTAACTAGTACTGTGAATTAGTGCTGGGAATTAGTCGCCCCAAAGCGTTTTTTGAAAAACCTTTAACTCGCCATGGGTAAAAAATTCTCTGTTTTTTAAAGGGGTCGCCCTCAACTCGCCCTGAAGTAGATCTAGGTATTTAGCTGGGGCGAGTTGAGGTAAACAAATTGACATGTGGGTTATCAAACATATGTTTACAATTGAATATTTTATTTTGCTTTTGCAATGTCTGACCAATCCGAGACCTGAAAATTATTTAAATATTTAGTCATTGTATATACATTTCTATAGTATTTTCATGCTGAATAATCACTGCCTGGCCATCTTGAGAAACGTGTGATAAACACATTTTTAGGTTCGTGCATTTAATAGTTGTCTATTCTGTAACCCTGACAACAGTCGTAAACATATATTATTTTTGTTTTGTTTACGACTCTTGTCAAGGAAATATGGATTTTAGAGCCAATAAAATACATTATATATTATTAATTTGTTTCGTAGACGACTATTGTTAGGGTAACAGAATAGACACTTAGTAAATGTAAGAACCACCAAATGTGCAGTTAACAACTTTCTTTAGATGGCGCTGCTCCATGGTTGTACTATAGAAATTTATATACAATGATTTAGTTAAAAAGTGTTCTGAACGTGCCCAAAGAAAATGAAATTATAAATTTATTTTAATGAAAATAAATAGAAAACATACAAATAAAACAAAATGTAATTATTTTATGTTTTGGAATGTACAAAAGCAACAAATTTCAAGTTTTAATTTCGGAAACAAATATTTTTTGTTTCTTTCTTTTTCTCAAAATCACAAAATCTACCCTTGTGCTATTTTTGAGAACCAAAAAACCCAGGTTTTTTTGACAGCTCTTGGGGCTGTCAAGAAAACCTGGGTCGACCCTGGGTTAAATTTAACGAATACAACTAGCTAGTAGTGTTTCTCAAATGTAGGTCTATATTTCCAACTGAATTGATATTAAAGTTAAAATACTTTTCGTTAACTAATTTAAAACCAAGTGAACCGCATAATATGTGTGTTTCCATTAAAGGTTTAGTATTTTTAATCTTTATAGGTAGTAGAGTGAGAGTAGAATACACAATATAGCTAGAGCACTCCCCTATTCCTATTCCCGTTGGGATTTACACAAACAGGACAGATAGCGAGAAAAGTTTTTGTTGTTCTTCATATAGTGCTTAACTCGAATGCGAAAATAAAATAAAATAATTGGAAAATGGAAATCTCTCCCTTATAGAAGAGGGGTGATATGCTGTGTGCATCACACTTTTGCCTAAAAAGGGATGACACAGGACGGGATGTGAAGTGAAAGCAGCCTGCTGAAAGTTACCTTTTACTCCCTTTTCTTTTTTTTTTTTTTTGCTTTTATAGCTGGATATATTTATGGCTTGCCTTTTCGGAAACTTACACGCGTTTGTCAAAGGGAATTAGAAATGAAGAAACATTGCTGGAAAACTAAATAAGACCCGAACCGAATACGTGTGGTGTATGTGTAGTATACTCGTATGCAATTTGGGGTTTTGAAAAATTAATCGTTAGGTTAGGATGAATATACTTTAGTATAGAAACGATTTTTGGAATTTTTTTCCGAAGGGTGAGTTTTGTATGAACTTAATTTTGGTATAACAACGAAATTAAATAGTTTGCTTAATTAATTCCATGATTAATGGATGACATTTATTTATAAAGGTCTTCGACAGATCTATCGAAATTAAAAAAATAAGAACCCCAGTTTCGTCCTTGATGGAATCAACATCGTTGCACATGATTCGTATATTTGATTCGTTACGTTAGCAGCCTAACTGAATTTCGCAAACTGTTCCAACATAATTTTCTTGTGTCATTCAGCAAATGAACAAATCGATCTAAAGCATTTTATCAACTTAATATTTTTTTAAAATGTTTTCTCTACTTTTTCCGTAATGATTGTTCTCGAATGTTATCACAACATTTCCACTTCACCGCTTTACCGTATAAGATCTGCTTGTAATGTTCATCGGGTTGATCTCAGAAAATGTCAACCGGCCTACCGGCTTTATATTTGTCTATATTTCTCAGGCAATGGCAAGGTGATCTGGCTTTATTTAAACCATCCTTAGATCCTTATTTTTGCCATAAATAAATAAAATACGACACAACTTTTACATAAATTTACCCTATTACTATGTTCGAATTTGGATATTAATACGATCTCGCTACGATACAATTATATCTTAGCGATATATTATAATTTATAATACCGATAATAAAGTTCAAAATTAAAGCGTTTAGCGGCCTATAGTCCAAGAAAACATATTTCTTGGAATTTAGGCCGCTAAACGCTTTTATTTTGAATAATAATTCAGAAAAGTCAACTTAAAATAAACTGATGATAAGTCTTCTACAGTTGAATATTTTTAATATAAAAAAAAATCTTTTTAAATTAATTTTCATATTAGTATATAGAATTTGTATCATTATTAATTTTATTTCTTTGTTATTAGATAATAAAGTTCGGCATATAGCGGTACCGATCAATTCTTTTTTTTATAAGACAAGTTTCAGGTATCGTATTGGGCATCGGCACAATAGGGCTTTTTAGGTAACAACGATATATTTTTTTCTCGTTCGCAGGGCAGTGTCGAAATCAGCAGTTCGCGTTGAAAATTTGATTTAAAACAATAGCGGATATTTTAATGTTGTGCGCGAAAATTGTAAATAGTGTATTATTAAACCATTTAGTCACGTAAATCTTAAATTTCACAGGAAAAAAAAGATTATTTACGAAATTCTTTTACAAGATTTTAAGTTTGACAGTTTAAAAAAACCAGTCATTCGCGTAGTGTGAGCTGTCATTTATTTTTTGACAATACGGTAAAATTCCCTGTACATAATTTCAACCTGTCATCCGCGTAGTGTGAGCTGTCATTTATTTTTTGACAATACGGTAAAATTCCCTATCATAAGCTGTATTCAGAGAGGATAACGAAATCGGATCATAGAGAGGTTACAAAAATACAGCTGCATATTGACATTTCATACACGATTGCTGCACTATCAGTTTTTATGTAGATTTTCATGGAGCCCAAAAAGCGCCTTTATATTTTCAAGTTTTATTATTTTATTGCAAGTTTCACAAAAAAAGCACTTTTTTCTGTTTTTGAGCACTTTTAACAAATCTAGATAATTTTCCAGGGCAAAATACATCTACACATACCACATATTTGACAAAAATCTCAGTATAAAGTTTGCATTCCGCGTAATTGTAGCTATTGGCCGCCGCGTTAAAATGGTTTTTGTTCATATTTGAAAGTGAATTTAACGATTCCAGTCTCCACATGGTCTCCACTCACTTTTCGCACACAATCAATTGACCGGGATATTAATTGCTAGCGAAATTTTGAATTTTCTATATTTTTCATGTTTTTTTGTGGTTATTATTTTTATTAAATGGTTTTCTGTTTTTTTTATTTGTTTTTTTTAGGGTGTTTTGAGGAATATTTTTTGTTACAAAGGGGTAAACTCTACACAAAAATAGGTACGGTACTGTTTCGTTAACATTTCGTCTGTGTTTTTGGAGACGACGGAAAATTTCGTTTCACTTCAGCTGCATATAGGGCTTTAACTCCGAGTCCGAGCGCTCAGAGCGCTCAAACACAGGTCATTAACTTGTACTCCTCCGTCTCATCCCTAGACAAATATTTTTACATGCGCTTTTCTTTAAAATAAATCTAAATCTGCAGTTTTGAAAGTTTGTAGGCAAAAGAGCTTGTTCGGAGTGCGCTTTATGAGCTCATAATAAATTGATGGAGTAGACCGACCACGAAATAGAGCGCGGCCAACTTCATGTAGTTTTCATGTTATTTGACGGATTGTGAGTATGTTTAATAATTACTGCAGTTAAAATTAAAAAAAAATTATTAAAAAAATTTGTTTATTTAAAAAACGTTTTGTTTAAAATGAATTTTCCATTCCAGTTTTTAGCACGAAGGCAATCGCCACAGGAGTAAGTTTGTGCAACAAGTTCATGTCCTTTATTTTGTAAGCCTCCGAATTCTTCCTGAATGTTGATTAGATGACAATTGACTTCAGTGTTACTTCACTGTATTTTTACTCATATGTTGGTAAACACAAAAAAAAAACTACCTTATATTGTAAAGAAAAGATATCCAAAAAAATTTAACATATTCATTATCAAAAAAAAACACATATTATCCTGCATTTTGATCTTTCTAAAATCTCGAAAGCATAGATATTTTTATCGGTTAAGTTAAGTGGGTTACCGACAATCGTGCCATCGATGCACGGATGATGACGACAAAAAAGATAGATAGATAAATAACATGAATCCTGCATTCCTGCATATTATATTCTATCTACCTGCCAAATTTGTCTGGTATGATGCATTTAAAATGTTTCCATGAACAGATGCTTGGGTTAAGTTAATTTATTTTGTGCTATGGTTATAAAGCAGATGTGTTTCCTTAACGGAAAAGGACACTTTTATATAGTATATGATGCCAAGAATGAGAAAATATGTGAAATGTGCATCGGAACCTGAATTCTACTCGCAGTCTAAGTGTTGTATTTCATTTGATTTTGTAGTTCAATAAAGACAGAATGCAGGATAGACATAGGCAACATGATATATTTAAAGTTGAGATTTCTTAAAGAGACCGGGATAACTCACAGAAATGTTGGTAAGCCTATATATGACGCGCCAAATGAGATGTAGGTATGTAAGGTACCTACATATATTTGACGCGTTCATTTTCAATATTTGTATTATTTTTGTTCCTGTAGACAAACATTGTTGTCACGTGGGACTAATGAGTTGTTTTACACAACCACACAACAGGTTAATGTTTTTAGATTTTAAGAACTGTAAGGTTTTCGTCACGAATCAATTAATTTGCAACAAGAACTTCAAACTTGTTGTTCAAGAAACCTATGCAAACTTTCTCATGCGGTTAAGTGGAAAAATGTGCGTCGGACAAATTAAATTCAGTCTTCTCATTCTTTTTTTCTGATGATAATATCTCGAATGGAAACACAACACTTCCACAATGTAAGCAAGCATTCCAAGAATATCGATTTTAATACTTGCGTGCAAGTGCTTGCCATGAGCAATCACAAAATGCAAGGAAAATGATTGCTACATATGAATTTTTCGTTTGCTGATGCAAGCAATTTGTGGTAAGCGATTTTCTACTTGCTATGCAAGGGCGAGTGCTTGCTGCAAATGATTACTTTGGTTTTGGTATTTTGCCATTCGAACCAGTTTTCACTGAAACGATACGGCACAAATCAATAATTAAATAAAACAAGTAAATGAACCAAATGCTATGCCAGTTAACAAAGGAGTAGATATTTGAGCAAGCGGCAAGCGCTTACATTACGCAGCAAGTGGTTTGCTTGCATGAACTAGTTACACCATGCATGGAAAGTGCTTCCAGCAAGCATTCTAAGAATTCCGATTTTAAGTTTTCTACAAATGGCTTTAGTGTTTACTGCAATGAACTTGCGGCAAGTTTTCTGGTCGCCACGACTTGCAAGCCTAAGTGCATGCTGTGAGTGATGTGTGTGGTTGTGATATTTTGCCACTCTAAAAGTTTTCAATGCCAATGGCGCTTTGACACTAATCAAATGAATCAAAAAACTGTTAAGTCGGTTAAAATAGGTGTAGAAATACAGAGAGTATACAAGCGGTAGGAGCGTATACAGCAAGTTATTTATTTGCGTGAACCTCGGCATGAACTATTATAGTACAGCAATCACTTCTATAAACGAGAAGAGCAATAAAAGTTTAGAGTAATAATACGAGTTTTGAAGAATGATAAAGTTGTATTTTTGAAGAAATCCCTTGGAGGCCAACAAGATCACAGCATCTGATGAGTTGTGAACAATGAGCATACGAAGGTAACTGAAAATTTAGCTCTGCGATAAGTTCTTAATTTGTAGTTATTATAACACACTGATTGTTCAAAAAAATAAAAATTCATTGTCTATCATCTTCATCATCACCACCTTCGTTATCGTTAGAAAACGTAAACTCTGCAAGCACGATGAGTTCTGCCGTATGCGTCAGAACAATTGTTCTTCAGAACACGCATGTACTTTAACCGGTAGCCTTAATAGTACAAGTGCTTGGATTCAAATCAAATAAAGCGGCATTTTCTATTCCACTCAAGACTGCTGAATTTTTAGCATGTCTTATGTAAATGACTAAGGGCACTTCAGAGTTTATGTTTTGACTGCAAAACATCAATAAATAAAAGATTGCTTGGCACGAAAGCTGCAACCAACCCTTTTGTGTCCAAAAAGCTTAGAGGTGCACTTATTGTTAAGACAAATGATACTCTAGGCTCGACTCTGGGAGAGTTCGTTACAAAGACAGTGATTCTAAAACCAGAGGAGTGATGTTTTGATACAATATAACCGCACAACATAACAGGTACTAAACAAAAATTAACAGTCCAAGTGCATTTTTTGCTGCAACCATTTTAATGTTTTTTTCTGTAAAATGGGTGCAAACTGCATATACATACTTTCATTTTTAGACTAATACATTTGACATTTCTGCAAACAATATTAGGCTTTTTTTTTATTTTTTATTTCAATGCAAACATACCCTTAAACTTTAAATATGATCTGTCAAAATCAAAACGTCATCACAGTCAAGGTTTACATTCTATCATGGTGAAGTTCACCAGTGAGCAACATTTTTTTTTAATTACAACCGGAATTCGCAATTCTAATGCATGGAGAAAATATTTGAAATATTTTCTTTCAAAATTACCACATTCCACAAACTGTCAGAGTTTGGTAATATCACCCTAATATGAATTCTATAATTAAAATTTTAAATATCAGTGAAAAATTAGATTAAGTGCAATCCAAAAAAAATCAAAGTTCAAATCACAATTCAGCTCAACTTAATCTCATTTTTATGAAAAAACGTCACTTTGACATTAAGATGGACAGACATTATGTGTAGTTTTGAGAACAGGGCTTTGTGTTAGCGGATGTGATCACCGAATTCCACTTAGATCAAAAATGATAATCGAAAATAAGACATGCAATAATAATTATTATTTCACCCGGATTCCTTTCTCCTTTATTATAATCATTAATTAGTGATCACTTATGATTTATTTTATAATCGAATCGCTTAACAATATTAAATCGACCAAATTTAATTTAAATGTTATAGTTGATTTTTATTTCTTAAAATCAAAAACTAGGCGTTCGGTTTGAATAATCATAACATTATGGAATAAAATCTTCTCCAACAAATACAAATATAAAAGGTACCCCCACATATACCTACCTATATATATTACTTAAATTGTGTCCACTATTTTTTAAGAAAAACAACTCATAAATGTCAACTTTTATTCAACGAATTTATTTTAAAACAACAAGGAAAATGCGTAGATGGGGACATATAGATATCACCCAGATATCCCGCCAGGGAATACCTATCTACATCCCTTCTTCTTCAAAATGAGTCTGCGTTGTTTGTCTTTACCTGCATCTAAAAAGTTATAATTTTCCCCATTTTCTCACACACCAACTCCCCCTGATGTTAAGTTTTACACCCTAAATTCAAAACCAAGAGAAGTTTCGTACAAATTTTTGACAAATTCGATCTGATATAATTTTATTATATGGGGATGCTATATAGGTAGGTAGTCTTGAAGAAAAATGTATTAAGCACTCTGACGAAGAACTTTTATATTAAAGGGTCAATCACCTTAGTTTCATATAGTTTCAAGATATAATCTTTGAGAAAGTATAAAATGTGAAAATGCCATCCCAAGTTGAAATCCAACAGCAACCCCCCTTACACAACACAACCTTCTTCTAAAGGCCATCTTTATGCCCGCATTCTTCCAATATTATTTTCCTCCCTTAAATTTCATATTCTTACCTCTAGGTACTTCACCTCTAATGGGACAAGAATTTATGTTATCGTCCTGTGCCCTGCAGCACCAGCCTGCAACAGCAGCAGCAGCAGCTCTATACCTTCTCCAATATCCATCAGTGAGCTACCAAAATAACAACAACAACATGAAAGAAAAAAAATAACTAAAACACCCTCCCAAAACATAACAACGTCAAGAACAAAATAAGGGGGAAAAAGTGCGTCCTGCGTAAACGCACCCTGGGAGGGTAGAAACTACAAACAAGTAAAGACCACCAACAACACCCTTTTTGAACAAAAACAAAAAAAAAAAAAACAACAATAACAGAACACCACAAATTTAATACTCTGTATGGGGCTTTTTTATTTTTTCTCATAAAAAATGTCGGTATAATCCTTTTTTTTCATCATTTTTCTTAAAAAAATTTTACTTATATTAATTTAAATTAAATTAAATATCTTTTTACTTACCAAATCTGATTTGTATAAAATTTTACTTCCTCTCGATTTTCCTCTGGATTCTTGATGTAATATCAATTGTATTGATAATTTTTATCTTTACGCGGAAAACAAACAAAACACAAACAAATAAAAATGATAAAAAACACCGAACACTTAAAATCAACTATTGAACTGAGTTCTATTATAATGTTAACGGAATTTGATTCTTTTTTTTATAAATAACACATAATTATAATTAAACAAAAATAACGGAACTATATTATTGTTAGAAATACTAAAACATTGTGTGTGGAATAACTTTTACTTTCGAAAAGTTCATTTGGACTGATTTAAGGAATTTTTAAACACTCTGTTATGATACACCACGACACGACGACTCCACTAAACATCGCATTCACTCAATTTGATTTTTTTTTAATTTAGAGTTTAAAATTCGAACGGTGAAGTGGAGGTTTATGATGGAGAACTCCTCCACTTCTTGTTTCTCCTTCGTTGTTAATAATGAGGATGACTATGATGATAATAATGATGATGATGCGTAGAATTGAACGCAGTTTGTCGTCACTGTATTTGTTTCTTTTATGTTATTCATCCAGTGACCCAATTAAACTAAACGCCTGCTCTCCAAAGAGTGCGTTTTTAACATGCGCGTATACGAAAAACGAGAGTGAAAACATACGAAAACAACGCACTAAAAACCGATGAATGTTTTTATTTAAAAACATTTAGGGCGAGTAAATTTAGACTTCAATGAAATTTATAATTTAATTGTTCTTTTAGTTTGTAGTCCTTTTGAAGAAGATAAAATTTCATATGTATCCAAAAGATTGTTTTGAATTTTGTATTTAGATCTGATTCGTTTGACCATAAGATTGCAACTGCCCTATGAAAATATTTTTCTTAAATCTCAAATGCAGAAAAATGTTAAATCCCGAAAAGTATCTATATACATTATTGTTTACCATACATGTATATCTACACTTAGAACGAGATAGAGTTACAAATAATATAAAATGCACTTTTATTTCTTTAAAAGATATTAACACATATCTTTATGATAAAAAATGGCACTACAACTGCTACTATTCTTCTGAACTTTGGCCGTGATACTGAATTGATTTTCATGCGTTTCCCTTAGTTTAGCCTAGAATTTCCTAAAATTCGAATCCCAAATTCAAGTCCCATGAAAAATATATAACACACAAAAAAAAAGAAAATATAAACAACACCATCATCCCTTGAAAAGGGAAAACACACTCACATTGACTATGTGCAGAACAACAACAACAATAATAACCAACCGCCCGCAATAAAGATGAATTTCAGCAGGATTAGTTGTTGTTAATAATATTGTACATTGGACATTTAGTAACGATAATCTTCCACTTGTTTTAGAAGAGTATTTAATTGGATTGTAGGAAAATGACTAAAATTAAGAAGAATCAAAATAAAATAAAGAGTACGACTGGGTCGCACAAACTTGCTCTTTTGGAAAGTAACTAGGAAATTTGTTAACTTTTCACCGTCAACAATAAAGCACTCACATACAATTTTATTAAAATTGATGGTATTTTTTTCGAGAAAAATGGAATTATCGGAAAAAAATAAAAAAAAACATCCATGCATATTACTCAAAGAATACTTTTTACCAAGTTTGAAGGAAATCGGTGGAACCGTTTAGGCTGTAGGGTTGATACAGACAGAGAGACAGAATTATCGGACCTACCTTTTTCGTGTTTTCTTTCACCGTAATGTCATATTTGATTGATATCTCCAAGATTTTTTTTTGTACGAATGCATTACTTGCCTTATAGTACCTATAACCGCAAGAAAAAATAGTCACACCTATTGTGAGATTCACCCGAAAAACCTTTCACCCGAAATATTTTTGTTCGCCCGAAATTTCCACTTCGAATCAGAACTGACAGTTCGAAAAAGGTACGTTCAGAAAACTGAGTTCTAAATAAATTTTTCTTTCTCTGTAATGGAAACAGGTACCCAAAATCAACACCTTTTTCTAATATTTAGTAAGAAATGCAAAAAACTCAATGTAGCGACGCAATTTAGCATTTAACTTTGTGGCCACTGAGTGCGACACTGCGACGACACACTTTCAATTAATTTTTTCATTGATTTGTCTAAAAGAAACATAACAGAACATGCTATTACAAAAAATTTCCTCTCCACATTGACCAAGTGTGTATTCGTGTTTATAAAATGAACAACGCTTCAGGTGTTTCTGTTTAGTAAGTGTCAAAGTTTGATAAATAGAGTCAAAAAATTGTTTTAATTCTTTGAACAGAGATTGTTTGAACTTTAATAATTCTTTAATAAATAAAATGAAAATCTTATAAATATTAAGCATTGCCACACATATTTTGGTAGAGGAAGAAGTTTTTATTAGTGTTTTGTTTCTTTTTCATACATTTTGTATGCTGCCGCTTTCTATTTTACGTAGCGCTTTTATCCGTCCCACCTATGTACCTACAAACATTATGCATAATTTTGTTTTGTTTCTTATGTGCTGCTTTGTTCCTGAAACAATAAAATAAACTTTACTTTTATTGATAAAAACAAATAAAATCTTACAATTCCCGCCTATAGTTCTATTTCGTTCACCTCCGAAAAATAAATGGAAATATTAGCTGTCAATGACGAGAAATTCCGCACGGAATAAGTACTTACAATAAAGTAGTTATTTTTCGAACATGAACAATTTTTCAAACAAAACTCACAAGGGAACAGTGAAATGGGATTTTTCGTTGTGGAATTTTGCACTCCTGGAACTCACAATAGGTGTGAGTAAATAATTAATAAAGGCCGTATTCATGCGCATATTATCTAATGTCTACAAACAAGCCAGAATTCAATCTATATTTTGTATCGCATCTTTTAAAAATACTAATCTTAATTTATAAAGTTTTCTTTTTCAGTTAGGTTCCGGTTGGTTTCCTTTTTTACGAATTGTGTTTGCTGTAGTTTCATAATATTTAGTGAAATAAATAATCAATCCTCGTTACTCTTCACTTTTTGAGATATTCTAATTTCTCTTTGAAGCCCATAAAAAGGGATAATCCCGAAAAAAGATAGATACCAGCATTAACTTTGGAGCTTATTAAAGAGTTTTTGAATGGAACAAATTGGGCCAACTTTTTCAAATATTTAATATATGTAGAATCTGTAAAAGTGTAAAGGAAGGATTACAGGCATAAGATCTTAAACGAATTTTACTTTTATCAGCAATATAAGCAATAAATCACAACAAAGCAATTCTTGAATCTGGCATCTGCGACACATACAACTTCATTTGAACCTTTTTAAAAGTTTTTTTTTTATAACTAACTGCAATTTAAATTTCTACGAGTGAAAGTCTTAACAAAAAAAAAATGAAACAAACCCAATAGTTATCAAAAGTGATTCAAACAAATTTAAGCCAAAAAGATTGAGGCAGTATTTTTTGGACGTATACCCGCAATCTAAGAGTAAATATATTAAATGCTGTTAAAATATTGGAGCGGATGGATTCCACAGGAAATCTGGGACACTTTAAAAATTAAGTTGGTTGAATATTATATAGAATTCATAAAGCTTCAAATAAAAATGTATAAAAGCAGTATTGGTAATCCTCAATATTGCAGCTTAATAATAGAAATCATAGTAAAAATTCAGCTTTTAATCTTTGTTCTCCTTTGAAGACGTAATAGATATTTGATTAAATTTTAAATTAAATAATTTTTTAAATTAACAATTAAGTAAATCTAATTTAATCAAACAATATTTTAGTATAAGAGCTAGCGACCGATTTTACGACATTACTATGGAGGGCCTGAATTTGTTGCCTCTTAATGCGTAAATATCATTCATTAATTACGGATCCCTGAAATGGCCGAAAACCAAAGACCCAGCTCTCCAAAATGCCGAAAAATTACCCAACTTTGGTAAGTTATTTCGAAATGAACATTTTTTTACATAATAGTCGGCAAACGAAAGCTAATGTCATAATTCTAGGTCAAGTTTCCTTAAGTGCAGCCATTACCTTAAGATCTCATTCCTATGCCTATTTCCTATTTATTTTTTGTAAAGAAATTTCCTTGTGAAATTCTTCTCTTTAATTAAGGTGCAACAACAACAACAAATCCAAACATTTGGAAAACACACACATATTCTTTGTGCCCTTGGCATAGAAATTCAACGCACACACAGGCCAGGGAAAGATATGAAGCCAAAAGGCAAAGGCACTAAGGCAGGCAGGCAAGCGTCGAGTATTAAAGTCGGTCGGGCGATGGCATACCTAATTCATTTTCCTTTGGCAATATATATAATAGAAAAATTGAGAAAATCCAAATCATCTAACCCCTGTTAATTTTTTTTGTTTTGTTAGAAAAAATCTCTCAAATCAAAGGCAGTGTTCCATTTGAATTTTAAACACACACAGCTGGATGGTAATTCGCGTATAGTAGGTACCTAAAGTTCCTTTTTTGCGTACCTGTTTGTTACAAAGGCGTACAGTGGCTTTCAATAGTCTTGAAACAGGTTGCATGGACAAATGATAAAATAAGGAATGTCTAGAAAAAGAAGATCATCAGTCTGTCGCTGGGCGGTTGATTGTTCATCGAGTTACCAAAATCCAACAAGGTTGACAAGAGATTCAATTTTTCGTTTTAAATCCAACAACGATGGTGAGCTCCCAAATAACCAAATATCTAAATTTCGTTCGGTAGAGGTACTGGTATCAGGTAAACATCATTTTAGGTTTTTTACAGCCTCTATTTAATTTTTTATAAGATCGTATTTAATTCACTCCATTTTCTTTTTTTAAGTGAAAAATGTTATTTTTATCAAGTAAAGATGTTTGAAATTAAATTATAACGTAATTTTATTTATTATATTTATGCATATATAAAAAAAAAATATTTGATCACGTCAATCAGGCAGACGGCAACGCCATTGCCAACTTAAATTATTATTTTTTATCATTACATATTATATAGAATTCCAAAATATTAAAAATTATTATTATTGTAATATTGAAGATAAATAATAAATAATTTAAATCTCTCTTACAGCCTCTATAGGTTCTATAAGGTAAGTTTTGGATTCGTAAAAAAAAAAATTGAGATAACTATCACGATGATATAGAAGAGGAAAAATGTAGTTTCGACAATTCCGTTCGTTTGCTGTCTGTATTGGCACCTAGAGCCTAAACGGCTGGGACGATTTGCTTCAAACTTGGTATAGTAGGTACTTTTAAGGTGATCTATACGAAAGTATTTTTTATTGGCGTTCTAGTCTAAAAATAATGGTTCCTGCTCGGGAACCTGCCATGTAACCGTTATTAAATAGCTTGTTTTTCTCCAGAACTGCAGATTAGCTATATGGAAATCAGTGCATTAAAAACAAATATTGAAAAAATACTTTTTGATTCGTTTTTGCTTCCTTTGAGGTTACAAAATTTAAATTTAAACAATCTTTGGTCACTACCAAATACACGATTGTGATAGGGAGGGTTTTTCACCGTTCCATTGAAATCATATTTCTTTCCTCTTCGGAGTGAAATGAATAAAAAATTACATTATGTTTGCACTTGTCTACCAAATAGTCAAACAAACAAACGTCACCTAAAAAAAATTGATTGAAAAATTGAGTTCATCTTTATAAGGCAATTTAGGCTTTTGAAATTATGACCTGCCACTGAGACGAAGGCCCCAAAGCTGATTGGGCCCCAGGCCGAGGACTTGTACAGGCTTAGATGCAAATACGGTGTGAATTCTTTGCTCTGTATATCAGTGATTATGAGGACTATTGTCGTTGCTTACGATCAACCTATTATGAGTGAAAAACGACACGACAGAGAAAACGTCAGCTGTCGTAGGCGACATACGAGAACGGTTAGGGATATGAATAATAATGCATGTTATTCTATGTCGACTGTCACTTACGAAAGCATCAATAGGGCATTTTAGGTAACAACGATATATCTCTTTCTCGTTCTCACAGAATTGTCAAAAACAGCAGTATGGTGAACAGCTGATTTTTTTTTTTTATCATTGTTGAAAAATTGATTGAAAACAAAAGCGGGAATTTTAAAGATTTGTGCGCGAAAATTGTGAAAATTGTTGGTTTTGCTAATTAAAATAAATTTTTAAGCCACGGAAATCACAAATTTCACACAAAAAAGAATACCGCATTTAAAAATTATTTCCAAATTGTTTTCTTCAAGATCTTGAGTTTGACAGTTTGAAAAAAGCGCGATACATATTTCAATCTGTCTTCACCATAGTGTGAGCTTTGACAAGATGGTAAAACTCCCTATAGGGCTTTTTAACAGGCGACTATATTCTCATACTCTGTATTGTCGCCTCTTTCACACCTAAAGACATAATAATGTCATCATTGGACAGCTGGACCATTGACGTATTATGTGTGGACCGCCAGTAGCCACCTTCACGCGTGTTCCAACATAACTAGGGGCACCATCAACTACTAGCAGGGAATCTGCGTAGCAGTGATATGATTTTTTTAATTAATTATTATTTACTATTGAAATATTTTGGTGGAAATTATTATCAAACTACTTTTATTTTATAAAACAAATCTACTCCTTATGCCATGAGTTTCTTACAGATGAATATATTATCGTTTATCATTTAAATTCAAATGGTGAAATTAGTACACGTATTTAACACTAAAAGATGATGGCGTTTTTATGCTGTTTTTGGCTGGAACAACTTTTCTTGGCTGTTTGTATGAAAATTTCAACCGACTGGCGGTCCATATCTTGTACGTCAATGAGCTGGACCTTTTGGAGGAGCATTTTGTGAATTTACTAACATTTTACTAATCTGTTGTATTTCTTTACTTTTCGTGGAAAATAAATAATTTAATAGTGTAATTTTCATTACAAAAACAAATTAGTGTCTCAGCTAAAAGAAAAATAAAAAAAAAATTGTCGAAAACACATCGAAAATACATTGTTTGGGTCGAGTTAGTGAACCTTTTTTTACTTTAGTGATTTTAATTATTAGAAGTGTAAAATAAAATAGAAGGAATTTATTTATAAATATTAAAATGCCTACAGTGTGCTGTATAATAGGCTGCAAAAGCATGCAAAAGCAGAGCGGATAAAACCCCAAATGTACGGTTTTTCTTGTTTCCAAAAGTTTGGAAACATTCAAAGTTAACAAAAATCTCCAAATTTATTTTTGTTTTGTATAGGTACTGTCCTCAAAATAATAAGGAAGGTATGTGCTGTTTGTTTTTTCCTTTTGCTGCTGAAATGTTGAACTTCATAATTTGCTTTCATTTTTGTATCCTTTTTAACAATAAAAACTCGAGCGAAAAAAATGTCCCCTTCACATAGAAGAATCTTACTCCAGAGCAACGTATTTTTAAAGGTTTTCGATCAAATTTGATTCTTTATTTTGTAACTGAGTCACTAAAATGTTTTTGCAATGAAAATTACACTTTTAAATTAATAATTTTTCACGAAAATTACAGAAAACAACAAATTAGGAAAAAGGCGCAAGTACTCTTACCAAAATTATGCTCCAAAAGTGACCAGCTGTCATTCACCAACTTTTTTTTTTTGTTTTTTACATTTCAGCTTGACAGTTTCGTCAAAAAGACTATAGTCATGTCTATTACCGTTATCGTTTGTCACTTACGACATCTGTCGTTTTCTCTGTCGTGTCGTTTTTTACGACAAACGGTAATAGGCATGAATATTCTACATCCTTGCAACGAACTGTATGTAGCTATATACGAGTATGGAGTGTTTGGTATTGTAATGGGTAGCGCCAAAATTACAGAAAACCAGTTGGTTATATGGCAAAATATTTTGAGTGCATTTTTAAAATTTAAAGTTTTTTTTAAGTTTTCACACAGCCCTAAAAAAGTGACTTTTATAATATTCAGCCATATGACCACAGATATATTTTGCATTTATTTATTATGTGCTTAAACAAATTATGCTTGGTCATGAATTTGGTGAATATATGTCTGAAAACTTTTAGCATCTACTGTTTTGGTTTGAACTGATGTTAAAGAAAAATCAACCCAAAGGATCAAAGTTATCGATAGGCTCACACAATTTCAAAATTGTATTGTATGTACAGACTACAGATGGGGGAGGACAACTACTTAATCTCTTTTTTTCTAATTTTGTTTTTTTTTTGTCTTCCCTTTTGTCATTATGCTCGACAAACATCAGCATCCTTTTCCAGGAAAGTATTTTTGTATGTGTGCTCTTAAATGTGGGCTGGCTCAGGATCAGGATATGGTAACTTTAATTTGTTGCTAAATGTAGAGAATAGTGAGATGGTAAGATGGAAACATATAAAGTCCTGATGGACCAGACCATAACACCACAAGCAAAGAGCTGCATACTCGTAACTCGTATATATATTTTACTGCCTGCCCTAGTCAGGTATAATGGTGCATTTAGATTGTGTGGGTGTAAGTAAATAATAAAAATGAACAGTACACAAACTTGCAATTTTTTTAGGGTTCTATAGTGTGGGATGTTTAACATGTTTCTGTTGTAAGAAACAATGACTGCATTTTTTTTTTGTTCAACTTACAACCAACTCTCCTTCGATAAAATCTCGCTAAATTTCTTTATCCCCTGAAATGATTTTAAGCACACTTTCTAATGAACAAATACTTAAGACTAATTAAATTTTTGTCAACTACAATAACATATTACCCATTTTATAGATCAAGGGAGTCTTGAGGCTTTCTTTTTTGGAACATATTTCCAGCTAGTCTAGCGATGAATATAATGCTTTTAATATCTGCCTTTCTCAACAGCTAATCCGGCATGACTTTACCTTGAGTAAAGACATCCCTCCCAATGAGCCCTCTCGTGGCTGGGTGTATCTGGAACCGAATCTTGGGAGCTTACCTATTTTTGTTTTATACTAACAATCGATCTTCGTTCGGACCACAACAGCACAAATAATAAGATCCGTGATGATGACGGCTAAACCGATTCTATGGAAATTTAATATTAAGGGCATTCCTTAGAGGAGAAATCGAATTTTATTTCTTAGCTCAAAAAATAACGGTAAAAATCTTTAACCGTTGTAAAACGGCTTAAACGATTTGCTTCAAAAAAATTTTAAATATTTTATTTTTTTATTGTTTTATAAAGATTTGCTAAACTGATGGTTGCAAAAACTTAATTTATTCTTAGCTTAAGCTTGGTTTTCAATTCTCAACCTACTCGTAGAGTTATGAATTGAAAATTATTCAATTCATAAGCTATCGTAAACTAGTTTTGGAAATATTAACGAACGTAATTAACAAGCCGGATTACAAAATCCCGAATCACAGAGTCCTGAATTACAAAATCTCGTTTCTAGTACCGGAAATGGTTGGAAACCAAAAATACATACACATCCCTCCAAAGTGCAGAAAAAATTACCGAACTCTGATGGTAAGTTATTTTGGCACGATCATTTTTTCACTCAAGTGAAGTTTGAAACTTTTAAAATAATAATGTATAACATAACATTATCAAGCCGAAAGAGGGTTACCAGAGCAACTAAAAAATTCAATAAGTTTTTTTAAGTGTTTCTATACATTTTTTGTTCAGTTGCTCTGGCAACCTTTTTAGGGCTTGATAATTTTATGACTGTTATACATTTTATTTTAATTACATTAGTAGTGACAATGAAACAAAAGGCGTTTTTCTTTTTTACTCTGAGTAGAGCACGGAGTAGTCTTAACTAGTCTAGTGAGCTCTGAGTAGAGTACGCTCCGAGCACTCTGATCTATTTTATGAAACACACTTGAGCACTTTACTGTCATATCAATAGAAATCCACTCACAATCTGTCAAATAACATGAAAACTGCATGAAGTTGGCCGCGCTCTACTTTGTGCTCGGTCTACAAGATTTCATAGATTACCATCTGTCACTTTCCATGGAAAGAAAGATTGCTAGAGCTATAACATGTACGGTTGGCATTTAATAGCTTACTATTTCATACTATTTCAGTCCAATTACAAAGAAAACAGAAAAGTCAATATGAAAATGACAGCTCATAGAATACTATCTCTAGCATGCTAGAGCTGAGCAATATATTGCAAGAAATTTTTCATAGAATACTATTTTCGGTCTCCATAGGCAATTTTAAAAGAATGCTATCTTGCATTCTATGAAATCTAGATCGTGGAGACAAGCATGAAGCAAAATGCATAACTTGAATATTAAGCAAATATCTTGCTGACACGGAATTCAATTGAGATCCTTAATTTTTTTTTAATATTTACAATTTTCCCTTATCCTAATAAACTATTTAAAAGTTAATAAATTATTTGTATTTATTTTATTACGTAAATAAAAATCGTAATTAAGGGTAACTGTTAACGCGACATTTGTTGATTATTAGGCGGTACGAGGTTCGCCGGGTCCACTAGTGTGTTATATTTTGTTGTTTGAGCAAACCAGGGAGCAGTAAACGGATGAAATGTTTCCGTGCTCAGAATGTGAAGGGTTTCTAGACTATACCTTTCTGAGGAATGTCTTTCAGTGTGAAGCAAGAGCTGTTTTTAAGAGCTGTTAGATTTTAAATCTGATTTGTGATTGGCCACTAGTTGTTTCAAAAACTTTTTGGCAGTTAATTTTATAGATGACATCCGTGCTTTTATTCTTTTCCAGTTAGGCTTTAAGTTCGAGTTTACGTTCCGAAGCAAGTACTTTCAACTTTCTACTAATTTGGTACGGGACAGGTGAAACTCTAAATTGACTGAACTAAGAGGAGAAATTCGAATTTTCGTTTTTGGCAATGTACCTTTACCATTTGACGGCAATTTTATATAAAACAGCGCAAAATTTAATAAACGTTATATTTAAAATATTTGCAGTAAAATTCCAAAAGAACTTGGTCATAAATTAAAGGTCGGAAGTATAACAATTTTGTATGGCGTTTGAAATACGCATTCAGCAAAACTTTTTGGTTAAATAACCTACCTGCTTACCTACCAAAGAGGTTTCACATTTAAGCCATTTATGATATTATTAATGTCATATTCGAGTGGACGTTCGTAGGGCCCTCCGAGTGAAAAAAAAACCTTCCTAAATTGGTCGATTGGCTGTTCACTTTTCATCCAAAATGTCTCATAATTAAATTAAAGAGAAAGTTCGTGTTACCCAGTATGCTCCTTTTATTTTAATACGGATGATAAATCTATTTATGAGTCGGAATTCCAATGAAAATCACTGGCGACACCTCGGTACGCCTCTGGACTAAAAAAAACATATAGGACCTTTGAAATTGTTCTTAAAATAATTTCGAAAGGAAGTTCCCAACTGTGGGTGGTTTTACATAAAATTTTCGGATTTCGTTTGAACAACATGTTTAAGAAAAACAACATGTTACCTAAAGTACAAAAATTCTACCCGTTTAACTATCTACCTACTACCTTCACTTGTATATTTTTAATTGTTATTTTAATTATTTCTAGAAAATGAAAAATATTTGCATTGTGACAAAACCTTTGTACATTTAATATTAAAAATGCACACCTGCCTTGGGTTTGTGTACTTATGGTCATGGACTCTATATATCAATGATCTTTTCATTCAAAAAATGTTTGCTATTCCTTGTAATCCTATATATTTTGGTCTAAAATTCCAAAAACAAAAACAAGTCGTCGCTCTTTCAATAAGCTTTAAATCTTTACATGGCCACCTACAGATAGGTAATGTACGATCGACATGAGTTAAAACAATGCACATTGTTATCAATCCGAATAATTGATGGTGCAAAAAAAATGCATCTGCATCTTTTAAAAGATATTTTTGTATGCACTTTTCTTTACCTAATACTTTCAGAAACCTGAAATAATACCTTTTTGACAAAATCTATTTCAAAATACCCATCATCCATATCCAATAGATAAATAGCCGGCAAATACATCGTTCTTCGTTTTTCCTTTGAACTTTTTTCATGTTCAGATTTTTTTTAGTATTCAAACTTGTTCGAATTCTATCTATTGTTGATAGTGCATTAATTTAACTATCCTGTTTCATAATAATAGAACACAGGTATGCAGTTGGATAGGGTTCATCCTAGTTCCTAGGAAGTCCTTTTATTCGTTTTTTTTACGAATGAGTTACATCTTGAAAATTAAACCAAAAGTGGCATATGTTTAAGATGCATTGTGTTTGAATGCGAAAAAAGAAGTATCAAAGTTGTTAGGGTCCTACTTCTAATGCTTTAAAGAGTTTGTCAAGCAAAATGGTTTTAAAGTTTGAATCACATTTGTGATGCATTTAAAGTTCTTCTTCTCAAACTGTTTTCCGAAGATTTTATTGACCTCAAAATGGGCCATAACATTCCCTCTTCACTGCTTCACCTTATGTAATATTCGAGTGGTTTCACTCACAAGAGGAGGGAAATATGGATCAAATGGATCATTAAAAACAATTTTTCAATTGTGGCTTTTGGAAGTTGACCAAAGATTGTTTACATTTATTTTTTGTAACCTCAAACGAAGCAAAAACGAGTTAAAAAGTTTATTTTCAATAGTTGTGTTCGTTAAGCCCTGGGGTCGCCCTGGGGTCGCCCTGAAGTCGCTCCAAAGCGTTTTTTGAAAAACATCAACTCGCCCTGGGTAACAAATTCTCTGTTTTTTGAGACCTGGGGTCGCCCTCAACTCGCCCTGAAGTAGACCTAGGTATTTTGCTGGGGCGAGTTGAGATTAACAAATTGACATGTGTGTTGTCAAACATATGTTTACAACTGAATATTTTATTTTGCTTTTGCAATGCAGAGAAAAGAAATTATAGATTTATTTTAATGAAAATAAATAGAAAACATACATATAAAACAAAATGTAATTGTTTTATGTTTTGGAATGTACTAAAAGCAACAAATTTTAAGTTTTAATTTCGGAAACAAATATTTTTTGTTTCTTTCTTTTTGTCAACAACACAAAACCTACCCTTGTGCGTTTTTTGAAAACCAAAAAACCCATGTTTTTTTGACAGCTCTTGGGGCTGTCAAGAAAACCAGGGTCGATTTTGGGTAAAATTGATAAAATTCAACGAACACAACTAATATTTGTTCCTTATTTACACTTATTATTTAAGTTTTTGAAATATTAAAAAAAAATAAAACGTGCAGTGGCACGTTTTGTTTTATATGTGGTAGTAAATTGTGACAGCACTCCCAACACTCCCAATTCAATTCAGGAAGGCAAATAAGCACTCCCAAACATCACTCCGAACAGCAAATCGACCAATTTAGGAAGGTTTAATTTTACTCGAATGTCCCCCCGAACGTCCACTCGAAAATGACATTAGACCCCTGATTTTATCAGAACAGGGCAGCACAGAGCAGAACATATCAGCTGAGAAATGTAAGAACAAGTTAGAATAGTCAAATGTCAGTGCGTGATAATACAGTACCTACTAAAATTGAAATAAGCAGTTCTTAAATTTCTAGTGATTTACTTGTTATATTTTTGTTCATCCCGACCTTTTCAATAAAATGTTTCCAGATTTCGTAAGCGCGTGCATTTGATATCATAACCCCTGTTAACCAAGTTTCGATCCAGACGGAACTAAATACATACATACGGAACTTTAATTTTCGTCCAATGAAAATACTTTTTCCTGATCTCCATTGATTTCTAATTATGGTTTCTAATGTGTTAACAAATGACAACTAAATTGATAAACTGATCTACAAAGTCAATTACGTCAAAAAAGTGATGCAAATAAAAGTTGGAAAAAGAATTCAGAGTGAAACGTTTCCGTCATAACTAAACATTCTTCGATTTCTTACTATTGGCTAATTTTTCTTTCGTCGTTTTTTTCCAAACGCACATATTTATGGAATGCAAACTGGCAGCTTACTTTTTTTTATACTATGATCCGTACGAAATCGTAGAATGTTTCTCTCCGCTGAGTGTAATGAACTAATCTCTCAGAGTAAAGGAATAGTCTAATGGACAAATATAAATGTACCTAAATTGTTTGATCAGGTTTGCAAATGAGCTATTTCTTCTGTACTGGAGACTTCACCTGTATGTCATAGTCATAACCATAAGCAACCTTGAAATCCATGAAGAGGTGTTGTGTATTGACTTAATGTTCTTTTCCATTGCCTATCGTAAAGCGGATATTTGGTCCATAGTTGGCTTGTTCTACTAATAAAGACTAATCAGTTTGATTTTGTATTATAAGCCAGTTCAAATAGTTTAAAAAAAAAAAATAAACAATAAAGACTAAAAATAGCCAAATTAAATATTATTAAGTGGAGTGTATATGAATGAAATTCAATTTTAAAGGTTTTGTGGCCTTAACTCCAAGTTTTGCGTTTCGCCCTAGTTTGATGGTGGGCTCATCAGCTAGATGACATCAAACCTTCTCTAGTACGCAATAGTTGTCGATGATTACCGACTGCTATATAAAATTTACAAAGAAAACTCACTCTGAATTTTATTTTTCTAAAGCAGTTCAAATCGCCAAACCAAAGCAATAAGCGATTCAAAAACTCACCTTCAGATGTGTGCCTGGTTCCACCCAACAAACATGTGGATAAATTTTAATTCATAAAACAAACTCAGTGATCAAGGTTTTTCATTGATCACTATTCATAAAAACATCATCTGCGACATCTTCTTCCACTCGGACGGTATTTTCGTCATATAGAGCATTATCTGTGTCACGTGTGGTCCCAGACACTTTGAGACGAGCCCACCCGGCGAACCGTTTTCTGGAATCGGCCAACAGTGTTTGACCAGTTGAAATAGGTTAAATCCTATGATCGAAAACATGTTTTCATTATCGCTTCATGGAGAACGTCATAGCAGCTATTTTTTTTATACCAGGGATAGAAGATATGCTTACATGGTATTCAATCGCATACTATATCGCCAAACTTAATTTTAAATTTAAATTTCCGTTGAAATTTAATTTCTTATTCTTTTTCTTGAGTGTTATTTCAGAATGAGTGGATACTAAATAAAGGGCACGACTGGGTCGCACGAACTTGCTCTTGGGGCAAGTAACCTCGTGTAAACGACTGGGAAACTCGTCAACTTTTCACTATCAACAACAGAGCAGACATTTTATTAAAATTTATCGGTTATTTTTCGAAAAAAATTGACTTAAAAAAACTGACTTTTTGACAAATACTTTTTTTGAAATTTGTTTAATGCAGTACTAATCAAGCTAAGGCCACATATTATAATATCAAATATCGTCACAATCGGTTGAGCCGTTTAAGAGTTAATCGGTATAGAAAAAGTTACGTTCTAGGGCAGGTACCGTTAATTAGAAAAAAAAATTGGATTAAAGACATCACCAGTGACAATTAATCACTCATATAAAATTTTATAAAAATTGACCGGTTTTTTTTCGAAAAAAATGGAAATTTTTTTATTGTAGTATTAATCAAACTTTGGAGATGTATTAGAATTTAAAATTTCGTTTAAATCGGTCAAGAAAATACCTTTTTATGGCAGGTACCGTTAATAAGCTACTCCGGAAAAAAATTTTAAATGAAGACATCACCATTGACAATAAGTCACTCATATATAATTTTATCGAAATTAATCGTATTTTTTCTAGAAATTTGGAATTGTCAGTGACGCTTATATGGTATAACCTACGATAAAAATAAAAAAAAAATGTCCGGTCATATTACTCTACCTACCTACCTACGCTAAGAATACTTTTTACCAAGTTTGAAGAAAATCGGACCAACCGTTTAGACTGTAGGTATCAATACAGACAGACAGACAGAATTTCCGGACCTACTTCTTTCGTCTTCTTTATCATTGTAATGTCATGTTTGATTGTTATCTCAAAACTTTTTTTTTACGAATGCATAACTTGTCTCATAGTACCTATAATCGCAAGTAAAAATTAAGCGACGAAATACACACAAAAGAAAATCCCGATTATCACCAGTGTATGTTCAGTAGAGTGACCGCAACGCTCGAAGAATTTTTTTTTGTCAAATTCTTTACGGAGGAACCCGTGATCAGCTTTTGCAGATATTCATATAGCCAACATTTGAGATCGATTGGATTGCATTGTTTTTGTATTTTGACGGAATTCTACCTTTTTTCCACAATAAAAGTACTTCTAATGAAAAATCCTTCTGATTCTTTCAGATTTTATTTAAAAATTAAAATTAAAATAATAATGATGCCATAACTCGGCGATTTGAGGGTTGTTAACAATCTTTTATTCGATGAGACGCATGGCCTTTATTTTTTTTTTTTATTTTTTAATAAACAAAAATTAAAAAAATAAAAAAGAAAACAACATAAACGAGAATTTTGCAACTTTGAGCGATTATCGGCACCATTTAGAGTTATCCAATCGAACTCAAATTTTGGTTATCTAAATATCTGCAAAGGATGATAATTTTTGGGGGTTCCCCCGATCCATTTTCGAAAACCGATTTTTGCGGTCACCCTAATGTTCACTATCCAACTAGTCCAAATAAATAAAAAAAAAAAACTTATCTCTGTTTGTTTTTCTTTATTTCCAAAATTATAAAAAAAAACTTAATATTGTAACATAAACAAATGGTTCAAAAAAGAATTTTTAATATAACTTAAAGAACAGAAGGATTTTATAAAAACTGCAACAACATTAGCAGACTCTTATTGTGTTTTTCCCCATAACAACGATTATTCCTTCGTCTTGAATTTCCTTAAGAGCATCTTCAAATTGTTCTCGGGTAATAAGCTGAAATAAGGAAAATAAAAAAAAAAAAAGAAATTGCTAAAATAGGTTTCATTATATTTAGAAAACGAATACATATACATGTGTAAGTAAATAACGATGAACAGAACAGGTAGTTAAGGATTAAAGTCAGCAGGAGTTTTACCATTAAAAGATTGTTATTTTGCGAAATAACATAAAAATGAGAAACTACCTGTGAGATAAGCCGAAGGTTCAATATAATTGCACAGTTTTAGGATTAGTGTTATTTTTGTTTGATAGATTTTGATGTTTCTTAAAATGAAATCATTTTGTTGTTACTGGATGTTTAACAATCAACCATAAATTTAGCAAACAATTAATAGGTCCATATTTCAAGAGATTTGAATTCTTTGAAGAAAAGTTTTTTTTGTGTTAATCGTTTGAAGAAGAAAACAAAAACACGGACCATGAACAGATCTTTTCTCTGTTCAAATTGTAAAACATGCAATAAAACAATTTGTAAGTTCTGTTTTTGTATAAAAACAACTATGTGCAGTAAATCTTGGTTTTAGAGTTTTATTATTATAGAGAAGTTCTAGACATTCTGCGAAAATTTGCAAAGATGTTTTTTTGCTTTTAAGACAAAGTTCACAGAGACTGCTAGTCTCATCTTGTAAAGATTTTTTTCCAGGCACTATTTTGTGTGTTCTTTTTTGTAAATAATCTGGCAGTGTTTAGAGCAGGCTTGAGCAGAGATAATCTCAAAGCTGTTCAGGATCAATTAAGGACAACAACCCTACATCTTTGGTCGCAGTATCGGCCCTTTCATTACCCACAATATTCTTTATGTGCTGGAATCCTCGCAAGAATTTAAAGTAGCTTTCTTTCTAGGATAAGTTTGCATCTTATATAACAGTGAATCCAAACTTTTTTAAGGAGAAGATATAAATGTAGATTCCTATCTTGTTTGATCTAAGTCTGGAATATAAACGAATGATCACCTAGGCTGACTGAAAAGTTCAAGAAAAATTATTTACCACAAGCTACAGAAGTATAGCAGAAAATATCATGGTTTGAAGGATCCGACTATTGATTTTCCCAATCTGATCTTGGTGGTGTATTTTTTATGAAAATGTCTTTAAAAAAAAACAACATATGTTTCGTAACGTTTCAGACTGTTATATCAATTAGGCGATTACTAAAGTTTGATTTGAAAAAAATTACTTAACTTCCTTCTTCTATTCGGATACAAGTATAAATTAGAGGTAGTCTCAGAATGGTCTTAAAAAGAAAACGTTGGTGTAGTGCGCATACAGCCCATTATGCATGTATGTAATTTTTAGTCTCTGTTTTATAATTGCCTCGATTTGGATTCTTTTACGAAAGTTAAGGTGGGAATGTTATATATTATTAGAAACTTGGTAAAGTTTTCTTATTTTTTGCAAAAGCAACAGCACGATCTTATTGGCGTTAACAGAAAGACATTCATCAATACAAAAACTCATTAATGTGATGTTGAAACTTTAAGCATGAATGTCTTGAACAGCTAGCAATCTTAAAAGACTGCCTACATCAATGGGCGACCTTGTGGGCAACCTCTGTTTCTTAGTGCATACATATTCTGGATAATTTTGCTACTTAGGATCCATATAATGTAATTTGGTAACACTTGAAGGGCGGTTCGTATTATTTATGCACACAAACTGAATTGAACAGATTTTCATTTCTTTTGTTAGGGGTCTGGGTTGTCTTCTGAAACAAAACAAAAAAAAAAAAAAACTTACAATTTGTGAAGCTTCCCGAATTTCGTTGAATAACTTCTGATATGGTATTGTTGGCACTTTAACTCTCTTCTTTAAATTATCTTTAATACTTCCAACTAGTTCAGCACGTTTCTTTCGAGCTGCCGAAGACAATCCGGTGGTTAGAATGCCAACATCAATCTTACCAGAGAGTGGATCTGTTGCTGATTGTTTAAGAGCTTCACGATGTAATCTAAATAATAAAAAAAAAAAAAAAATATTAGCATTTAATTTTAAGTAAATACATTCACTTACCTCCAGGCTTCTTCAACATCAGTCACAGTAACTTCAGGGCTTAATCGAACTTTAGCATGAGCCTCAGACAAACGAATCAAACTCTCTAGTTGACGTGGATATGCAGATATTTGTCCACGTCCAGCACCTACTTTGCGCATATCAACGTAAGCTTGAATTAATCTTTGTTGAGCCTCCTCGGAGAGTGTGGGAGAAACGTGTTCACGAGCATAAGCAATATAATCACGAAGGACACTCATATCCTGCAATGTAAAAATTTATTATAAATACAATGATTTGAAATAACCGTAAACAAAAAGGTATGTTCAACATGCTGTCCAAAACTACGAAAATGAACGGATTTCGCCAAAAATTCGTAAAGGCAAGATTTGCAGATGAAAACATAATATGCAAAGCAGTTTTAGTTAAATTATCAATATCAATGAAAGTTAACCCTAAAGAATTGGTCAACTTTGTTGTGTTGGTCAACGCGTTGCCGCAAATTTTCGTAGCTTCACTTTTTTCTAAGATATTTGTATCCTTACTACCTAAAATATAACAAGTTGACCATTTTAATCCAAGTTTTTGTGAAACAGACCTTTAATAAGAGATAATTTTGGTAGAACACAATCTGTAGTCACAAGAAAGGTTTTTCAATTAAAATGAAGAAAAGCACATCAACTACCGTGCTGGAGTGTTGTTATTTGTTAATATTTTTCTTTGTGTAAACTAATTGATGGTCGCCAATCTTTGGGTCCTTACGGCGGCGTCAGTATATGGCGTACCTTACTATATAAAATAGTTTTGGTTTTGTAGGATGGCGGCTCTATTGCTGAAGACTATTTGGGTAATTTCTACCGCGATAAATTCTCTTGTCGGATTTCTGACGGTCGAAGCGTTTTCTTCTAGACGGTCAGTGCAAATCTCCGAAACGACTTTACATTAGTCGATCCGTTTTCAAAATGTCTGTTTTACACCGTCCGTCGTGATAAAATCACATGTAATTCAGTACCAATTCATGAATTTAAATTACAAAATAACAGTTTTTGTTACCGTGTTATCCCCAGTGTTCTCGAAAAAATGAAAAACTATGAGTAAGCCACTAAAGACACATACAAAGTGTACATAATGAATGGTTTGTGTTAGGCTTTCAATAATTATTAACTTCACACCAACTCAATGCGTAAGACGAGTACCAATGATTCGTCTTACGCATAGAAAACAATACGCGTTTGTAAATTCACGTTCTTCCACTTAACCAATTACAATACAAAAAAATAAAATAAACTTACAAACATGGTATCCTCTTCTTCTTGTCTTGAAACATAATACAGCGAAACCAAATGCGAAGCCAAACGACGATCAAATACTTCGTCTTGTGGATCCAAAACTAAGAATATCAAATCGAACCTGGACAGCAATGTATGAGGTAACTGGACATTGTCAATAATGTTCTTGTTTTTATTCCATTGTGATTCGGCAGGATTTGCAGCAGCCAGAATCGAAGTACGTGCATTCAATTGACAAATGATACCAGCTTTTGCGATACTGAGTGTTTGTTGTTCCATAACTTCATGCAGAACACTGCGAGTGGAATCATTCATTTTATCGAATTCATCGATGCAGCATATACCATTGTCAGCCAGGACTAATGCACCACTGTAAAATAATTTTAAATTTAGTTTATGTTTTCCTTTTTTTGCAGGACAACTTACGTTTGCAAAACCAATTGTCTTGTTTCGGGATCTTTTGTTACATATGCCGTCAGACCAACAGCTGAAGAACCACGACCTGAAGTATATTGCGATCTTGGAACCAAATTGAACACATACTGCAAAAGTTGAGATTTTGATGTACCAGGATCACCGCAAAGGAGAATGTGTATTTCTGATCTAATTTACAATCAATTCTTATAATAGGTAATTATGAAAACATTTAGAATAGTTTTACCTGAAATTTTGTCTTCCAGCAGTAACATGCTTCTTTTTAGTTCCACCAAATAACTGCAATAAGATTCCCTTTTTGATATCAGCGTTCTCGTAGATTGAAGGAGCCAAAGCCCTTGCGAGACGATCATAAACATCTGGTTTTTGAGACAAAGTTCTCAACAACTCAACACGTTCTGGAGGAAATATGTGATCTTTTCTATAAAATTAAAATATTATAATGTTTTCTGGTTAAGTTATAAATAAACTTACCCATCTTCTTCTTCATATAAACGTTTATTATCGACCTTTCGGAAATGCACAACATCAACATGAGTCTTATAGACACTCCTTACATTTCTAGCCCTTATGCTTTCCTGAATTGGCATTGCCCGATAGATACCAGTAACTGTTACTCGATCACCAGCTTGAACTTTATCAACTAAATCATTGTGAGCAAATAGAAGCACATTGTGTGGTGTCTGACCAGCAGCCATGTCATCGGGTGACTCTTGTAGCTTAATCAACTGTTTGTCTGTGAACTGTGATCGATTGTGTATCAATTGGAAACAGTGATTCGTATTGCAGTTGGTACACAGAGTCGGTTCGGCAATGCGACCACGATCAATCTCTACAGTTGTAAAAAACGAACATATGATGCATTTAAAGAATGCCTCTCGCATCTCTGGGATAATGTTAGATGACCGAATAACCATTCCTGAGATACTAATCAATTGATCAATGTCCTCAGGATTAAGGGCACGCATGCTGCGAGTTTTCTCTGCATTAAACGGACGAACTTGAATTTGATGTTCTAAGATGGCGGCTGGATATTTTTCAAAGAACATCTCATTCACCGCCATATCGAATGTGGGAATTACTTCTTGTGGATAGCAGATCAACTGGCGATACAAATTCTCATCGAAAGTCTTCAAATGTGAACAATTGACATTAAGATAAGGTTCTTCGAGAGTGTGGATTTCCTCAAGTTTTTGCATATACAATGGTTGGTTGACATCAATATTTTCGGAAATTTCATCTTGTTCTGCATCCGGATCGATGTAGCGCAAAAGGAAATTCTTAAATTTTATTTTGCATTGGCTGACAACAACATTTGTTCCCCAAATAACCAGTTGTGGACCTGTTGATGCTTCTGATGTTTCCGATCGTTGTTCGGGAATCGGTTCGAGCTAAAGTGTTAAACAAATTGAAATTTTATATTGTAAAACTCGACAAGTTATTTTAAAACAAATGTAAATACCAAGTACTTATGCAAATTCGAAAGCAAACCACAAGAACTAACAAATTTCACGTGTATTATATGATTTCTGATTACTGAACGAGAAACCGTATTTATATAAGCTTTCGAAGAACTAAGTAGAAAGTTAACCGAGTCGAATGACTTTGTTTTCCATCTACAGATGTGTCTCTCAAACTAAAATTGTATTATTTTAACCAACTACGATTTCATATAAAGATATCAATATTGCGATAAAATAGTTTACTAGTTGCACTTGCAATAGTGCAACAATTATTAGAATTGCAACATCTGAAAACAAACAATTATTCCAAACTTTTGTAAAGGAAAAACAAAAATACAAAAATACATTACATAAATAAATTTGTTCCATTAACATTCTTTTGCAATTGCATCACAACATCCCTTAGGTTGTTTTTTTATAAATTTCTTCGATCAAATTTTCTAGCAAGGGCTCAGTAAGAGCATCGATTTAGTGAATTTTCATATTTTATTTTTTTTTAAACCAATGCAATCAGAAAACGTATTATAGTTGATTCCGTATTTATTTTCTGTTTCAACTCTTTCGAATCTTAATAGTTAAAAGATCGATGCAAAAGTATGCTTTCGTGGCCACTTCATGTCCAAAAAATACATCTGGTTCGTTTAGCAAATCCGTTCATTTGTAAAAAAAATATCAGTTCGGGTGACTTTGATTTTTCTTCTAGTTTGATTTTTCACCATCTGTTTAAATTCTTTAAACAATCCAAAGACTTCTGATTTCAACAAGTATGCTAAAAATCGTCAATAAAATTTAGAAAATATACTGCTCCATTGGAACACATATGTAAGTCACAATGAACTAAGTCTAATCAGTTATATCATTGAGTTTATACACATAGAGAAATCATGAGTAAGTTTCAAACTTTGCTCGTAGGATGTCGTTACTATCGACTTGTTTTTTGTTTACTCTTGTAGCAATTATTCTTGAGTTAAAAGGCAAACAAAAAAAAATAAATAAAGAAAAAACAAATTCAAATGTATGCAGAAGAATTTAGTTCGGTTCGGTTTTAGTGTTTTTGGTCACAAGGAATTATTGCAATAATAATTACTCTCGAAATGTTCATTTAGTGACATCTACTTCGGTGAGTTTGAAAACATCTTGATTCCTCTATTTGTATAAACTCAATGGTTATATCCGTTGCGTCTTTATGTTTAAATGTTGAATGTGTTTGCTTGCCTTTAATACATGCTTCGCATTTTTTTAAAACCTTGACTTCTTTGAATTCGATTTCTTTTACTACTACCAGGATAGTTCAGAAGGCCAAAACACTACTGACGCGACATTCATCAAAAGTTCATTAACTAAGTTAAAAACTTTGCATCCATCTTTTCAAATCAAACGTTTGATGATTTATGGAACCGAAATTAAGTTGGCTGAAAATTCAGGGGCATACAAAACTTCTTTGACATTAATATCTCTATGATCTAATCGTAAAACAACATCTCCCATCTTAGCAACTTCCATCTTTTTATTATTTTTTAATTGATAATTTTCTCATATTTCTTAGAAATTATTTGTGGGTGTTATATGTTTTGAAGCATCACCATCAATATACTAGTTTTTCTCATATCAACATCAAAGCACTGCTGAAAACGCATTTTAAATTTTGCTTATATTCTTGGGTTTACTTCAGTTAGTTGGTAAGATTTGGCAACGTATCCTTTCTTACCGTACTCATAAAAACTGAAACAATTGTAACTTTTGAAGTGATTCTTTTGAAAGTTAAATTCTCTTCTGCAATTAAAGCACTCGTCTTTGTATAATCACAGTCCAGTAATTCGGTTCCATATATTTGTATTGCTGCGTTCTATCTTCATTATATAGTTTAAATTAGTCAGTGTGTGCAGTTGACACTACGGCAACGAGCCACTCTGGAGTAGTGTAAAATTATATGCTTACTAGCTTGTTGCTAGTTTAAGTAATTATTGATTGAGGTACTCCAACATTAAATCAAAGCTTGTTTACTTGCGTAAAAGAGCAATCTTCCCCGGTAATTTCTTCCAATTTCTTGCAAATTTCCAATCTCTATTTTGAATGCGAACGTATAATGATTAATTTTTTGATCAATCGATATTGCTTCTTCTCATCTTTTTCTATCACATGATCTGCAATAGCTCTTTCATCTATGATATCTTGGCACATTGGAAAAAGGCGGTTTTTCTTGTCAACCAGTAATGCTTTGTTCCGTTGGTAGTGTCATTTTGCAGCTCCTAACAGTGTTTCCGCTTTCCAGTTTGGATTAAAAAAAACTTTTACGAACTTTTTCCCTACTGTCTTTAATATAAATATTTTCATCATTTTGCTGTCACATTCTTGACACAGCTAACGTTACTTTTGTTTAAAATCTCAAAATAAATATAATCAACAATGAACTCTTCTTCCCCCCATTTTGAGGCCCATAAGAACTACATTCGTGGAATTGATGAGGTTTGTTAAATTTGTCTTATATAATAATTTCAATTTTCTTATACACAATTCTTTTCAAAGGCTACTTGTCGGTTCATGTCTGAACTACGAGAAGATAAAGATATATGTGCTTTTGTTACACACACAGCATCATGTCATGAAGCCCAAAACACGATCAACTATCTGAATTTTATATTCTGTATTATGATTGACTACATCGATGTTACTTTTACTTCTGCTACTATGATCCTATTGCTGATTGTATTGTTGCTTGTTTTAGCACTGTGTACGTTAGCACTTAATTCGTATGGCTGTCTTTACCTTATCAGTGAAATTTGATAATTTTTTGTATTCCATAGAATCTCAAATGTTTTAAGCATCGTTAAATATTTTCAAATGAATGAACACAATGCTGGAGCAACTATACTTGTCCTATTCAATGGAATACCCGATATAATTTCAGCTTTTTTCTTTTACGACGGAGATACAGAGTTGCTAATCAATGAAATGCTAGGAACATCTTTGTACCTTCGAGCTTTCCATGGAGGTATCTTGATTCTGCTCTATCCTACAACATTGTTTGGAACTTATTTCAAACGTGATGCAATTGCTTATTTGTGTGGGATTTTAATGCTTTTTAGTATCACATCACAGCGAGATACAAATGTTTTTGAAGCAATATTTGCAATGATGTTCTATCCAGTGTTATGTTGTTTTGTTTGCTATCATCATCATGTAGCACGAAAAGGTACTCAACATTTATGAAAAATGTTTTTATTTCATTGTCATTTATTAAGAAAAAAAACAGTCGGACCACAAAGAGGTTTCAAACGAAATGAAAATCCGTTTAGAACTTACCAAAGAAATAGAAATCATTCAACTTCCAGTCATATCAGAAGCCAATCCACTTGATCTTGGTATTTTCAAGCAGTTTATTATGGTCATAAGTCCAATGAGAAAGGAAGTCTACGATAATGCTAGCATGTGGCAAAAGATTCTTATATTTTTTGCAATCCCATTTAAACTTATTGTGCCTGTAGTTAACTTAAGGATGCCAGGCGATGGATGGTCAAGATTACTTCTGTTTATCAATTTCTTATTTTCTCCATTGATAATTTTGCAGTTCATTGGATGCAAATACATCTTAATATGTCTTTCAGTGGGTGTGATTATGGCAGTATTGGTTTTTTGTTTGTCAAACACAAGCACTCCCCAATGTCAGTTGGTATTAATTAATTATATTTTGTACAAACTTTCATGTCATAAATAATTTGAAATTTTCTAACTAGCCAATTGCATTTTATGGTATTTGTTGTGAAATGCTGATAACACATTTCTTAGCTGCAGAGTTGCTTTCAATTCTAGTGACACTTGGTAATGTATTCGGTATCAAGAGATCAGTAATTGGTACAACTTTTTTGGCTTGGGGTAATACAATTCCAGGTAAAACATTATTTATGAATTAAAATATTTGTTTGTATAAGAATTCTATTTTCAGAAATTGTTGTTTATTGTACATTGGTGCAATGGAACATAAAAACGCTGCCTTTAATTGAATTTCTCATGGCTCCACTTTTCAGTAAATACAAAACACCCATACCTCTTCTACTCTTTAATATTAGTTTCTTTTTTTTTAAGATATGATTTTCGCAATTGGTTTGACTACAGTTCTTCGATGTATTGATAAGGACAGTTTCACTGTTGTTGTAAGTTTGTTTGGTTTTCTTTTGTTAAGTTTAATATTTAACTGTTTTTTTTTAGACGCGACCAGGTGATCTTGGACAAAGTGGTTTATGGTTTAGTTTTATTCATCATATTCTCTTAAGTTTTGGCATTTTAACATTGAATTTTAGTTTGAGAAAAAGTATTGGTATTTATTCAATGTTTATTTATTTGATATTTGTTTTGTATACGTATTTATATCAGTTTGACATAATTCATGCATTCGGCTCGGATCATAATGATGAAGAAAAATTTATTGCAGCAACATGGGCATGATTTTTGTTTATTAAATAATAATAATTTTGTTCGATAAAGTTTGTTATTAGATTTTAATTATTTAGTAAAATATTATTTTTTATTTAATATATTTTTACTTGATTTCTGTTGTGTTTGCTACTTAATGACATACATCATATATAAGCTGCGCTCTTCGACTTGTAAGAGTTTTTCATATTTATTTTTGATAAGCACTCATAATAAGCTTATCCATATATCTCCAATTCTAGCCAGAGACTGGGTGTCCCTTACGCCTAAAGACCTAAAGATCTTTGTGCCCTCTTTTATAGGGCTGGATGATATATTAATTCTACCGCTCTTCCTCCAACTTAATTTATCTAAGGGATGATAGTTTGGGGTATTTGCTGAGAGGGTAGTTCACTCTCTTCTATCTGGAACTTCCCAGATGTTTTCTTTTGTGTATTATCACACCACATTTGCCTAGTAGATGGCCTCGCGTTTCATTTTGGTCGTCACAGAATTTGCATGTTGCACCACTGAATATATCTAAGATGTTTAGGTGTATTTTAAGTTTGCAGTGGCCACTGAGGAAATTATTTATAATTCTAAGTTTGGATCTACTCAGGTTTATAACTACAAGCTACAAATCGTTTTTGGTTATAGTTCCCAAGAAGCATTTTAGCATGTCTCAGTTCTGGATGTTCTTTCCAGTCATAAGGGCTTTGGTAGCTTTCCAGACAGTTGTTTCTAGATGCTTGTTAAAGAGGAGTTTATTATTTAGTGTAATACCTAGATCTTTGATCTCCTTCTTTATTTCTATTATTTCTGCTCCTTTTTTGATGGACTTCATTTACTTAAGAAGTCTTTTGTTTGTAAATGGTATTATAGTGGTTTTTGTTGGGTTTTTTATTCAGACCCACTGATATACACAATTTCCTTGTTATTGACAGCCTTCTTGGATTATTTCACAGTTTTCCAAAAGCTGTTAAAACAATAGTTGTGTTCGTTGAGCCCTGGGGTTGCTCTGAAGTCGCCCCAAAGCGTTTTTTGAAAAACCTAAACTCGCCCTGGGTAACAAATTCTCTGTTTTTTGAGACCTGGGGTCACCCTAAACTCGCCCTGAAGTAGATCTAGGTATTTTGCTGGGGCGAGTTGAGGTAAACAAATTAACATGTGTGTTGTCAAACATATGTTTACAATTCAATATTTTATTTTGCTTTTGCAATGCAAAGAAAAGAAATGATAGATTTATTTTACTGAAAATATATAAAAAACATACAAATAAAACAAATTGTAATTGTTTTATGTTTTGGAAAGCAACAAATTTCAAGTTTTAATTTCGGAAACAAATATTTTTTGTTTCTTTCTTTTTGTCAACAACACAAAACCTACCCTTGTGCGTTTTTTGAGAACCAAAAAACCCAGGTTTTTTGACAGCTCAAGAAAACCTGGGTTGACCCTGGGTAAAATTGGTAAAATTCAACGAACACAACTAATGTCAACAGAAAAGTCTAAACACAACAATACTCCACATCAAGGATGATAAAACCCCTCCCTAAGAACATTCTTTTGTAGTGATTATTTTGTGGGTGCTTGACCTTGTAAATAGCATCTCACCAATCCATCGTATTGTGTTGGGTAATTTTTTTCTTATGACAGATTTATTAACAGCCTCATGTGAGGTGTTATCAAAGGCTCTCTCTATGTCTAAGAATGCGCATATTGCCATTTTTTTTTAAGGCTCCTTTTATGGTATTTTTGAGTTCATATAAACCAGTCTTATTTGATCTATAATGTTGAGCTTATTTGCCAGAATGACGTATGATGTGTAGTATCTTTTTTCTCGTTTTTGTGATAAAGATGACTTTTGCTAGCCTCCATAGACTTGGTATGTACCCAAGTGCTATGCTGCTTCGAAGCATGCTGATCAGATATGGCATGATTATTTTTTTTTTCCATTTTGTAGTAGGGCTGGAAACATACCGTCTACTTCGGGTGACTTAAAAGATAGAAAGGTACTAATTGCCCAATCTAGTCTTTTTTCCTAAACAGATGGTTTAGCTATCTTCCAGTCATCTCCGTTAGGTTTGAGAGAAATCCTCTCCATTCCATTACTTCCCATTAGTTAAGTCTCTTATTTTAAAAATCATTTAGTTTGGATACATTTTTATGAAATCATTTTTCTGCATTTGCATTTTGCACTTTGCTTTATAAAGTAAGGGATTTAGAGCGTCGATATTATATATATGGACCTTCAACATAAAAGAAACCTTAAAACCATGATCAAGATGCAATGAATGGATTAAGTCGGTCTGTGGCAATGAGATTCACCCCACAGCAGGTTTGGAACATATGCTAAAAAGTAAACCCATTATTGATGGTAGTAACCAGATTCCTGTGTCACAACAAGGAAAATATGACACTTAAAAAAAAAAACAACATGGGACAGATGAAATCATAGAAATTAATACATTTCTGTCTTCTCTTATTGGAGTAACTATCTGACATAACTCAATTGGGATCCATAAAATGAAAATGAAACCAAGTACAGACTTGTGTCGATGAATAGCACAAGGACACTCCATACTGTCTCTGTCGCTGCCAAATCTCCGAAGCAAAACTTTATTTTATTCATCTACCAAGGATTTTATTACGGTTAGCGAGGCGAATGGTTTGGCAGTATACCACACAAATGAAACTTCATGTCCATTGCCCGCTTAACTACGTCTGAAGATCAGGACATACAAAATTACGAGATTTTCTTTAAAGTTCCAATAAACCGTATCTTAGGAGTTGAGAACATTTAGATATCCCATTTCTTTTCATTTAAATACAAAATACTCATAGTTAAAACAATCATAATTAGCAAGTAGATAAGGCATCATCTACCTGCGGACAGCGATAAGCGACGGGCCATCTGACAAATAAACATTCCTTCTTAAAAACAGGAAGAACACACATCATTAAATAGCTGATTAGCCGAATTGAATCACTTTAGAATAAACTCTTTAGTTCTCTTCGATTTTCTAATTTTTGTACGTCAAACAAAGATCTTATTTTGTAACTTTTTTGGAAAATGTTTGTTTTCAAACGTGATCAAGAAATGTGTGCTATTTGTCTGGAAAATAAAAAGTTGCCTGTAATTCTTATGTGTGGCCATTCGTTTTGCAGTTCCTGCTTACAAATATACATGACTTACGAAGAGATTTGCAGCAAATGCCCTCTTTGTCGATACAATTTAACAACAAAACGAGTAAGTTGAAAAATAAATTATAAATGTCTCAGAAATTATCTATTTTTTTTTTTTCTTTTAAAAGAAACCATCGAATTGCTGTAGTTTCATCAGCATTCTTTTGCTCAGCGTTGCATGTGGAGTTGCCTTACATATTTTTTACGATTTTACTTGATTCATTTATTTAATTTATTTGTATTCGTAATATTTATGGAATTAATAAATAAAAAAGAAAACTTACCGATTCACCACCAACTGCGACTTGTCTCATTCGTTTGTCCGTACGAATGTCGGGACGGGCACGAAGTGGAGTTCCTCGAATACCGGAACGGGGTGTTCTTATGGAACCCATTGAGCTAGAAGGCAGAGAGACCCATTGAACTGAGGAATTCTTTTATAAATTGCAGTTTTTCTTACCTTGGAGTGCCATAGTTCAAAGGTGAACTCAGATCTATTTCACTCATACTAATGGGTAATCCACGAGCCGGACTTGTCGGAGGGACGCTGACTCCACCCGGAGATGTTGGGGGTAAGCTGACATTATCAGAAGCTACTGCTCGAGCACCCATACGCATTGGAGTCTCAGCATCTTGAGCAGAGGGCCCTTTGAAATTAAAAAAAAATCATATGTAAGTTTTTTTTAACTTAATAACCAAATTTGTTTTTACAAAATACTTCTTGTTGGTGTCCTCTGACCACGATTGGGAGCAGATCTTCCTGGTGTTCTTGCAGGACTGGACATTTTAACTTTTATCAATACAGAGATATAGGATAGGTTAAAATTGTGAATATTTTTTTCTTCGATGCAAATGAAATTATTGTTTAAACTTTAATGAAATATTTAAAAGCGGATAACACAAAATAACAAACAACTGCACGATGAAATAATCAACAAACAGGCGGGAAAATTTGATTTGATTTCAAAACTATTTGGCGATTAGAGCGCTTTTTGACAGATGGTTGTTAAAAGAAGTAAGAATTCGATGGGCCTACACCAAACAGTTTTTAGTTTAAAGTAACGAGTTTTTGAATTTTATTTATAAAAAAAGTCGGTGAAAAAATAGACTGCTGATGTTTTTTAGACTTGGAAATTTGAGTCTGGCGTGGTGAATACTCTCGTGATTACACACAAATTATTTGAGGACACCTCAAAGGGGAATTTTCTTGAAGTGAAACAGTTATTCGACCTGAATGTTTTGCAAATTTATAAAAGAAAGCCACCATGAATTATTATTAATGCTTCTGTTTGTTTCCTATTCCAAGAATTTATTTTCTATCACTTAATTTTGTTTAATTATGAAAATTTTGCGATGTGAACACATCATCCGCTAGGTCATGCTGTCATATGGACTTAAGACCCAGCCATAATAGTCAAAAGCAAACGGTAGCTAATGTCATAAATCAACGTAAAGTTTCCTTAAGTTAGGACCAGTTGTACAATCATGGTTCAATTTTTAACCCACCGATTTCGACTGATTATCTATGGAAATCAGTGGTTTAAAAATCTGAACCACGTTGAACCACAATTGTACAACTGGCCCTAAGTGCAATAAATTCATTGACTCGACCACAATAATAATAATAATAACACAATAATATTTTGAACTATGTGTCTGTAAGGCACATTGCCTTTTAAATGCAACAGGTGTTGCACGACACTAGTTATAAGGAATAGAAAGATTGAAAAGAATTGTTTTGGTACAATGGATAGAGAGCTAGTTGATTTTTATTTTTCATTGCATAACCTCATGGGCGACGTCCAGCATAAGCTGGGAGGTATGCTGAAAAAAAATGCTTTGTACCCGAGTGACGATTGAACCTGCACCATCTGGGTTAAGAAGCAAGCACTCCATCCATTGTACTCACCACGCCAGCCTCAAACGGTCTAAGACCGTGTTTGTACTGGGAAATTCGAGTCTGGCGTGGTGAGTTCTCAATTGAGGACACCTCACTTAAAGCGGGTGGAATTTTTGTGAAGTGAGACAGTTGTACGACGCGTATTTTTTGCATTTTATAAAAGAAGATAAATTATTAAAACAACAAGAACAGTTGGCCTCCTGAGTGTCGCAGACGCTATCGCACTGTAGCGCTGCGCTGCATTGCCGCCTTTAACACACTTCAAATCAAACATACCCAAAATATGTAATCAACCTTTGACATTTCTCAAGTCAGCTGTTTGAAGTGGTTTTTGGAGCCGACAGCCGAGTAGTGGAGGTGAAGTTGTTGGAAAAGAATCGGGTTATCTAGATTTAAATATACTCCAGCACTTTATGTGACAAAATGAATGTACTGCCGAAACTGTGTTGCAAGCATAAATTCCTTAACCAACTAAAAAAACTTTCGAAAACAGCTACAGTTTGTCTGGATAACCGACAAACTTTCTGCACAACTATATCCCCCTGCTTCGGATTGTCCATTAAAAAAATATCACAGAAAACCACATCTATTCGTTTTTTTTCTTCAAAAGACAAAACCGAAAAACCAAATTGTAATATTGGAACAATTGGTCATGTTGATCATGGCAAAACAACTCTAACAGCTGCAATAACAAAAGTGCTCTCAAAGAAGGGCCTTGCTGATTACATACCCTACGACCAAATCGACAGAGCACCAGAAGAAAAAGCTAGAGGTAAGGATATAAATATTATATAACTAGTGTCATATGACAACTTCTCACACAATATTAGGAATCACTATAAACGCTTGCCACATTGGTTATGCAACCGATTCAAGAACCTATGCTCATACTGATTGTCCAGGCCATGCAGATTACATTAAGGTAAGAATTGTTTTGATGTTGCACTATATTTTATTTATATTAGAACTATTAGAACATGATATCAGGTGCGACGCAGATGGATGGAGCTATAATTGTAGTGGCTGCTACTGATGGTCAAATGCCCCAAACCAGAGAGCATCTCCTTCTGGCCAAGCAAGTTGGAATCCAGAAAATCATTGTCTATGTGAACAAAGCTGATCTAGTCGATAAAGATGTCCTTGAGTTGGTAGAGATCGAAATGCGTGAGATGCTCAGTGACTTTGGCTTCGACGGAATTAACAGTCCTGTGGTTTATGGCTCTGCTTTGTTAGCGCTGCGAGAAGACCATTCTGAGTTTGGAGTACCATCGATTGAGAAACTTCTCTCACATATAGACAACTTCATTCCGACGCCTACTCGAGACTTTAAGTCACCATTCATTCTGCCAATAGATAATGCTTTCACGGTATCAGGGCGTGGTACTGTTGTAGTGGGCACTATCAAAAGAGGCACAATCAAAAAGAACGATGAAGCAGATCTATTAGGATTTAATCAAAATATCAAAACAACAGTTAGCGATATTCAAGTCTTTAAAAAGAGTGTTCCACAGGTTTGATTGCAATCTGATTCTTATTCAATTTTAAAAATTCTTCTCTTCGCAGGGAATAGCTGGTGAGAATGTTGGAGCGCTGTTAAGAGGCGTTAAAATATCACGCGTTGAACGTGGAATGCTTCTTTGTGCATCTGGTTCTGAAAATATTTCTAATCATTTTGAAGGATCCATGTATTTGTTGTCGAGAGGAGAAGGTGGACGCTCAAGACCTCTTATGTCAAAGTATATTCAACAGTTGTTTAGTACAACGTGGAATGTTCCAGCCAGAATTGATTTAGGTAAAAAAGAAACACCCACTGCTATCTGCTAAATTTGACATTTGTCTTTATTTCGCTCAGTTCCATCGAATGGAATGATTATGCCTGGGGAACATGGTAAGGTTTTGATAACATTGTTCAGAAAAATGGTCATGACGCCGGGACAGCCTTTTACAATTCGTGAAAATGCTATGACGGTTGCGACAGGAATTATAACTGAACGCAAGCCATCGATTGATTTGCCCAGAAATAAATTGGCTAATGTTATATTAGAAGAAGCTGCTTAGATAATTAATAAAACAAAATATGTATAGGATAATATGAAATCAGATGTTTTTTTTATGAATTAAATGTGTTTCTGAGTCAGTTGATTGAAGTCCTATTTGTAAAATCTCGAAAGTGTATCAACAAGTGATAGGACGACCTCTTCATCGTTACCTAAACCCGCCAATACCAAACACATATATCCTTACTCCACCGAAAAATTAGGTAGTGATCTTATAGAAGAGCAATATGGGCGTGAATAGCCAACGAAGGAATAATAAAAGCTATTCCAAAATTAGTTTCCTATTTTTCCCACCTTGTAAATTAGATAGTAATCAATAAAAATTTGATCGAAAACCACTAGATCTAATATTACCCATCCATATCAAGACAACAAGGAGTTATCTATGCAGGGACAAAGATAACAGTAGGCCGATTCCAGAAGGCGCGGCGGATTGCTTAAGAGAGATTTGATTTGTTTCCGATATAAGCGATTCAGTTTCTTTTTGGATACTTTTGAAAGTGCATATGGAAAATAACTGACAATTATCGAAGGATAATTTTCAACCGTTCGCCCTTTGTAATAGACGTGCAGCATTCAGTTATGTGGATAATTGGTTGATGGTGGACTTTCCTTTTGGCCCGATATATTGAATTGAAAACGACTCCCTATCGTTTTCAATTCAATATATCTTTTTCGACCCGCCTCAATTTGTTTAATTATCGAATACGAAGCGAATCAGAATATTTTTTTAGTTGAAATCATCGTGGCCGTGAGGACGTGCAATTTTTTGTCATTTACTTTGAAATAAAATCAAAATATTACTTAAAATAAAATGTGTATTGTGTTGTGTGTTGAATATTTGTGTAATTGTATCCACTTCATAAGAAAAATATCTTCACTATTAGATTCATTGGCTATTTCGCGATGCGTTTATGTTCCCATTGTTGCTGTTGCCGTGTTTTGCTGTGACCTAAACATTCTTTATGAATTAATTTATTGTTCCACTCACATTTTTATTTATTTTTGCAACAAAACATTAACCAAATGACATTCGCCCACAATACACTAATGCGCAAAAAAAAGCTATCGAAAATATAAAACGAAAGAGACGAAAGAAAAAGACGAAGCAATACCAAACTCATTTGCGCCACCAAAAACGACTTGCTATGTATTCCCTAATCGGGCCGCGATGAGAACCGATCAAGTTATCCATTGTGATATTCAGTAGACTGATTCATCCATAATAAGGCTAACCAAAACACTTTCTTGTTCGGGCTACTTTCATTACTTTCATTTAAATTGAATAAAAAGTCAAATAAATTAATCTATAGGATTAAATAAGTTTATTTAAATATATGTTTAACGAGAAAATCGACATTAGCCAATTTGTATAAATATATTTTTTCTATTTTTAAGTACGTAGATACATATCATTATCTTTTTCTTGATATTTTCTTAATTAATACTTTTTTTATGCATTGTATACATTTTCATAACATTTTTTTTTATTTTTATTTTAAATAAAGCATTATCACTAACGTGTTTCAATTTATTAACACTTTTTTTATGGAAATCATCAATTTTATTTATTTTTATAACTATAAATTAAAATAATGTATATATTTTCGATGTAAAAAAAATTACATAAATATTTTAAGTTTGACGTTGTAAAACGAAATCTCAAAATATTTAAATGGCAATAAATAGAGTTTTGTTTAAATTATTAACATTACAATTCTTATGGTCATAAATTTTTTTTTGTTTTAATTTTATAATAAATTAAATTGCAATCAAATGCTTATGTATATATTTTTTAAAAATTTACTTAGTTTCTTTAATTATAAACGATAAATGAATCAATCAATTTTATCAAGTTGACACACTATGCTATCGCTGATCATGTGGAAACAAATATAAATTGATTATAATAATTGTTTTCATAGGTTTGCAGGTCTTTAAATTTTTTTATTTAATACAAAATAAATATAATATAAACATGATTTTTTAAAATAAAAGTTGAAAATCAATTTATTTCACATCCGATTTCCACTTAATATTCACATTTTGTTTTGTTCACTGTATTGTCTTGTTTACTACATAATTCATTAAAAACATAAATGCTTTTGAATGGTTGACAAATGCCGAATTATATTGCGTTTATTTACATTAATAAAAAAAACAAAGAATGAATTATAAATATAGATATTTTGTTTAACTTAAATGGAATGCATTTCATATCACATATTGTTGTTCACCCTTTTATAATTAACATTTCAAAAGAAATTTTCAAAAATATGTTTAAAATTTTTGTCTTGGAGAAAAGTTTAACTTTCTAAGGCATTTCTTTAGGCAATCTCATTGTTTCATTTCTTTTTACACATACCAAATAAATCATTAATTAAATTTATAACTTTTCTCACTCAATATCTGCTTTTCACAATTTGCTTACAGCTTTTCATTTTACTAGAGGAAAAAATGATAATAAATTTTCTTTAATTGAAAATTATTACTCTATAGAAACAGGAGAATACGTACATACATATATATTTATTTTACATTTAAGCACATTCAATTTTCTACATTTCTGTATAGGAACAGATAATAATTTGCTTTTAGTACTCCAACACAAATATTTTGCTAAAGAATGATTTAAAATTTAATATATGCCTTTCTATATAAATTCACAAAGAAAAGATAAATATTTTATTAATGATTAACAATTGAACTAATTTTAATTAACAAACAAAATAGTCGTAGATTGTTTACGATGTCAAGGAGAGGTACATTAATTTGCACTATTATCGAAAACTATATCAAAGCAAAAGATATAGGCATATCTTATTTTTTTTGTTTAATACTATATTCGTACACGTGTAAAGGTTTTTTTTAACGTAACAAATCAACAACGTACAAAATAGGATTTTAATGAGAAGATGGCAACAAACTTACATAGTAATATCTTAATTGCATACGATTGATTCGTACATTTAATTTTCTTTTATTTAATTATGCATCTTATGGATTATTTTTAGATCTTTGTGAGGATTTCATCTAGGTGTAATTGTTTTGGAATTTCAATGTCTTCCAGTTTGACATCACTGTAATTATAGACAACTTTGACGGGGTGGATGAATTCTTGGTCCATGGTAAATTCGTTATTTCGGGCCTGTTTAAAATAAAATACAAACCGATTTTTTTTAACAAATAATTTTCAAATAATTTATGCAATTGAAAAGGAAGATTTATACAGGCAAATTTTGTAAAACTATGAAGTGAAAAAAAATTAATCATTTCACCAATTCGGTTCTCGAACTAATTAAGAAATGACATTTAATATGCGTACTAAAAAGTACTAAATGATACATCCAGAGAAAAACGAATGTAGACCACACGACTGAAGTAAAACAAACTCGCAAATAATATTACAGCGACAACAAGCTTTCTTAGCCACTTCTGGTTTGCGTAACGCATTCACCAGCTTACCCTTCGTAAAGATGTGTTACTTCAAAAATATCTAGTATAGTAATATCGCAAAACGGTTCAGCAACTAGTTTTCAGCTAAATACACCCCTTAGGATATTCAAATATAGCACAATGTGTTACTCATCTTATCGAAATTTTAAACTCATTTTTTTATATTCAGAAAAATTATAGTTTTTGACTTAGCACCGTTTTGCTTAATGGCAAAGATATATCATAATATCAAGCATGCAATCTTTTTTTCTGTATGAAACTTCGGAATATTGTCTGTGGTACATTCTAAAGATCTAGATTGCGAATTCACTGAAGAAAAAATGGGTAATATTTGGATGCAAAGCTGATCAACAACCTGAATGCCAAATACATTAATGAAAGATCAGTTTTAGTATAAGCAGATGTGGCAACAATCATTTTACGAACTGGGCGAAATTCCTTGGGCAGGGTATTAAATACAAGACTTACCTTGTTTCGTTTATTGAGCTTATCGGTTAATTTCTCAATAAACGTTCTGCTTATTTCTCTTTCACACTCCTCTGAGTTGTATGATTTAATCATCTAAGAAAAATAAATAAACATTTTTTTAATGCTATTATTAATTAATAGGCAACAAAACTTTACCTTTAGAACTTGTGCAGTGGTCAAAGAATTACACAATTCGTAAACACTATCTACATCCTGTTCGGTTTTTCTCGATTGCAAAAACTGTGAGACATCAATTAGAGGCGCCATTGGTTTTGTCACTTCAGCCGGCTACATATTTTAAAATACCACCATATGAGAAATTTTCTTTCCAATTTAAATTTGTAAGCTTACCATTTTCTTTTCGCGAACCCAATCTTCCAAACAAGTAACATTGTATCTGATCTTCATACCTGTCTCCCACATGCATATATCTCCACGCAACATAAGAGTATTCATAGCAATTGCACAAATATTATACATCAATTGATAAAATATTTGTTCTGTATAGCTTATGTGAAGTCCAAAATAATGGAACTGCTTGTAATAATGTTCTAGCTGATTGACAAGTAATCTTGGTGCTGATACCTTTGCAGCATGCTCAGGTGATCCATCCAACGACAAGGTCCGACGATTACCTTGATTATTATGTCCATGTTGTATTTCATCGTGATCAAGAACTGCCGGCACCACGAATTGCTTAATCAATCCCTGAACTTGTTTCACTAAGCTTTCATAGAGACCCACAATTATATCGTAGATAATTTTACGATATTCTGAGAGATCGAAATTATTTAACAACTGCTGATTTTGCTGAGGTGTATTCAAACGATTATATTCCTCAATATTGCCATATTGTTTCAGCAGATTGTGGAGTCTGAAAAATAATTTTAAAAATATAAGAATACATTCTTAGTTTGAATAAAGTGCTATAAATTTACGTAAGTGAATTAACCAGCCACAAGACACGAGTTTCAGTTGGGCTGGGGAACTTATGAATTTTCTTCATATGATTTACAAACATCGCCAACAATTTCTGAACGTTGTCGTCACTGTTTAGTAAATCAGTATATCTATAAGGAGACAAATAAATTGTATTTTTAAAAATATTTTAACTTTTGTAATTGAATGTTTTAACCTTATACACATAAACAGAATGTAAGCAGGTAAGCCGGGTAGTAAGCCAATGGCAACTCGTGGTGTTAAGTTAACAATTAGACGCTGGGATATCTTATCAAGGTCTCCTTTGTTGTATTTCAGTATTCCTAGAAGGGAATCAATTGTTTCCATTACTTACAAATAAAATAAACAAAGCCATACCTTTATAATGGTGCGTTTTCTTTTTTCCCACAGCTGCCACAACTTTGGATTCCTCTTGATTAGGAGTAACACTTGATATTCCATGCTTTCGAAGTCGAAGAGTTAAAGAATTCATACTTCGCTTGGTATCTTCGTATTTTTTAGTCAACGCATTCATTTCCTCCTGTAAGTCATTTATTTAATATTTGTTTTTAAATTATTATTAACAAACCTGTAGTTGTGTGTAGTCCATAAATGACTTCTCTAACTCATATTTTAAGTAACGCTCATTTTGACGCATAGCCTCGACATTGACTTCGTCAACATCTTCGACACCGGTTTGTAATATTGCTTTAAGTTGACTTTTTTCACTTCGCAATTCATCAAGTTGTCGTGATAGCTCACCTAAATGGGCATTGTTTTCTTCAGTCAATGCACTGAGTTCTGATTCAAGTTGTCTGGAATGCGAATATTTATTAAAAAGATGTTCAAAATTTAACCTTGTGGATATTATTTTGTTTATGTTCTATGTGTATATGAATATGTTATCTTGATTTTTCGTATTAGTAAAGAGAAGATGGGTTATTTCTGACCTACAAAAGTAGGTCTTCATTTTGGAAAGTATCAATTTATAAAAGGATTTCTATGTTTTATTATTCAGCGGTCGATTTCCTTGTTCGACAACAGTCTAAAATTACTTATTTCTGTCAACTTTCGTGAAGGTTAACTAAGATGAAGATATTTTAATGGCACGATATCGAACGTGGCAAAGCAGAAGTATGAAGATCTAAAAAGTCTTCACGTAAGAATTATTCTATTGAAATGTACCGAAAAGATGCGGATGAGAATGAAAATCATCCCATTAAAATAAATGCAGCCAGACTAACATATAATTGGCATCAGATGTTAGGCAACCAATGAAGCTTGTGAGATGTGAGACTTTCCAGGAGCTTGAAGCCAACACTTGTCAAAGGCATGAGCAACATCCATAAAGACATGTTTCTAAGTTCGGTTTACTTCTTTGAGCGTGACGTATGAAATTTAAGAACATGATAATTTTTATAATTCGATCGGAAAAGCGCATTATTTATATTTCAATTGAATTAAAAGATTGAAAAAATTTTTTTTAAGATCCAAGAATCAAACGAATGAGTTTGAGTCGAAATGTAAACGTAAATGAATGATTTTTTCTATTAATCTAAAATGTATTAGTAAGTTATGCCGAGAACACTTCACCAAATGCAAGCTGTTTGCATATTAAACCAATGCAGTGGACCATTTTAGGCTGAACTTAGATTTGATGATTTTTTACATGCTAATTTATCTTGAATTTACGTACTGTTATTCAGTTTCCTTTGATTTCTTCTTCAGGGATAATTTTACTTGTACAAAGAGTCAATGTCAAAATTGGTTCGTTTACTCGGTTTTGAAACAATTTTTGGTTCATAGTTTAATTTTTCGTAGGTAAAGCTTACAATATCTTGTACTAACACAAGGTATGCCTAATTTCCAATGTATTTCTTATACGCATATACTTAATTTAAATATGTATTTAGTTGTGAAAAGGTTAATTACCGTTTTTTTTTTCTAGATAGACATCTTTTATAAATATTTTTTGCATGGTATACTCCCATCAATTTTTATTATTGTATTGGAGGATACATATTGTATTATTTTTAAAGAATAATTTTTATGTAAGTGCATGTTGTTTTAATTTGTTGCATTTATTTTATATTTATTTAGGACACATTTAAAGACAAATGAAGGTTTGGAAGTATTGTCAATAAACCAATAACTAATTGTACATACCTGTTGACAAGTTTTTGCGCCTGGAATGCTTCAAGCAATTCAGAGTTTTCTTGGAAACTATTATCAGGTCGCATTGGTAAGTTGGCATTGCCAAATGATTTTAAAGATTGACTTTGCTGTTGCAATACCGCCTTTAGTTGAATGCATTCATCTCTTCGTCTTCGAAGCTCTTCTTGAAGTGCATTTTGTTGAGCTGAAAAAAAAACATCGCATTTTTTTAACCTATTTTAACCAAATTCTCGAAATACCTTCAAGTTCTTGCATCTCAACACCACGTTGTATGCTACTGCGCAGCAAACTGTAATCGTGTCGCAATTTTTCATTTTCAACTTCAAGTTCTGAAACTCTAAGACAAGTAAAAAGAATTTTTTTAATATGAACTAGACATAGGAGCAATTCTGAAGATACCTTAAAGAATCCTCTGTGGAACTGGTTTTGTTCATAAGTTTTTCCATTTGGTCAACCAATAGCTTGTTTTTCTTTTTCTCTTCTTCTAAAATACTTCTAAGCTTCAGTATTAAACTTGTTTGTTCGCTTTTCGGTGTTGAAGTTACTTCTGTATTAGAATATACAATTATATACTTTGTTTTACTTATAGAAGATACTACAAACCAATTTTGGTGAAAGATTCCATCGCTGACTGATTATTATTATCAAAAGCTTGATTGTTTCGTTTTGTCTCAAGTGTATTTTTAGCTGAAGCATAGCCAAAATCTTCTTCATTCTGGCTAGATGCATTACTCAAAGATCTCGTATGATTTGAATATTCTGTACCGTTCCCATTTCCCTTTTGCAAGCGACTTAATTCCTCCTTTAGCATGTAATTTTCTCCTTCTAAAAAATCCTTGTCCTTCTTTGCACGTTGATAAGCTTCGTGTACTTCATTGGTGTCTACTTCTGATAGAATACGTGAACGATAGAGTGAACTCTTTTCCTCTTTTTTCGCCAATTCGATCATTTCATCGACTTGCTTGCGAAGTTCTTCGTTTTCAATTCGCCAAGCTTGCTTTTGATTTGTCCATTCTTCTTTTTCATGATCTTTCTCTTCAAGAACTTGCATTTTTTCATCGCGTTCAATTTCCAGTTGCTTGTTAAGCATAAGTAATGCATTCTCTTTTTCTGCCAATAGCAAATTTAATTGCTTTAACTGGTTTTCGATGTTCTTCTTCTGTTCAAGTTGGTTCCTAAAGTAAAACAAAATTACAACATAAAATTCTAATTTTGAATATGAAAACTTACTTTAATACAGGAATAGCAGTAGTTTTCAACTTAAGTTGTGTATTTTCTTTGTTCAGCTCATCTATCCTTTGTTGCAACGATATGATTTTGTTCTCGAGACCTTTGTACAAGTTTTGAATATGCGAAATGGTCTTAGCTTCAGCTTTTAATTTCTTGAATAGACGACGTGCCAGGAACCTTCGTATCGCCGACTGACAAACAATAATGTTACGCAATTTTTTGTTGTAAGCCTGACGAGCCAAATAACCTCGACAGAAACGTTGAATCTGAGTCGCTCTATGATTGTCCAGTGCAATTTTGAAACGCTGTCGAGCCAACAAACCTCGAGCATACTGCTGAATTCCACAAACCGAGAAGCGAAGTTTGACAAAACGTCGTCGCCAAATATAACCACGCGCATATTTTGATATGACAAGTGCTGCTCTAGCCTCTCGTATGGCCCTTGCCTTTTTCCTGGCCATATAGCCTCGCGCGAAGGTCTGTATTCCGAGTACTACTCTTTTGATTCTCATATATCGCCTTCGATACACAAATTTCCGAACAACAGACTGCACAGTTATGATGTACTTTTTCCGTAGATTCATACGGACTTGCTCTAGATAGGCAACTTGACCGGCTCTGAAGAATATTTGTGTATTGCCAAAACGATATTTATCTTCTTCGTGAATCCATTTGGTGACGATGTTCTCACATGAACGTCTGAGATCGCTTTTATTGAGATACTTTCGATGACACAGTAATTGATAGCGAGAATAAAAATCATGGTATGACCATCGCGAGGGAAAACCTGCTGCTGATATACGAACCGTTTCCAAAACACCACATGCACGCAGTTGTTGAACAATTTTTGATGCTTCCCATTTGAAGGAGAGTTTTTCGTCATTTGGCTGAAATGAATATAAATCAATAGAGTTTAACTGTGAACATATGAAATGTCTGATTTACCTTTATACAACGAACGTAATGAGGTGTTGTGGAATGCAATGTTGAGATAAGAAGTGACAAACTGTCCCGAAATTGTGAGCCAACCGATCGTCTATGCTGTTTCGATGGAGTTATCTAAGAAGAAAAAAAGTATAGTTAATACATAAATATAAAGTCTCATAAAAGAGGGCGAAGCAAGAATTTCATCAAACCAGTTAGTAGGAAATAAATACGAGTCGATTAACATAAAATAAAAGTTATTTGATTGGGTTATCGAAGAGGTTTAAAATAATTTTAAGAACGCTAACAAATCTAAACAAATCATTGCGTTAAGAGCTGAATGAGGATGAATGAGAATGAATGAAAGCTGTTGGGTTAATCGACCCAATTATGATTTTTTGATTGAAGCAGAGTCTTCTGTTGTGGCATATTTTTGTTCACTTTAAAAATTGTTTGGATCAATGACCACAACACTCATGCTACAATTGTGCATTTTTATTATTATATTTTTATCATAGTATAAGAACACAAAATGAACTATTACTATAAGCTAGCAAATAATAAATCTATGAGTGTAAAGCATGATTTTCTTATGAAAACAAAATGATTAATCATGCACCACCAAGTAATAACTTCTTAGACTTATATTTTTAATTTATTGTTAGTCAGTGTTTAGAATGACAAAAAAATACTATAAAATGTAACTAACTCGTTTACGTCTGTCCACTGGCTGCTAAAAACAAATTGGAGGAAAAAAAACAGCACAAAATTACATGATGAGAAAACAAACACAAGAAGTACACTAGCGATAAGTATTTTCAAAAAGAAAACAAAACATACCACTTGCTTTGATGCACTAACAACAACTCGTCCACCCAGTGCGGAAGTTTTTCCATCACTAAGCGTATCAGTTTCTTCTAAGTCCATCAATTGTTTACACAAAGCCATGTCGGACATTGCAACCACATTTACCAGCTCCTTTGAAACCGTGTCACGATTTTTTTCCAAAAACCCATAAACATCATATTGCACAGTATCCGAAAAATGTTTAACAAGAAAACCTGCATTTGAAAAACGTTAGAAAACATATTTCATGTTTTTTTTAAAGAAAATTCTTACTTGTTGTACCAAACCTTGGTTTTTCAAAATGTGGGAATTTAGAACATTTTTCAATTAACTTTCCAGCCCATGATTCATCGGATCCTTTGGGCATCTAAAAATATCAAAAGTAAAAATAAAAAGAACAAAACTACGATTATTAAAAACAAAACTCACCCTACACTCTTCATCTAACAAATCAAGAACACCCAATTTGGATTCAATCATATCGATACAAGGTTGATTATCATAAAAGTCAATCATCGTCCAAGTAATACCCTCCTTTAAGTACTCCTCCTGTTCCAACTTAAAGACATGTTGATTGAATTGCTGCTGTAGCTTCTCATTTGCATAATTTATGCAGAATTGTTCAAATGAGTTTGTATCGAATGTCTCGAATCCATAAATATCAAGAACACCAATAAAACAGCTCTGCTTGCGTCCTGAATTTAAGCTTTTATTTATCACAGCGACTATATATTGGAAGAGTTTGGAATATATGTGTTTGGCTAATGCATCCTTAGCTGATTCAGCTGCAGCTATGCTATTGGGTATTAGAACATTTTCCATCACTGACTCAATTTGACGTGTAATCAACCATTTGCGTAAGTCATCGGCATTGATCTTCAACATTTCACCAGTTATATGCAAATAATGCAAGTCATTTGGCTAGAGAAGGAACACCTTATGAATACAAAGCATTATATAGACAGTTTCATACTTTTATATCACAGGCATCAGGATCGAGTTCTTCAGAATCTTTTTTGTGTTTTGGTACAAATTGTATATTACCCAAATGTAATATACCGGCAAGAATTTTAAGTATTTCTGAGATCTAAAATTTAAAATTAAATCAAAAAGTAAATTAAATCTTTAATTGAGTCTAACTTGCCTGAGTGGTGTTAAATCCGAGTATGGTCATTGCTTGAACGGTGTCTTTAAATTGATTAACATCTGAAACCCTCTCGATATCTGGGGATTTTCCTTTATTCAGGAACTTGAATTTATCTTGATGATCTGAAATTATTTTTAAGTATTTAATTAATCGTAAAAAAATGGTAAATATGGAAACAAATATTGAAAAATTAGTCAAATGTTATTTCCTGGTGCTCTGAAACTCTAATTCATAAGAGAACAAAAAATTTCAAAATATTGTTCAAATGTAATCTTACCCAATATCAACTCCGGATGCTGTTCTCTAGCTGAACATAACTGATAAAAAATATGATAATTTCTTTCGCCAAGCGATTGAAATACAACGCGAGATTTCTCTAACAAATACGTTTGCATAGTTGCTCCTGTCAAATTCATTACTCCCATGTTGTTCTTGAACAAAAGTTTTGTAAATTTCCCAAATCTCGAACTATTATCATTTCGTGTTGTTTTGGCGTTACCAAAAGCTTCCATAATTGGACTCGAAGCCAGAACTTTTCGTTCAACTTGAGTTTCCGATTCACTACCACCAACGGCAGCAAAGTATCTCATTGCATACTTGGCAGAAACAGTTTTACCTGCTCCAGACTCTCCACTCACAATTATGCTAAGATCGCATTTCTCACGCTCCAACTTTGTGTACGCCTCCTCGGCAAGGGCAAATATATGTGGCTCCAATTCGCCCATAGAATGACCACGGTAGGCACGTATAATATCCGGTCCATATAATGGCAGATCAGCATACGGATTAATGGCAACTAATATAATACCACAGTACGTGTAAATGGATTGACGTTCTCGAAAACGGACCTTTAAATTATGAAGAACAGCCGGCTCGTGCAAGTATGACAGCGCGGTTAAATCTTGTTGTCCGATTAATATGGTTGGATTACGCAACGGTGGCAAGTCGTTTGAGGATTTTAATTTAATTGTAAGCTGTTGACGGCCAGTATCTTTGATGATGTTAAGTTCTTTGCAATCTTTTGTATAGTTCTGATCTAACACGGCACCTTCCCAGACGTTTTCTTCGTGAGGAATCCATATTCTGGCACCCTATATAAAGTTATAATATAATATATCAAAATTGATGTTAAAAAAATTCTTAACATAAAATAATTAACTCGGTCATAAAATAAGTATTGAATTGGCTAAAAAAAAACTGTGGAAAATTGTTTCGTATACGTATTTCATCATTACTACAATGCTGGAGAGACTTCTTTAGCGGTGTATTCAACTTAGTTTTCCCGCGTAATACGTTTTCCTAAGTAATGATATCCCCACTTACATGTATGACATCTTAACATTGTATAGACTCGTGGCTTTACAAAGAAAAACTATCTAAAGAAGTAACTTCAGGTAGTCTCACTCTTCCCATAGTCAAGATTTCCTTTATTTTTTGTGTACGATCCTTCCGACTGAAAAAAACCTCGACTACCAAAAGCACGTCTTTGAAATCCCGACTGACAAAACTGATAAAATCCGGATTACTAAAATCCCTACTAGCTGTATAGACCACACTGTTGAAGTTAAAAAAATGATGGTGACATTTTTTTTGCTGCAGACAAATAATGGAATCCTGTATAGGAACAAAATACAAGCATATTTTACTATAAGGAGGGGTCTATCTGCACCCATTTCGCCGGGAGGGGCAATTTTCTAAAAAAAAGACGTGTTTAGAAAATTGCATCTTCTGGCCAAACAGGGAGAGATGGACCCCCCTCTCTATAGAGAAATATGCTTGTATTTTGTCCCTTTATAAGATCTCATTGTTAGTTTAAAATGACAAAATGTTCCCATACAAGCCCCATACAATTTCTAAAGGTGCGTGGCGGCCACACTCACCGCTGAGGCTTGGCAGAGTTCCGGATTATTTATCACACGTGCTGGGATATGACTAATTATTTTCGTTATCAAATAACATAAGTATTTTTCTCACTAGCTCTTAGACTAGTAGGCCAGTCAAAAGACAAAAAATCGAACATCGCTGAAGCAACGTTGAAAAATGTTCAATCGTTTTATTTTTACGGAATCGGTCCTGTAAGGTTTGGTCATGCTATCCGTCGTCTGTCTGTCTGTTCGGATGTTCGTTAATATCTGTGTATATGCGATTGTCGGTTCAACGAGCTACAGCTCAAATGGTTGGCCGTATTTTGTTTAAACGAAAACGGCTCTAACGATTTTGTTTAAACTTTGTGAACTTTTTATATCTAGGTATGCAGTTTTCTTAATATATTTGGCCGTGAATTGATAAGGGCTTGAACGATTTCATTTAAATTTTGAATGTTATTTAAGTTGGACATTTAATACAAGATGGCATTAATTTTGGACTAAATACCAGTTTATTTATAGCTACCATACAACTTGATCCCACGACTAGGCCATTTTTTATATTTTTTTGTTTGCCTTTTAAATAATATATTTTTTGTAACCTTATAATTTTATAGATACAAGATCAAGGGCATTTTATTATTGTTGATCTACTTAACACATGTAATCTTGGTGTAATTTGATATTTATCTCAGTCGCCTCTTACGACAAACGGGATTCACTTCAGGGATATTCTGACCCTCATCACACATCACATCATACTAAAAATACTAACTAGGTAGGTACTTAGCTATCTACCTAGTAAGTTTGAAGGAATTCCATTCCTCAGTTGACAAAAAACAGACAACGCTAGTCATAATTGTATCAACATACCTACCTATAATTTAATTTTAGAAACAATATTTTTTCTACACGACTTCCTATTTATTCAAGTGAGAAGGTATGAATTAAATAGATATTTAGTTAAGAAGCGTCTCCAAATAATTGACCTACTTATATGCATACATGTGTATATAGGGTACATAGGTATATAAGACAAAATAATTTGCTATTGATATGAAATCAATATCATTCATAATGAAGTCATTGTAACACTAAACCTATTTTCCTTTATGAAATAATGTTTATAACTAGGTAGTCATGTTTTAAAAATATCTAATTAATCAATTTATTTTATATTATCAGTTAATACCTTGACAGAACATCTATTATTTCAGTAAACTACCTAGATAAATGTACACAATTTACCTACACTAGAAACAATTAACAGATTAATCTCTTTAAATGAATGGGCAATATTAAGGAACATTCATACAGACTACGAACATAATATGCCCGTTCATGATAGGCTAGTTTTTTTTTAGCATGCAGACAAGCAATTTTGCATTTATGCTAATACAGTTTATCCGAATTTGTCACAAACTATTCATTTCGGCTTGAAGTATGTAGGTAGGTAGGTAGTCTTTAAAGCACGAAAACTTTTGTTCAAATTAGTTGTTAGAATAGATAATGAGAATTTGTGAAACCCGATATTTCAAAGTTCAAACATGCATAGGTACATCTTCTATATAAATACTATGATGACTAGTTTCAAATCAAATGTCAATCAAATGCATAAACCTATTTTACCTGACTGAATCCTCTACAAAATAAAAACCTAAAGACTTCCAATACAAATGGGCAAACACAAAATAAGAAACCTGTCCCACTAGTTCTTTTCTTCGTGGCAAAAATGTCTTTTCTTACTTTATTTGTTTATCTAAACAACAATACTGAATCACCTAAAATACACTTGAAAAAGAACAACAAAGCCACAGTGTTGGCAGTTTATCATCACCCAACCACCTTACCGGGCACCACAATTCAAACCACTTATCAGCGATAAAGCACAAGTATAACGCTCGAATGCAAACGCAAAAGAAAACAACAAAAGGTTGTTCTACCTTTTAAGCTCTTCGTCTTCCCCCGTTCTCATCGGTTTTTCTTAAGCTCTGCCTGCTCTGACACTTGATACTATACGTCTGTACGACAAGCAATACCGTTGAATAATTTGCCCGTTAATTTGGCTATAGACTTTTAGGGAAAATTCGATACAAGGAACTACCCCTATCATCGTTATCACACTAACGGTTAGATAAGTTTTTCTCACTGAAAATTCAATTGGCTCAACAATCCCAAAATGCAATGGCACTTTTTAAAACGAATTCTAGTGGTAATAGGTAGTTTAACTTGCAAATCTGTGCAACAATCACAATGTTGAAGAAATTCCAAAAGGAATCCATAAAAATACCTTCACATAGAGCATCTCTTCACTACTTGACATGGTTGTTGTTGTTGCTTTTGCTGGTGGAGCACTCTGGGAGCTGCTGCTGTTGGGTGTCGATTTTTCACACGATTTTATTTCCCGTATTTCAATTGTTTCACGATATTGATTAAGGTTGTCATATTATTTTATTAACAATTATTAAAAATGCACATATATGATTAAGTTTTGTTGATAATTTTTTTAATTACAAAACACAAAATTAGAAAATTTATTAAAACAAAAAAGTTCTTCACGACGAATTTTTCTTACGTCGACCAGCAACGTTGACGACATACGAAAAGCAGACAAAAAAATATAAAAACCTATTCCCTTTTTCCTTTTATGCTAGTAGTTCTTTTGGATTCTGATTTCTGACATGTGGATTTTTTGGCATTTTGTTTTGTGTTTCACTTTGAATTTGTTTAAATTGTGGGTGAACCTTTGGATAAAAGAAAACTGCAAAGGTTCAGAGGTGTGAAACCTTTTATATCTTGGACGCGGTCAAATTAAAAAAAAATTAATAATTCATGGAATTAATTTTCGTGTGGAATAAAAAGAAATGTATTGACTAGAAATTTGTTATCTATTATCTACGGAACAATTGTATGGAGCCAAAAATGACTCTGAGCAAAACAGAGCAAAATCAAAATGCATTGGTCTGGGTAATAAATATTTATTGATGTTTGATATCTTCTTACGTTGTTGCTAAGCTCAACGTAAGTTTATGCTATTTATAGAGAATTTAAACTCAAGTTTACATGAAAACTGGAGTCTGACGTTTGGTCCGTGTTTAAAGTTTAATATTACTCTGACAAAAGTTCAAAAATATGTCAGGAAATGACATAATATTTGTTGCTCCAATTCTGCAATTTCCCTTTTAATTCTTCAAAAACCTCTTTTTAAATCATATTTCAAAAACTTACAAAACTATACAGTTCTGGCCCACAAATGTCAATTAAAAATTTTAGTTGCACCGAAATGCAGTAGGCTGGCAGAATCGGGCAGAAGAGTGTATAGTTTCAAACAACTTCTGAAAAGGAGCCTAATAAAACCATATCACTCCATTAAAACCATATCACTCCATTTTAGTGGATTTGGTTTTGCTTGGCCAGTGCCAAAATCCAGTGTCGCAATGACACTCAGTGCTACACTCAGGTGTCGGCAATTTTTTAGCAAAACGAACGTCTTTTTAGTGTTCATTTCATTTGTTTGAAAGTATTGTATGTTTAATGAGAACTGACTAGTAGGATTCATGCATTTTTTAAAGGAGCCTGAACTTTTGATCTTTCATTTTATATTCTTTATTTGTTTAAGGGCCAGTTGTACAATCGTGTTTCAAGGAGGTTCAAATTCTTAAACCTATGATTTCCATAGATAATCTGTCAAAATCGCTGGGTTAAATACTTGAAGCATGATTGTACAACTAGCCCTTAATTTCATTTTCTTGAACTTGGATTAGTTTTTTATGTTTTTATTTATTTTAATCAATTATTATTAATCACAATTTTTTTTTTTCTGAGCTAAATACCAAACAAATTTGCGAGTAAGAAACCAAAGTTAAAAATGCTGGCAGAAATGTCAAATAAGTGAAAATAGGTGTGCGCACTGTGCACTCATTTCTACACTTGCTTTTAATCGAGTGTACACAAAACGACACTGAGTGCAGCAAATGACACTCAGTGCAGCTATAAATTTCAAATTTGAGCAAAACGAACACCGCGAGTGCTACACTGACACTGAACGCTACACTGACCGAGCGAAACGAAATATACATAAAAAATCTATTTCATTCCCTTAAAACACACACATCTGTTTATCATAATGTGAGAGACAAGCCCATATCCAGAAAAGATATTTTAGAGGGGAATACTATCGGTGAAAAAACAAGATCCAACAGATGTTTATATGGTTTCATTTCACATCGTCATATCAACAATTCAGGCAATTTTGTTTAACAAAAAAAAATGTTTTGACTTAAAACGAAAATAAATCCGATACAACTAACACCCCTTTCCAACACCGCATGGCTACGAAAGTATCTTTGATCAGAATTTTTGAGCCTCACGATAGTTTTAAATCCGCGTTTAATCGGAAAGATGTTATTTTCATGTTATTTTGAAAACAAACAGAACCAAAAACCTGAACTTGTTTTTTTATTTACCGCCAAAATATACGTCAGAATGTCAGACACTGGCGGGAGAAGTAAACAAATTGCGCGCTTTTATTTTCATATTCATTTTTCAATTTGCGTATGTTGCATTTCTTTGTAGTTCTCATAACCCAATTTTTTTGTAATTTGTTAAAACCGTGTTAATATTTTTATTTTTTGTGAAAATAAACTATTTCAAAATAAAGCCAATGCAATTTCAGCGAAATGGGTGTTAAAGTAATTGATACCACTTCAACTGTTGGCTGGATTGGCAAGCAAGAGTCCAATATTCATGTTCCTCATTTAGAGCACAAAAAAGTTTTGTTTTACAAGTACGTACATAAAATTAATTGATATTATAGAAAAAAATCTAAAAGACTTTATAGAAGATGTATTTTTGGTCCTATGACCATTTCTGTTGGTGATTTTGTCCTTGTATCAAACGCTGACGCTGCTGAACCAGACACCGATGCTGGTTGTGACATTGCTAAGGTCCTTTACTTATATGAACTTTGTGATGCATTTACCGAAAAGGACCCTTATCGTGCTGTTGTTCAATGGTATTCCAGGTAATTAAAACGACTTAATCTAAGTGAATCTTTAAGATGGCATAAATAACTAATTTTATAGACCTGAATGTGTACCAATGAAAAATTTCGATCGTGACGATCTATGCGTTGATTTTAACATTGAAGTTATTGAAGAACATCGTCCCTATGACTCTGACATCTCAATAGAAACAATTTTTCGCAAATGCTATGTCGTCACGGGTGATTCTCATCATTCAGCATCTGGATTGTTAGCTAGTGCAAAGAAAATTAAAAATTGCCCGATGTTTGTGTGTCGATATAAATTTATTAAGCTAAAAAACTCTACTTATACGCTAGTTCCATTGGAGTACTTTCAAGAAGATCCTTCCAGAAAATCAGCATCGGGTAGAAAAAGCACAACACGTCGGCAATCGACGACTAAGTCGAGTGCTAAAAAGAAGGCATTGCAAGAAGTGGAATTTATAGATGTAAATCGCACAGATGAGAATAAAGTGTCGCCGATTAAAATCATAGGTGGGAATAGTGTTGTAAAATTGTCATCAAAGAAAATGACTTCGTCGTCCAGTAAGGAAATAAATGCTAACTATTTGAGTTCACCACTGACAGAAAAGAATCATTGTCCTATTACACCAACTCGAGCTAAAGCTTTGGCCGCAAGGAGAAACTTGAATATTAGCCTAGACAATGAAGCTGCTAACTCAACTATGGACTCGGATGTAATGAATTACTCAATTATCAAGAGTACTCCAGATACAGCGAGCAAAGATTTCAAAATTAAGCTAAGGCTTTCGGAATCACAGAAGCGGTAAGTTAAATTATGTATTTAATTTTTTGTTTTAAAGTTAAGAGAATTAGGTGAACAGTTTTATGTTGCTTGATTCTGTATATGATTCTTGTTTTTCCTACATTACGGGCTGGACTAGTGTCTCAACAAACATGTCGCTCTATTCACAACTTGGGATAATGTTTTTCTCCTGATAATGCCACCATAATGTGCGGCTTTCTGCTCTTTCAAACTAACATTGGGTTGGGATTAAAGATTCTATGCTCTTGACGCACCGAATTCGTTATTAATACGTATCCCCTTGATTCAATTGATGTCACCGTTAAACCAAGAAAGCTCGTCTTTAAACATTATGCTCCACACAAAAATTAATCCAAGGATTTTTCGCACCATAGAAGAATGAAATTACTTTTTCAGTGAACATTTGGTTCTTTCAGCGAAGGCTTTGATACTCAATTGATTTCTTGTCTAAAAAGTAAAGACATGCCAAAACAAGACAGGGCTTGTCTCTGTAGAGCTTATCTCTAGAAATGTCGCACAAAGCTTTGCAAGCGATAGAGAGGTAGTGCATATCGCCTTGGTGTTCTTGCATTTATTCCATTGTACGTCGTAATCGTAATACAGGTAATTTGTCGATCTGTTTGTCATTGAATGGTTTAAGACGATCACACAAAACTCCGATATTCAGGAAACTAATTTTTCTTTAATTGGTGAAAAGGAGTGTCTTGCTTTTTTAAAGGTACAGCACACGGTGTTGAAGATTCATTTATTAGGCATGTTAACACTTTGTTTTCATAACTAATCGTATCCGCAGAAAGCAGATCTTTTGTTTTTGATCTTTTAATTGTGTCTTCAGTTACTCAAGGTACTCCTGGAAGTCCACCCATACATCAAGTATGGGTGGAATTACTGATTCAGTTTTTAGCTCAGATTTTAAAGGTTGGTTCGTCGCAGAAAATTTCACATTTTTGTACCTCACATTTTTGATATTAAAAATAAAAACCTCGTATTTCGCTTTGCCCAGATTGTATCATTTGATTCGTCCAGAGGTCCTTGTTTGTTTCCTTCTTTTATTCGTCTCAATACAAAATCCATTCACCATCAGACAATCTTGCTAGGCGTTCGTTCCTGCCAATATCACTTTTAATCCTTCACAGGCGGCTTCATGAAACTGGCTACCAAATAGTTTATGTAAAATACATCACAATACTTTATGTACCTATTGAACATAAAATATTTCAGAACAAAAATTGTCACGCGACGTTCTTCTATGCAAGTATCAATTGATGACGCCGATCCATTGAATGCAATAAACAAAGATAGAAAACGTTTGGCTACAGAGGATTTCTTAAACGTGGACATTTATAATACTCCTTCGAAGAAAACTAAAGAAAATGGTGAGTTGACACCGTCTATGAGAAGAAAGAGCATTCTCAAGTCAGCCAGCAGTCGAGTGGGTAAGTTATTTGCTTTTCATTAATCTGGTGAGAATTTTAAATGTTTTTTTTTTTAATTTTTAGCTGAAGGAACTCCAAAACGAAGTATCCAACTTTCGAATATTGTGGAAAGACGAATTTTTAAGAATGACGATATTGTTACAATAACTCCCAAAACAAATCGTTCTTCTGAATCTAAAGATAATGATCAATCGAATGAAGATTATATAGACAAAAAAGCCATAACAACTCCCAAGAGAGGACGTCCCTCCAAATCGAAAAATAATTATCAGTCCGATGAAGATTGTTCTGAGATAAAAGCTACAAAAACTCCAACAACTCCTAAGAGAAATCGCCTTTCGAGACAGAAAAACAATAATAACTCCGATGAGGAATATTCAGAGCCAAAAACTCCAACAACTCGAAAGACACCAGCAAGCAAACAAACCTCACCAGAAGCTGGCCAAATGACTCCTTCACAAAAGCTCAAATTGATGAGGTCGGGCAGTTTAAAACCAACTATCGATAGTCGTCAGGTGTCCAAAACAGATCGTCGTAAATCTGATTTACAAATAGCTCGTGAACGGCTACATGTGTCAGTGGTGCCGAAAAGTTTGCCATGTCGTGAGACAGAGTTCCTTAATATTTATACATTTCTTGAAGGGAAAATTCAAGATCAATGTGGTGGTTGTATGTACGTTTCAGGAGTTCCAGGTACTGGTAAAACTGCTACTGTTTCAGGGGTGATTCGCGAGTTGCAACGCATTAGTGAGGAGGGTAAATTGCCAGAATTTGAATTCATAGAAATCAACGGAATGCGTCTGACTGAACCACGACAAGCTTATGTACAAATCTATCGTCAGTTAACTGGAAAAACTGTGTCCTGGGAACATGCTCATTCGTTGTTAGAAAAGAGATTTACTACTCCAGCTCCAAGACGTACAACAACAGTTCTTTTGGTTGATGAATTGGATATCTTGTGTAATCGGCGTCAAGATGTTGTATACAACTTATTGGATTGGCCAACAAAGTCGGCTGCCCGATTGGTTGTTGTAACTATCGCAAATACCATGGATTTACCGGAAAGATTGCTAATGGGTAAGTGAATATGACACTCTAATAAGAATAAATATTTACTAATGTTTTTATGTAGGTAAGGTTACATCTCGGCTTGGTCTAACAAGACTTACTTTTCAACCATATTCACACAAACAGCTGCAAGAAATTGTTATTGGGAGGCTGGGTGGTTCGGAGGCATTTAAAGGCGATGCTGTTCAGCTTGTTGCAAGGTAAGTTGGTTTTATTGAGAAAACATTTTAAATTAAGAAGGTAGGTCATATCTTGGCAGTGCTTTAAAATGTATTTTACCTTGTGTACCTTCATTTCTTCATTATTAATTTCGCAAATTTGATGCTCATTTTGTTTATCATACTAAATTTGTGACAAAACATAATCTTTCATTTAATTGCAAGCAATATAAGGCGTTGGTACCATGATCCTCGACAGAAGTGAGATTTAACTTAAAATACCCTACAGATTTTTGAATAACATAAAGCACCTATTTCTGCTGCTAGAGCGGAATACAAAATACAGCATTCTTTGCATTTTTTGTCAGTATACTGCGGTTTTTATATGTATTTCTACTTACTTTAATTTTACTGACTCTGGTCTGTACGTCAAGTAAGAAGCCGCATCAGCCGGCTCCATCCCAAGCCTTCCATCTGCAGTTACGTACACCGAGTCGTTGTCTATGCATCTGAATCATACAGGATGACTGGGATGAGTGTTTTGTACAGTCTCCTTGTTTATTCTCGGTAGTTTTTTTTGTATCATCGATTGCTTATTCTCTCTAAAGAAATAGCGATTAACAACATTTGATTTCTGCGCTGATGTTGATTTGTCGAGTTTAGGCTGGAGTCAAACCGCATAAAACAAATCTGATAGAAACAGGCAAAAAGGAAATACACACGTTTATAGATTGCTAAACATATTTAATCGATTGATCGATTTATTAATGATGTATTTTTTTATCAGAGACCATCCTCTTGTTGGTCTTCATGACAAGTTGCTTGTTGGTGTTTCACCAAACATATTTTCTGAACTTGCCTGTGTGTTTTATAAAGTGGTATACACATCATGGCTTAAGTGGTACAAATCATCATGGCTTCATCATCATCCTCATCAGAGATAGATCTAAGCTATTGCTAAAAGTTGAAGGCACTTTGTCGCTTTTCTTTTTTCACTGCCATCAATAAAAAATCACAACATTTTCAATTATGTATTCTCTTAGCGGGAGTTGATATTTTAGTTCTAAGCATTTTTTTATCGCGTTCGCTATAATTATTATTGGGATTATTAAATTTTAGAAAAGTTGCTTATTCTCTTAGCTGGAGTTGATATTTTAGTTCTAAGCATTTTTTTATCGCGTTCGCTATAATTATTATTGGGATTATTAAATTTTAGAAAAGTTGCTGCCGTGTCTGGTGATGCACGTCGTGCTCTAGACATATGCCGCCGAGCAACAGAAATTGCTGATACTCAAACAAATGAATTAAAAATTGTAAATATGGTGCACGTGCAACAAGCTTTGGGTGAAATGATCTCAAGTGCAAAAGTACTGGCTATAAAAAAATGTTCCAAACATGAACAAATTTTTCTCCAAGCAATTGTGGCTGAGGTAAGAGAAAAGTCTTCATTGCGTTAAGAATTTTAATAAACTCCTTCCTCATCCTTATTTAGGTCAATAGAACTGGAGTCGAAGAGACAACTTTTATCGGTGTCTATACGCAAATTGAAACAATATCAGCATTTATGGGTGCAACAGTTCCTAATCCAGGTAGAGAAACCATTTTTTTTAATTTTAAATATTTCTAATATTCTTTTTTTGTAACTTAAAGGACGCGCTTTAAAGATATGTTCAAATCTTGGATCTCAAAGACTGATTATTTGTGAACACTCGAGGACTGATATTTTTCAAAAAATCTTACTCAATGTCAGTATGGATGATATTCATTACGCCCTTAAAGTTGACAATAATTAATTCGTAATTTATTTTAAAGTGTTGACTAAAAAAGAATAATTTCTTATATCTATCGACGCTCATCAGTTAAGTTTTATATTTTAAATAATAATAAATCAATGTTAATTTATAAAATAATATATTTAAAAGATTTTATGTAACAAATGAAAGTACAAATTCGACATAGAAACATTAAAATAAAAAAGTAATATTGCAAAACACTCGTATAATGCTTTTGGTGAGAATACTGTAAATATAAATAGATGATGTCGAAATGCTATCATCAGAATCAAGTAAACACTTGTTGTTAATAATTTAATTGTTGCCATTATCGATGTGACTAGATTGTAATTATTTCGTTCTGAAATATTGTTGGCGAATTCGTTGGTTTCCTTCGAAATGGAGATTTCATCTTGTTTTTGGAAAATGTTCAGCAATAAATGTAGAAAACCAAATATTTCTGCAAAGTATGTATTTGCAGTTACCATTATCCCTACGAATAATGGATTGTAATGGGTAAGGCCAATGAATCCGGGATTGAGATCGATTGTCGCCAGGCTATTTGAGTTGCCCTGGAAGAAGAAAAATACATTAAATAAAAATAGAATAAAAACTTAACAAGTAAAAAGGTATTTTTAGAATGAACGATGGCTAGGACACGTTGTGTGTGATATTAAAGACTCGGAAGAGTGTTCGAATATACCCTTTATGGTGCATGAGAGGAAGACCCGGAAGGGTGTGCAGAAATAATAACCGAGCTGGTTTTAATCGGTTATTTCTTAGGGCCGTCTGAATAGTCCAATAGGAACAATAGAAGATACTTTAGTTAAATAAACACCAAAGCAAGCTATGGTATATTATATATTTTACAGAGTTATCCACTTTACCTAGTTGAACTGCAGTATCTCGCATTCACAAACATCATCATACCGTCAGCATCGGGCAGATTGCGCATTATCAATACAAGGAGAAGGGAATGCTTAAACCTTGTAACCTCTAGCACCTTATAATTAGAATTACATCATTGGTTTTAAGAAATACGGCTAATTGAAAGCTCATCATTTACATGTATGATTCATACTCCACCTCTGACGAAGTAATTGATTTCTGTCTACCAACTCCTATTCTCGAATTCCCGCGGAGAACATCGGGTGTCTAGCACTTCAATTGGAAATCCTCTCCAGCCTTAAAGCTATCTAGAGAGTTTATACATCCAGTGAAAAACAAAAAAACGTTGCTGTGCGTAACTGGAGGAGTCACAGGGCTGACTGGATATACATGTTGGTTGAGACCGTAGTCTAGCCTGGGCTGTATGCGCTATCTAAAGTAGATGAAACATCGCACCCTGAGAAGCAGTGAAAATCACCGACACAAATGAAAAAAGAACTGCCAATCAAAACAAATGTATTTAATTCTTTTTTTTTCTACGGCATGTGACGACATTTCTCAAAATCGCGAATGGAGCTTTTCGTATGAATTCACTATTTTTATTTATTCATGTTCTCTCAGATTTTGCCATCTTACAAACTAAATAAATTACTTGTGTTGTAAATATATAAACTTACCTGATAAAAGTAAAACATCTTCGAAACATAAATAGTTACACAAACTTTGTACAATAAAATCATTTGAGCATCTAGTGTTCTCCTTGGTCCTCTCAAATTATCACAAAGATTGTAAATACATTTCAATATAAAATGCATTGCAAAGACTAGAAACACATTATGTGGCTTATGTAGCAGTGCAGATATTAAGGCGAAAACTGTTACGTTCGTACCAAGCAAATTGCACAAACGTGTATTTTGATATTCTACGTTTTTGCTCGTTGTTGTACCAAATATCACAGGCAAATAGCTTGATGCTAAAATAAATATCACACTTGTCCAATAGAATGGCAGCACCAAGAACGGGCTGAAAGCAAAACTATTTTAAATAATCACGGACAGTTCATTGAAACTAACTCTAATAAAACTTACTTGAAATGTTTAGCATGGAAAAATACAACAGCATCGATAACACCTCGATAACAATAAATAGCCACACAAGCTATGATGCATGCTACCATTTGCAGAGGTGTGTTGTATTGTTTCAATTGGTACATTATTAATAACAGGCCTGAAAAGAAAACACTATTTTTATATAAATCCTTTAGGACATCGTGCAATGCGGCAACTTACTAACTACAAGAAACAAACTTAGATATATTTTGTTATCTGAAACCGCAAACCAATCACTTATGTCCGGTATCCGCATCCATTTATCGCCCGTTTGATTAAGTCTTCGCACGAAAACCGTAATTAGCACTGCTAAAAATGGCTTCGTCATTGGACTCAAAATCTTAAAGAATATCAAAATGTCACGCTCCAAAGAAGAGGAACTACTAAAAGTGATAATCTTAAGTCGGGTATTAGAAATATTCTTCCAGAAAAGACTCAGCAGGAATGTTGATCCCAAGTAATACCATGTTTGATGTTCTTCTTCAATAAATGATGTACTACAGAAGGAAAATGTTTGGAAAAGAATACCGAATGCTATCGATACTGGAATGTCTAGAGTAAACTAAAAAAAAAAAAGAAATTAAAATATAATCGGGAATAATTGTTGTTCAATCTTACAATCATACGACTTTTTATCACAAGCTTAAAAATTTCAAGACTTAGAAGAATGATTAAAAATACTGGGATAGTTGTAAGACACATCAATAAGATATTATCAGTGTGAACATAGTGAAATACATAACCTATTGTGTTTATTGAAATCGCAGCAAGGTATATCCTTCCAAAATAAATCATCGGTTCATTAATCTTCTTTGAAAAGTTAATCGAAGTTGTGGATGTCAGGAACACAAGAAGTGTCGACTAAAAATAAAGAAAAACATTGCAATTTATGACTTTTATGCAATTAATTCAAATTTAACTTACCAAACTTGTTAAAGCAACTCCCAAAACAATAATTCCAAAATCAAATCTAGTGTAAGATTTCGCAAATAAATGTGAAATTTCATGAGCCGAACGAATATAATTAAGTTTGGCTTGTTCAAATAGATATGAGCTTGTTGTGTTCTTTTTCAATAAAGTTGTTAGATATTTTATGTGACCATCGGTTCCTGTTTCATACCATTTGTAATAGTCTAGAAAAATATCATAAAATTAATAAATGAATTTTGTGAGAGAGGAGCATACCTTTAACTTCTACATTGTTTTTCCCATACTTAGCAATTGCCTTGTCGATAAGAAATTTGGTATTGTAATAGAGAACATACAATTTTTCTTCGGGTGACAATGAATCTAGTAGCTCAGGTATAATGCATCCGATACTTGTTGATGGTATTGGAACGTCCAGAAGTACGGATAATGTTGCAGCAATGTCGACCTGATTATATTCTTGTGTTGTTCTGCAATTTGACAATCGGTGGTTAATAAGTAATGCTGTTTTTTTTATAAAACCCCGTTAACCGTTCAAACAAAGTTAATTTGTTCAGAAACAATTCTCAAGGCCAAATACGTATAGATGAAGACAAAATTCTTAACAACTGGCAAGAGTATTATAAAGGACTTTTAAATGAACACATTTCAACTCTATAGCTAGAAATAGTCGCACCTTACTGCGATGAAATTGACGACATAACTGTCTGAAGCAAAAGCGTTGGGCTTTTTTTCTAGAACTCGGAATACCTCCTTACGTGCCTCGAACTATTCCCAATCAAAATTGGGAAATTCTGATTTCTTTAATTTTTAATACAGTTTAAAAAAAAGAAACATTTAACGGACTTACCGCGATTTTTTATTTAAATCAAAAAATATTTTTCGATTATTGTTGCCCGACGTTTCGACAGGGTGTCATTTGTCGTGGTCACGGATTAACTGATGGTTTGAGGGTGGGTGTTATTTGTTCCCTTTTGTTGTGTTCTCGTGCGTAAATTGTACCGGTGTCTTGTGGGTGCTTGCTTGTTGTTGCAATTGTACTGATTGTTGCTACTGAAGGTCTTTCTGTTGAAATCAATTTAGCTTTATCGAATCGAATGAAATGTTCCTGATTATAAGCTAAATGCTCACATATGGCCGATTTGGTTACTTCATTCTTTTGTATGGCTTTAATATGTTCCTTTAGTCTTGTGGAAATTGCTTTTTTCGTTTCACCTATATAAGATGAACCACATCTACATGGCACAAAATAAACTCCTGGATTTTGTAGTGTAATTTTTTATTTAAATAAAAAATCGTTGTAAGTCCGTTAAATGTTTCTCTTTTTTTGAAAATGTCTAAGAACCACGATAAAAATAGTTTAAAATCTAATATTTATTACAGTTGTTGACAATATACTTGAAGATAAGGCGAAGAACTAAATAGTGAATCAGAAGCCATTGTTATACACATAGTACCATGCTTTCTTTACGTAGAAGAGTATTAGTCGGAGAGTTTAGAAAAATAAAATGGAAAAAAACAAAAAAATAATTTGAATTATATGTCACTGAGACCCGCTGTATTAAGCTTGGATACGACCTAGTGAGTATTTTATTTACTTGGTTAATTATTAATTTATTTTTTAGAACGCATCACCATAAAAATCGTCAATGGTTCTAGATATAGTTCATACACCCAGCCTTTGACGATTTCCATTCACCCTTGCTCTCTATACCTATATTTCAAACATTGCACTTGAATTTGGATTTTATGCATATCCGCCGTCTCATTGCATTTCGGGATGGATGAAACGATTGAATGCATTCTGAGTGCATGAATTATTATTATTTTAACTGAAGTGGGTATCGGGTGACGAGCTAATGGACATGAAACAATTGTGTTCAACATGGAATAGGAGATGATCGAGTTAGAAAAAAGTAAATCCGAGGAAGCCTTTACGTGCAATATATGATCGCAAACAAAATACAGCCCGAATAATCCTGCTACTACGACTTTACATAATAGAGACGCTAATAATCACCAAGAGAATCGACAGCCCTAAAAGGTCCTGAAAAAACAAACGATCCAGCATGAGAGATATAACAATCCAAAACTGGGAGACTTCCTCACCATGAGTAGTAACCTCACTTTAGGCAGGTGAAAAAGTTATTGTCCCATTTGAGATCATAAAATTGTGAAACGATAAAATCAGCAGTGAACTTATTGCTTCGAGTGCTGTAAGTTCTGTCTTTTGCTGATAGTTTACTAACATTTCCATGCCTTTAAAAAGACTGAACGTAAGTTCAATCATCCGATAATAAAAGGGGGAAAAAGGTCCGTGTCTTGTTTAAACGGGCTATACAATGCTCTTTTCCATTCACTCCAAAAAACTAATTGGATCGGACAGATGAAAAAGACTCAGGAATTAGGAATTGTTTAAAAGCGAAAAGAGCTCTTACTTTACAGTACCCAAAAAGTTCATTGCAGAATTTTAAAGATTAAAACTAAAAACTCACTTGTCCTGTTTCGAGCAATCCCGACCAGTAGCGATAAGTGGCACAAACAGTTCTTCGGGAGAGCTTCCGCCATGTCCACCTCCATTCCTCATTCCATGATCAGCAGTAACTAGCAATAGTGGTTTTGGTTCTGTTATCTAAAACAAAGATTCATTAATAATTTACAATTTCGTTCATTTAAAACAAGTACCTTTTTGGCTAGTGCTTTGTCTATAAGTTCAACAACATCATCCATTTCTCTCAATTTAAGGAATATCTTTCCTCCATTTGAACCTTCCATATGACCTATTCGATCCAATCCAATGTAATGTAAAATAAGAAAATCCCAACTGGTCAAATTCCTTAGTTCCTTGTGTAAGCTTTTTGTAATATTGTTATCACCCTAAAAGGGTTTGTATTGTAAACAAAAATACGCAACTTTAAATGAAATGCACTCACCTCATGGAACTCGGTAAGGTAGAACGAATCAGTATTGGACTCGTATCTATGAAAAATCTTTGAAAATAAATCAACCCATGTAAAGTCGCCATAGAAAACAACTTTATCTCCACGTTTGTGCAGCTTATGTAGGATGGAATCTTGAAGTGGTTGTGAACTTCCCAAATTTAGGACCACATCTATGAAATTTGATATCGTTCCAGATGTTAGGCTCTTAATTCGGGGCAGTGTTACCGTTGGAATGCTAACTTTCATTTGAATTTTACAATGCCGGCTAGTGTAAGGCATTTGATCTGAAGAAACAAAATCATATCGCAGAGCATCCACAACCATGAAAACGACATTGGAATATTGCCTTTGTGGCCGCTTTAAGCTGCAATAAGTTCAAATGTCCTTAGTCCAGGTATAAGATTGTTTCTTTACAAACCTTAGTCCATTTAACGTGGTAGGAGGCTGCGGAGAAGGAGTCAAATCCGTCTTTTGAAAATCAACTGGATAGAATCCGATTAAGAAGAGACCACATCCAAATACAAATGCACTTAGCAGATAAAACAGAAACCAATCATGTCTTTTCATATTTTATTTAATAGTTGTTTTTTTAAAATTTCTTGGAACATAGAACAAAAGTTCTCAAAAGTCTATTTAATTTTGTTTCTTTTGTTTTTGCAAATATAAACTTATGGTACAGAAACCGAATCAAATAGATGACGTATATTTTTGGTTTTTGAAAATATCAAAAACAGCTGGAGCCCATTGAGGTTATTTTCAGTGCTGCCAGGTTTATTATTTGACACTTCCAAAATTTATAGTTAATTCACAACGCGTTAGCGCGTAGTGCTTCAAGTAAAAATAGTTGACGTGGTTCACCTTGAACCAAAGTAAATCATATTAATAAAATTGTTTTCGATTTAAGAGAAAAGTTGGTACATTCATTTTAAGATAACGTTCCCCATGTAACTCTTTACACGATAAAATGATTGAATTGTCATCATTTGCATTGGTTTTTTTTTAAATGAAACTATTATTACTATATATTAACAATATAATTAAAATACATAATTACATTGCTAATATTATTTTAAAGAGCACAAGCTGCAGAGGCTATCGGCACATCCATTCTATGAACTCTGATTGACGAAAAACAAACCAAACCTTTTTTTGCTGGATGAAATCAATCAAATTAAGAGAATTTTACAATGATTTTTAGCACATTTACAAGCAAGAGATCGAAGACTAAAAAAAAAAATTAGATGTGTTGTTAAGAACCATTAGTTCTGAGACTGTTTCAAAATATTGAATTAACAAAAATTTACTAAGATATTAACAAACACCTAACTGAACTGGTTTTGTATTTTGGTATACAATTCCGTTAAGATCGCTTGAGCTGTTTTCTACATTTTGGTTTATACCTACTGACATACTTTTGATGGATCATTATAACCTACAGATATGAAATTTAGTAAAAATCATTGGCGTCGTTTTAGAAAAAAAATATTTTATACAGTTACAATGTATGTACTTTTATTTCTATAACTAGAATATGAATTTAAAATACTTTCGGGTGTATTATCTATAGTGGTACACGGCATAGTTGTTAGTGTGTCGGACATACTCTCACACCAGAGGTCAGTAAGCCGATTCCAGAAAGTGATCCCCCGCGCTTCTAGTGGCATTTCTATGTTATTCTTATTAGGAAAATTCAAAGCGGTGGATCGCTTTCTCGAATCGATTTCCTGTGATCAAGACCAGAATACACTAAGTGTTTTTTTCAGGGACACCGTCTCTTGAGAGAAAGTGATAAATCCTACAAAGAGTATCAGTTGTTCCTCGATTCCTTGTTGTTTGGAATCGAGGAAATATTTTCAATCCTGTAGAACTAAAGGACTGGTTGAGAGAGTGTAAGTCACGGAGATGTCAGTTAATTTATTTATTTATCTAAAAAACACTACCTATCAAGTTTAAGACTAACCAGCCAGGATCTTTAAGCGATACAGACAGAATCTTATAATTGCCGTCCCAATTTTTTCGATTTGTCTATTTTCTTATATTTTATTTGCGTGGTATCATTGATTTTACACTGTGTATAAACTCAATGGTGGTACTCTCTGGAACCATTATTTCCTTAGCCACACCTTCTCTTTGCTAAAAATGAATCATTGTGAATAAAAATTCATATATATTTTGTTTACTTACATATAAGTATTATTATATTTTAGTTAGTATAAGTTAAGAAAACAGAAATTCATACAAAAACATTATTCATATATATATTATAATAATTGATTGTATTTTAAAAAGTTTTAAATCTGTAAACAAAAAGCAGTAAATAAACGAACATTTACAACTTAATTATAAAAATAAACAAAGAATAAATAACTCTTCTTTGTTGTGACAAAAAATTATTTACAAGAGAATGTGATTTGTTTCTTTTTTTAGATTAACAAAAATTGTTAAAAATAATATTCAAAATAAAGAAAATATATTAACAAACTTTGAATAAATTTCGTTATCACATTTTAAAAGGCGATTCAATTTTATTTTTTTTATAAACAATATAAGAGTTGCCATAAACAGTTGTGTGTACTTTAAAAAAAGGAATAATAACCTTACTTAATAATAGCACAAGTTACATGTTTATTCATAAAGTTGTTACAGAGACTAAAGTCATATTATAAATAAAAAAGATCAGCATTCTTAAGCGTCAACACTGCCCTGTGAACTTATATCAAAGTCAGATACACTGTCCGAACCATAATCTGGCATAGCACCAGCGAATCCAGACGATCCATGTGGTGGAATCGATTGTGGTTTTAGAACATCGGCAATGTATAAAGGAGCTGGCCCAGACAATTCAACAATACTCGGCCGTTTCACGGCTGTACATCGCTTTATCGGTGACATAAATGTAAATAGCACTATAGTTATGCAAAGTGCAAATAAGAGAACTATTCCACGCGCCATTCCTTGCCCGCGAACAACTGATAGCATAGCCATGATCAGCAGTAGAATGATGACAGAAAACTTTGTCATAGTTACAGCTGTGGAATGTATTTTGCCACCATTGCGACTGATCATGTTGCTGGGTCCATATGCAAAGAAAAGATTATACCGATCACCGAAGTGCTTGAAGCAAATGTAAACCATAGCAAACGGCATGATGAGCGGACAAAAAATACTGTACACCACGCTGATGGTAAATACAACCACTGTCCAAGCGTAGTGCGTGCCAAAGGGAAACTCAATCATGATGGATTTACGAATATGTGGTGTTTCAGCTTTAGATTTTGCAGTGCACAACATCCAGATGTATTCGATTAATTCGGGAAAACGCAGCAGTTCCAATGCCGTACCAATAAAGGCAGCAGTTATGACATAGTTAACATAAAAAGATCCTCGATCGGGAAGAAAAATACACTGCCAGCGACTCGTCTCATTGCTGACGCTCCACTTAAGCAAAGCCTGCGCACTGGTCAGTCCCATGGACGGTAGAATGAGAATCATGAAAAGCAAATAACCAAAGCATTTAGTCATAATTGAATAATTTTGCAGCGAGCGCGTATAGTGGGAAAGCCATTTGTCTGAAAAAGCCACAATGACTGGCATCAAAGCGGACAGTGTCCACAGCATCAAAGTTGGTAAGAAATCTGAAATAAGTGGACTCAGTCGAGTGATATTGCCATTGACAAGCGCCACACTGTCGAGCATATTCATAACGATAGCTGGAGTCGTAAGGAAAAAGAGCACAGTGAAAAGAATTAAATTGACAATGGCCCATTTTATGTACCAACGGCTAGAACTGACATTTAGGTTCTCCCAGTATAGGTCGACTGGTGATGGGGCAAATGTTAAATCCCATTGGCGATATGTGCCCGGGGTAAAATGACCCACAATATTTTGTGCTTCCATAACTGTTGAAACAGTAAGAAATGCAATGCCCAAAGGTTCATTTAATGCAGCAGCTCGTAGTCGGGCAACATCACCGGACAGTTTTCTTTCTTCTTGCTGGTAGTATTCGTAGGCATTCTCGGATTTACACGTGCAAAACTCTGGCCTAACTTTAATCAAATCACGATCACGATGGTTTTCGCAGTAAATGCGAGCATCCAATACTTTTTCGTATTCAGTGTTTTTTTCATATAGTTTGGAAATATTGTAGGCCACTTGGACATCTTCGATGGTGACATCGGGAAACAATTCTTGAATGTAGTTTCTTATGACTGTTTTGTTGCGATCGTTTGAAGATATGTTTGTTATCATAATAGTGCGTGTTGGTGCCTTTTTAAAGGCGTTTCGTCCCGATGATCTGCGCATAATCAAAACTACCAGTGGCACGTATAGTATAGCTACTATTACGTGTACCCAAAGCCATTCAGAATCAGGAGGCAAGTTAGACATGGTTGTGTGACCAAATGCATTTATAGCATAAGTTCCATTTCGATCGGTGCCATTTAAAAAGTTAATTGGAAATATGACAATAAGAGATATTGCCGTTACGATAGCCATTACAACAATCAGATGTTGTTGGAACGATAAATAATGAACTGCATCAGGTCCAGTGTGCAACAAAATTTGCTCCTTTTTAAGCTGCCATGTTATTTTTACCCAGCTGAATAATCCATGGTCGATAGGATGATTATTAACCGTCATTGAGCTTTGGTTGTCACTTGAAGGTGTCTGCACAGACTCGCTGCGTTGTGAATAAAATACTTCGGTCCATCGTTTTTTACTTCCTCTATTGTTAACAAGCGCCAAACGTCCAAAATCACCTGCTCGGTGTCTTAACGCTGTAAACAGTATAATCAGAAGAAGCCAAGCCACGAAGTTAAGTATAAGAGTTTGTGGAATTCCATTGTAAGCATTTGTAAAAATAACACTTGTCCTGTTCATCAAAGTTGAGCAATCAAACTCCTCGTCTTCAAGACTTTCGTTGTTAGACATTTTGTACACCTTAGAACAAGTACAATACTGATATCGTTATTTTTGTAGTTCTCAGTCTGAAATGAAAAAAGAATACAAAATTCAATCATTACGTCTTATATGAAATTCAAAACTTAAACAGTTTAGTACAAGCCTACCACATAGTTTTATGCAGGCAAAACTACTTTAAAGCATGATCGGATTGTGTAATATCATAAAGAACAAGCACAAAAATAACCACGCTATAAGAATATGTGAACAGATCAACCTCGAAAGAAACTTCCGAAAGCGCTAAACATGGCCATAATGTCTTATAATCAGGCGACATTTACAGAACTCTAAACACCTATTCAACCCAATTAGGCAACAGCAACACTGCCACCCTTTAATGGGAAAAAAATAGAAACGATGAACCTTCAAATATTCTTCTGATTTGCTTTACCGTTCTGTGTAGTAGAAAATAATAAACAAAAACTCAGTCGTTGGTGACCAGGGAGGCCGAGAGTCAATTGCTTGGGTTCTGGAATCTAAGTTTTAATTTTAAAAGAGGCAAATGTGCTCCACCAAAAGGCACCATTGAAAGAGTTCAACTGTGATACAAATATTAATTAATTTGTTCACTTATATTTGAAGAATTTGTTTGTAAGATAACATTATTGTTTACATAAACAAGTGAGAGTGGTAACGTCTAATGAGCAATCGGCGACAAAAATACAAAAATCATTGATATAAAACATGGAAAACACTCCATATAAAACAACAGCAGCAGACATGACCTCATAACCCTTTTAGAAAATTTTTCCAAAAGTTTAATTGATTTAATGATTAAATGCTTACATTTTTTAAGATTTTCAAATTTTTATAGATGAAGTAACAAACTTCTATCTTTTTTTTTTGACCACACACATTGTCCAAAAGCCATTGAAGACAGAAGCCATTACTGACAGAAATTTTGTAATTTTCTAGATGAACAGATGCAACAAAACTCATCAGTTGAGTACATACCCACGTATACCTACGGCAACTCGTATCAATCGTCTATCTGGAACGATCGAATATTCTACTCTGCTGTCAAACAAAATTCCATCAATGTTAGTTAGGTACAATAATTTATCAATTTTGTCAATAATTAATAAAAATTTAAATTCTTTGTTTTTATAACTGAATGCATAAAATTTAGTCACGCTTAGTAAGCAGCTGAAGTGAAACTACGTCAATTTCATGACTATCACAAAAACTACGTCAATTTCATGACTATCACAATATTTTGGTAATTGGTTTTTAGCTATCACTGTGATGATCACCTTACGCAGACAGAAAGTGTATATTTTGAATGTCACTTATCACAAATCACCTTAACCGATTCCCCCTGGTTTTTTTTGGTTCTCAAAAAACGCACAAAGGAATTTGTTACCCAGAGCGAGTTGAGGTTTTTCAAAGAACGCTTTGGGGCGACTTCAGGGCGACCTCAGGGCTCAACGAACACAACTATTATTTACACGACAGTTTAAATTAAATAACAACATACAAATAATTAAGACACAAATAAAATTATTGAAAAATTTAAAAGTTCAGAAAAATTCGTCCGAACACAAGATAATTTTATTTATATTCACAAGATATCAAAAATTTAACAATCGGCAATCAGAATTCAAAATATATACCGAAATGTATTAACATTCAATAAATTGATAATAAGTTGTATTACAATTCACATACTTCTGTGGTTACATGTAAAGAACAGATTAAGAAATTATACATGACAAAACGTTTTGCTGAAACTTCAATAAGTTATCAGCTAACTACCATTTAATGCACAAAAATGGTTAACAATCAACGCCCTTTAAAGAAAAATATTACAGATGAAGTCTATTTTGAATTAATAATGATTTTAAACAAAAAAAAAATATCGATTGCTATACTGACACCGTTGTGAGATTGAGGCAAAATAAGCGCGCTAACTTCGAAACCTTCCAAAGCAAATAAAAAGTGCTTTCATCCACAACTGCACTACAGCGGAAAATTCATCATTTCTTTTATCTTTCACAGTCAAGAGTTTAATAGGTCAAAATGTCTCATTCACACCGTTAGTGCCAGAATAAAGAAAGAAAGAGACTATGCACGAAACCATAGGATTACTATGGAAATGTATGATTTGACTAGCGCTAGAGATTAGAGAAGACTTTCTTTTTTAAGCATCTTTTGTTCAGTTCTATGTAGGGATTTTTTTTAGGAAATTGACCGCATAAAAACATATGACATTTTTTTATTTATTTTGGACACCTGCAAATATTTTAATTATTGTTTAAAATAGATAAAACCTAAAGATTCGACTCAGTGTTATTGTTTGTTCCTTATGCCGTAATAATCTTCTCGATATTTTTATGAATCATCATCACGAAACTTTTTGTATTTGACTTTTATTGGTCTCCAATCCATGACTAAAATAAAACTTACGTAGATTAATGTATTTGATGATGTTTACAAAAAAAAGGTAACCACATTTTAGGTAAGCATATTCAATTGATTAAAGAAGTTTTTAGAAATAATTGATTTAACAATTTGAAAGAAACACAAATATGAAATAGAATTACAAACACTATTCAAGAGTCTGCTTCTATTTTGACTGCAAATAGACCAACTTGATATAAAATTAAATAAAAAATTATTTTTTTATATTATATTCTCATTAAAAACTTACCGATTGTGCAAATAACAAAACTACGTTAATTAATATTCGTCATTAAATGTTTTGTACCACAAAACATATGCAGTTTTATTTTTTTGATTTGCTGCGAGTTGACAGAAGATAATGAAGTGATGCCAAACTGCTTAATACATGAATTTATAAAGTGATGCTAAAATGATATTTAAATTAGACCATTCAAATATATTAGTGTATGTGCTTGGCGTTTTTCTTTTTCTGAGCCATAGAATAATAAATAAATAGAACATCAACTCAGGAGGCTCCACCCACCATATTTAACTCTGTATGCGTGCCCGTGCATTTCAAATGGAACTGTCAAATTTGGCTAGACCATACATTCTTGCAATTTTGCATTTTGCTGTTCACACGTACTCATGTATGGAAAAGCGCGTGTAAAATTTTTTTTCTACGGGAGGAGACGGAGAATTACAAGTAGATGACCTGTGCTCTGAGCAGAGTACGGAGTAGAGCCTGAGCTTATCGAGCGAAGCTCTGAGCAGAGTATGTTCCGAGCGCTCTGATTTATTTATGAAACACACTTGAGCACTTCACTGTCATATCAATAGAAATCAACTCACAATCTGTCAAATAACATGAAAACTACATGAAGTTGTCCGCGCCCTACTTTGTGCTCGGTCTACTCCATCATTTTATCCTGAGCTCATAGAGCACGCTCCGAGCAAGCTCTGATCGAAAAAAGAAACACAACTTGAGCGCTCTGAGCGCTCGGAGCTAAAAAAGAAAAACATATCTATTTTTGACAGCTCAGTGCACTGAAACTATTTGACAATTTAACAAAACGAACCGTTTTCGGAAACGTCATCTGCGTGCAAACTGCAGTTGTAAAATGTTCTTAAAAGCGACTTGCAAAGTACAAAAGTAAATTGTTCAAAAAACGCAAACACAAATGTTGCTCTATTAGCTCTGATCGAAAAAAGAAACACAACTTGAGCGCTCTGAGCGCTCGGAGCTAAAAAAGAAAAACATAATCTATTTTTGACAGCTCAGAGCACTGCTCCGAGCTTAAAAAGAAACTATTTGACAATTTAACAAAACAAACCGTTTTCGGAAACGTCATCTGCGTGCAAACTGCAGTTGTAAAATGTTCTTAATAGCGACCTGCTAAGTACAAAAGTAAATTGTTCGAAAACGTAAATACAAATGTTGCTCTATTAACATTTGATAATCCAGTTTGCTTTCGTCACAATGTTCTTTCATTTAGGGCGCAATGCATAGTCGTCTCAAGTCAAATTTTTCAAAAGTAAACGTCTATAATTTCTCATCACTTGAGGGAGTGCTCACGCATTAACTTGGGGATTTCCTTAGTTCGTATCACTATTGATGCCTTCGTAAGTTACAGTCGACAAGAATAACAGGCATGATTATTCATACCCCTACCGTTCTCGTTTGTTGCCTACGACAGCTGTCGTTTGACTTGTCGTGTCGTTTTTTACGACAAACGACAACGGTAATAGGCATGATTAATTATTCGATTTAAAAGGAAAAACTAAATATGTATGAACCCCTTAGAATATCTTTAAATTTTTTAGGCATGTCGCCGACCCTAGGGATTCGGATCATTATCATAATCCAATATAAGCGAGACATGATCAAAAATATAAGATTGGTAAAGATACACATTTAGAACTTTAGAGTATTTTGTTTTATTTATTAAACAGACTTTTTAACTTAAAGCTTTCGAAAGAATCTCAGTACAAAATATAGCCACATTTTGCACTTTAAAGATCAAGTGAGGAGTTAAACTTTTTACTCATTTCTTTGATCTTCTCATTATTAACATCGATTTCATGTATTAAACTTTGTGATAAAGCTTTCGCAGTCACATCTCTCTGCAAAAAGTTAGCCACCAACTGACGACTGGGAATACCACCACCATGTGCTAACACTTCTTGTCTATATTTTTCACCTGAATCTCGATTAAATGGATTTGCTTCGAAATAAGTTTGCCATATCCAAGAAGCTACTGTTTTTGATATGAGGTAGGAGTAATACTTGGCTCCATAACCAACTAAGTGAGAAAATCGATGTTGCCAAGCCTGTAATATCTCAGAATATTAATACTAAATACTTATGTAATATCTATGACTTACCGTATTTTCCACGTAAGGAAGACTGTAATATTTGCTCTGAACTTGTTTCAGTTTCTCTGTTGTATTTAAACCTTGAGTTGGTTTTTCAGAGTGATAAGCCTGATCCAAAGCTGAATAAAACACCTGAAAACGACATATTTTGTTTTTAGCAAAGAAATCTCTTTATGAATGCTTTTTCTTACTTGTAGCTGTGTTTCACTAGCCGAGAAGAGATTTTTCGATGCACATAGCCGCTGCAACATTTCTTCCGACATCGGTTCATGAGTCCGATAATGTCTAGCAAATGTTTTCAGTACCTTCATATTGAAAATAACCGTTATTAAACTAAAAGGTAAATGTAATATTATATTACTCTTGGGTCGCTCGCAAAGTACTCCATAAGGACAGATGGTACTTCTGCAAAATCCGTGCTACATCGGGTTCCGGTCACGTGTTGATACTCGGTTCGACCCAACATTGAATGCATCGCATGTCCGATTTCATGAAATAGATTATCTACACGGGACGGAGATAAAAGTGTTGGTCCTGTCCAACGCGCTGGACTCAGATTCAACATGACAACAACTATTGGAAGCTGATAACTGCCATCGTTTAGTTTCTTTCCTCCCTGAATGGTAAAATGACAATCCTGATTCGGTTTGCCATTGCGTTCAAAGAAATCACAATATATGTACCCCAAAAGGCCTTCTGTTTCATGGACAACCGAAAGTTTGTAGATGTCATTGTTCCACACTTCACCGGGTTCAACTTCTGTGTTCTGCAAACTGACGCCGTATAGAGCTTTCATGAGATTATCTAAGCCTTCCATGCAACCACCGAGACTGAAGTAAGGCAAAAACTCATTCGAACTTGCATCTAGCCACTGACTTTTGACCACTGAAGTAAAATACGGAGTGTCCCAAGCTGCCAGTTGTGAATTGGTATCTTTGGTGTCTTTTTTCTGGAAAAAGTTTGATTAGAATAATATCTGTTTATCACGATTCACGAGAGAGTAATATGGTAAACTGTCCAAAACTAATAGTATGTTATTGTTATTTTCATATTCGACAAATTTCGTCAGGTTATTGAACACATTGATGGACATGTCTAGCAACACAGTTCATACCTTCATTTTTTCCATTATTGCGAAGTCACTTCTAGCTCTTGGTCGCAACTCATCAGACAGTTCATTAATGAATTGCTTCACCATACTTGGATGTTCCACAGTACTGGAGTTCAACGCTCTATGTGCAAACGTATCGAATCCACAAGTCTTTGCCAACTGATATCTGCAAGCGATAAGATCCGACAGTAGTTCTTCTTGCCTCTCAATGGGACGTAAGAAGAGTCTATATGCTGCTTCTCTGGCCTGAGCACTCGAAGAGTTTGTATAGAGTCCAGATATATACAAGTTATCTCCGTCTGATGGAAATCTACACAAATATTAATACTGTTTGAAATGGCTGTTTAATTAAATTGGGTAAATTTACATATGCGCCATGGATTCTGGGACACTATTTCTTGGAAAAGCAGATGGATTTACAGCTCCACTCATAAATTTCTGACCTAGTTGGAGAATGGCATCATTTAGACGAACTACTTTTTGCCTCTCTGACTCCGGCAGGTGTATTCCACATTGCTCAAAATCGAAGAGAAAGAGTTTGGCAACATGCCGGTCAATTTCTGTGGTTGGCATGATGTCACCGTTTTCTACAACGCTTTGTAGTGCTTTAAAAATCGGTTTGTGGGTGTTTAAGCTAATTAGGGCAACTTTTAAATCTGTTTAAATAAAAAAAAAATAGACATTTTTACCTCTCGACGATACCACTTATGGTTATGCAAGCCTCCTCAGCTGCATGCGAATACTTGGCCTGTGGGTGGGCAATTCGAATAAACTCAGCCAAATCAGCAACTTTACAGAGAGAATCAGATAGTTCATCAAAAATCTCAACCTATGTTTAGACAAGGTATTTCTGATTTAACTTAACTAGAGAAAGTTGCAATTTTTTCGTTACCATTTTCCTTGACCGATTTTCTGAGATCGCCTCTTGAATGAGGTCGTCTGTTTTATTTCCTACATTGTCTTTCAATAAGTAGAATCCTTCAAAGGACTTTAATTCAGGTAAATTAAACAATCCCTGTCAAAGATTAGGAAAATTGTGCAGTGAGTAAAATTGTGAAAGTTAAACCATCTTACCACATCGTTGCGTGTTATATTAATTCGTTTGTATGGTGGCGAGTTAAAAGCAGTTGCTAATGGAGACCATGTTGAAACGTAATTTTTGAAAGATCGACTTAAAATTAAGTGTTTTGTTAGTTTATTATTTAAATTGTACATTTTATATTTTAAAATAAATAAATTAAAACTTTCCTAGACGAAAATAGTTTGACTTTTGTGTGTTTTGACATCACTCTTCGCTGACAGACGTCAATTTGTTTTTGTTATGACAGCTTTCAATTTAAGCTGTAAACTAAAGTAAAAATAAGAACCCGGTCAGACTATACGTTTATTAGGGAAGAAAAAATGTGGAAGTCAAATGCCCATAATGGGTTATATTCGACGTTGACTCTAGGGGCTAAAATCCGCAAGCGTTAGCTGTGCGCACGTAAAAGTGTACACAGCCTCATTCTGATTCCGCAAATGTGCCTGTGAGTTTCTTGTGTCAGTTTTAAATAAAATTTCTCACCTTATTTCAGAGCATGAGCATAAAATTTATAAAATAACAAAAATAAACAGAAAATAATAGTCAAAATAAATTCAAAATTTGTAGGTAAAAGTGGGTGAAGCCTCATGAGATGATGTTCTATTTATTTATTATTCTATGGTATGTACGAAGAAAAACCAAGGAAAATATTCAGAGATAGAAAAATATCATACCCAATTACTACGTTAACATAGAAAATTGAATCTGAATTGAATCAAGATTTAGGTCCATATAAACGCGGATCGGACTAAAATAAGATTTCTCGATCCGATCCAACTTGGCGAGCTGGATCGAATCGAAAACATGCATGTATACGTATATCGAAGAATTGAAGAATCAGGTTTGGTTGGTGTTAGTCTGTGCAGTTTTGTTTCCAGATGGTTCGCGGTATATTTGAATTGATTTGTTTTTGCATGTTGGTTTTTGTGAAAAATTTTATTATTTTTTTTTTACTTGGTGTCACCATAATTCAAACAAAAACACTGCACTCATCCAAACAATCGATCGATCCGGCGTCGTCATATACCTGGATCGAAATTTCGATTTAGATTGAATCCGATTCTTGAATCCGGTCATATATAAACGTAATTTTACATTGGAAACTTCAGATATTGCACTGTGATTTCAAATTTGTATTGCCGAATGTGTGTATCATTTTATGTTTGTTCATTTATAAATTGGCGACAGGGATAATCTACATCAATAAAAAAACACTTTTTTCCACCAACGAAAAACCACAATAATAAATGTTTGATTGCTGTAGGAAAAGGCAGTACAAGAAAAATTTCTATTGCTTTTTTCAATGTGTGCTATTACACCTAGTTACAAAACACACGAGCCTTTCTGAACACAATGGGCCCTACAAATAATTTTTGATTAAAGGCCCAATGAGTGCGAAACAGCAAAACAATGAGACAGAAAATCAGCCCACGGGTTAATATCGGTCCTAATGTTCTGTTTGCCGCCTCTTTTCTTTTGTTCTTTATTTTTCTATCTCGCTTCATTCCTTTTCGGTTCTGAAAGAGTGCAAATGCATGCGTTGCATACAAAGTGGGTAGAAAAGAGGAAAAAGAGGATTGTCTAGAAAAAATTGAAAGTCATTTGAAATGCACGAGCACGCATACAGAGTTAAATCTCTGCAGTTTTGAAAGTTAGTTGGCAAAAGTGGGTGGAGCCTCCCGAGTTGATGTTCTATTTATTTATTATTCTTTGATATTTTATTAAATTCCTCTTTGTGTGCTATTACACCATGATTCTGGAGTCATGACTCTTTTTCAAAACACGTTGGAACAAAAGAGCAAGAGATGGTCTTTTCGATGTTTTCTCTCTTTTGTTCTTACATGTTTTGAAAAAGAGTCATGACTCTGGAATCATGGTGTAATAGCAAACAAAGAGGAATTTGATAAAATATCATAGAATAATAAATATAGAACATCAACTCAGGAGTCTCCACCCACTTTTGCCAACAAACTTTCAAAACTGCAGAGATTTAACTCTGTATGCGTGCTCGTGCATTTCAAATGGGACTGTCAAATTTGGCTAGACCATAAATTTTTACAATTTTGCATTTTGCTGTTCACACGTATTTATGTATAGAAAACCGCGTGTAAAAACTTTTTTCTACGGGAGGAAACGGAGGATTACAAGTTGATGACTTGTGTAAAATATGCACTATGGCTGTGTTTAGACTTGGAAATTTGAGTCTGACGTGGTGAGTACTCTCGTGATTACACAGGTCCTCAATTGAGGACGGCTCACTTCAAGCAGGTTAAATTTTTGTGAAGTGAGACAGTTGTAGACGCGAGTTTTTGGCATTTTATAGAAGAAAATAACATCTATAAATTATTATTAATACTTCGGTTTGTTTCCTTTTCCAAGAATTCATATTCTATCACTTAATCATGAAAATACTGCGATGTTAACACATCGGCAGTCAAGCAGATAATGAACAAAATGGGACTTCCGATGTTTATAATTTGAAGCTGCCTGACGAGAATACTCACCCCTCACCTCTCTCGCCGACGAACTCTCGTGAGTCCGGTCTCAAATTTCTCAGTCATGTCTATGCTTTTAAAAATTTCTTGCTGAACACACTCATCGGTAAATTACATAAATCCATATAGAAAATTCCCTACTTCATGAAAAACATCTCTGATTATTTTGATTTGATTTTTGATAGCTGACTACAATGGCTGCCATTGTATTTATAATCTTTTTAATTTCAATTTTAACTATAAATATCGCCAAAGGTTGGTTAAAATTGTTAACAATAACAAGTTAAAATGTTCTTTATTATTTAACCTTTCTTTCAATGTATAAACTATATACGTTTCAATTATTATTCTTGTCGAAAAAGCGTGGCATTTATTTTCACTGCGAAAAATGGACTCAGATTTGAATGGATTTCTAAAAAAACAAATATATGTGCATTTTTGAAAAATAAACGAAATAGAGTGATAAAACTAAAAAATAATCAACGACAAATTAAATTAGATGATTTAAAAAAGTGATTTACACAAAAACTGACCGTTTGTTTTATTTTCAATATAAATTCAGGTGAAATAAATGGGCGGCTTCTAGAAGAGACTCACGAAAATATGGAACTCGAAATGGACCATTCGAGCCTTAAAGAATTTCCGCTGCAAAACTCCATCCAAAAGCATCCTAGGTAAGTTTAGCTTTAAATAACTGTCTTTGTCCAAGTTCGTAAATATTCAGTTCAATAATAAAATGTATTTGAAGCAAATAATAATTAGGTAACCATTACTGTTCTTGTAGTAAAATGCATTAAAATTCAGTGGCAGTGCAACAATGGGAATTTGTACATAATTATGTATGGTAGTAAGAATTGTTGGCTCTTTCATTAAAATTCTTGCAACGGCTTTTCAGAAATGAAAAATTCGTTTAGGTAAAATAATTTTAGAAAACAAAATTTTTCAAGAATAAATAATGTACATAATGTGCATTGCAGTTCCTTTGTATTCTTTATTATATATACCTATTAGAAGCTTTAATAATCTGCGAGATTTTAATGTTAAGTGAGTAATTTGCTGCTCCAAACTTATAAATATAGGTTAGCTTGATTTCTTAATTTTTCAAATTCAGAGCAGATGGGCTTAGAGCTGGGTTGTTTGTACTTGCTTTTAAGGAACACATTGTTTTGCTCTAACTTGATCTGAATCCAAATTTTGTTTGATGTGTTCTGATTAATTATTCAATAAACATAGCTAGCAAAAAAAAAATTGTTAGTAAGAAAACTCATTAGAACCAAATCCTTGTAATTTGCAAACAATTTTTTTCTTGGTAACCGAAATTGAGCGACATTTTCTTTATTTTCTTCGCAGGCAGTGAATCTATAAAACAAGTTTTGAAAATGAGTATTTTCTTGTTTAAACGACCATTGAGAAACGATCGAGATCGAGAGAGACTAAAGAGAATTCTCCATTCTTGACTGATTGACTGTCTCCAATTCAGACAATCTTATAGAAATGATAATTATTTTTACTTTGAAAAATGTTTAAAACCATTTTTCGCAATACTTTATGAAACTATTAATATATGTACAACGAAATCTCTCATAAGCGGACAATCAAGGTCACCGAAAAAGTACTTGCAGTTTAACAAAAAAGTGGGTTCCCATAATGTAAATTGTGCAAGTAAAGCACTGTAGATTATTCTAGATTTTTTTTAAGACCAGAAGACAAGCATGTGGCAATCTCTCTCTCGATCTATAACTCAATAGGCATATCTAATTTTTAAGTTCATTGGCATCGAAAGTTTCCAATTCACCTTACCACTAAGATCCACTATGAAATATTCTTGAGAGAAAAATCAGTTTGCTTCTACCTAAACTGATTCACAAACCGAAGATGGGGTGGTTGGCGGTTCTCATTTTCTCAGCGAAGCAGCTCTTAAATCACGAAGTGCTATTTTCACGAACTCAGTTTAACTGCTCATAACTGCTAGTCATTTTTCATGGAGATAGCAGAATAGTTAAAAATTCACCTTTATGAATGCCGGAAAACAGAGATTTTGACTCTCTAAACTGGATTTTAAATTGTCCTAACAGCCACAGCCTTACTTGCAAAATAAAGTTTGGTTCACTTAACACATTTGGGAACCAAGCCATCGATAAAGTCATTATTTTCATTGTTTAATAGCATTCTGAAGAGATTGATACATTTCTTTAACAGTTGAAGAGTTTTAAGTCAAATTTAATTGTAAAACGCACTTTAAAGTAAAATGGCTAGATCAAAATCGCAATAAATCAACCTTCTAACGGAACAAGAGCTAACTAAGTTGAATGGATTTTTAGTGTGATCTATTTATTTATACTTAAGAAACGATAAAGTAAAATAAAAGGAAGCAAAAATCGGCAAATTCTTGTGAACCTGCTGCAAAATTAAAACAGAAAACCGGAGTTGGCAACAAACGATCCAACAATACTCACGTCCCATCCCACAGTGCCAATCATCTTAAACGAATTAAACTTGCAAAGAAACGAATATGTAGACATTTAAGAATGTTTAGTTGGTGTTGTAACAATTTCAAGTGAAAGTGTTGAAGCAACTGAGCATAAAATTATTAAATAAGAAATTGAACGAATATTTATGACCAAGGAACGAGTCTTACTTCATGAGAACATATAATAGAAACATATAAACATAAAACATATATAGATAAATGTAGTTTAGTCCCTTAAAAATATTTTATTTATAACTTAATGAGTCCCAATATATTCCCCCGCATATGCTACTACCCCTAGGAGACATACAAAATCAAAAAGAAGAATGAGGAGAAGGTAAAGAGCATCAAAACCGTAATCGGTGATAGATTACCGATGCTTTGCTGTGGTGTGCTGCTTCGTTTTGTCCTTGTTTTTCATCTCGTTTTATTCAAAGTATTTTTTTTTAAATTTTGTTTGCACAATTTTAATTGTTTAATGCATGCTTCTCTTTTTTTTTTTGATAAATAAATATTTATATTTGGTTCAGTTATCTAATTTATTTCGACATTGGTTTATACAGATTTAAATGTCACTCTTGTGAGTCGGCCCTGCTCTGCAAGAATTCAACAAATGATACTCACATGTGCCAGAATGCTTTACAAGTAAATATCTTATAAATTAAGATAACAATTGATGAAATTATCATTGATGTTTTAATTTTTACAGTGTTGGAAATCTCGAACTCGAAATGCTTATGGTGTAGAAAATGTCTCCCGTGGTTGTACAACATCTCCGGAACAATTACCATTGATTTGTAATCAGAACACATTGTCCAAAACACCAAGAAAACGTCATGCTGTTGTACAAATCAATGTTGTATGCTGTTCGAATAATTACTGTAATGGTGGTGACTTTCCTGAATTGCCTCCAATAGTTGATGGTAATAGTAATTTAAATTAATAATAAAGTGAATGTAACAATTTTTATCTGTTGTTGCAGATGAAGTCACTCAAGTTGATCAAATGGGAAATGGTGTGGTGAAGTTATCATTTGCTATATTAGGACCAGTTTTTGTTATTATAGTTATTGGAACTATAGTGCTCTATTATTTGCGACGAAAACACCAAAAGAGTTTGACAGCATTCAGGAATAAACAAGACCCGGAATCTTATTTGGTTGGTGATGATATGCTGAGAGCAACAAGTGCTGGGGATAGTACTCTTAAGGTAAGCAAATATCAAAAGTTTTTTTTTTTTACTTATTTTGATTTAATTTAATCTTAAAATTTGGAATGTTAAAAGTGTGATACCGACGAAAATGTGTCATAGGGTTTGAAGTTACAGCTAAAAATATTCTTTAGGTAGAAAATTAAAATATACAATTTGCCATGAATTGAATTTTGTTTATTACGCATAATTTCTTTGATATCTCTTGATACTTGAAAAAATAAAATAATGTAACGAAATTCGTCGGTCGCCCGTCGGGTTTTCTGATTAGACTTCATCATCGTTCGGATCTTGCTTGCAGTTCGAAAGATTCAAGTTCATGACCACGAGAAGCACACACAACACACAAACACAAGGCACAAGAGAATGAAAAGTCTATGCGCAGAGATAGTAAACAACTACTTTTCTTGAAAAAAACTATATTTGTGAATTCTGATACCAAACTGAGGTAAACACATAGAGCTAACGCAAACTACCAAAATTTATATTGGGTTTTCAGTTCAACTGTCAAATTAAATAGCTAAAAAACTAAAAACAGCATAAAATTTCTTAAATTTAGTTTTTGGGCGGAAGATATTCAAACTAACTTAACTACACTAACTACCACATTTACGTAACTGATTTAAAAAAAATAATGTTATCACGAAAAGTAGCATTTTCACGTAAACTACTCTGCCATATCTGGTTGGTTGATTTTCTTCTTAACTTCTTTGAGGAGGTCACTTTGAAGAAGCAAGCAAAATATTGCATTGTTAACTTGCAATAGGGGATGTTGCTTATGCTTTTTCCGACCAAAATTCCGAGTCTAAATTCCAAGTACGAAATCCATACTACCGAAATCACAACTGACAAAATCCCGAATAGTTTAATAACCAAAAAAGTAATAATTCATTTATAATTTCGGAGGAAAAAAAATAATTATTTTACATAAAAAGTACGGGATTTTCATTTCGTAGGGAGATACTGTTCGGGATTTTTTACAATCGATATTTTTAAGCTTGTGATTTTGTCAGGACCTACCTTGGAGGTGCTTCAGTTATACTTCTTTTAAAGGGTCCAGAAAACATACGCCATCAAAGAATTTTTTTTATACAAAAAGAACAAAAGTTTCACTTCTGTCGAGGGTACCCACACCTTTTTCTTTATATAACAAAGTTTATTTCGATTTCGATTTCGATTTTATTTTTTATCCGCACTTTGGATACTGTGTGCCTCCACCTCAGCGAAGGTTTTTTCATCTATCTTCTAATTATCTACCAATTACACTTTAGTAAGTCCTCTTAGAAATGCCATGAAAACTCTGGTTATCAGCTAAAAAATATAAAGGAATAAATCTTATCTTACAAACTGTTTCGCTGACGGCAGCATCCTCAGCTTTTTACGTTCGTTTTCACAAACGTTCTTCAAATCTTAAAGTGCGAATGATAAGCAAACAATAGCGTCAAATTTGATGATTAAAAACACAATTGAAAAACACAAAACAAAATTTAAAAACAACTCTCTTCTGTCGTTTAAGCTTAATAGAACCCAACTACTCGATATTTGCATCACTGACAACCTTTGTAGAACGATCTCATATTTTCATATTTTACTGGACAGGTGCTCCTATAGCTTATTTGAATTTCCTATAGGTGACCATAGTAGTATAGTATATTTATAATATGCCCAGTAAATTAGTTAAGGATAAACAACGATCTGTTGTGAATTGCACCGTGCAGCTTGCTGAACGGTTAGCCAATTTTGCAAATCACCACGGTCTTGTTTTTAAAGGTTATGTATTTTATTAACGAAAATTAATTTTGTTTTACTAGGAATACTTTCAACATTCTGTGACATCAGGCTCTGGAAGTGGTCTCCCATTATTAGTACAAAGAACATTAGCTAAACAAATCACCCTAGTAGACTGCATTGGTCGTGGAAAGTATGGCGAAGTTTGGCGTGGAATATGGCACGGTGAAAGTATTGCAGTCAAAATATTTTTCAGTCGTGATGAAGAGTCCTGGAAGAGAGAAACTGAAATTTACAGGTTTGTTTATATTTTTTACGTGAATTATTTTATTTAAACATCAATACTTTTCTTTAAAAAAAAAATCTAGTACGGTGTTGCTTCGACATGCAAATATTTTGGGTTATATAGGTTCTGATATGATATCAAGAAACTCCTGCACTCAATTATGGTTACTTACACACTACTATCCACAAGGATCACTATTCGATCATTTAAACAGAAACGCCCTTAGCCATTATGATATGATAATGATATGTTTGTCCATTGCAAATGGACTCGTTCATTTACACACTGAGATATTCGGAAAAGAGGTACAGTTTCAATTAGTTTGTTGCTTTGTTTTCTTTTTTTAATTAAAATGTTTTGGTTTTGCAGGGAAAACCAGGAATAGCGCATCGTGACTTAAAATCGAAAAATATTTTAGTCAAACCGAATGGAACTTGTGTAATAGCTGATTTTGGATTGGCTGTCACTCATTCTCATGTTACTGGAAAGTTAGACCTTGGAAACAATCCAAAAGTTGGAACTAAACGTTATATGGCACCCGAAGTACTTGATGAGAGGTTGGAAGAGTTTATTATTGAATTACAGATAAATTTGAATTGCTTTTATTTTTTATTTTTCAGTATAAACATGCATTGTTTTGAAGCCCTTCGTCGGGCAGATATCTATGCTTTGGGTTTAGTCCTCTGGGAAGTTTGCAGAAGAACAATATCGGGAGGAATTGCTGAAGAATATAAAGTACCATATTATGATGTTGTACCTTCAGATCCGAGTTTTGAAGATATGAAGAAAGTAGTCTGCAGTGATAATTATCGACCATCGATTCTTAACCGATGGAGTTCCGATCCGGTATGTATTTTTAAGTTTTTAGTAAAATCAGTGAAATTGCTGTTTACAATTTATCTATTTACAAAAAAAAAGTATTTAGTTGAAAATATGGTTAACAAAATATGTAGTATGTTGATAACGCTCGATCAAGGCGTTATGCATGTCCTTAATTTAATTTAACACAGTCTGAGCGTTAAGGGAAAGGGAAACAGTATGAAAGGAGCATCACAGAGAAAAATCGAACCGGGTAAAGAATTTCTGATTGGTGTAGTGCGGCTAAAGAAAGAATGTCTGCACTTCAGTGGACTTTTAAAGTCAGTCTCTAGAACATAGGTGATTGGATTCGAAGACTCTCGTGACTGATGATTTATTGTCCATTTGCTTGATGAGGCCTTTCCAATGTAGTCGACGTGTTTCAACTACATACATTCTCATAGAGTTCTCGGTTGTTTGTTTTCTTTCTACCCTGTGAACAGATGGTTGTTTATTTGTTGATAGTAGATACTTGTCCTTGATTACTTCAAGAACAAAAAGTATCGCCTGTTCTTCAGTCATCGTAAAGGACTCTATGACGGGACGTTTCGAGTTGCCGACGATGTGGATATCATCCGCGGAAAATAGCGGTTGTAAAATTCTGTTAAAACAAAGCGCTTCGTTCTAAATATTGCAGAATGGTTTAAGCCGATATTGCGATTCTGGTATCACTGGTTTTTGGCGTCATTGATATTTGTATGCTCAGCGGAGAGTTTCTCGCTTAGGTGACTTTTGTAGTGCTTGGTAAACTCCAGCCAAAGTCGAAATTCTTCTTCGAGGCGATTCGCACTTTCTGTTCGAGCAATGCCTTTACTAGTAAAAGTTAGGGAAATGATCAGAGTCTACGTCTGCTTCTCAAATTGTATACACGTCTAAGATGTTGGATGTACCACAAGATTTCTGAACCATATGGTCGATTTGGTTATTGGTTCGAACGTCTGGATCATCTCCGTTTTTCTAATTTTCTACTGTTTCTCTGTTTTTATTTTCTCTAATTTTTATTGTTTTTCTATTTTAGTTGCTAGCCGGCATGTCGAAGCTTATGAAAGAATGTTGGCATCAAAACGCCAATGTTCGTTTGCCAGTGTTGCGCATCAAAAAGACTCTACACAAATTAGCTTCCGCTGATGATAAATTCAGATTACAATATGACGAGGTATGTGTCTAGATTCGTTTATTAATAAAAAAAAAAAAAACAGAAAATTAAACTCCATATTTAAGTCTTACAATTTAATACGTTAGTTTAACGTAAGGCCAATCTAAGTTGAAAAGTTTGTAAATTTTCTGAATATTCTTATGTATTTCAAAAAAGAAATACACATGCTAGTTTGTAAGATAGATTTAACATAGAAATAAATTTTTTTCACAAACATTATTTGTTTATGCTAAAAACAAGGTTTTATTAGTATTTAAGTGTAAATAAAATTTTAGAATACGAAAGAACTAAAAATAGAAGGCTTTTTTACATGGTATATTTATTTGGTAATTATGTTAAGTTATATTGATTATTTGCATCTGTGCCTTAAGTAATATTGTTTGCGCCTTAAATTTCAACGAAAAAGAAAAGAACAAAAATTTACCAGTGCCTATTTTAGATTTTAATTAACTTTACAAATTAATTTACATACCCAAGTAATAAAAAATATATTAAATCTAAATTCGACTCAAGTGCCATTACAGAGAGGATGTTATGTTATAAACTAAAAAGCAGCTAAACTTAATTTGATGAGTATATATTTTTTTTCATTATCACAATCACAATCTATTATATTATTATTGGCATTGACTAAATTAGTCATTCTGCAATTTTTAGTACTATTGTAATAAAAAACAATGAAAAACTAGAAGAAAAAATTTCCAAATTGGCTTTTGTTCAGTCTTCTAAATTTAAATAAAATTTAAAAATTAAAACTCACCGAAAGGTCATTTCCGAAGAACTGAAACTTTTTTTTGCGACGAACCTAAAGCTGCCATTTTACTAAAATTAACATTGCATGATATAATTATTAACGACTTTTAACTCACTCAATCTAAGGGGTGGGATTGCTTCTTAAGGTTTGGTACACGACCGATATGGAAATCAAATAATTAGGGCTTTTAACCTATTGGGTTATCAAGACAAAGGATTTGGCCTGATTGTAATTGTGAATCTTAGGAGGTGAATTTTGTTCTTCCTCGCATTCTTAGATCTGCAATAGTTCTTAATCACACAGTTAAGGTTTATGTTTTCCATACATTTGTGAGTACATATTGTACACCATGTAAATTTCGCAATTTAAATATCTTAAATATTTTCCAAAATGATTCTACATAATATGTTTTGTGTTGAATTACTTATTTTTTTTTAAACTGTAGCAATTAGAATAACCGCGGATATTTTTTTAACAATCAATTTAAAATATATTGGGTAAAATCTTTTGTGCATAAAATTCTGTAGAAGTTGCTTCATTGTAACCGATTTTGGAATCTCAAATTAGACTCAAGAAGTTTTCCAGTGGATGCATGTTTTATGATGCCCAATACATTATTTTAAAAGAAAAAATTTTCATGTTATACCTGGAAATTCCAAAACTACACATTTCTGTAATTTTTGTAATTTTGGTCAGCATCTGGTAAAAAGCTATTTTATGTACTTACTTTTATTCTTAAAAGTCCGTATTTCAAATTAGGATTTGTGGCAAGCTTTTTTTAATTAGTATTCTGCAGGCAGTCAATTTTTCCACAATCCGCCCGCAGATAACTTTATACATACACACATGTAAATTTTGACGTTAACCTTTTTTTTCCTAATGCAGTGCATATTTTTATAAGTGAGACTTTAGTTCGCCTATAATATCGAATTTATTTCGAAAATATATTTTTTTCAATAGATAACCACTGAACAAAGCTTTTTTGTAAATATATTTAATCATTTAAATTCATCAATATTTTTAATAATAAGTTAATAAAAAAAAATAAACAACCCAAAACTAATTTATAAAGAGTTCTTATACAAGTTTTAATAATATATAATTTAAAGCTCATTATTACTTTTTAAGTGTAAACAAACTAACATTTTTAAGAGTTGTATATAATTTTACTATGTATGCATTGATTTTGTCTTATATTTGGATATATAAGTAATAAAATATAGATTTATTTGTAATATTTTGTGTTTTTATTAACTTCAACGCGAGAAAAAAACGATGGCTTTGTAAATAATATTGAATGAATATACCGTATTTATAAAATACGAGAATAGATCCGTGTAATTGTTTTCAGTAAGTAGAAATCAAAATACATTGTACAATTGGTAAAGTAATCAAAATTGAGAAATAGAGCCATCGCGAATATTTACGTAAACACTACATTTATGCTGTATGACACAGAAGGAATTTTGAATAACTTATGTCATGTTCAAGTGGACGTTCGGAGGGCCCTCCGTGTGAAAAAAAACTTCCTAAATGGGTCGATTGGCTGTTCGGAATGATGTTTGGGAGTGCTAATTTGCCTTCCTGAATTGGATTGGGAGTGTGGGGAGTGCTGTCACAATTTACTACCACATGTATATTCTTTACACCGGTCAAAGCCATTATGGAACGATACGCGCAGTGTATCTGAAATAAAATAATAAGTGGAAATCAGAACACGTACTGAAAAAATACTTTTTAATTCGTTTTTGCTTCGTTTGAGGTAACAAAAATCAAACGTAAAACATTTTTGGTCAACTAATACATACACAATGGAAAAAGGGACTGTTTTTAATGGTCCATTGGATTCATAATTCCCTCCTGTTCGGATTGAAACCACTCGAATATGACATACATTTGATAGATTTTATATTGTTTTATCATGTATTGTAGTGGATCAGCTATTTTTTTTAAGTTTTTTGGCTATTTAATTTGACAGTAGAACTGAAAACTTAATCTACATTTTGACAGTTTGCGCTATTGTGTACCTACTTTATTTTGTTAATAAATAACTAAAAAAAACTTAACTATTACAATCTCTATTTGGTATCAGAAGTAACAAATGTAGTTTATCAAGAAAAGTAGTTTTTTGCCATCTCTGCGCCAACAAATTTTCATTCTTTGTTTTTCTTTGTGCTGATTGCTTCATGACTTGTATTGTGCTTGTGCACCGAATAGTATTTGTGCCATATCAGCAAACCTCGCTTGTACTTCAACTGGATAACCCGAATACTGAATAGTATTTCTGCCATATCTGCAGCCAAACCATTTCATTTTTGTTTTGTTTTTGTTTTTACTTATTACTTCATTGCTTGTGTTGTGCTTGTGCATTTTGTGCTTCGACGATACCAAAGTCTACCGAGAAAATACGAATGGCGACCGACAAATTTAGTTGCGCTATTTTATATTTTAGTCCCTCTAAAGAAGTTTCACTTCAAAAAAGATCAAGTGTGCTCTAGACCATACGACTGAAGTAAAACAAACTCGCAAATTATTTTACGTCGATAAGCTTTCTGTTGAAAGAACTTTAATTGAAATTCTAGCACTTAATACACACACCTCTCAGTCAATGCAAAAAACATTTTCAATTAAGCTTATTTTGGTTGCAAAATAAAACATACGATTAACGAATACAACTCTCAACTTCCGTTCGCCACTTCCGTTTGTAAAGAAGTTTTACTTCAAAAAGTTTTATTAACATAATATACGATTTAACTTAAGCACTTCAGTTTAGTTTTCTCCTAAATATCGTTTGATGACATTGACATGGGTCAGGGTTGAAATCGGCCAAGGAAATTGACTGTCGCTCTTTTTAGTCGTTTTTTTTTAAGACTAATGGCACAGAGCCAAGATTCAGTCGTTGAAAATTCTTTGTTTCTTGGTAACTTCAAGCGATTCTTATTTTGATAACCACCTTACAAGGAGCAGAAGAAACGATTTTGATTGTCAACGATCATCTTACGCGAATCCACCCCATGTTGCCCACTCATTGCATGATCTTCCTCTCGGAAAAAGCCATTCATTTTACCCTTCTGTATCAAAATAGTCCGTAGACGAAAGTCTGTCTGTCACATGCTTAAAAAAACATGTCTGCTTTTGGACAATAAGACTGGCAGTCGATATTCCTTTACATTAAACAAGATTTAAGATTTAACTGATAATAATAAATCTAAACATCACTGAACTGACTGCCTCTGTGACGCTGCGTAATATAATCAGTTTTAATGAAACCGACTGGTCTAGAAAACATAGCTTTGCTTATGAAAAACTCAAGGGCTGCTAGAAGGAATTCAGCTCTAAAAATCTTTTTATCTTTTAAAATTTCGATGAATCGTATAGCGCCATACAAGCTGAATAAAAGTTTAAAAATAAAACACAATTTTAATTTGGGCTTTCCATTTTTCTTTATGATTCCTCGTACTTTTGTTGTTTTACATCAATTTTTTCTTTTATATAATCTACTTTCCTATGTAATTATCTGTGTTCTGCACGGTTTCAATTGTTTTTAATTTTTGTTTGCTTGTTTGAATTATATTAAAGAATTGTATTTTTATTTTGCGAAAATCGAGTCTCCATCTTAAGCGACATAGTTGTATTGGTTTTGATTATCCTTATCGCGCTCCATGTAGTCTCTGTCGATAAGGGATTCAATTCGTTTTTTCAAATCAGCAGGCTAAGCAGCAAGAAGAAACAAACATATTAAATTAAAACACAACCAAGGGTCAACTTAATAAAAATGTATACCTTAACGGGGAAAGTGAGCTGATTAAATAGTTCACCTATCAAAAGATTATGACTCAATGTTTTTCTCATTTTCATTATCCTAACTATAGCTGCGTCGATTTGATACTGTCGATCTTGATATACTCGTTCTTCTGTGGCTTTTTGTTCTTCCGCCTAATTTAGAAAATATATTGATTTACAAAATTATTAACAGATACAATATTTTGTATCTAACCGTTTCTTTCATTTGAATTTGGTTTATTTTAATCCTAAAGAGCTTATTTGTGAATTCGTTATTAAACTGGAACTGATCCTTATCTTCAACTTCCCTGCTTCTAGGGATTTTAGTCAATACACGTGCCTTACCACAGGCTAGAGATTGTAACGTTCTTTTAAGTTCTTCGTCCTTTAATCAAAAAAGTTTAATAAAAAAAAAAAAAAAAAAAAACGAACAACAAAAAGCGATAATCTTACTTCAATGTTGCACGCGGCTTTGACTTCCTCAAAGCTAAGGAGATTTTTGTCGTTGAACAACAATAGAACAAGTGCTTGAAACAAGGAAACAAGAAGATCTTTCGGTCCCTGGAAAACATAATCGAAATGTTAAAATATTTGGTAGATATTTATCTGCAAAATATATATAATATAATTAAAAACCCACATGATCGAACTGCGCTTTAAGAACACAATGGCCTAAAGTTGGCTGCCATTGTAATTTCCTGCCACTATGTTTGGCCAAATAGAATTTATTGAAGACTTGTTGTGGTTTTACAAGTTGTGGTGGCATTGTCACTTCAGTGAGTGGATAAGTTGGCCAGTAACCCATTGTTAAGATATTTACTGTTAAATCTATGTTTGTGAATTCTCTGTCTAGATTAACAGCATATTGTTTGAATGCGATATTTATGTCACGGCTTAGTTCCATGTCCTTGAACATTCCTTCGAGTTTTGAAGTAAATCCACCACCACACTCTTGTTTTAATTTGGACAACATACTCTTTTCGGCATCCACTGAAGCTGATTTACCCACAATAAGACGTTTCGCCAGGTCCTAGAGGAATTGAGGAATGATTGTTGGAATTAAAAAAAATATGTAGGTGCAGTGAATTTTTAGTTAACAAAAAATCTGCAATACATATATTTTTAAGATAGAATTCAGTTAGCAAATAATTCTTATAAAATTTCGACAAGCTTCTACAATGAAAGCATCGTTCACTGTATCATATATTTTTATTTGTCTGACAATTGGGCACACCGGTTTACTCTTCTAAACGTATTCTTTCTTATGGAATTTTGTGTATGCAGTGTCTATCTAAATGAACCAATAGAAGGAGCCTTGCCCTTGGGACTTTTGACCTTGAAATAATAATTTAATTAATTTTCCTTAAATAACTTTTCTGAGTTCCCTTCAAAATACCAAAAAATCTTAATTTAAAAAAATCTTAATAGTGAAACCCAATTTTTTCTCTAAGCAATTTCATTTTGTAAAAGGCATGTAAAGCAAAAATTGCGAAAATATATCGCAACATCGCAATGGAAGTCTTCTTATTTTCGTTAAGTCTCATAGGACCGCAGTTCTCTTTCTAAAAGATAAAAAAACTGTAGTAAATGTAAATTTACACCATCAACTTAACCATTCTAAAGGAATAGCTTATGATTTTCTTCTAATAAACATTTCCGAAACAGAAATCCTAAGTGAAATGAAATCATAAAGTATTACTGAAATTCACAAATTTTGAAAGACAAAGAAACCTGTTTTATCAGACATAAAGCTCTTAACTAAACTCAAACAACACAATCAAAACTTCAATTTTCACATAAACACTCACCGAAAAAATTAGAAAAACAAATAATTAAGATTTAGCAGCCTGACATCCAATCTCGTAAGCCATCTTCCCTACATTCTTTTCTTCTTCCACCAAAAACCTTTACATGGAACAACACCCAAAATAAACAAAATATTAATGCATTATCAAATATGTACACCAAAATAGATCCATACCACCAAAGTTTATCTTAAATCAATTAATCACAAATACAAACACAAACCCCTCTATCGCAGTTCCGGCTAAACCCATCTCATTGCAACAGGGTTTCAATACCAAAACCAAGAATCACAATAAAAACCAACTTTCTGAAATACCAAAACCAAGAATCACAATAAAAAACCAACTTTCTAAAATATCAACGGTGACAAATTTTTAAAAACATAGTCCACCATAACACCCCCCCCCCACACACACACACACTCAGACAAATAATCACAATTGATTACAAATATAATTAACTGCGTTATGGGAATTGAATCTTTCGATGCTTCATCATCCACAACGGAGTCTCAAAGAAGCGATTACCTTATTTTTAAGAACCCAATTATATTACAACACAACACAATATTGAAATAAAACCTAATCAGTTTAAGCCGCACTTCTTTGTTACGACTCGCAACATTCTTTAGTACAATTTAAATGAATTTGTAAATAATCAAGGTAATAGTTATGTTGCTGAAATATTGTCCGAAATCTCTTGCTGTTGGAAGTTTTAATTGGAACTGCTTTGCAAATCTATCGCTTTAGAATTTTCTTATAAGTAATCAAATTACCTTTTTGTAAAAAGCTTCAAATACATCTTTTCCATGAATAAACCTAAACAGCACCATAATCTTATCAAGAATCTGTTCCAGTTCTTCTTCTGTTGCTTCTTTATTGCCCGCTCTTAATTTCATATCAACATATTTAGCTAAAAAAAAAATTATTTATATAGAAAGATTTGTATAGAACATTATAATACCAATTAATTCAGCTGGTTTATTGGCTCGTTGATTTACAAAGAATTCAAATGCTTCTCGCAATGAATTTGTATATTTTTCATTGTGTTCGAAACATGTTCGGACTATGACATCCATTTTGTCTTTAAAATCAAGCAAATCCTGCACCATACTCTTGTCCTTTTCGGGATCAATAACAATGGTACGTCCTTTTTTCTATAAAAAAATTCTTTATAAAAGGAAAATGTTGATATTGATTTGCAAAGAAATTACAAACCTTAATGTATCCATTGAAATTACCACATAATTCTGTGGTACCGTTTTTGACGCGACTCAATAAACTGTAAAGCAGTGTCAAATCAATCAGTCTATTTTCCTCTAATAAGGTATCTAAACCTTTTTGTAAAATCTGTGTTAGATGTTCAGCCAGTAGTTCTTTTTCTACTGTATATATAAGTGGATATCTAAAATATAAAATTTAATATTATATCAGACCAACTGACTGATATCTTGACTTACTTTGTACTCGAATCCAAATAGTGTAGCAAACGTTCATTCTCTTCAGCCAGGCGCTTGTCAACATGTTGCAAGTATTCAGGCACTTCCAATTCTTGCATTTTACGCTGTCCTTCAGCCTGATAAAGTTGCTTTGTAGCAATCAAGAATTTATCCTCGAATGCGCTCGAGTAAATTTGTAAGTCACAAAGCATTCGAACGAGACTCTTCAATAATGCACGATCTACGGCATCGCCATTTCTTTCCTTTTCAATCAGCAAGAGTAAACCCTCAACAGTACGTTTCTGTACTAAGCTGTTGAGTGCAATATGGGTACGAAAGAGATCCAGTCCCATGTCCCTATAAATGTGAATGTATATTTTAACACTTATTTTCTAAATGAAAATTTAAAGTAATATTTACCATATAGAATGAACAGTAGGATTTTGTAAAACGTATGTGCGATCGAGGTACAAAAATATACTACGCATCATAATCATTTGATGGCAAAATGATTGCCACCATCCATTGATTTTATTAAGAAAAACCAATTTATCCATACTTTCACCAGTGAATGAATCAACATTCTTTTTAACATGAACTTCAGTTAATGCAGTTAATTTGCCATAAAGTTGTGCATCCATTTTATGACTGCACATATTTTCCACAGCCTGATAGAGTTCTTCGAGGGAGTATTGAATTGGTTTGGATAGCTGAATGGCAATAACAGCTTCCTGCAGTTTCTCACATGTTTTTTCTGAATAGTTTTCTGGTAGTGTGGGTTTCACTAAGAAAAATTAAATGTTAGTTTTAATAAATACTAAGGCAGAATTTAAACAGATAAGATATGATTAGAAGTTTTCCAGTAAAAAAAGTACTGGGTACCGCAGGGAAATATAAATGTATTAAGCTGAATTAGGCAACCCATTTCGAATTAATGAAGAACCAGTTCCATCACCCAGTATTATAGAAGATATGTTTAAATGTTAAGAACATTTAAACCACAGGATAAAGGGCTTAACTCCCAATCCCAGCCACAGCCGTTTGCACAAATTCATATTTACGAGATTCCGCAAAATGTTTTGTATTTGAGAGCGCTGAATACATGTTTGTTCGTTGTCTAGTTGGCCTCCACACACGAGACTAATTCATCTGGGGGAAAACCGGGTTTCTAGAATATTTTATTCTGTTTCATCATGAGGCCCATTGAATTTTTAATATTTTTAGCTCACGCTCCAAGATAGATGAGAAAATTTATTTAATAGTGCGCAATTCGTCGAAACTGAATCAAAAACTTACAGGCACATTTGCGGATTTGGAATGAGTCTGTGCACACATTTTTTTTGTGCTTGCAGCAAAACTCACGCTTGCAAAATTAGCACCAGTTGTTCTACCAGCAGAACTCTTTAAATACAGACGTGATGTTTTTGTAGTGCCATTAATCACGTATCACAGGAAGGACTGGACCTGGAGGACTGGACTTCAGTCTTCAAAGCTCCTAATTTTGAAAAAGGCGGTCATATAGTATTATATTCTTGGTAAATGTGGCATATAAAATCATATTCAAGTGTAGCTTGCGGTCTGGGAGATCGACTTTTTCATCGTCTTTTTCATTTCCGACAATGATCTCTAATGAATTCACAATTTCCCAATTCGCCACTTCACCTACAAATCTGCTACGAATTTAATTTCAAGAAGTACCATCTTTTCATCGATTTCAAAGCCTCATATAATAGCATTCATTTTCAGAACTCGGTACCTAGGGAAAACTAATCCAGCAGTGTCCCGTGATATTGAAAAATAAAATGTTCTACTGGAGAATACAAATTAATTCAATCAAGCACACTGTACTGGGTTCCGGCAAGAAGATGGAGATGTGATTTTTTTCAACCTGGAGCAGATACTCAGTAGGGCAGAAGACTCTATCTTCAAAAGATTCGTACAACTGCAAGTGTATGGGGCGATGATGACATCATTGGCCGCTTCCAACATGCCGTCAGAAACCTTAACATTGATTGAAGAACAGGCGAAAAGTAATCGACTATAAAAGACCAAAAACAGGCATTTGTTCACCGACAAAAATTCACTATTGATAGCAGCAACTTCGAAGCAGTTAATGATTCCTTAAACTCCGTTATGTTCCACATCATTGGAAAATTGCAGAAGTCATTGTTATACCAAAGCAAGGTAAGCCACCAACCGAAGTTACATCTTACAGACCAATATCGCTTATACCAATTATGGCAAAAGTTTTCGAAAAACTGCTTTTAAATAGACTAAGCAAAATAATAGAAGAACGAAAACTAATACCAAATCATCAGTTTGGATTTAGAAACAAACATTCCACGATAGACCAAGTACATCGAATTACGGATGTTGTTGAAAAAGCACTTGAAGAAAAACAAGTATGTTCCGCTCTATTTCTAGATGTTGCTCAAGCCTTTGACAAGGTTTGGCATTTGGGGCTCGAGTACAAACTGCACAGGGACCTTCCCAGGCAGTTCTATGAAATACTCAAATCATATATTACCGACCGACTTTTTAGAGTACGGTACGAGCAAGAGTATTCGGAACTTAAGAAAATCGAAGCCGGCGTACCACAAGGAAGTGTCTTAGGACCAACCCTGTATTTGTTGTATACAAGGGATATTCCAGTGGACAACAATGCGATCATGGCCACTTTTGCAGATGATACTGCGATATTAGTGTCAGATAAATGCGTTGTAAAGGCAACAGAAAAACTGCAATATGCAGTCGACAAGATAAGAGAATGGACGCAACAGTGGCGTATCAGACTCAATGAAACAAAATCAACGCATATAAACTTTACTAATAAAAAGATTAATAATGTTCCACTTTTTATTAATAGTAAAGTAGTACCTTACTCCAATACGGCCAAATACCTTGGGATGACTTTGGATGCAAAGCTAAAATGGAAAGAGCACATCAAGAAAAAAAGGGAAGAACTTAACTTAAAATATAGAAAAATGTACTGGTTACTGGGAAAAACCTCTGCCCTATCAATTGAAAACAAATTAATGTTGTATAAGCAGGTATTAAAACCTGTTTGGACGTATGGCATCCAACTTTGGGGTTGTACAAAGAAAACAAATGCGGAAACCATCCAAACATTCCAAAACAAAGTCCTTCGTGGAATAGTAAACGCCCCTTGGTATATAAGAAACAGCGATTTACATTGTGACCTTCAAGTAGAAATGGTTACAGAAGTAATTAGAAAACACGCTGTATCACACAATCAGCGACTGCTTAGTCACACTAACTCCGAAATGGAGACAGTCTTAAATGTACGTACCAATGTTCGGAGACTAAGAAGAACCAAGCCTCATGAGCTGATGGTCTAAAAGCGATGGGAAAGTATTAAATCATCAAACTTCCCAAAATGTGAACTAAAAATTGAGAAACTAAAATCATTTGTCGATCTTTTATAGATTGGTCATGATTCTAGGTGGTTTTAGTGCGGTAGAAGTCCCACACTACTTGATACCGAATATTATCAAGTGTCTTTTGAAGATTTCCACCTACCGAAAGAAAAAAAAAAAAAAAAAAAAAAGTTAATGAGTTCAGCTTCATCGGAGCAAATAGAAAATAGACTGTAACAAAATGTGGGTAGGGTCAAAAGAACATACAAAACGTCGACTATAGAACAAAATTCCACGACTACGGCTGGGACACATGGAGTTAATTTATCCCTTGTGGTGTATGCAGCAGAGGAATAAATGGCTCACACAAGTCACACAATAGATGACCACACAAGTTGAAAACAATCTCTCCCAACTTGCTGTGCATAACTGGAGGTGGTTAGCTAAGGACAGAGCTGGCTGGAGATGTGTGTTGGATGAATCCTTACTCCATCCTGGGTTGTAAGCAGGGACGTACCGTGGTATTCTTAGTAGGTTTATAATTTTATCAGCAGTAAAAACATTTATAAAAAACTATGTTTGATTCCATGATCAAGAAGTTGTCGTCGTGATAGGCAACGGTACCATTTCATTGGTTTTACGGACCTATCTATTTTTTATATGTATATATATCGCATTGAAACTAAAATAAAAGTACAGTAGTTGGATTGAATGATGGGTACCTAGGATGTTATGCATTTTTATTTGGTAAAAACGTAGGTATATTTTTTCGAGATTAAAATTATTTATTATTTACAGCGTGCTTGATAAAATAATGCAAAAAACCCTCAAGAAAATGTTGGCTACTTATAATGAAATTCAAATTTTGGTAACGTATGCGAAGAACTTGAATAAACGTCGCTGTTTGTAAGAGACATCAAATGTAAAATAAGTATTGGTAAGGCAAACAGATCAAATATGAATGGCATCAAAGACAACCTACACAATGTGTGGATGATTAAACATTTGTACAAGAAAATAAGAAAGTAAGTCCAGCGGAAGTCACAGGTTCCAATCTAAGTCAGTGTACTACAAGGAGGTATATTGAATCTTTTAAAAATTCGGGACCATCATCAACTTGTACTCAAAAGTAAAATAGTTATTATTTGCCATCGAACCAGAATAATTATGAATCCTATATCTATTTACCGAGTTTTTGGAATAGGGTGGACAAAGAATAATTATGCTGCCCGTTTTAGTACTTTCTTAACACAAAAAGTTTAAATACTTGAAGGCTAATAAAAAGAACATATGAAATAACACCATCAGGGTGGATGAACGGCAAGATAGATAAAGTTTAGATTCTTAGACCCATTTTTTCAGTGCGAGATTATTCCAGGGTTAGATTAACCTAGAGTTGATGGAAACAAGCTATGGTCATAGTCATAAAGAATACATATTCTTAATACCCTGCCAAAACGACCGACGATAGCAATTATGCAGCTAAACTAATATACATGGAGTTATCCCAAACCGACAAAATTAAGGAATTAAATAATGCATAGATAAGTAAAACAATCATTTTTATCTCCCATAGTTAAGACCTAGAGGTGTTGGTTCTATTATGCATCGGAGTAGGTATCTTCTTACAAATTTTGTCAATTATTATTTTTTATACCTATCTTAAAGAAAAATATTTCAAGGACACTTATTATAAAGCAATAAGATTCTCATATTTTTAGTTCTAAAATAGAAACATACACGCGTATTAGTATTAATAAACTTAAAATATGTACTTACATTTAAAATTTTTTATAACAATCTTCTTTACGTCTCCGGGCTTTGACATGTTATTCATGGAAGCCTTATTTAAGTACGAAGATCTATTCTCTGCCACCTGGGCATTGTTTAGCATTGAGAAATTTGGTCTTCGTTCACCATTTGCCGAACCAAATGGAACTTGCTGTGAGTTGCTCATGTTGTTCGCTGTGTTATTTTGTTTACCGAAGAATTTATTATTGCTGCCTTCGTCTGAGGAGGCAAGTTTGCTTTGCTTTAGGTTTTCTGTATCCTCGACTGTTTCCATCTGTTTGTATTTTTTCGAAGCGCTCATAGTAATTTCCCCCCTTTCTATTGTGGGCTTCTTGGGGAATTAAATACTACACGGGTGTTCCTATCTAAAACTCTTTTTTTCTTCTCTTCTCTAAACTTAGCAGTGCAAAGATTTTTTTGCATGCAAAAAAACTGCAAGGATAGAAAAATAAATAAATTAAATAAGTAGATTGCTTAAAAAAGATCTCTTTTTAAAGAACAAACATAAAATATGAATTCACATGCATAAAGTTATTTTATTTTCTATGTAATAGTAGTATGGTTTTGATCAAGCTGATGGTTCTTTTGCAATCTTTTATTTTTTTTTTAATTTGCAAAGCGAGTGTTTTGTCGGTTGGTATGGTAAAGTTGGAAAATTGAGATACTTACTTGAATTTGTCTATCACTTAAAGTGATTAATTACACAAAGTAATAACTAATCTATTGTTTAAGTTAATAATTCGTCTGATTTGATTTAATGGTGAGGATAAAACGAGAAATATAAGAAGACAAATCAAACAAAACACACGACTACCATTTGGATTTAGAGGGTGCTTTAGCTTTGAAATGTCAAATTGTCAAATTGGCAAGAATGGGAAGAGTGATGCCAAGTCTAATGATAGAATGGACGAGTTCAGGGTTGGCAGGAAAAAACAAAGCATTTAATTTTTAAAACTGTGATTTCAAGGCTTTCAAGGGAGTATTGTCGCATGCAATTTTTTTTAAGGAAAATTGGACATTTTGAATGAAAAGTTTTAGACAACTTAAAAAGGGTACAAAAATCGAAGATTGAATGCTTGAAAAAGGTTTGCGATTTAAAGCGACCCACACCATCAAATGATTGGTTCAATCATTTTCATGTGGTTTGTGGTTGTAAGAAACCCCTTTTGATTTCGCATGATGATTTATCAAACTGATTGATGTGTGTAAAGGAATTTTCGATACATCTCCAATGCAAGAAAAAGAGACCAAAGATGTTTTCGACTAATTGAAAACAGCCCCTTTTGTTTTGACGAAGATAATGCCCAAGTGATAAGTGATGAGCGTGTAAGGAAAACGTTAATCTACACTACACCTACACCAAATTTAATGTTGATTGATTAACAGTAATGACCGTATAAGACTTGCTTAAATCATCATTGCATTGCCTTCTATGGATAAGAACGCACACGAACAAACTCGTCCGTTTCTTCAGGATGACTCATAAATTAATGACAGTCATGGCTACTGGAAATGGGTGGAAATCAAAGACACAGCCCTCCAAAATGCAGAAAAATTAAACATATTTGGTAATATTTTTTGACACGAACTTTTTTTCTCTAAAGTGTAGTTTGCAATGTTAAAAATAATAATAGATACCTGCCATAACATTGTCAATCCTGAAAAGGGTTGCCAGAGCAACTTTAAAAACAATATAAGATCACTTTAAAAAAGAAATTTGTTAAATTTTTTGAGTAACCATGACAAACGTTTTTCAGCTTGATAAAGTTATGGTAGTTTTACATCGTTTTTACTTGCGGTTATGAGTACTAGATATAACTATAACTATAAGGCAAGTTATGAGTTCGTGCAAAAAATAAGTTTTGAGATAACAATCAAACATGATATTACGATGATAGCGACGTCGAAAAAAGTGGGTCTGGGAATTCTGTCTGTGTGTCTGTCTGTCAGTCCGTCATTACCACCTCTGCAGTCAAAACGGATGGGCCAATATCATTAAAACTTGGTATGTAGGCTATTTGGGATGACCGTCAGATGGGATTGTGGAATTTTTGTTCTATAACGGCTATAAAAAAGCTTGGTTTTCTCGAAATCGGCTCTAACGATTTTGACTAAACTTGACAAGAGTGATACAACATCAAAGGCCTTTTAGATGGTTTAAACCATTTTAAAAAACAGTTTTAAAGGGACCTGTCATGTTACGGTTTTTTTTCATTTTGACTTCCCCGTTTTTTCTTTCACCTGCCCTGTAACGGTTTTTTTTTAATTTTGACTTTCTCGTTAGCCATGCTGCGGATCTTTACCAAACATTATTTCGTAAAAGGCCTAAAGACACTTATCATACCGAATATATGATGCAGAAGCATGGAAATTACTAAAGATGGATGAGAACGCTGTAGGCTGCTTTGAAAGAAAAATTTTGCATATATTTTTCGTTCCTATCTGCATAATTAGAGAATGGAAAAGAAAATATAACAACTAACTACAGCAACACTCACCGTGTGACAAAAGTGAAAAGCCAACTATTAAAATGGCTTGGTCACATGGACATCAATGCTCTAACAGGGATGGTCTTTGAATCTAACCCCGCAAGTGTAATATCTAACCACGCAGGTGGAATATCAAACAACTTAGGAAAGTAATCGTAATTGGGATTCTATAATGCAACAAGGATTGGATATGGTTAGTCTGTCTTTCACATGGCGGGATGTGGATAAAAGAAAAAAGTTAAACTTTGTACACGCTATAACTTCCCAAGTCTAAAATAAAACTACCAAAACAAAATGCAAACAAAAATATCATATTTTTCTGTCGAAAAGATTTGATTTTTTTTTATGTACAAAAAGCTTAGCAAGACTGTCATACAATATAAATTCTAAAGTGTTATACAAAAAAAAAAGAAAAAAGATTATATTTTCTATTGAAACACGGCTTTAGCACACCCTCACCAACCCGAGTTTATTTTTATTCTTATTAATTAACCATATCCAATAATAAATTTGGATCAATATTCTGTTGTCTCTGCCGACAAGACTATTATTTTTTGAAAAAAATGTTCTCATAAAACAACTACTAACATTTTTGGGTAATCAACAAATTTATAAAACAAAAATAAAACAACAACTTCAATCATATAATAGAACCATATTGAGGTATATTTTTCTTTTATTTAATAATACATTGGCATTTATTTTTATATATTTCGTTTACATGTAATTTGAAATTGAATATAAACAAATTTAATTTTTTTTTGTATTAATGTTAAATTTTGTGAATGCTGTTAATAAATACGAATACTGAAAAAGTATACATTAATATATATATGTATATACATACATGTATATTTATATAAATAATAAATAGGAAGAAAAGTAAAATAAATTTAGATCATAAGTGATTTTTTGTTTGTTTTTATTTTGTTCAGTTAAAATGACTTGATTGTTTTTTCTTTGCCTTTAAATTTAATTGCAACATGTTTAATATGTTTATACATATATATTTTTTCGATTCTTTGTTTCTTTGTATAATATAACTTTTCTTTCTATACATATATTTTTATATAACTCTCGGCATAACATTGAAACTGTAACATTTCCCAACTTTATTTAAAATGTCTCCATAATTTGTTTTTTCACATTAACAATCATTTTTTTTTTATGGCAGCGTGTATTAATTTTTGTTTCTTACAATGTTAAAGTTTCATTGATTTTTTTTTCTGCTCCAGTATATATTTATTTACATGCATTTACATGTGTGTGACCAAAAGAACTACAATTTTTTTTGTTCAATATAATATTTGTATATATATATATATATATATTTTTTTTTTTTTTTTGTTATTAACAGAATATGTTATTTTATATGTATTATTATATAATAGTCGAATTAAATTAAATATAGTTATACATTGTTCAAATATTAGTATATTTTTGTGTAGGTATTTATTACAATTCTTATATTTAAAAATTGAATTATGTATTTAAAATAAACAATAGTTTCTTAGTTACACAATGGAATAAGGATTATATAAAAATTATTTAAAAAATATAAAATATATAATATATAGATCTTTATAAGTTGAGGAAAATTGTGCATTTATTTTTTTTTAAATACCGTTTAGGGCGGTTATAACCCATTTAATTAAAAGTAAAAATATATAATGATAAGAATAATTTAATATACGATAATAATATAATAATTTATATGAATACACATAAAAACAAAGGAGGACAAAATATTAAATTAATATAATGTGTAGTTTATATTATATATAAATATATTACATAATATTACGAAAAATAGTTGTGTTGTTTTAAAACCTATATATTATGTACACATAGGAAATGAATAATATTTTTATCAAATATCTGTGCAATGCTCGTTCGAGCTTACATTTCAATCGGGTAACATGTGAACAAAACTAACAGGAAACATACCACGTCTACTGGGATGACCTTCAATTACACCTTCCATCCAATTTTCGTCGTCTGTTCGTTCGTTGAGAACGATGAGTATTTCCCCTTCTTTGAATTCCAATTCGTCATCGTTGTCGGCGACACAGTCGTATAGAGCGCGACACCTTCGGTGACCATTCTAAAAATATATTATAAAGAAATAATATTAGTATTTTTATTGATTTAGAAATATTAAAACAAAAATTTGTTTCTATATGCTAATGCAGCGAAGAACATCTTATTAAAGACTTTAAAAAAACACGGGATTGGAGACATGAAAAGTGTTAAAGCAGAAATGAAATCCTTTAATTTAATCTCAAGTCCTTAAGGTCGAAAGTAGTCGATCCTGAGGATAATACAATACAATTTCTGCAAGCTTTAAATAGGTGTTGTTGAACAAAATGTCACCCTTAGAACTTATGATCCATTCGAAACGCTAGATGATAGAAACGAATCCCGTGCACTTTAACCTTGATGAACTGAAGACAAAAATTAAAAAGCTCAAAAACAGAAGATCTAACACTACGCGAGGTGATTTGGTATTGTAGCATGGCATATAAGATTTTATCCATGCGAGCGTCGTAAACTAATTATGTGCAACCGTTAATACGCATTATGTTTATGACACAAACTGAAAAAGACACTAAGTCGATACCCAACCTATTCATCGTCCTTGTGGAGACCTGTGTGAAGAGATCAAGTGGAGAGATGTCAATCTCCTGATTAGTCGTAGATAAGCAGGATAACCAGCAGATTGGGTCTACTACAGACCTCAAACTGTTGCTTACGGGTTGTATGTTGACATCGACCTAAGGAGATGGCTACGTATTCTAAGGATTCGGAGGGAATGGACAACAATACTCCAGAAAGTAGGATCTTCGAAGCAATGAAACATAAAAGTTTGGGATGAGATAAATATCTCCCATAATGAATCGATTTAAGCTCTTCACAGTTTCTAATAGATCTCGAGAATATAAATTAGATAAAAAGAAGTGTTACACGTTCTAGTTTTAGTGAAGAAAATCAGACCAACCGTTCAGGCTGTAGATCGGGGCACATACAACCGCACATCCGCACATACGCACAGACAGACTGACGGACGGCATGATGAAACCTACTTTTATGGTCTTCTCTATCATCGTAATGTCATGTTTGATTAAATCCACGATTTTTTTTACACGAAACCAATACTTGCCCTATGAGCAAGTTGCCCTAATTGAGAAAGTGACTTTACTTTTGGTTTAATGCAAACAAAAGCAAAAGGATGTAAATAAAGAGTATATGTATATAAAATGTTTTTGTTATAATACAAATTCTATATACCTACATTGAAAAAATTTATAAATATAGAATAATAAATAAAAATAATTTCAACTAAGTAGAAGACTTAGCATTAAATTTAGTGGACTTGTTGAATTATTGATTCAATTTAGCTTTTAATGGCCTTTAGTCCATGAAAAAATGGCGTTTCGTGCGGATGCTCACTTTGCACTCATCAGTTTACGACGAGTGAGCACCTTGTCAATACGCAAATTTCCCCTTGTTTCAGTTCAACTTACATAACTTTTTTGACAAAAAGCTAAAGTGAACTATATCCAACAAGATTACAATTATTGCAATCATGTTGGATAAAAACACTTCCAGCTTAATGATTGCAATTGTAATCTTGTTGGATATAGTTCACTTTAGCTTTTTGTCAAAAAAGTTGTGTAAGTTGAACTGAAACAAGGGGAAATTTGCGTATTGACAAGGTGCTCACTCGTCGTCAACTGATGAGTGCAAAGTGAGCATCCGCACGAAACGCCATTTTTTCATGGTTTAAAGGCCATTAAAAGCTAAAATAAAGAGTATATGTTCATTTAATAATAACGCTAAAACATTTCTTTTTCTTTAAGCCAACGATTGTGTGCTTATCTAGGGAGGTCATATTTGTGAACAAAGATTCATTCATAAGTTTCGAAAATATCACATGATATGAATAAGTAGAAGGTATAGTGTGTTTATTAATATGTAATTATGTACTTACGTAGTTGTTGTAATGTTTTCCCTTTTGATTACTATCTGGTGATGCATTAAGTCGATCATTATCGATTGATGAGATATTCGAATTAGCAGAATGATTAAGTCCTCCAGACGAATCCATTTCTGACATCCATGGTTCATACTCTGTGTAATTTTGATTGAGTAGCTTAAATGGAAATTAAATATATCTTTCTATTAAATGGTATTTAAATATAAAAACAAAACAACAAAATCACACATAAAATACAAGAAAGACAATGTTAAGCAACTGAATGTTATGTAGGTAATTGCTATTTATTTTTATACATTATGCACTTTTGTATAATTTATAAATTTAGTACTGCAATATTATAATGAAGAAATCAACAATAACAAAAAAAACGCACACACTTTTCAAATTTTGTTAGAGAGAGAAAGAGTGAAATATTTGCATCATCACAACTGTTTGCATTATAAATACCGTTTCTTCGCTAGGACTGGATATTTTCTTTAATTTTCCAGCTTTACGCTGCAACAAAAATGTGTATTATTACTTAGAATGTCAAATTAAATTTGGTTTTAATTTAAAATGCAATTTCCCTCTATGAATATAAATTCTACATTTAGTTTGAACAATCCGTACAGTCTTAAAATTAAATGAAAGAGCAAGTAACGAATTGCGACAGGTACTTTTATAGACGTTTTTTTAAATATAAGCAAAACATGTTTTTTTCGCAGTTGAATGAAGATACAAACGGAGATTTTTAATTAAAGGACACTCAAGCTCAACAGCTTGATTGTAACAATGTCGACATACCTATAAAATAATTATATTCTTTTATATTTTTTTTTTTGTTATTCAGCTTTTTATAGCTGATTATAGTTATTTACGTAGTGCTTCACGGGCTGTAATAATACTCTTAATCTGGGTTACACTATGTACATCCATAAGTCGATGGATGTACTTAAACTAATGAAAATGATTGTATACCTTTCTGGGTGGTGCAACTGGTCCTTCATCCATTGAACATATACTCTCATTTGATTGTCCATTTGATATTTCTCTCTCTGGAAAACAATACTAAAAAGTTATTATAATTCTAGCTAGTTGCTTTTAAAATTTACCATGTGGTGGGCCTGGTGGTGGAATCTTCGGTCTCGAAAGTGACTTATCAACATGTTTTAGTTGGGGAATTTCGCCAGTCGGTGGTAGAACTAGCTTCGCTCCAGCTAAATGTCGATTTAATGATTCTCCACTAGGTGAACGTTTGTGACCAAAAGTTGTCATCTGTATGAGACTTTGGCTGCTCCCACCACCGGTGTCATGCAAACCAGCTGCTTTAGATTGTTGTACCATAATTGGATCGAATCTTTCGTATACTTTATTATCACAATGGAATATTGCTCCCCTAGCACTGTCAACGCTGCGCAAATGTGGCAAAGTGCTATAGATAACTTCTGATTGGTTTTTATGATTTACTATGCGTGAATCATTGTTATCGAAGTTTTGTGAATGTCTGGGTGCATGAGGTAAGGTACCGTAGAAGGAGTTGGACACAGGGGGTGGAGCAGGTGCTGTTCGTTTTTTCAATGAATTCATATTTGCTAAAAAACATACGGTTGACAATGTACAATGTATAACATAAATGCTAAGTAATCGCAGGTCATTTACCAGTTGAAGTAGATTTCCTTGCTCCTTGACCAAGGCCAACTCGTTGACTGCTTGATGTTGAACCGGGGCTAGAACCACCTCCACCAGCCAGATATTGTCCAATGGGAATATGTTGTTTCGGGCTTGTTCCGGCCTGGTTGAAGGGAACAGTTGTTGTTGGCAACTGAAACTGCCGATTTGGACAATTAGATATTGGACTAGAACCACTTTGTATTGAATCACATGTCGAGGAACGCGAACGCAAAATAGGCGAATCACCGCCCGCAAAACTTGGAGGTCGGGAACGAGATTTCTAAAAGAAAAAAAAAATATTGGAGTTTAAATTGGAGATAGGTTTTCAAAAAGGGTGTTTGTACTCACTCGCTCATCGATGACCGTATCGTCGTCAGAAAAGTCTGTGGAGCCATCATCATTTGGCAGATTCCAATCGGTGTTGATGTGATCAAAAGCACTCTTTTCTCTTCTTATGGCACATTCAATCTGTAACGACAATTTGAGATCATAAAAACTAGACAAATATTTCAATTTGTTTTTACCAATTCCTGGCACGCATTGTGACTCATTTCTTTGGAAATATCTAAAGGAGTTTTATTTTGCGAGTTCTTTAGTTCATAGTCTGCTCCGGAACGCAACAATAGTTTCAAACATTCACGTCGATCATGCAGAGCGCACAAATGTAAAGCTGTATTTTTTCCAGTCATTTCCAAGACATCTGGAGGATTTGTTGCCTTATTTAGGCCCTTTGGTGGCATATTTTGTATAAGAAAATCAACAATATGCAATGTGGAACCCATTTCACGAAGAATAGCCAAATGGAGCGCAGTTTCTCCATCATCGGATGATGGGAGACAACATGTTAGATCAGCTCCTTCAGCCCACACTTGCAGAAGCTGACTCAAGTCAGCGTTAACTATGGCTTGTTCAAGATCACAGCGAAGGTCATTGTCATCGGCACACGTTCGCATTACGTAGCGTTTTGCGACATACTTGGCGCGGATAAAATCATAGCGTTGTTCCCTGTAACAATAACAAAAAACATTTTCAAAAATATAAAAATTGTAGATGGTTCATTAAAAAAATTTTATTTCAAAAGAATTAATAAAACTTACATTGTACTATCTGGTGATAGCTTTCCTTTTCCCAGTGTTGCTTCCATAATCTCATTGAGTGTATTATTGCCCATTGCGCGGGCAATCAATAAATTCGCTGTTGTAAGGTTGTCTAATGTTAAGCTCTGTATTCTTGAATGATGCACTCCCAGATCTCGATGTACACCCGAGCATTGAATGCAAACGAGGACACCAAAATTTAAACTTATCCATGTGACATCATTACGAGAACCACAATCACAGCATTGGTCGTTTCCTGGTAAATTTTGGACGTATCTGTAATTAGAAAATATAGTATAGGGTTGCCGTAAAAATTAAGTAGTTTTGCAACTCTCCAAAGTTGCAGAACTAACAAAACACACAAAAAGATTGGAGTGTAAATAATAATTCAACAGCGGCAAGAATTTACAATCAAATCAAGACCACAAGTCATTTACTTTTTAGTAAAGACTTTGACTTTGGAACGTAGACCGGAGAACGGAGTTAGTCTTTGTTATTTATGTTATCCTATCCGAGATAATAAAAACAAACTAAATTTTGTCAGAAGTTTCACCTTAGTTAAATTTCCCATTCAGATCAGAAATATTGTAAACTTGCTTATTCAAAATAAAAACTTTTTTACTTTAATTTGTTTATTAGTTTCGATAAATGTGCACAATATAATGTTTACCACCAATTGGTATGCATTTGAATTGAATTAGGTGGTCCGAAGCTCTTATCTTCTGGGACTTTTCTTGAACCCCTAATAAAACATCCAGGTCCATAACGATGATGTACAAAGCTATGGTGATGGTGATGGTTATGATTGTGTGGTGGCCCAAAATGTTGATGATGATTCCAATGACCATGGTTTCCAGTGGAAGGTGGGAAATTATGTCTATGGTGTCCTACGACATGATGTTCATGGTGATGAGGGAAGAAACCATGGTGATGATGATTTCCATGATGCCGTGGTAATCCAAAATGTTGATTACAATGTCCATGGTTTTCGGTGACTGGGGTGCCTTGATGCCCATGATGTCGAGCGAAAAAGTGACGATGGAATCTATGACTTTCAACCTTGGGGTTTTCTAGATTGCCAGGGCTACTGCTGCTGTTTTCTTGTGGTGCCATTTCGTTATATTTAAATGTTTATTAACGTAGTTTCGTCGTTGTTTTCATAAGATGATTACTTGTTGAAAGCTTTTGCTTAACTGAGTGAAATTAATTAAGCTACAGCTATTTAAACAAGTTTGTATATGCCCCCAAAAGTGAGTGCTATAATGCTAACGAAGAACCGCAGCGTCATTTATCTAATCAATTATTTTTATTAGATTATTTTAATCAATCATAAAACTCATAACGTTATGGGTGGTAAAAAATTGACAAATTGCATCACCTATGATTTTTATGTTATGTGTGACTAATCTTAAAATTTATTTTTTTTATAAACTGCTTTCACTTTTAAAATCGCATCCCAAATGAAAGGACAGTTGATTTTCAAAATAATACTAGTGAAAGTTGTATACCGTTAAAAAGCTCCGGAAATTTTTTTTTTCATCTTCGGATGAAAATCATTACACATAAGTAGGTTTATATTTTTTATCTAAATCTATCTTTTTTTTTCGACAAACTTGGAATTATCGGTGCCGCTTGTATGGAAGGTACCGTTTTTTCATGACCTAGGATAAAAAAAAACGTTCGTCAAGTTAGTAGAAAATCATCCCAACCGTTTAGACTGTAGGTGTCGATATATAAAGACAGACAGACAGAAGTGCCTGCCAGCCCCATTTTCTTTGATTTTGCTATAATTTTAATGTCATGATTGATTTTTATATCCAATTTTACTTGCTCAATAGGGTAATTATTGATTTCGTGTAAAAAAAAATCGAGGTTTTAATCAAACCTGACATTACGATACAAGAGAAGCCTAAAAAAGTAGGTTTCGTCATGCCGTCTGTCGGTCTGTCTGTGCGGATGTGCGTATTAGCGGGTGTGCTTTTATGCGCTTTTTGTATGTTCACCGAGCTACAGCCTGAACAGTTCGTCTATTGCATTTGGTGTACGTTATGTATGCAGTCTTTATAAAACTCCATTTTCGGTCTTTTGGCTAAAAATGCCTCGAAAAATGCACATAACGGTGTTAACGGTTTTTACAAATTAGGCCATAACTTGATAACGACTGAGCCTATTTCTAGCTATCATACAACTTGATCTCATCTTTAGGCCATTTTTTGATATTTTTTTCACTTGCATTAGATTAGTCCCATAGTTTGATACAAGAGCAAGTCGTGCATTTTATTTTTTGTTCACGAATACATAATTTGCCTTAGAGTACCTCTATAACCGCAAGTAAAAATTGCAAATTGTTATCAAATGTTACTACACCTCACAGGTTTATGGTAAAATCAATCAACATTTATTTTTAAATTGTGTGAGTCAAACATAATGCAAACATCAAAGTAATAATCTCAGTGATCATGATCATGTGAATGTATAGATCGAATTTTACTCAATCATATTCGAGATAGCATTTTGTTTAAATAAGCTCAACGAGTCATCAAAAATTAAATCAGTTGGTCGATAGATTTGCCAGAGCAAAGTAACTCAATTCAAGACAAAAATTCTAAATGTTCTTTTCATTAAACAACGGTTGGCGAACCGAATATTGGAGCTGTAAATTTTGTTGCATAGAAACTCAGCGATATCGGCATAATAAGTTAATTCATCATAATCGATGTGAAAGTAATTGTTTTCGGTGTTCTTGTCGCTGTTCCAATTATTACTGTAAACTTCATCATCATAATATAATTCCACATTGGAAACAAGGCCGGTTACACCAACATTTTGGACCATTTCATCATGGAATAACTTTTTTACAAAAGCTAATATTGATGTTCTTTTTACCTTTGAATTGCAAATTGTTGTTTTGGTTGTGGTAAATCAATATATACTTATCTATGAAATTTAATGGGTGAGAGGAAAATAAATGATTAACTTTATTGAAAAGCCTGGCAAACATTTGTTTTGATTTGATTGTATGGGCTTCTAGTGTTGGCTTTCTTAAATCAATACCAATTTAATAGAAGTGAGGGTCAACTTACCTACTCATTTTTTCATTTATTGATATTTTTAATATTTAGGCAGTGTGTCAATTGTGTTTAAAATTGTATCTTTTGGCCAAATTATTACAATTTTACTTGAGATTATAGGTATTATAAAGGCAAGTTATGCATTCATAAAAAATGTTTTGAGATAACAATCAGCCTTATATTACGATGATAGAGAAGAGGAAAAAAGTCGGCTCGGCAATTCTGTCTATCTGTCTGTCTGTATGTATCGACACCTACAGTCATAACGGTTGGGCAGGTTTTCTTCAAACATAGTACGAAGTATTTTAAGAGGAATATTAGTTATTAAAATAATGGTACCTATAATATAACCGTTACCGATAGTTCTATTTTTCTCTAAAAAATTACGATCAAGAAGCTTACGGTACCTGTTATAGAACGGTGTTTTTTTGATACCAATTATCTTTTAAACGGCTCCACTGATTTTGAGGAAATATAACCAGCCCTATAGAGGTGTTCGTTCGGAACGGAAAATTCTCCGATTTTATACCAATTGCAGGATTTTTGAGGGAAATATTTTCCCCAACGCACATTTTTATGGAAAACACAATAGTATTTTGGGTGTTTTGAAGATTCCAAAAAAGGTTTTGTATGAAGTCGGAGAATTTTCCGTTCCGAACGGATACCTCGATAGGACTGAGCATATTAAAAAATTTTATTTATTTGAATTAATTTTGCAAGAATTTTTTTTTAAGTATTTTCTAAAAAGTTTTTTTTAAAATTCTATTTTTCAGAAAATAAATATGACCAATTTTGATAAAATTTTGTGATTTTTTGTCGATGTTGATGTCTTTCATTGCAAAAACTTTTGTTGTCATCTGTCAACATTTTATTTTATTATTTAAAATCACAATATACCTATAAAAAGTTCGGAAAAAAATGTATTTCCTAAATACATAAACGCGTGATCAGAACAAAGGAACATTTCAGAAATGTTTCTTAAATTTATAATGCTGTTTTGGTCTGGACGCTTGATAAACATTTGCGAAATGTTTCTCTGTTTCCCATCCGCGATGTTTCGCAAATGACACAGAAAAAAAAGTGTGCTTCAGACCACAGGACCGAAGTAAAACAAAATCGCAAATTATTTTACGGTGACAACAAGCATTATTTTACAGCGACAACAAGTGATTCGGTGTGAAGTGATTAGCCAGCTCAGTAAAATTTTACAACAAAAACGAAAAGTGTGTATAAAGAAGTAAGTAATCAGAAGTGAACATAAAGTTGATATGAATGGTTTAACTGTTGAAGTATAGATGGCGCTGCAAGCGAGTTGAAGAAAAATATTCGTGTCTTAATACTTCGTCGCTCTGCTATGGGCAGTGTTCGAAGATAAATACAAGTACATACATTGCAGTGTGTTTGCATCACTAATAAACAATTTATGAACTTCCAGTAATGACTTCCAGTGTGAGATTTTGTTGTTGGATTTAAGCAGTGTTTGTGTGTAGTTTCATTCTCTTTTATATCTTTTTAACAGTGTGGGTAGTTTTTTTTTGTCAAAAAATTAGAGTCGGATCTAAAAAGATAATATGGAGATTTTCATATAATCCATAGATTTTAAAGTATGCTTTATCGGTCTATAAGTTAAAAAAAAACGGCAACAAAGTATTAAATTCCTTTTAGGATCGTGTTTTTTGACTATATAATTATGCGCTATTATTTGTATGTCTTATTTTTGCCAGTTCCGGAAGTGCATTGTGTCGTTTTTTTCACCCAACTTTAGGCCTTTTTAAGGACCAATAAATCCATCTGTGTTTCAGCAATCACAGAACCGATTTACACGGTTCACATGTTGTTAGATAAAGGAAGTGTTAAACTAGGTCGTGGGCACTATATTTCTGGACAGATGTCTACGGTTTGGCTCTAAAACAACACCAAAATTTCACTTTCAGAACTCGAAAAAATAGGGCATAGAAATTACCAACCTCAAAGCGTAAGCTTCATCGGTAAAGAAGTTGTGCCTACTTCAAAAAATTTGTTGTTTGTATTTGTGAGAAGCTGAAAATGTCACGTGGATGACAAAATGGGAAACAAAAAACATAATTCAAACATCCACACCAAAAAAAGATTTCTGAAATGTTTTTTAAACAAAGTTTTTTCAAATGTTTCTTTGGTCTGGACATACCAACAAAGGTGAATTTAATGTTAACGGTTTTTTTCCACGAGCTTGACTTGAAAACTAGAGTAAAGACAGAACTACGTTTGATGTTGTGAAATATGTACAAATGTTCAATATTTTATTATACCAATAGATGATAATGGAGAAAACAATGTTCGCTCAATGTTTTGTTGTAGACAAAGACATCATGTAACATGCAAGACTTGATACGGAGTTCTAATGTTGCTGCTAAATTACCCTCAAGGAAAGCAGAGGATAACTCGAGCAGAATTTACCCTCCGCAAGTGGACCCTTAGCCGATTTTCTTTTGAATGATTTTCAGTTACTGCAAAAACTCATTAAGAGCCATTAAAAAAGATGTACTTAGTGACTGTGCGACCATCAGTTTTGTAAAAGTTAGAGATAAACCTATCAGTAAGTGTTCAATTTTCCATAAGCCGCGATGAGATTCATAGGACTATATGGACTAACCTTGAAATAAAAAGACATGATCGATACTCTAAATGAAATTGAAATAAAATGTAGGGCACGACTGGTTCACATGAACTTGCATTTGTGCCAAGTTACATTGGTTTTAAGGAATTGGAAATTCCTTCGACAATATTTTTTAAATAAGTTTTCTGTAGGTATTTCATTAAAAAAATATTTCAAATAACCCTTTTTCTATTTTGTTTTTTTTGCAATATTTATAGCAGTGGGCCATTTTTGTTCGTCAAACGTCAGAAATTTTCATTATGAATAAATTCACATCCTTATTTGCAAGAGGATTAGGTATTAGTGCACTGATCTATGTAAAACAGAAATCAGTAAGTAAAAGAAATACGCAATTTGTACAATTTGTTTAAAGACTAGAGAAAACTAAAACGATTCGAAAGGAGCAGAGGTTGCTTTAGTTGTGTACAACCTAGTAATTATTCACCTTTATGTGATCTAGAATCGTTTTAAATTAAAATAGATTACATAAAAAAACTTAGTTAAAACCCTTGACCTTTTTGAATGTTATGAATTCAATTATAATTATTTTGTATTACCAAATTCACTTACCTTATAACAGTCTTTTGCAGTTCAACTAAACTAGGGCTCATTTGTGGGTTTGCATGTTGGAATGCTTTCGTTAATGCCTTCTCCTTACAATTTACTAATACAGCCATCCAAGCCTTTTGATCGAGCTCATCCTCAGCTTGGAAATGATATGGACGATTATCTGTACAAAAAGCAAACAAATCATTATCGAAAAATAAAACAAAACACAAAGTTGACACTTACAGCTTATTAGGTCAAAACCTCGTTTATCATCCGGCACTGGTTTTATTTGGCATGTCAACAAATTCACTCGAGTGGGAGCTTTAGATTCGTCTGCGTGACATATATCCAAAAAGCCATCGGCTGTGACACGACATCGTCGCCTTTGCCACACCCGACGCACTTTGCCTTCGCTCTTCTTTAGAAGATGTCCAGCCCGTGTAATACCATGATGTTTATCGCCTTGCAACTGATGCAAGGAATAACCAGTTCCCTTGTCTGTTGTAACATTCTCTACGCGCTCAAAGTCGGGGGTGCTGCGGAGCAATGTTCGCAGATCCAACAAACTGCGTCGATCATCGTCTTGTTTCTGTTTAATACTTTGGAGCTTGGCACTTAAGTCAGCGATGTAGGTGCCAAAGTGATCTATGGTCTGCAGTCCGTCCTTGAAGTAACTACAAGAGAAAAAAAAACAGATGTTAACTTTAAATCCTGCTATCATAGCAGCAACCTTCGGTCAAACTTACTTATTCAACGCATGGTAGTACTCGATGAAGTGCTGCAGGAGCTCGATGCCAGTCTTTGTTTTGATTTCCTTATACTTAAGCAGATACTGAAAGGAGTGAGAGATGTTTTTTTTTTTTTATTTCTTTTGTTTATCAACAAATGGGAGTATCTTTTACCTCGCACGTTTGAAGTTGATATATTCTTCGTTCCTTCTCCATTTCTTCGGCTACAGCAGCGGCATCGATTTCGGTTCGTAGCATGCCAGCCTCTTTGGCTTGAGCCTTCTTCTCTTTTTCAATCTTTATAAATTTTGCTTCGTAGTCTTTTGCAGCTTTGTCAAAGGGCCGCTTCATTTCGCCCCTCACGCCACGTAACTCGGTCTTCAGCATAGAGTCAACTGGGAACATGATAATGTTGTTTATGTTTTGCATCTGGAAATTGGAAATTTTGTAATGTTTTGATTGAGTGAGCACAGTTTGCTGCAAAATAAGGATTATTTACCAAGGTCTTCATGAGGGCACTCAACTCATTCGTAACGACTGAAAACTTTAAGAACGCAGCTCCAATATCGGGCTCTTCTTGATCGCATACTTTGTCACCGAGCCGGTTGAGGGCACGCACCAGGAACATTTCATTATCAACATGAGCTTCATATGAAAAATTATTAAAAATAAATAATTCATATAGTGTGTGTGTGTGTGGGGTAGTATGTTACTTACTATTTCCCGAGTTGTGAATGGCTTTGACTGCCTTTTTGAGTTTGGTTAATCCTTCCCTATCGATTTCCAGACGCTGAAAAAAATATAAAGTTTTTTAAGTAAATTTACATTTGCATAGCTGATAATAATTATTTCAAAAGTGGAAGTATGTAATATAGAAAAATAAAGATAGGTTTTTAGATGAAGATGAAATAACAAAAACATTTTACAAACTTTCTTCGACCAATACAAAAATCAACCTTATCGTGAACAGTTTAGATATTGAAATGCATGCAAATGAACTAAAGTCGGCTATTTGAAATGCTTATGACCAATTATCGAAGGAGAAGGCAACTAAACCGTTTGGTATTAATCGTTTAAACTCTCCATACTATGAAACAACTCAGGTATGAGTCTTTTTAATTTAATAGAGGTTAAAATATTAACGAACGGTTCCTCATAGAATTAATTATCAGCACTCATTTCCAAGGAAATGCTACTCATATATAGTCCATTGACACACTTTCAGCATTGAAACATCTAAGGAAGTAATTATATCGATTTTGGTGAGGTTTATTTTATACCTTAGAGGATGCTTATATTAAAAAGAAGCTTACTTTAGTCGACAAAGCAGAAGACTGGTTGAAAAAATCTGGTGAGTCTGTCACGAAAGGATTGGATTGATACAGTGAATTGAGTTTATACACATGGAGAAATCATGTGTAAGTTTCAAAAATTGCTCATAAAATGTTGTTACTATCGACTTGTTTTTTTTTTTTTTACTCTTGTAGCAATTATTCTTGAGTTAAAAAGCAAGAGAAATAAGGAAAAACAAATACAAATGTATGCAGAAGAATTTTGTTCGGTTCTGTTTAAGTGTTACAGGGAATCAGGGCAATAAAAATAATAATTACTCAATATGCTCATTTAGCGACATCTACTTTGGTGAGTTTGAAACCATCTTTATTCCTCTATGTGTATAACCTCAATGATTGAAGCTAAGTAAACACTTAATAGAATGTGGGCCAGATTATACTGAATTTTAATTTTTTAAAGCTATTTTTTAATTTTAATATTTTTCCACTACCGAACTGATGTCTGGATTACCACCCATATTAACATTCGGAACATTAAGGCTCATTCCGACTTCTTGAAAGTGACGAGAAGAAGTGTTCATTTATCATAAAATGATCTTAGTGAAGCTTTTGCAACTTAATGCTTCTTTATTTAGGGAATGGAATCAGCTGTCTCTATCCAACGACCTTAATTTTTCACTGACTGTAAGTTACTTTCTTGGCAAGATATTTTTGCAACAATCAATTGGAAAAGTAGATGATCAAATAATTTATCAGCACTTAATGCAAAGCATCAACATCTAACTCTACAATATTTTAGAGAAACATTAATCCCCAAAAAAAAAAAAAAAAACTAGAAAGCTTCGTTTAGTACTCATCCAAAGTAATGAAAATAATTTTTCGAGCTAGAGTGGAATCCCCTTTCTTATCTATCCCCCATAGAACGTGAAGAAGATTGTTACCACTTCAGATTGAAGTATGCCGAATTTTACAAAAATTACAACGCTTGTACTTTCAAGAAAGTTGTCTATCTGACATCTCATTAGTTTCTACGAAATTCTTAACAGGAGCTGCGCTGAGAATAGGCTAGCTTGTATACATTTTGCAAACCTCCTTTGACTTATCGTAAAAGCTTTTCTTACTGCAGTATTATTATACACATAATCCTCGCCTGGTTATCGGTAAATTGTACCAGTTATCGTTTTGAAGTTTGACTTGAAGTTTGACTTGAAGAAGGATTTAAGAACTATATAACGTAACATAATAAGCTAAATTCATTCTTAAAATATTCTTAAATCCGAATAACGTTCTTCTTTAATACTTCTTCACTCCTTCTCTACTTTTTCTTTCCAGAAGTATAACATATCTTGAACAAATATCTTGAAGATGTTTTGTTCACTTTTATGAATCAAAACGAACTGAAATTTTTTTCTTTCAATAATCCTGCTCAAAGGTTGATAGTTTTTCTAAATCAGTTCCTAGGTACATTGTGCGGTTGTTGTTGTCAAACATTAAATTTTGTTAAAAAAAAAGTTGTTTCTTACATATGTACTTTTTTAAAACTTTTTAATCGATTTTCTTAAGACAATTCTTCGTATAAGATTGTTTTCCTGCAAGAAATTAATCAGTTTTCGATTTCAACTTGCAGTTTTCGGTTTTAACTAGATGTTGTAGATTATCCGTTATTTAAGAAAAATTGTATGTCAATGTTGAAATTTTAAGGTATCTATGTACTTATAAAAATTAGTAAACTTCTTTCTTTTCGAGGTTAAGGCAACTTTATGGCGCCTAGAAACTGAAAAAAAACATACTTTTATTTGATGAAAAAGGACATTAAAAAAATGTTAAGTGAACGAATTTGTCGGAATTCCCCTGGTCTAAATTTTGGGTACTTTTCAGGATTTGCGAAAGACATTAAAATAAAGATATTTGCTAGATCTCAGTTGCAACCCAACTTTGTCGAAATTTTGACTCTTTTATGGAATTTTCTAATATTAATCTAACTATTATTCACATAAAGTTTTTTTTTATTTTTAACAATTTATTACTTTCATATAATAGCCCAAGCAAACTAAATTCAAAATATCGTAAACGTGGGGCAAAGTTGCAACAGAAGCTTTTTTGATTGATTTTTAATCAGCATTCATTTCTGAACAACATACATTATGTAATAACCAAAATTAAACAAAATCCGACAATGGGACCAAATAAACGTTTATATTTTATCAAAATATAAATGTATTACTGACAAAGATTCCATATTTGAATTGAACACGAAACATGCATGAATAATTTAAAAAGTCATTCCCCTGACTTGAATGTAATCGGAAACAAGTGACTGAAAATCTAAAACCGATTTGTCTTATCAAAGTGAATTCTAATTACATATTAATTGGCCTTCGCCTTATTAATGTGTGCAGCTATGGAGGAAAGGATGCTTTACACACTTTTATAGAACAAATTACTTTTGTTGACTTTGTTTGAGCTTCATTAGTAAAGAGTGTAGAGGAAACCTCAATCATGAGCATGACATTAAATATATCTTATACTAAAGATTGACTGAGCTGCACAGTTATTGTTGTTGGCAAACCGATATCTTTTTAACCAATTACAAACAAAGAAAATGCAGTTCAATGTCTGTCAAGACATCGAGTCAGAGTCAGGCCAAGCTATATGTATATCAGACCAGGCAGTCAGATTCAAGTCAAGCCAGTCAAGCACACAATGCCCTCAAAACTTGTAATTCCACACATCAAACGGCACACAATGACCGCGAACTGGAGTGTAAGAACCTTTATTTTACTTTTATACCAATTTGGTGTTGATAACACAAAGAGAGAGGGCAACAACAACAAAATAAAAATAAACAAGAAACCAACAAACAAAACAGAAAAAACCTATCTCTGAATCACTGGGAGAATCGGGCAACGAAAACCGAGAGGCGGTTAGCCCAGCCCTCCATAGCACCGGCTCGGCTACTTTGTTTAACCTCATTGATATGCAATTTTTAATCTCTGTCCACCACCCCCTCTGACGAGGCTCGAGCGCACTCAGTAAATATTTGTGCGATTCGCAATTCGTGAAATTCACTTCATGCTATTTTCTTTTGTTATGCCCGTAGGTCTTAGCTGCTGCTGCAACTATTGACAAAGCTCTTAACAAAGGTATGGTTTACAGTGACGCATAACATTTTTCGACTTTTCTCATAAGATTTTTTTACTTGCGATGTTTTTCGACAAAAAAAAATTTTACAACTAGATTTTAAACGGTAACTGCCATACAAGCGTTTTAGACAGTTCCATTTTTCTCGTAAAAAACACGATCGATTTTTATAAAATTTCGTACAATGGATTTGTAGCCTAAGGTTTTGTTTTTCATTTTTTCAGAATAATTTTACATATAAACGGTACCTGTCAAATAAGCCTTAAAGGCAATCCAATTTTTCTCGTAAAATATACGATCGATTTTGTTAAAATTTAGTGTGACTGATTTTTTTCCTATAATGAAGTTTTTCGTTAGAATTTTTTATTCCAAAATCACCTTATTAACGGTACCTGTCATATAAACGCTACAGAAAATCCAATTTTTCTCGAAAAAAATACGATCGATTTTTATAAAATTGTGTGACTGATTTGTTGCCAATGACGGAGTTTTTCATTAGAATTTTTTTTTTTCAAAATCACCTGCCATATAAATTCTATAGAAAATCCGACTTTTCTGGAAAAAAATACGATCGATTTTGATAAGATTTTGTGTGACTGATTTTTTGCTATTGAGAAAGTTTTTAATTAGAATTTTTTTTTCAAAATCACAATATTAACGGTACCTGACATAAAAACGCTATAGAAACATTTTTTACTTCCGATTATTTCTTGTTTAGTATCCTAAGCCAAAGGTTAGTAATCTTACACAAGAGCAAGTTTGTCCGAACCAGCCCTGCCTTTTATTAATATTGTTCACGAATCGAATAGATCATTAAAGCGGATTAACATTCATTTAAATGCAGGAAACCTAAATTCATTTAATTTTTTCTTCCATTATAGAAGCCAGGATGCTAAAAAGAAGTTGTGAAGAATGAACCCTTAGTGGGTCAATGGCAGCGCTGATGTTCCCGTAGTGGACAATAGATGTCCGTCAAATAAGTATTACCACTTTGAAATTTCAAAAATGTAACTATTGGGTTGTCGTGAATTTTAAGAATTCAGTACAAAAATAGCTGATTTTATCATTACTACAACGAGAATCAACTTGCTGAATAAAATGAAATGGTAAAATGAAAACGTAGTGTGAAAACTGTCGTGATAAAAAACTTATCATTTCATTTTATCATTGAACCGGAATAGGAGCCCTGAAAGTGCTAGCTTGACAGTCAAGATAGCACTACCACCCCCGAAAAAGGATTAAATTTAATTGAAAATTAAAAAGGATAACGAAAATAATTGTCGCTTTTTGTCGTAAAGTGTGTCCCTCAATTTTTTTTAAATAACCCAGAAAAACTTTCAGTCAAGTCAATCTAATGGAAAATAAAAATGGATAACGCAAATAATTTCAGTTTTTTTTGTCGTGCAACTAAAACAATTGTGAATATTTAATTCACGACAAATTCACGACAGAACAACTGAAATTATTTGCGTTATCATTTTTAATTTTCGATTACATTAAATCTTTTTCTGGGATGGTAGTGCTAGCTTGACTGTCAAGTCAACTTTTAAGTGGTAATGCTAATTTGAAGGACATGGCATGGACAATGGCCTTCTTTGAAGCATGGACAAGGCTTTTCGAGACGGTTGGTTGTATCGTTAGGTTAACAACCCTACCACATAAAAAAGCGGTAATAAAATAGAAACGAATTGGATTCGACGAATATATTTGCTGGAATTTTATTGTTCATTCGCTTGATGTGGCCGAGCCTATGTATAGTCGACGTGTTTTGGCTTTCTGGAACTACATCCAAACCTTGGTATAGCTTATACAATTTGTGGCTGTTTATTCTCCTTTATTTGCTCTCCTCGCACACAGGATCCAATAACCAACGAATCAAAGAAATTTTCTTCCAAAGATCCGAGTATCAGCTACCTTTTCTGGTCAGTCTGATAAATTCTGATGTTACAGTTCTTGGACACATAATATATATCTCGGCATTTGAAGAGTTCTGCTATAGTTAGCCAGTAAATCTTGAAGCATTTTTATACGTCTTCTTTTTTTTAGCAAAGCTTACCTTTCTGTATACTGAGTTCTAGAACTGGTTTTTTATTGACTAGAAGTATATTGTCTTGTTGCCCTATTCTTTCGTTGCTCTTGTTTTAAGCTGTAGTGTAGTATATGTTCACAAGTCGGTTAGTCTTTTCTGACGAACAAATACAACATAATACCACGGGGTTTTTCTCTGTTGCGGCTGTGGTTCATTTTCGTGGCGGTTTTATTTTTCTTATTACGTTAGACAATCGGGCTTTGAACTTAGCAGCGAGAAAAAAATAATTAGAGTTTACTATACACTTACACTCGAGCTGCTGCAAAATCTATTAAAGACACAATGAGCCTCCGATCTAAAGAGCAAAGCCCTCTCTCGAGCAACTAAAGTGTCCCTTTACAAGACACTTATCATGCCTGTCCTTATTTATGGTGCAAAAGCATGGACATTACTAAAGGTAGATGAAAACGCTTTACGCTGCTTTGAAAGAAAAATACTCTGTGTGATTTTTGGTCCTATCTGCGTAAATGGGGAATGGGTAAAAAGATATAACAACGGACTGTACGGGCTGTACAGCGACACTGACCTTGTCACAAAAATAAAAAGCCAAAGACTAAGGTGGCTCGGTCACATAGAGCGAATGGACACCAATAGTGCGGCCCGGATGGCCTTTAAATATAACCCCGTGGGACGGCGCAGTATAGGAGGACAGCGTAGCAGGTGGCGCACGCAAGTGGAAGAGGACCTCAACCAACTTTGCGTGCGAAACTGGAGGCAGCTTGCTAGAAAACATGCCGCCTGGAGGAAGCTTGTTGGTTGAGGCCCTGGTTCACCCCGGACTGTAGCGCCACCTTAAGTAAGTAAGTAAGTAAGTAAGCCTCCGATCAAAAATAACGATCAATTGGCAAAAAGACCCGGAGCGTTAAAGTATAACGATTTGCGAGTATGTACCTACGTAAAACGTGAGAACACTTTACACCCCACCAAAAACGCAAGGTTGAAAACATGGACAAACATTTCATCGTTAATTTTGAAAGATAATAAAAACGTTGATAATGAACGAAATGCAACCGCTGCCATCACCAATCCCGTTCATAAGAACAGCAATTAAAAAACTCAAAAAATAAAAGAGCTGCTGAAGCTCTGATTGCTCACCAGCCGTACTGTTTTAGGCCGCCAAAGATGAAGTATTCTTATGCAATAAGTTAAAATTCTAAAAAACATAGCTTATAAAAAAATCTCTATAGGTACCTACCACAATATACTGTTTTTAGAAACATAACAAAATAGAAATATGGCAAAACTTTTGTGCTCTACTGTTTAATTGTATATAGATGCACATCTCTAGTTCACAACAAAGAGGATCTTAAAAAATAAATACTAGCGCAAGCAGTGGTTCTGGTCATTCAAACAGCTTGAAATATTTTATAGACGCTTATAACAACGTCAGAGGATAGTTGTATACAGTGCGAGTGCCTAGCCGCCTCTATAGCCTATACTTGGATATGTTCTAGGTATGGAATCAAAATGTTTATTATTGCATTCAAAACGAATTGCAAAGATATAACGTAATGCAAGCATTTGAACGAAACCAAACGAACAAGTGGTAGAATGGACATTTTCATTAGAAGAGACCATATCATTTAGAAGCACGTAAAGCATACCTATACTGAGTTGTGGCGTGGCCTGTGAATAATTTGTTCTAATCAATTGAGTATCGCGCTGGCATTGTTGCTGCTGTTGTTTGCTGGTGTTTTATGACTTGCTTGCTTGAGCCGGCTTGAAATGACATAATTTTCAAATGCAATTTGTCGTTAGTGCGGCAGTCAAACACAAGGTCATCATGCCTTCGTCGTTATTTTTATTTGATAGCACATTATACGATTCGAGATAAAGAGTTAGAGTGAGTGTTTTTTTTTTTTTTTTTTGTTAAATTGGTCGTACCTCTTGTTGTTTGAGTTTCTGAATTTCGGTAAATACTTGAAAAATGTGTTCATTATGGCTACTTAATTGAAAAAGAACAAGCGGATGTTTATTAAGGACGTTGATAATGGTGTTTTTTTTTAGTATTGAAAACTATAGCGAATTTAAAAAAAAGTTTATTGATTTTGGTGAAATTGCATATCACGATTTTTTCAAAAAAACTCAAAGCTCTTCTCAAGCAATTTCAAAAGCAACTGTTTGAGACATATTAAGGAAATGACGTTTGAATCGCACCGAACCATAAATCGTACGTACTTTTTCCCCTAATACATGAAGAAATCTTTCATTCGATTGGGAAAGTGTCCATGCTTCTGCACTATACAGAGATGATGAGTGTTTTGCTTCCTGGCTTTATTTCTCATTAGATTTCTGAGCACAAATAAACGACTATTAGCAAAATGCAATCTTCTGCTTCTAGGTCTATCTATAGAAGAGCACAAGAGGTAGTTTTCTGCGGTGGTGTTGTTTGCTGAGTATCAAGCGAGTTCACTGACTAGACTAGTGACCACCTTAAGTTATACCTATCAATGTTCTGACACAAGTCTGATTCGGTAGTATTCTTTCTTTTGTTGATGAAAGCATATTATTCTCGATAGAAACAAGATTTATTTTGCTCCCTTTCGATTTGAAATTTATATACGAAAGCCCCTTAATTTCGAAGTCCTCGGCAAATTTAAGATCCTGTGTGGATTTATTAATGATATAGTTAGATAGATAGGCATGAGAGTTGTTTACTATGTTCCTCAAGTACAATTTTAAAACAGCTGCAGTTGCCTTGTCTTAGGTCTTTGATGGTGGTGTTGAAGGTTTTAGCGGAATCTTTTGATGGATCGGTGAGCATTTTCCAACGCGATTATGAGTCTTATTAGTTTGGCTGAATCAACATACAAAACTAGACATGGTATGATATAGATTTTTTCTATATTCACACTATCATATTCGTTGCTTTTTCGCTTACATCACGAAAGCTCAACAAGGATCTTTGTACAAGTCTTCCTCCGACTCCAAATCCGAATCCAAATAATCGCTTTTCTCCATCTAGATAATCGTACATCCGATCTATTCCATTTCTGTCACAACTCCTATGGAGGACTGTCACTGTTATATCAGCTTTTAGGTTATCTAAGTTCATTAGCAATCTGGTACGTGTTATGGGGACAACTTAAAATTATGTATATAATATATATCCTACACATATGGTATTACAGCTACAGATGAAGTTCGTAGAACATTCGTCAAACCGTTTCGCTTTTTCGTTTAAAGTATAATCTTGGAGATAGTAAAAGAATGTTCAACGATCATTCCCCAACGAATAGCCGAATATTCGTTAGTTTTGACGTTTCATTCACATAATTTTTGTTTGCCTCGAACGAGCAACTTTAACCACATATCACAAAAAAAAAATAAGGTTCGTTCTTCGTTCGGATGTGGATGGTAAGTGCAAAACGAATAGAGCTTGACAAATAGTTGCACCTTTTAGTTCCCAAGGAAAAATTTATTTTATCAAAATTTACTTATTTAAAGAAATGAAAGTGCAGATATTTTTAAAACTTTATATCTTAAGCCCTGTTTTTCATTGCGAGATTATTCCAGGGTTGGATTAACCACGAGTTAACGCCGGCCGATGGAAACACGTTTTTAATTCAGTTTGAGATCGCGAATTCACTTCAAATTAACTCACTAATTAAGCTGGATTAATTTTGAATTAACTCCGGATCTCAAAACTAACAGAAAATCCTGTTTCCATCACAGTTACCTAGGGGTTAATCTAATCCTGGAATAGTCTCGCACTAAAATACTGGGCCTTAATGTCTTTAAAATTTAGTAGTACCCCGTGGCGTAGTGGTTAGTGTATCCGGGTATCACGGCAGAGGTCTGGGGTTGGAATCCTGAGTACACCTAATGTTTTTTCAGGGACACTGCCTCTTGCGGGGAAGTGACAAATCCTCAACGAGTATAAAAAATGCATCTCATCTTAGTCATTTGTAGGTTCCCTCCAATCCTGGTAGAATTAACAACGCATACAGAAGGATTGGTTGAGAGTGTAAGTCATTAGGCCGTGGTTCTTCGGAAATGTCGGTGCCATCTCTCATATGAACATTCCTTGAGAAAACTTTTAAAACCACCACCCTATAGGGAAGACTTTAGTTACATATGTAACTCTTCTTACTATACAGTCAAAAGAAATTCTTATAATCAGTTTAATTCATAATTTGCAACATTCTATAAATACGTAGGTACTTCACTTTTAAATTGATTCAATCTTTCCGATTATAATCCAACTACTCGAGTCTATTTAAATCTGATTGTATAAAAGCATTTTTATCTTCTCATAATCACACAAGCTCCACAATAGCCCTTCACTTTAATCAACCAACTAAGTTGCCCTTCAATGTATACGACAAAAAAAAACATCTACCCACCCTCTTGCTAGCCCAATTACACTTAATTAGCTATAAGAAGCAATCTTATGTTTTTAATTCTTCTTGGTGTCACATAGATAATTTCTACTCGGCCAATTGCTGTCATCTTTATGTTTCTAAGAAAAGTTTATCTTATACAGGGTGTTCTGGTTTCTAACACATATTCTTTTTATGAATATTATATTATACTATAGCCTAACAATGTTTTAAATTTTTAACTTTTTTTAGCTGTTAAGATTTATTGTAAATTGGTTTTCAAAGAACTTTTTAAAATTGTTTTCTATTTGGTTTTGTTCGTTACTGCGAAAATCAGTTTGTATTGACAAAAAATCGTTTACACTTTACTTTTAAATATTTAAAATTTAATATTTAATTTAATGTTGATTTTTGTACTCAAATAATTTTTAACAGTTGCACCCAAATACACTTAAAAGCATTTTAGTTTACGGTGTAATAAAATTTATTGGCATTTTAACATAAAATGGGTTGCACCAATATTAGGAGAATTTTTAAAAATGAGGAGACTTGGTGCCAACCCCGGATTTTTATTCACCACACTTGGGTGTTTTTCATTAGAGTAAACGAGAAAAGAGCTTATCAATCCAAAAAATGTGTGCCAATTGCGTTAAAATTGTTGTTAAATTTGATCCCAGTTGAATTTGATTCCTTTTTATTAGGGTGAATAAAATTTAAGCTTTTTGCTGTGTCAATTGAATTACACACGATTTTTTAAAGTATAAATTTCCCATTGAAATTCCTTGTGTTTAAGAACCTATCCAGAAATGTTCAGATACCTTTAGTACGTTGACTATTGTTAACAATTTTATTTTATTTAATTAATTTTGGTCGTTCCTTTAATACAAAATTTGCTACGAATTTCATTCAAGTGTGTCTCAGTATTTATATAAATGCATAAACAGTTTTTCACAACGACACGAAGCTATCCAGATCGCTTTGGATAAAGTCGATAAAAAAAAAGATGCAATAATGAACGCGGCCGACAATAAAAAGATGTACAAATAAACGCAGCAAACCAATAATGTCAAAAATTAACCACTTGCTAAAATTTTAACGAGCTCCTGAGCAGGTTAATTTTTGACGTCTGTATTCACCTCAATAAGTGTCAAAATTTAGCCATGGGATCAAAATTAACAGTATACAGTACTTTTAACGCAAATGACACATGGCCTTAAGACGCATTTAAAATTTATTTGTAACAAAATGGGACCTAATTTTACTGGCGCTTTTAAAACTGAAAGTGGTTGGGGCAATTGAAAAAATGCCATTTCAAAATTAAACAACCCAATAAATATTTAAAAGTGTTTGGAGAAATTGGCCATCAGTCCAATTAATTTCTACAGTTCGAAACTTTGTGAAATTAAATTGTTTCACACTGTCCTTTCCGTCTACAGTTTAGGTGCATTCGGAATAAAACTCGATTTCATATTATTATTATTATTGTAATAAAAAGTCGAATATTTCTTTATTTCATCTAAAGTCTCTCCCGGGATTGTAGAAAAATTATTTCCAGATCAGTTTCACGATAAACAATAATATTTAAAAAAAAAAACAAATTTCTGAATTTTGTTGAGGTTTTTTATTCAATGGACATATCCGAGTCATCTTCCTATAGAATTTAACAATATAAAGCTTTGCAGATAAGACATGAACGATATTATGACGCATGGTCTTTAGTATAATATTATACGGGAAATTATTGTAATCGCCTTTTTCAGAGAATTTTTTTTCGTTTTTTCGCATTAAGCAAGTAGAAATATTTGCCCCTTTATGATAAAAAGAACTGTCTGTCAAGTTTGACATTACGTACTTACATTTGCATTGACGTACTAGATATGGACCGCCAGTCGGTTGAAATTTTCATACAAACGGCCCAGAAAAGTTGTTCCAGCTAAAAACAGTCTAAAAACGCCATCATCTTTTAGCGTTAAATACGTGTACTAATTTCGCCATTAGAATTTAAATGAAAACGATAATATTTTCATCTGTAAGTAACTCATGGCATAAGGAGTGGATGTGTTTTGTAAAATAAAAGTAGTTTAATAATAATTTCCACCAAAATATTTCAATAGTAAATAATTAATTAAAAAAATCATATCACTGCTACGCAGATTCCCTGCTAGTAGTTGATGGCGCCCCTAGTTATGTTGGAACACGCGTGAAGTTGGCTACTGGCGGTCCATACCTAATACGTCAATGTACATTTGAATTGGATTCAAGATTGGATTTAGTTTTCAATTAACAGAATAGCCGCATTTGAAGCGATGATAATTAAAAAGACTTTATCGAATTCGAAACACAATTCGATACCTTAATTCGCAAACCAGCTAACTTCAAAGCGGGTAACTCCAAAGAGACATTAAAAAACGTCAAATTTATTTTTATAACATAACTTTTAACAACTCAAAATTGCATTAGAACATAGTATACATATATAAATCTATTATTTTAATTGTATTTTCATTTATTTCATAGTTTCCTTACAAAAGACAATATAAACAACACTAAATCGATAACTCGTTTTCGAAAAAAATGGAAGTTAGCTGATTCGCGAATTAAGGTATCTATCCCATTACATCTAGACAGCACCGTTAGTACCTACGCTTCATGTTTTTTCTAAAATGTTGATCAATAGATCTTTACTGTCAACGGTGAGCAACATAAAACGCCGTGTAGGAATCAGCGGCGCTCACATATCCCGCATTTTATTTAAATATTAATGCAATAAAATTATCTGTCAAATACACATTTTTTCTGTGTTTTATTTAAGTTTCAAGCTATCGTCTTTTAAAATAATAACACCCTTGAATTTAATACACATAATTGTATTCTTCTTATTTTTATTTAAGGGTATTTCTTTAACATCGGAAAACTCAGATAAACCTGAGAATGTTTTTTTCTTCGATGAAACGAATTGTCAAAATTTGTATGGTGAAATTTTTCCTCAAAGCTGATAAATTTATCTAAAGAGTAGGTATGTTGCGGAAACCGAGAAGATAAACCTTATAAATAGCCTATGTTTATAATAGTAATAATTTTTATTGCAAGGGCGTGTTTAGGTCATCCGGTTTCAGATTTTGAGATCTCAAGGGAAAAAAACGGGATAAAGTTGAAAATAAATTAAAATTCATCATTTAATCAATTTTTGCTTGGGATTATAAGTAAGGAAATAGTTATACATTCGTAAAAAAAATTAAGATAACAATCAAATCTTTACAATGATAGAGAAGACGAAAAAAGTAAGGTCCGGCAAGTTTTTTAGGCTGTCTAGATTTATCGGCACCTACAGTATAAACTCTTGGGCCGATTTTTTAACTATTTTGTTTTTGAGAAAAATCCTCGAACGTTTTTTTTTATGTTTAACCTAAAGGTATAAAAATAACGGAACCTACGATATAAGCATTACCTACCGATAATTTAATTTTGCTGAAAAAAAATACAATTAATTTCGATAAAATTTTATAAGAGTTTTTTTTTTGCCAATGATGATTTTTAATCGGATTTTTTTTTTTTCAGAAAAAAGCTTATAAACGGTAACCGCCATAGAATAGTTGTTCTTTCATGCGCTATCTTTTGAATGGCTGCACAGATTTTAACAAAATTTAGTATTCGAAACAGTACTTTTACAATATTAAATTTCTCTACAATCTGTGCACCTGATTAATACTAGATACACAAATTAAATTGGAAAAAAATAAATTTTTTTTTTACCGATAATTCTATTTTTCAAGAAAAATTTTTGTTTGCTTGTATGGCAAAATCAAGATATATTTTGAGCATCACAACTTGAGAATAGTTGCATTTACTCATCATGATCGTTCTTCAAGCTCCAATGACGAATTTCTTTTGAAAAAAGTCCCGGATATGGGTTAAAGCCACCAACAAATTAATTTGAACCTAATCTTAAAATCTTGTATAATTTTGTATAAAAAATTGTTTTATTTTCGTATGGCTATGTTCAACAATCATGTTCAAGTTTTTTTTAATGATTATATTTTGTGTTTATCGATTGGCGGAATTATTTTGTCATTTATGTGACAGAAGTGTCATTTCCGATTAAAATTAAAGCTGTTATAAAATATTAAAATGGCGGCCCATTGCTGAAAAACTAGTGCAATATAAACCAAAACCTACCATTATAAAAACAAATAGTTTATTTTAGGAAATTTCCATTTTTGTGTCGGAAATATTATGGTTTGAAATATTCACCCATATACTTCATTTGTATTATGTATCTACCTAACTAGATTACTTACTCATTTAAAAAAAAATGCACAACTCAGTCGCACGAACTTGCTCTTGTAGCAATCTATGGATTACGAAATTTTTTATTTATTAAGTTATTTGGAAAGGCAAAAAATCAAAAAATGGCCTTAACGAGAGATCAAGTTGTATGGTAGCTATCTATAAACCGTTGTTTAGCCAAAAACTTTAAACGCCATATTGTGTTAATTATCGCACGTACGCACAGCCGCACATACGCACATACGCACATCCGCACAGACAGACCGACGGACGGCATGACGAAACCTACTTTAGGCTTCTCTATCATCGTAATGTCAGGTTTGATTAAAACCTCGAACTTTTTTTTACATGAAACCAATACTTGCTCTATTAAGCAAGTAGAAATGTAAAGTAAAAATGACCAAAAATGGTACGAAACCATCAAGAATAACAACATCTAAATCGAATTATTCAAAACAAACATAAGATTCTCCCGGTAGAGGTCACTTGGCATTGCTTTGATGGGGTCTTAAATTGTAAGCTCTGCTGTTTGCCATGTTAGGTGTAATTACCTAAATAATGTTAAATACATAAATGCATAATAAACGTAACGATTTAGTTAGATAAACAAAAGTTGGACGTAATTTCAACTAAATGCATGTGGGTAGATGTTTTCACCAAACCGGTGTTTTGTGCTCAAAATGAATAACTTAAAATAAACCCCTCAATTAGGTGCATCATCAATAACAACAACAACAACAACAACTGTAACAAGGGTTAGAATATGGACTGCGGAACTGCACTTGATTTGCATCCCTCGACTCAACTTGTCACTTCTACCTGAATAGATACTGAGTGGTTAGTGTTCTTGAAAAAAAAAAAAAAAAAAACACTTGCGTCACAAAATCTCTTATGTAAGAAAACAGCACGATGTTGTATGTTATGCTCACTGATGCTGATGGGCGATGGCAAATGCACCTTTGGCGAATTTTATGTCTTTGCCTTGTCGTTGTCATCGTCATCATCCCCATTGTGTCATCGTTGTCGTTGGTCGTCAAGAATTCATATATACACTACACCTACTGTAACACAAATATGTCCGAGCATGAGATTGTAACTTTAGCCAAACGAAAATAGTTTTGTTTTTGTGTTTATTTGCTTTTCGTGGTGTTAGGAACTTTCAAGGTAAAATCGATTTTCTTATTTTTGGCTTCCTTTTATATTCTTTTCAGGTTTATGATTAAAAAGTCTGATGTTCAGATTGCTGTGATATAGAATGGGTTTTTCGTAGTTTACGTGAATAGAAACGATTTAAGTTTTTTGGGGTTTACATTTATTTTAAGACTTGACATTCTTAAAATGTTTTTTTTTTTTTAATTTGCTAATAGGCTTGTTAAAAAAAACGTAAGATTAGATTGAATGTTCAAATGCACTTAGAGAAAATGTTAAAATTTTTTTCTTAGAAAAATTGGAATTTGATGTTATAAATTTATTTATGTTTACCACGAAGTGGCGTACCTAATCTTTTGATTAGTCAGTTATGATAAAAGTTTTACTACTTTCATTTAAATTAATCTAATCTTTATTTTTTTATTTACTTGCGATATGTATACGTATAGGTACTCGTATATTAATTTCTCAGAAAAATTATTTATGCATTCGTAAACATCAAATTCAAAATGTTTCTTTCTCTTTTGGCGATGTTTTGACTGAATTAAAGAAAAGGGAGGATTTGAAGATATATAGTAAAAAGTACTGTGTTGAGCACAGAAAGACACAGAAAGACACAGAATGAACAAAATCAAATGACAACATAAGGAAGCAGTCCTTAGAAAGGAAACCTCAAGAAAAATAGTTAATAGATGTTAAAGCGTGCTTAAATTGTTTTTGAAAAAACTTTTGATTATTGCCAACTGAAGTCAATAACACAATCAGCTTTTTCGTCCCAACAACTGCAGCCAACCGATTTAGTTGAGGTCTTGAGGTCACTCTAAGCTTGTGTTCTTTAAGCCAACAAATTTGTTCGTTAGATATTTATAATATAAAATAATGTACTGAAAGACCGAAATAGGGGTTTAAATTGGCTAAGAAACGAGTGAAATAAATAATTGATCCCTGGATATGGAGGCTAACGCAGAATTGGATGGATAGGTATTATCATTGAGTTTATATACACATAGAAAAATGAAGATGGTTTCAAACTCACCGAAGTAGATGTTGCTAAATGAACATATCGAGTAATTATTATTGCAATAATTCCATGTAACCAAAAACTTTCAAACCGAACCGAATTAAATTCTTCTGAATACATTTGTATTTGTGTGTCTTTATTTTGTTTGCCTCTTAGCCTTAACTCAAGAATAATTGCTACAAGAGTAAACAAAAAACAAGTCGATAGTAACGACATCCAACGAGCAAAGTTTGAAACTTACACATCTGCCGACTGGCCTAGCCACAATATATATCCGACTAATCGTCAAAGTCATATGAAACGATGTGTATTGTTTTAATCATTTTATTCTGCCAATGAATTGGGACTGGAGGACATGTTGTTCAATCTCAGAACGATATAATACGCTACAATCAGACCGATAACATTGATCTATTTGATCATTAGACTTCTTTGGTTGGGCTTGTTGGAAATCGCCGGTATATAAGTATCAAAACAAGCCATAGACTTTTGAAGTTCAAAAATTCCATGACTTATTGCCCGAACTTTTTGTCAACACGATTGAAAATTCATTGGAAAAAGCACAAATTGGTCATAGATTATTATCATACATCAACACATGTCGTTTGGAACGACATATTAATGAAGTGAACTAAGCCTATCACGAATTTTTGAGAGCGTTGCCATCAGTTCTAGAGAACTGAAGCAGATCTACAATTTGATGTCGAATCTGAACGAATAAAATGCAATTTTCTAATTTTATTTTAATATTCACACCAACGTGTGGAGGGCCTGGCATTTAAAGTTAACAACGCTTCATTATTTTTTTAGTTCTCATAAATATTTATTTAAAAGTCATCACTGTGCCAAGAAAGTTTGAAACAATTAGCACAAACAAAACGAATTCCCCAGCTAGCTAAATACATGGCATTAGCATACGCGCCGGCCGTATCCCAGACACCTATAATTTAAGTCTATTAAATGAAAATGAAAAAAAAAAATACAAACATAAACAAACCAACATTTATACTCATGTTTGTCAACAATTATTTTATTGACCTTATTTCCAATTGTCTTATTTTTTTTTTTTTTTTGCTCAACTGAGTTTTATATTTGGCAGTGATACTTATCATATATTCGTTGTACGTGCCAGCTGGGCAAATTATTATTAATATTTTCCAATGAATTGAAACAATATAATTTGAATCGATAATATAAACATGAGTTTAAAAACGACAAACTGACTGCCACCGCAACGCAGCTGAATGAATCGTCGTCATTTCAAATTGTTGCTTATAAGTGTGATAGGTAACTATATTCATATCCAATTATGGGTTTGTGTTTTTATTTAGCTTTGGATTGTTTATCTGAATTAAATATCTGCATATATGAGTATGAGTGTGTAGATAAAAACGAAAAGAAAATTAAATTATTTATTTAGTCACATAGACGAAAGCGGAAACATTTCTGATAATTGGCAGAATTTTAATTTAACGAATTAAGTTTGTTTTTTTTATGAAATGTTTACTTTGGGTTCGTTTTACTTTGGTTTCGTTTCTTAATTTTATTATAATGCCAAAATGAATGGATAGTTCATTGTTTATTTATAGTGCATGGGCATGCAACAGATATGAACAGACTGTCATTTGAATGCTCAAAAAAATGACAACAACGAAATCAGAAGTTTTGTTGGCTAAATACTATTGGGATATAAGTTTATGGGTCAACTTTAAACTTTTTGTTCGCTGTGTAAGTATAGTGTTTAGTATCTGAGTTCTGAATTAAAATTCAGCCAATGACAACTGGTTGTATCAGCGACTAAAGCCTAAACGGCTCAACCGATTTTCTTCAAATTTGGTATGTAAAGTTTGTTTTTCTTATAGGAGAAATTGGATTCTTTAGCTTAAAAAATAACGATACTTTCCTTATAACCGTTATGAAAAAGCATATTTTTCTCGAAAGTTACTGCAACGATTTTGTTGGTAAACAAAGGTCTTTTTATTTTTTTTTTTATGCAAACAAAAATGTTGTCAAGTTAACTCCCTAATTTTTCTCGTGAGAAATTTGAGTTTTCTCGTGAAAATTTGCCAGTTATAGCTATCATCGAAACTCATCATTGAAAATTTTTAGCAAATTATCCAACAATATTGGTGTTAATTGGTATTAAAATAAAGGTAATGAATTATAACTCATAATTATTGTTTTATTGTACTATTTATACTAGAATGTCAGTTTTTTTACTTGACCATTCTTTATTCCATCAATTTTCATTGAATTTTTGAACAACAACATCAACTTAAAGGTGCTACCGCCAATCGTTTACGAATTGTATTATTCCTTTTTTTTTTTTGCTGGAGATATAGCTATTTCAAGGAGTGCCAAGTCCTATTATCAGTCTCCTTATCGAACCCACGTATATCAGATTTGCTTAGTCTTTGAAGTCGTATGCACTAAGCATTCCACCGCTTATGACCAATGACTTCACTTCACAGGTCGAGATGTTATGTTTGTTTCTCAAACGCATTTGGAAAAAACAAAAGTGTTAATATTTCGTGAATTTAGCCCCGTAATTGCGTAATTTTTTGTAATAGAAAAATTATTCTATAACTCATTACCTTCATTTTAATACCAATTAACACCATGAATGTTAGATATTTTCAATGATGAGTTTCAAGAAGAATGGACTCTTTTTTTCAAAATTTAGTTTAAATATGAAGATTTGTCTTATCACATTCAAACTTCTTTCTTAATATGTAAAGTACATATATGTATATGGGTGATTCTCCACTAAAAAATAATTAAAAAGATTTCCTGGTCTTTAACAGCGTTACCAGCCTCCGCGTTACATCCAACTTTAAGTTTTAAATATTTTCAATCAATTTGGCATACAAATTAAGGGGAGAGTACGATAACTTTGGCGCCAAGAATTGATAACGGTTTTTTGTAGAAGAGTTCAATACAAGCATTTTTTACTATGGGTGGTTTTTTATTATGGGATGGGGGTCTATCTTTAAATAGATTTTAAATAATAAACTGAAAACAAAATGATTTTATGTTTTCTGGTTTTTGAGAAAATGGAAAATTACTAAAACAACTTTTTTATTGGATAACATATGTAGGTACTATGGCGATTTTATAAAAAAAAAAAACATTTTTATGCAAATCATTTTCTATTTATTCTACCATTGTAACAATTTTATAAATAACTAGCTGACCCGTCGAACTTCCTACCGCCCACAAATCAATAAATGATGTGTTAACTTATTTTCTGTATCAAAATCAGTTTTTTATTAAGATAAAAGAATACCTACACAATCGGATAATTTGCCGACACGTGAACGTGCTACCTATACAATTGACCGTGAGAAAATGTTTAATTTTCTAGAATCACACTACAAACACCCGGACCATCGGAATTCTTGGAATGAGAACTTTCTAACCTTTGATTTTTTTCTTGTCGCGTGAATCAAATTGTTTATGATTTTTCGCACCAACAAATGCTTTCCGTTACAGTTTTGATGCATGATGACTACTGAGTCCGTCCTCTGCTGAAATTGGTGGCAATCGATATATTTGAAGGAATGCAATTGACAAACAATTTGAGTTTAAATTACCAAATACCACAATTCTGGCAATGAGCAAAACTAAAGATGTTTTTCTCATTGCCAGAATTGTGGTATTTGGCGTTCTTCTAGTTCAGCATCCTTGAAGCAACTGCTAAAACAATCAACATTATAAGCATTTTTCCTTTGCACGTCTAATATTATCATGTTGTTGGTATGTGCAATAAGCTCAACGATTCATTATTGCCTTTTGAATTGCAGAATTAGCTTCTCATTTGTATAAGACTTTTGAAAACACACAATTTATCAGTTTGTTAACTTTAAAATAGATTTTCCAATATACTTCTTCCATGAACCAATCATAAAATCTTGAAAATCGAAGGAAACCCTATTGCAGCAAAGTTTTATTATAATCGTATGAATGGTTTAGGAATTCATAAATGATAAACAAATGAAAAAAAGAAAACGCTTTACCAATAATGTAATTTTAATCCAACCATTTCTAAATATGTCAAACATAGTTTATGATTTTGAATTTTATAGATTGAGAGGTACCTATAACTTATCAAAAGAGCAAACAAATATAATAAAAAGGAGAGAAAATTGTGGACTTCTCAAAGAAATTCATGAGTGGCAACCTCGTGTAAGAAACAGAAGAATTTTCTCTTATTGCTATGTGATTCATTGACCACCTTCTGTGGAATGACAAATTTGACGTTGCCAAAACTGATGCTCTTATGGTTTCCTGCCTAGATACAAAAAAAATGTTTCTACCAATAATTTTTAAGATCTACATTCCTTTAAACCTGAAGATCAGGCACTCTAAAAACGTACCTAAGCTTTTGGATTACAATCCAGAAATGGGATGTTAGGAGATAGGAATATAATATGTCACTTTTATTGCAAGGAATACACGTAAGTCAATTTTACAGAGAGTCTTACTTCGTACTACCAAATATAGATAGGTAGGTATAGCCACCCTTCACAAACGTGCAATGTTTAACTCGCCCCCAAAATTCAAAATCACAATTTTTACATTTTTTCTGTGTATGGTTTGCAGATTCTACTTTAAGTCGAGAGATTGAGCTGTGCCAACTTTCGTCAACAATGATCAAACATTTAGGAAAACTATGTTGCCGCTTCAAGAATTAACTTAATAGTTTTTTTTTATGAATTCAAAACAAAACTAAATTTCAATCTAAAGTAAGTAGGTATTTAGTTATTTATAAAATTTATTTTCAAACAAAAAATTAATAACTAGGTACCTAAACTATTATTGGAAAAACTGAATACACTTTGACCTTCTCTTCTCTTCGCTTTCGACCTAGGTAGGTACTTAACTACCGAAATGTTTGGTATGTGTACGTTTACCTTCAAACTAATCTATCCTACCTATCATAAGTTTTTGAAGTTCCGACACTTATATACATGTATGCTCAATCCTCCTTTTTGAAAATTTATTAATTTCTCCAAAAAGTTAAGTTGATATTAATTCTAAAAGAAAAAGGATTTAATACATTCTAAAATTGTTAAGTAGGTAAAGGCTACTTCCGCAGCATAATATCCGAAAAATACTAAAATTTATATGTACACATTTAGGTATATCTGGGAATCTGGGATTCAATCTTATTGTAGAGAAATAAAGCACCAGTTAGGTAGGAATTTTGTTTGGGTAGGACTCACTCACCTCTTCAAGTATTGAGACAGTTTGTCGACAATCGGGCATCCGTGACGCAAAAGTCGACGTCGTTGGTGAATTATAATCATCTCTAGTTTCTTCGACGAAATCTGCAATTCCTATTAGAACAGGCATTTTTGCAGAGTATAATATATATGTATATGTATATAAGTTTGTTTTGGATACAAATTATTTTTATTTTCTCACTGGGACACTATGAGAACTTTCACTATGTACACACACCAAAGAAGTTACCACAAAAAAGAACGCAATAACCACAGAATATTCACACAATATCAATGAATGAATCGAACGCGAATAATCCTTTTATTTGGATTTAACTGCTTTGTTTAAAGAACTAAATAAGCATTGAGCAACAAAGCACCATGGATAACATCTTTAACAGGAAAACGAGACCAACAATGACGACAACCACGACGGATTCGGATTCATGAATTCATCATCATCATCGCCGAACATCACACGACGACGAACGAATACGAATAATTTTGGAGTAGAGAAAATTGTTGACACCCATTTTTTCTGCGATCGCGATTTACTGGGATACACAAAACAATTTTTCCTTTTTATGCGATTTAGGGTTTGTGTTTTTTTATCAAATGAATTCCAGAATTTATTTAACAAAACATTTTTTTTTAAACTCGGCACAAAAACAGACGAAAAGTTTCACAGTTTAATTCCAGGGCGCGCGTCAATGGACATAAAATAGTGAAAAAGATTAAATTGCTCTGCACTTTGGTGGTGGTTTTTTAGGTCTTTCTTTTTAGATGCACAAGCTGAGCTGTGATGTCAAACTTTCTCGGGTAAACAGCAAATCACAATTGAAATTATTTTACAACGCATTTAAACGGATTGAATATTGGCGTGGTGTAGAAATTCTTGTATAATTAGTTATATTGCCCAATGGTGATTCACTAATAAACAAAAAATACTTTTTTTAATGTTACATTTGATTGTTTAAATTTTATTTTTTCTTTTCCAATGCAAAACACAAAAATATATAGGTAAAGTATTTCTTGCACAGAAAAATTGAACTCACAAACGTCCTTCCCAAAAGGCCATCGACAAAATTTTGCTGAATGCAAACGTCAAGGCAAGAAAAGATGCAAAATGGAAGACCGAATGACAGAAGGTCCTCATAGGGATGAGTTAAAAGTAATTGCTTGCGTTCGCGTGCACAACTATTGGGGTTCGCATACTTTACTGTTGTTGTAATTCAATGTTAAAACACAACTGATCGAACATATAGCTGAGGCGGGGAAATAAATCTGAAAGTATCCTAAAATTTTTAGTATACTCACGAAGCCAAGGGAGGATTGGCAAACAGCTGACTACGAATATGTGTTTGTGTGTCTTTTGACACCTATCCGGTTTAGGTCGTTCGCAAACTCATACGATACAGAAGTATCCAGATAGATCTTTTGGTGTGCGCCCGAACGTGCGCATTTACTCGTTACTTTGTGGGCTATTAAGCGACATTTACATGGTCAGTCATTTGACATCAATCTGTAATATAGTGTTTGTAAAAATAAGTTTGCATTTGTTTGACGAAAAATCGAAACCTTTTTGATTTGACAGTCCCATTTGAAATGCACAAGTCCCGTTTGAAATGCAGGAGAACACATACAGAGTTAAATCTCTGCAGTTTTGAAAGTTTGTTGGCGAAAGTGGGTGGAGCCTCCTGAGACGATGTTCTATTTATTTATTATTCTATGGCTTAGCGCTCATTGACGTATTAGGTATGGACCGCCAGTAGCCAACTTCACGTGTGTTCCAACATAACTAGGGGCGCCATCAACTACTAGCAGGGAATCTGCGTAGCAGTGATATGATTTCTTTAATTATTTATTTACTATTGAAATATTTTGGTGGAAATTATTATCAAACTACTTTTATTTAACAAAACACATCCACTCCTTATGTCATGAGTTACTTACAGACGAATATATTATCGTTTTCATTTAAATTCTAATGGCGAAATCAGTACACGTATTTAACACTAAAAGATGATGGCGTTTTTAGACTGTTTTTAGCTGGAACAACTTTTCTTGGCTGTTTGTATGAAAATTTCAACCGACTGGCGGTCCATATCTAGTACGTCAATGTTAGCGCTATTTACCTAGTTTATATGCATGGTTGAAGCGAGCTTGAACTTAGGTTCACCCATTTTTAAACGGGGATGAGTTGGAACGAAATGGAATTCGACTCGATCGCACTCGAGCAGTGGTGTTGAGTCGAAAATTAAATGAAATACCTGGGTTGAAATGTTGAATACACAATTATTTCTGCATGTGATCAAATCCATATTAACGAATGAATATTTGTTGTTGAGAAGTATGCGCATAACTTGTAAGAGCAATAAAAATATTTTTTTTCTCGAAAACTCAATCTTTTTGCCTTAATGCCTACAAAGCAACGCAAGTATTCTCCTGTCATTTCAACTTTTTCGCACTTAACTCAACTCCTCAAGCTTTCAACTAGTTTGCTGAAATACCTGTGTTGGAATTTCGTTTCAACTAAAACTCGACATTTCGACTCTGCATATAAACTATAGGTAATTATTACATAGTGATTTCAGGGTCATGGCTACAAAATCACATTTTCCTTTTCTATGTGTGTTATTACACCATGTTTCCAGAGTCATGACTCTTTATTAAAACATGTTATGCTATGTTCCGACCGACCTGATTTTTTTATTAATAAAAAAAAAATTGCAGCAACAAATTAAAAGAAATATTCTTATGCTTTGGAAAGAATTTGAGTGAAGCCGAAAATTGTTTGAACATCTAGTTTTCTGCATTGTCGACAGGACTGAATAAAGTGCTGAATTATAAATCAGGTATGTTTATAAATCATGTAGATCACGTAAACATAAATCAGATGGATTAAGCTAAATCACGTCAGTAGGAACATGGTATTAGAACCAAAGAGGGACATTGTTTTTCTCTCCGCACATCTTTCGTACGAAAAGAGCTGTGATGACTCAAGCGAGTCAAAAAGAGAACATTTTGTTTTAAAACTTATTCTGAAAAGTCAAACTTAATCGAGTTTTCGTTCACATTGCACGTCTCGTAGAGATTTGAAAATCTTTCTGGCTAAAATCTATCCATTTCAACATATTTTACAAAATAAAAAATTAATATGTATGTGGTGAAACATAAGCTTTCGTATTCTATGGCCATTCAGCTGGTTGGATTTTCTACTTTCCGAAAATCCAGTTGAAGCTCCGCTCGAAGTCATATTGCTCAATGGCTCCACAGGGCACGGAGACATCGAAACAAATGGCTTGGAATTCAGCCAACTTTACCATTGAGTAGATGGCTTCAAGTGGCTCCTCAAGCTCGGTTGGAAAGTTGAAAATCCACCGAGCCGAGGCATTGGAGCTGACAAAACTGTAGTTTAAAAACAACTATAAATATGCCCCATTGTATGTATATTTTAATAGTAAAGTTATAACTAAATTTTCCTGGCGGCCATCTAGTGTCGACATTAGTGAACTGGTTTTGGGACTTTTCAGACTTATGAATGTCAAAACAAAAGAGGCATACATTTCTTTTTTTATCGCATTATTGTTGTCAGAACTTCTACATAACCGTCTCTTTCCAAACAATTATCTTCAATTCTTTCAATTTACATGAAAATACCCACGTCACATTACAGTTCAAAAGAAATGGAAATTCGATGTATGTCGAAATGGATCGTCTTGATGGCTCGATCATTTAAAAACTCTCAAACCAAAGGAGTTGGAAATGATTGTTCTTCAAATAAATTGGATTAACAAAGATTTGGATCAGTCGTTTTTGGCCACCTATTTTGAACTGGAACCATTTGGCCCCGGTCTAAGTGGCTTCGAGCCAAATTTCTCCATCGTGTATGTCCATCTTAAAGGTGTGCCATGAAGCGCTGAATGAGGTCTTCTGTTTCACGCATAATGTGCTTACAAAAAATTTAGCTGAATTAATGACTGTCAAATGTATCCACGTCTGTCAAAAAATATATGTGATTACTGCCAACTTCATAATAGAAAAAACCACCATCCATTTAACGCAAGACGAAAGCAATTTTTTCATTATTTTACAAATTAATTTAAAGTTAAATTGCATCGTGAATTTTAATTGAAATTTAATTTATTTTCAAAAATAAAAATAAATAAATATTTCACAACATAAAGAAACGCTTTCTAGCCAATAAATAACCCAGTTGCATATTTCTTATCAGCTTTACACCAAGGACAAGGTGTTCCGTTCATACATACGAGAAAAAAGTTCCACGATGAGTGCCACCAACAATCAACGGAAAAAATCCGATTCAACATCCTCGAATGTAGATAATCCCGACAATGCATGTGTCGTTTGTTTTAAGAATGTTGAAATATATTCTATTGGAGAATGCGATCATCCAGTTTGCTATGAGTGCTCAACCCGGATGCGAGTTCTATGCGAACAACACGAATGTCCTATTTGCAGGCAAGAATTGTCAAAGGTAAGTAAAAAAGGGGATTTTTATTTGGAAAATATACTAAATAAATGGACAGAAGTTATGAAGGCCGTCCTGGGACACAATTTTGTAATGCCTCATCTACGTTTTGTTTTTATTACAAGATCTATTTTTAGATTTTTAGTGAAAATCTAGTTAGAAAACAAATAATATTGATTAATAACTACATACATACCTTCAGAAACGTGTTTTTTATAAAATTTGTGTTTTTTTTATAAAAAGAATTTGTTTGCTTCAAGGATTTTTTAATTCTAAGAACTAACTATAGAAAAAAGTTTTCCATTGACGTTAGGTAATTGCATTCTGATTGCTTTTCTATGAACCAGTGAGAAAAATAAACATTCAAATGCGTTTAAACTGAAGCATCTATTTACATAGATCCTTGATTGATTTAGGTTGCGGTGCCACCTTGGCAAAGCCACAAATTAAATCTAGATTTTTAAATCAGACAAAAGACATAGTTTGTATTCCAAAAATAAGACACACATTTTGTAGCAGAGTGTGTCCCTTTTATTCATTGTTATTCGAAAACAACAAACAAAGTGCACATATTATGTACCTGCTCTTATGTGGGACTCACACATTTATGAGTTGACTGGCTCCGGAACTGGTCAACCATTTAACACGCAATGTTTAATTGGTGTTCTTAAAAAAGGTTATTTTCAATTAAACGATTTTAGTTCTAACTTTTATTTTTATTCATAATTTTTACTTGTGATTAAGGGTACCTACTAGAAAGCAAGTTATGCATTCATGAAAAAAGAAGTTTTGAGATAGCAATCAAACATAAAATTTCCATGATAGAGAAGACGAAAAGAGTGAGTCTGCAAATTTTTTTAACTCTAAAAATAATGGTACCTGCCATATAACGGTCTTGGAAAAGCTTATTTTTCTCGAAAGCGGCTCCAACGATCTTATGAAAAAAAAAGTTGTGGCTCATGTACAAAAGTAAAACTTTATTATTATTTTATTACCTATAATAAAAATTATAAACGAATCACCTATTACTTTTTTTGTATTAAAATATTCTGGATTTCGTCAGTCGGATTTTATCATTCGGGATGTGAGATTTTGTCAGTCAGGATTTCGTACTTGAGATTTAGACTCGTGATTTTTGTAACTGGGATTTTGTCAGTCAAAAAAAGCATATGATCAACATCTTCTATTTGCTTGCTTCATCAAAGTGAACTCCTCAAAGAAGTTTTATTCGGGACTGGGAAGAAGAAAATCAACCAAAAATAACCAAACAACCAGAGATGACAAAGTAGTTTACATGAGGTAGTCTAGACTCTAGACTACTACGCAATTAAATTCGCTTAGAAAAAATAGCAAAAATGCTACTTTTTCTGAAAACAAAATTTTGTAAGGTCTTGTTTCACAATATCTAAGTAAGTTTCATATAAGCTATTCAGAACTTTTGTTGACAGAAAACAACAAAACAATACACAGCAAACAACGAATTTAACTGCTCAGTATTTTACTTGAAACTTACTCAGAGACTGTGAAACAAGCCACAAAACTAAATTTGAGAGATTTTATGTTGTTTTTATGTGTATTATAATATAATGGATTGGATTGTTTTCACAATGAAAAAGGTTTGCGGTGATTTTTTAGTTTTTTGGCTATTTAATTTGACAGTATAAATGAAAACACAATCTACATTTTGACAGTTAGCGCTATGTGTACTTTATTTTATTACGTAAACTACATTTAACTGTCTAACCACCTCAGTTTGGTATCAGAAGTAACAAATGTAGTTTGTCAAGAAAAGTAGTTTTTTGCCATCTCTGCACCAAACACTTTTCATTTTCTTTCATTCTTTATGCTTTTCTTGAACAAATTTTCGAACCTATTAACGGTATCTCCGTTCTTGAGCTTTCTTTCCTAAGAACGGCCTAATACATTTTGACCCAAAATTTTGTTTACAAAGACCTGAATGACATGATATTCTAAATCATCTATCTGGGTGGAACTATTTTCACCACGGCCTAGTGACTTAAGAACACTCTCAAACAATTCTTTTGTGTGCGTTGTTAGTCCTGCAGGATTTGAGAGGACCTACAATTTTTCGTCGAATCCGAACGACTAAGGTTAGATGCCTTCTTCAACGATACTCTTTGCAGGGTTTGTCACTTCCTCCCAAGAGACAGTGCCTCTAAAAAAACATGAGGTTTCTCCAGAGCTTGAACCCAGACCTTCAACACACTAACCACTACGCCACGGGGTACTACTATAGTTCGTCCAGAAAATATTGTCAGTACAGGAAAGATAGCACGTTTGCATATCAGTTTAGCTGCAGCGTATTGAATGCATACGTCTATCGCAAACGAAAGCTTCAACAGCGAGGCCGTAGTATGCATAATAAATCGTTTCAAATTACATTAACAAACAGTACCAGCGTTACCATCTAGTGGACAAAATCTAACAAACAAATTTATTTGTCATTTATGTTTGCGCTTTAAACACCATTTTTCACAATACATTACACATATTTCACCTATCACTTATAATTTCACACTTTTGTTATCACTTTTTGTACTTTATTCATTCGAAGCACACTCCGAAGAAAGATTTATTTTTCTGAAAGCCAACAAAACCACAAAATTCAAAACACTTTAAAACAACGAACACACTTGCTAATAAAAAAACATTCATTCTGTAAGCTTTTGCACACACTAACAACAAGCAAAACAACGAATGATCTTGATTGGATTGCGATGAAAGCAAGAATATACAACAAAAGAAGAAAAAAAACGAGATTCACAAGAATACTCAATTTAGGATAATATTATAAACTTCCATCAAGCAAAAAAGAAAAGTGAATGCAATGCGGTTAGCATTCGAGTTGGAGTCCTTTATTTTTTATAAAAAACGTTTCGCGGGTTCAGGGGATTTTAACTTCCGGATTTTTTGTCCCACGCGAATAGTTATAAAAAGTAACATCTCTTTTAATCCAATGTCCCATCCATCTACTTTCTGAGTTTTTTCCAAATCCGTTCAATTTTTGAGAAAATAAACACCCAAGTATGTATATTTTTTCACATCAAAGCTCTCACACAGGAACCTTCGGTTTTCAGTGATAAAAATATCCTATCTGTTGGTCCAGTCTCTCATTCATTTACCTTTCATTCATTTACATCCGTTCTGTGGTTGCGGCTTGAAAGCCGAACTAACATATCTCCAATTATCAAACACTTCAATAATAAAAGAATTATGAAAACATACACATTCGTTAGCAGAGTTAACTACACGGTTAAAGTGTAAAAACATTTGTAATCTGAACAAAAAACCAAACAGAAAACCTATAAACAAAACCAAAACCGTATTAATCGAGCGCTATAATTCTGATCGACGAAAAATAAATAAACAAATAATTTGCTCTGTGAAAAAAAGAAAAAATCTATCCATAGGAACCGTACATTCGCAGGATAAAAAATACATAGCATGTGTTATTCCAGACTATAATCCATCTCTGTGCCAAATTTCATTCAGATCCGTTCAGACGTTCTGGCGTGATTGAGTAACATAACTGTTCCTGTGTAGGACATAATTGTTACTGCAATCTTATAGGAACGGGAACCGCTCATTTTTAAGTTATGAAAAGAAGCCTACTAACAACATTTCCATTTTCAAATCGCAGTTTAGGTAATTGTTGTAAGAAACATGTTGAAATGGATCATTTTGTATTAGAAAGTGTTGATTTGGGAGTAACTGCAACGTTTAACAGAGATTACCTGATAATAAGGAAGTGATGCACTAAAGGAATGTTGATTTCTTCGATGAACTTGCTCCAAGAAAGAAATGCTCCATGAAGAACTTCCAACGATTTTTTCCACCCTCTAAAACACCCAGCAATATTTATAACGATACACTTTTTTAGAGTATGAAATAATGAAATAATAATAAAATGATTTTTCCAACGTTCTAATTACCATTATGTAGAAGCTTTGTATTAATGTTTAATACCTGCGTAATTCATTAATTTAAATTGAATTAATTAACAGGCTTTACATATAAAAGAGCGATAACACGCATAATAAGTGCAGACAAATGCAATTCTTTACCATCTTATTTCAATCAAACCAACCTCTTAAATATGAACTCAATCGATTGAGAGGCATTACCTATCAAAAGACCCAAAAATTATAAGAAATGCAAAACAATGCAATTTTTTACCATCTGATTTCTTAATTTTATTTTCTCTTAAACCTTCCCAGTATTTAAACGAACCAAACTTTAAAAAAACAGATCCAGCCGTTTTCTAGTTTTAGCGAGACTAACAAAAAGAGGAATTGATTTTTATATATAAGATAATAGTAATACATTTCTTTTCTGGTCGACCCAGGTTTTCTTGACAGCTCCAAGAGCTGTCAAAAAAACCTGGGTTTTCTGGTTCTCAAAAAACGCACAAGGGTAGGTTTTGTGTTGTTGACAAAAAAAAAGAAACAAAAAATATTTTTTTCTGAAATTATTACTTGAAATTTGTTGCTTTTTGTACATTCTAAAACATAAAACAACTATTACATTTTGTTTTATTTGTATGTTTTATATATATTTTCATTAAAATAAATCTATAATTTCTTTTCTTTGCATTGCAAAAGCAAAATAAAATATTCAATTGTAAACATAATATGTTTGACAACACACATGTCAATTTGTTTACCTCAACTCGCCCCAGAAAAATACCTAGATCTACTTCAGGGCGAGTTGAGGGCGACCACAGAGAATTGTTACCCAGGGCGAGTTGAGGTTTTTCAAAAAACGCTTTAGGGCGACTTTAGGGCGACCCCAGGGCTCAACGAACACAACTAATGTGAGTTTCTGGCGTCAGTTTTGAATAACATCAAATTAAATTCAGCTAACTAGGCAACGAACAAAAATTTATTCAGCGCTCTCAAATACAAAACATTTTCCGGAATCTCGTGAATAAGCTTTTGTGCAAACGACTGTGACTGGAAGTGTGAGTTTTGAAAAAACTCACAGCAAAACTCACGCTTCTGGAATTTATTGATATAAACTCTTTTGACCATTCTGCTATTCTATTATGTATTTTCAGGTTATTTTTACGTATGACAAATTGACATATCGTGAACTAGAAGTCAAAAATCGTTCTGAATACTTTGACACAAAGTATAAAATTGGTTTCTATACAAAATCAATTCAACAAGCGTTCAACCATCTCTTGGATCATCCATGTTCTAAGTAATGAAACAAACATCAACATGATAATTCAAACTATACAAACCTTAACCAATTTTTGTTTTAAACAGGTGTGACCATCCAGTGTTTCGCAAGTTTATCGCCCTACGTCAACATGTTCGAAAGGAGCACGATCACTATTATTGTGATTTGTGTACAGATAATTTGAAAATATTTTCATTTGAAAGACGTTGTTATTCAAAAGCCGAATTGCTTTTGCATAACCGCAAAGGCGATCCCGATAACAAATCACATCGTGGACATCCGTTGTGTGAGTACTGTGACAAACGTTATTTAGATCGTGATGAGTTGTTTCGTCATTTGCGAAGAGATCACTACTTTTGTCACTTTTGTGATGCCGATGGATGCAATGAGTTTTATAAGTATTAAATTTTGGTTGCTTATATTTTAATGGTTTGGAAATTAACAAAATTTTATTTGCAGGAACTATGATTCATTGCGCAATCATTTTCGAAAGGACCATTATTTGTGCGAAGAAGGAAATTGTGCTGCAGAACAGTTTATTGGAGCATTTCGAACAGAAATTGATTATAGGGCCCATATTGCTAATGTCCATGCAAAATTATTGAACAAGCAACAGGCCAAGCAGGCACGTACACTTCAGTTGGAAATAACATTAGGACCACGTGGACGTTCCGGACAAACTGAACCGCATATTGCTAATCTTCGATCAAGAGGGTGAGTGCGGGGGCTGAATCGATAAAATCTATCTTTAAAGTTTTATTTACAAGCAAAATTTTTACTTTTACTTTTCTTAATTTCTTTTTCTTTTAAAAGACAAAATGAAAACCATGAAGAACAACAACCTGTTACTTCACAGGCAGCCTATACACAAAGAGATCCACCAATTGATGCACGAAATGAACAAGATTTCCCATCATTAGGTGGTGGAGCTCCTGCTGTAAATCTTTTACCTATACCCATGGGTATGCGAACTAAACTCGGCTCAGCTGGTCTAGCCAGAACAAAAGAGAACTTTCCTGCATTAGGTGGTGGTGAAAGTGGTGGTGGTAAGTCTCATAAACAATAACCAAACAAATTGTTATACAAAAATTGTTTTTATTAATAGGGGCCAACACAAGCCGTCCCAAGCAAACTTCAATAAGTTCAATTGTTAAAAAAAATCCATCATCAACTCCCACTGGCATGGTTATTCATGTTTCAAATCGTCCAAGCGCAAGTTCCGGAGCAACTAGTAAAAAAACCAGTGCCCCCAACAAAAGAGATTTTCCAGCTCTACCAGGTTCATCGAAAGCTGCAGCTCTTGCTGCTTTCCATGAAGATCTACTTCCATCGAATTCAAATTTAAACTATGATAATGTTTCAGCAAAACATCGATCTCTTATGGATGACTATGTTTCTGTAGCAAATCCAAGTAATTTTCATAAACTTCAACTTGTCCAAAAGGAAGCAGAACAAGCAAGAGCCAAAAAAGCTGCATTCGATGCAAGTGCTCCGAAATTGGATTCAATGTCTTTTCCGGCACTTGCACTGGGAAGTAAAACAGTATCTGGACCAGCAGCACCAAGTTGGACAAAATCGCAGAAGCAACAACGTGAAGCTGAGAATCGCAGATCTAAGATTGCACCAGCACCACTTTTGAATATGAATTCAAAGGAAAAGAAATCGAAATATAATAATGTACAAAACGGAATGAGTGGCAATAAGAATAATAACAACAATACATCCACGGAAAATAACAACAAGAAGGAGAAAAAAAATAAGAATATAGGGGCTGAAGGGAAAAAATCGCCAGCAGCTCCTTCCAGCGGAAAATCAAAAAAGGAAAATAACGAAAATAAACCTGTGAATGTTAACACAAACGTTGTTAAACCAACACCACTTGCCAATGGAAATGTTAAGAATCCCGACAATGAAAGTAATGGACGGGAATTTGCACATCGAACAATTGGTCCACCACCTGGTTTCACCACACCAATAAAACCTCCTCCTGGTTTCCAGAATGTCACCTTAAATTCAGTAGCAAAGTTACCAAATAGTCTAACCTTTACTAGTTCATTGGGCGACAGTTATAACATTGTACCGACTCATAGTTTCATCCCACCTCCAGAGGCTATCACCAGAAATCAGGTAATATTTATCAGTTCACAATTTTAACATTTAACTTATTAATCAGGTTTAACCCTAAAAGTATTATAATTTTATATTTTAATTTAATTTTAAAATTTTAATTCTATATTAGATTGTGTTGTGTTATTAATTTTTTAATAAGTCCATGAGATTTACCTTGAAAAAGCTGGAACTTTAAAAAGAGTAGAGTTTCACAATTTTCAATTTCAAACACTGACTATTAACATAACTTATAATTCTTAACTTAGAATCGGGCATCGGGTATTAAAAATATTGATGAAAATATAGCTCCATGAGATTTACCTTAGATTTTAACTGTTCTTCTTCTTTCTTTGACGGTGTAAACGATCTAGATTCTAGAATGTGACCACAAAATTCCCACTTAACCGATTTGATTTTTTTTGTTGCTAATCTTACCTTGGTGTTGTTTGACAAGCGGTTATAACTACAACGATGTTCCAGCACGAGGAAGTGCTCAAAATAATAGCTGCTTTACAGCTAGATTAAATTTAGCTACGAAAATAGAAAAATCTTAGTGTTTGGAATGAAAATTTGCATAGTCCTTGCGTAAAACTGTTCATGGGATATCATTTGTATCAAGAAGTCGGGATGAACAATTTAAAAATTTCTTATTAACAATTCAGAATTGTTTTCTTTCAAATTTAATTTAAAAACTATTCAAATTCTTAAATTTAAACGATTACCACGTAACGTTAAAAAATATATTTTTTAGAAAATACTTTTGAAAATATGTGAATCAAAGTTAATAACATAATTTATCAATTCAACATTCAGAAATTAGTTGGCCATTTTAAAGAAGCTCTTAAAACGCCCGAAGCCTTGGATGAATTCCGACATATATCACAAGTATTCCGTGAAGGAATCTACAAAGCTCAACCTTACTATGAGCACTGCCGAACTGCACTTAAAGATAAATTTGATATCATTTTTCCTGAACTATTATCACTCTTGCCGGACATCAACAAACAACAGGTTAATACCTTTGAAATATATTATTATTAATTATTATAACATAATTTTTATTTCAGGAACTCTATTTAGTTCATTCACAACACGTTAAGTCCTTATCAGGTGAACAAAAGAAATCAAATGTTCAATTAGAAGTTTGCCCAATCTGCAAGCAAGTCTTGCTATCGTCCGATGCTGGTAATCATTTTAAATTGCATGCAATGCGTGAAAGCTATCCAACTCTTGGAAACTCTGATAACAAAGGAACAAATGCAATAAACGCAATTCGAAAATAAATTTAAAAACAACATTTTTAATTTTGATTTTCTAACGAATCAATTTGTTTGGTGCTTTAAAAAAAATTTAACAGAAAATTAAATAAATAGAAGTAATGAGGTTCAAAAAATTTTACTTTTCAAATTCAATATTAAATTTCAATACCTTATAATTGTCGTTGGCATTATAAAGTGGTTTGGATTTTCCATAAAAAAAATTATAAAAATCCTTCTATTTTTATATGTGTATGTCACCTCTTTCGCGCTCATTATATTATGTTAATGCCAAGAAAAGAGATTATAGTTACATAACTTACAAAGTATTCACGCAATTATGGGTAACTTACTTTAAATATTTACGAATATAAATATAATACAGTAAAATATGTAATAATAAAAATCAAAGTAAATGTTGTGTATAAAGTCAGACTTATAAGAAAACATAATTTTATATATTACAAAATCAAAAGAACAACTTATATATTATATAATTAAATGTATATTCACTTAATAAAGAAAAAATGTCTTTGTACAAACTCTGGAATCGGTTGGTTTTATTATTTGATAAAATATAAAAGTAGATATTTAAAATATTGATAAGAAATTTGTTTGCTACTACTGGCTTTGCGACGTGTCCACTTAAACAAATTTATATGAAAATCCCTATTCTGTTAGAAGTTCACGTGACAATAATTGTCATAAATTTTTGTCGTGAAATTCTTAAGAAGTTACCTAGGGGAATAATTTACCCTGGCCACAGAAGTTCTTCCACCTTATTCAGTGAACATTTATAAGGTTGTACAATCGTGGTTCAACGTGGTTCAAATTTGTAAACCATTGCTTGTCAAAATCGGTGGGTTAAAAACTTGAACCGTGATTGTACACTTCTCCCTGTCCTTAGATTCAAAATTTTACTCGCATGCAAATATTTCAGTCAAGACCAAAGAATACAAAAAAGTATAAAACATTCTGCCTACAAAATTTTAAATCTCAAGCAATTAACATGTCAAACAAATTGTTTTATTCGGGGCATCAAAGAACGGGTACAAGTTGACCACCTGTGATCAGTTGATTATTTCTTAAATTATAAACAATGAACACAATATTTCAATAAATATAAACAAGAAAAGAACAAACAGGCGTGAACCTGTTTGTGGATGAGTCGGAGGAATCAGAGGAATTTTTGTTGGTTGAAAAAATCGCGAATTGTTCTTCAAATGTAGTTATTTTGCATTCAATGAATACAAAACAACATTATAAATATAAATTTAAAATAATAATGGAACTTAAAAAAAAAATCTACAAAAATAATGAAAAATAAATTATTTCCAAATTAAAATAGAGCTTTTTAGGTAACAACGATATATCTCTTTATCGTTCGCAAAGCAGTGTCAAAATCAGCAGTACGCGGATGACAGCTGATTTTTTTTATCATTGTTGAGAAATTGATTGAAAACAAGAGCGGAATTTTTAATGTTGTGCGCGAAAATCGTAAATAGTGTATTACTAAACTTTTTAGTCACGGAAATCTCAAACTTCAAAGGAAAAAAGGGATTATTTACAAAATACTTTCACAATATTATGAGTTTGACAGTTTGAAAATGCGCGATACATAATTTCAATTTGTCATCCGCTTAGTGTGAGCTTTCATTTATTGTTTGACAACAGCGTAAAATTCCCTATTCAACAAGAAAAAAAGTGGCCAATGGCCAGTAAGGATTGCAATGATCCTGGCCGTGTCTATTCTGTTTCGTTTTATTAAATAATCTGTTTTTGTCAAAGGTTGGCTATATCTTTTTAGATATTTTATAGTTTGCCAAACCTTGCCACCTCTTTGTTGATTCTGAAAGGAAATGGTCATATATTCTGCACTTCACAAAACCCAGTGGAAGATCCACTAATTCCGCCTGAGTGACGAGAAGGATCATCTGCTCGCTCGTTGCCTTGGATGTTGCTATGGCCTGGGACCCATATGAGAGAAATGTTTATACTATCATTGAAACCTGAGAGCTCTGCTCTGCATTGATGAACTATCTTTGAAGACACCAGGCAGCTGTTAACTGCTTCAATTGCAGCTTGGCTATCTATACAAATGGCTACATTGTGAATATTTTGGTTAGATATTGTTTTTTGTTTGAATATCCAATGGGCTTCCTTAATAGGAAGCATTTCAGCTTGAAATATGCTGTCTAGAAAAGATGAGTATTTTTTATTCCGGTGACATTGTTTGGCTTGTTGTGTACTATCAGCCTTACTTTTGTTCCACCCTGTATTAAAAAATCCCTGAATGATTTTGAAAGTAAACTTGTGACATATTCTGGGCTTACATAAATAAGTTTATACAAATGCCAAAAACTGACAGAAGTCAAATAAATAAAAAATAACACAAGAATACACTTTTTGTATATTTATTTTTTTTAACAAAACTTTATAAAATATTTTGATAAATTATTCCATTTTATAATCAATGGATGTTAATCAATTATGTCGTCTTTGTTTAGAATATTCAACTGAATTCCTCGATATGTTTCTTGATCAAGAAGATTCATTTAAAATTAGTGAACTTCTCAGTTATTATTCCATTCTAGAGGTACCTACATAATTCCATTACCCATTATTTATTTCTTATTAGATCTATTTATATTATTATTATGTTTTCTTAAAGCTCACTCAAGACGACGAAATATCGAACAAAATATGTTCCAAATGCTGGAGTCAAGTAAACGACTTCCATGAGTTTTGCATAAGAATTCAGAAAATACAAGAAAGTGTAAATAATTCCATTATATATGTTGATACAAAAAGTGATGTTTATGAAGTGGTTCTACCAAATGCATGTATTAATGATGATGATGATAAGGAAGACGACGAAGAAAAAAACAAAAATAATAAGTTAGACCCTGAAGAGCTTCAGGAAACAATAACAGAAGAAATAATTCCATGTAAAGAAGAAGGTAAGTTAAAACAAATCACAAGAGACCAAGAAGAACGTTGAACTAATTTGTTACCGTCCTACAATTTGAATTGATTTGCAATTCCAAATCCTAAACAGTAGATCTTACAAACTCAACTTTATTTTAATGGTTCCGAAAGATCTTAAATGGCCCGAATAAAGCAAGCGACATTTTTAGATTTAATTCAAGTACATACAAGAATGCCTCATAGAAAATGTGTAATGCAGCTTTCCCGAATATCTCCAGTTCTCGAATTATTTAAGAAAAATCATTCATTATTATAATTTTCTTTTGTTGTTTTGTGAGTTTTCTTATTCAAAAGAGTTGAGTTTCTATGTTGGAATTGGTTTTAAGCGGAAAACCCAAGAAACAACGAAAATATAAGGATTTTTCTTAAAGAGTTCCAGAACTGGAGATGTTTGAAAATTAGTGCCACTGATTCTCTGATACAATCAAAACTTTTTGGTTGTAGTGTAGTGGCCACCTATTCCCGAACATTTCCAGTTTTCGAACTCTTTAATAAAAATAGTCATATTTTCGTTGTTTTTTTTAGTTTCCCGCTTAAAAAACTATCCTGACATGGAAACTTATACTTTTTTGAAAAAGAAAAATCAAGAAAAAACGAAAACAACGATTTTTCTAAAGAGTTCAAGAATTGGAGATATTCGGGAATAGGTGCCACTACCCTACTTGCCTCTTAAAAAAAGACCATTTGTACGTAATTGATTGTTTTTTTCTCAATGACGTTTGAAATATAAATTACCTCGGTTTATCAAAATGCTTCATGTAAAAACATCTATTTCCATCTATCATTGACAACTGCGCTCAGGTATCAAATTTGTAGTCAAATCTTCTTGTAATTTAAAACTACCATTTAATTTAAAACGTTATCTTTAAACTTTATTGTAATAACTATTACAGAGTCAGTTTGCATAAAAAACTGTCAATTAGATAATATAATAGTGGAAGACAACGACGCTGCTGAAGAAATAACTGAATTCATAACTGAGGATGAAAGTGTTTCTATAGATAAAAAAGAAATACAACAAAGTGAGTGTGTTATTGACAAACGAAAAATCAAAAAAGTTCGCAAAAAAGACACAAACAAAAAAGTCGCACATGAAAAGATAATAAACTCATTCTATGAACTTTGTTGTGAACTATGCAAGGAAAGCTTTGAGTGCTGCATGAAACTATTCGATCACTATGAAACCGATCACAAGATTCGGGGTTTCATAACATGCTGTGGAGTTAAGCAGTTTAGGATAACAAAGATTGCACAGCATGTACTTTGGCATTTTAACCCAGAGATGTTTACGTATGTAGTTTTATAAAAAAAAAATCAAATTACATCACAATAAATTTTAACATTTTAGTTGTTCAAAATGCTCACCAAATACAGTGTTTTCTGATGAAAAACAACTAGAAGCACATATGTTAACTCACTTGAATGCAGATCCAAATGCTTTCCAATGTGAAGACTGCGAGAAGACATTTTTAAAAAAATATCGTTATGATCAACATAGACTGACACATCTTAGTCCGGAAGAAAAGAAGTATGTGTGCCAAGATTGTGAAAAACCGTAAGTTGATTCACTTAATATTTCGTATCATAAATTACAAACTTAATATTTTTGCAGGTATGCGACAGAATCCCGTCTTCGAGTACATGTTCGTGTTGTTCATCTAAAATCTTACGCTCATGAGTGTGAAATATGTTCCAAAGTCTTCAAGAGTCGAGTGTTTTTCGAAAAGCACCAACTAGAACACATGGGACAGTCACTGCCTCGAGTTCAATGTGAAATATGTTATACCTGGATGAAAAACGAGCACACAATGCGGGCACACCGTCGGTTGCATGAAGATGAAGGGAAAGTTCATGAATGTGACGTATGTGGTAAAACTGGTCCTTCGAGAAATGCCATTCTAAAACATAAGCGATATGTACATTTGAGTGAGAGAACGTTCAAATGTGCCTTCTGTCCGAAAGCTTTTAAGAGAGCTATTTCACTTAAAGTAAGTACATAAACACAAGGAATTAATGAATCACATGGACATCTTTCATTTAAATTTTTTTTAGGAACATGTGACATTGCATACCGGTGAAGTACTGTACAAGTGTACGTTTTGCACGAAAACCTTTAACTCCGGTGCAAATATGTTTGCACACAAAAAGAAGATGCATTTTAAAGAATGGCAAATTGAGAAAGAAAAGAGTAACAAATAAAAATTATAACAAGAAAAGGAAAGTATTTTTTCACGTTGTCGTCAGTTTTGTTTTGAAGTTATTAAGAAGCTAATTAATTACCTTTGGTTAAACAAAATCACTATATATTGTTTGCGTTAAACAGACAAACACACTCAAATACAGCAACAAACTCTTGTTTATTTGTTTATTTATTTATTTTTGATATCATCGGATGAAATTCCGCCTTCGATTAGCTATCGGAGGAAATCGGAACATACACAAACCTCAGAATCGCAAAATCGAACTTACTGCGCGTTGCTGTGATGTTGACATTTTCGATGCATACTTTAATTTTTTTCGGAGGCATGCCCGATTAATCAATCGGAACGGTTACCATGATACCTATTTCGTACATTTCGTACAAATAGGAGACAATTTTTCTCCGATCGATTACGATGATAGTGCTAAATAGAAGATATTTTTTGACTAAATTCAAAAAATTGGACATGGTACATCGAGCGTAATAAAGATCGGACCCACTGGAGGCGAATTATTTAAGGATAGAAGTGATGTTCTTGAAGAGTACAGCAATTATAAAGAACACAAAACATCAATTTGATAGACTTCAGTCAACGGAGGAGGACCAAAGTTCATTTACTTACATTTTGTTTATCAAAAACGGACTCCTTTTTGAGTTTTCGGTATTGGACTAGAAATTAATAAGACCGTTGAAAATAAATAAACAGAACTACACCTGATAAGTGAAAAAAAAACAACTTGTTCACTTCCTAGCTTTAATTAAGTCAAGGCTGCAAAACTCTGGAGTACGTTTCAGCATTGAAATTCAAAAAACTTAAATTATAAGTGCGAATAGGAACAAAATTAACAAAAAATACTTTTTAATTCGAATTTTGCTTCCTTTGAGTTTACAAAAATTAAATTTAAAAAATCTTTGGTCACTACCACATACACAATTGAAACAGGGAGGGTTTTTCACCGTTCCATTAAAATCATATTTTCTTCCTCTTCGGAGTGAAATTAATGGAAAATGACATAAGTGTGCGTGCAAAATTCTATTTACTTATTTTACTATGCATTTCTATGCATTGTTGTTCTTCAGCTTCACTGTTTTAATCTCGTGGTAAAATATTGAGCAATGGAAGTCAAACTATAAACAGAAAAGTATCAAATTCAGTGAGTAGTCGCCCTATAGTCTCAAAACTGATTGGGCCTCCACACACGAGACTAATTCATCCGGGGGGAAACCGGTTTTCTAAGAGAGGGAAGTGAAGTGGTCAGTATGAAACAGATTTAAATCTTCTAGAAACCCGGTTTTCTCCCGGGTGAATTAGTCTCGTGTGTTGAGCCTCCTCATAAGATTGATGTCAAATGACTCGCCGTGTAAAGGTCGTTGAAAAGTAATCAAATTTAAAAACTCATTTACCTGAACGCTATTACAAATCTTTTTCGTAACGTAACGTAATGTGAATAATTTAATCTTTGACGGGGCTTCACAAAAAAAAAACAAAAAAGAGACACATGTAAAATCTCCGTTTTTGCAAACGCTGGAGATTCGCAAATTTACAAATAGTTTCTGTAAAATTACAAATTAAAGAAATTAGAGAAAGAGAAAAATATCAAACAATATGGGAGACTATGAAGAAGATTGGGATAACGACAACGGAACATCTTCCTCTTCGCATCAGGAATCGAGAAAATATTCATCGCAATCGTACAATAGCGCTCCATCACGGTCAAGCCAAAACGGTACTAAACGAAGTGGCGGGGGTGGTGGCTACAGGGATGAACATGACCATCGGGATTCTGAACGTTCCTCAAATAATTACCAACGACGTGAACGTGATGATGACCGCGGCGGCTACCGCGGTGGCAATAGTGATTATTCGGATCGTAAGAGGGATAGAAATGACCGAGGTGGAGAAAATCGGTCATCAGGACAGTGTTCCGAAAATATATCTATATCGGCAGGAGATGTTGGAGCCATTATTGGACGTGGAGGAGCGAACATCAAACGCATTCAATCGGATTTCTCTGTCCGTGTGAATGTTGATAGAAACTCTAACACGGTAACTGTGTCCGCTGATAGCCAGAGTTCAGTGGATGACGCTGTAAAGTTTATCAATAAACAGCTGGATGGACCTTCAGAGAGTTCTGGAGGAGGTGGTGGCTATGGTGGAGGCGGTGGCGGTGGTGGCGGTGGTGGCTATGGTGGAGGTGGTAGCGGTGGTGGTTATGGTGGAGGCGGCGGTAGCGGTGGCGGTGGCTACCGGCGTAACGAAAGATCCAGTGATATCAAATTTGTTTCTGGATATGGTGTTTCTGATCCTGTGGATGACACCCCAGTTACCATCGATTGGGATAAGCTGAACAAAAACGCAGTAAGTTTTTTTGTTTATGCATGAAATATGTCAAAATAAAATATCTATAAAATCTTGAAAAGAACATTCATACAGATTTCCTTTCATCATATCCTGGTCTGCTCCTCAAATGCCACTTGCTGGTACAGCCCGAAATTGTCATTTTCTTTATTATATTACCTTTAGTTTCAGTTTTGCAATGTCCTTAAAAGTAAACTCCTTAATTCTCCTCCTTATCTCCTTATGTTGTTCTGCCTAAACTTCTTTTACACTCGCTTTAACAACACTTCACCTTCTGCTTTAACATCTCTCTCTTCGCTTTTAAATGGAACGTCGTTTGATAATGCTTTTTGAAAAGGGTTTTCAGTGTATGGTATTTTTAATGTGAGCGCTTATTTCAATCAATTATTGTGAATAGTGTGTGGTAAAGCTGGACGAATTTTTCAGATTTTACAGATGATGGAAGCGTTCTCAGACCACTTCCTCTATCCTACTCTTACGCTATAGTTTATATCGTCATTTCGCACTTGAGAAGCACTTTTCCGTTTAAATAAATGTTAGGAATAAGTCTGAGTGAATCAGAAAATGAGAAGCATAAGTATTATGTTTTTGGCGCTTATCCGATACCTATTTCCCGCCAAAACGTCGACCGATACAATAAGTGCTGTTGCAATGAAAAATAATCTTCATTTATGAATGTTAATTTTTTTGGATCGATACAGCATCTTCTCTAATAACAAGTTTGGCTTTAGGTCTGAGCTATCAACAGAGGATGCTTTTCTAAGAGTATGTAGTCAATTATATCAAAGGTTAATAGTAATAAATCAACAATGGCTCTATTCATTGATATGACTAAAGCCTTTAATATGGTTGACCATCAACTGCTACTTGACAAGCTATATAAAGGTGGATTCAGGGGAAATATGTGTAGTTGGTCTACATTAACTCTATTTTTAAGCAACAGCTTTTGCTGATGACATAGCTTTTACTTATTTGTATCAAAATCAATTAGATTGTGTTGTTAAAATTGGAGAAGACCTAGAAAAAATAAGAATGTGGTTCACTGCTCACAAACTAATCATGAGCGAAAAAACTAGGTTATTAACGTGTAAATTAACCGAAAATGTATTGATGGACTATAACCTTTACTTTCATGCTTATGATTGTCATAAATATAGCTTTCCACTACACCACTGAAGTTTACCGAACTATTGTAAAAAAAACTCATGCTCCCACAGTTGCTCTAATAGACTATAAACTTAATTGTCTCATATTTAAACATTAAAGTCTCATATGTGTTTAGTTGCTCGTAAATTGTACCTTATCAAACCGTACTGCTCAAAGAATATATTACTTAAAATATACTATGGGCTTGCTCATTCCAAATTGCAATACAGAATAACCTGTTGGGGTGGGACTTATTCAAACACACTTGATCCTCTATTCATAACACAGACACATTTGGTCCGTATTATCTCTCATTGTAATTGTCGCACTCATAGCTGGCCTTTATTTAAAAACCTTAAAATACTACCACTAAGGCATTTATATATATTCAAGGTCTTAAGGGAGTTCTTCAAACAAAGTGGTAACGCTTCTAGTCGAAATAATTTAACCTACAATCTAAGAGTAAACAATATGGCTTACGTAAACACTCCAATTGCACGTACAACACATTTTTCTCATTTCTACACATTACCTGCTCCAAATTATTTTAATAAACTTCCATATTCAACCCGTATAATACATAACTATAATATCTTTACTAAGAAAATAAGAGATTGGTTGTTTTCTTTTGATCACAATAATATTGAACCAATATTCAGATTACAAGTATTTTCATTTTGATTATTCTTAAACATTTGTTTTCTCTTTTAATTTGTCTTTTTATCTTCTATCTTGATTTTCTTTATTGTTTGATAAGAACTAAATGCTTTTACTAAATGCTTTTATCAATGCTCTTATTAATTGAAACAAAATATTTTATTCAATTATTCACTAATGTCACCCCACATCAGATTTCTGAAAAAATATAAAAAAATTTATATAATCCTAAAATTACAGAACGATTTATCTAATATTTAACTTGCTTTATCTTTAGTAGTTTTATTTCTGTATTGTTATGGTAGAAGCTAAGTTGAATAAAATAAATCTAAATCTAATCTAAATGGTAACGACGTCCATTACCTTACATACTGTTACTTACTTAAAGTGGTCCGGGGTGGACCAGTTCCTCAACGAACAAGCTTCTTCGAGCAGTCTCGGTTTCTACCTGTCTACCCCCAGTGTCGTACGACAAGTTGTTCAAGATCTTCTTCCACTTGAGTGCGCCATCTGCTATGAATTCCGCCTATACATATCCATCATCATCCGCAAGTAGATTTCAGGGATTCCACCCATAGCAGATATTGTCGTTGTCGATCGAATGGCTTTTCAAAATCAACAAACACAACATGCAATAGCTTGAGGAATCATGATATTTTTTCATTCTGATTTTTACAGTAAACGATCTTATCTTCTTGGTGTGTGAAATCAGATTAATTGAACAGTAACTATCGCAGTTTATTGGAAGTTTCATTGGTCACCCTTCTCCTTGTAAGTTGGAAGAAGGTAACTTTCGTAATTGGTATCCCGTCTGGCAAAATCAGTTTTCCCTTTTATTATTGACGCGTATTCTTCTACATTGCACCACCATTTTTTTTTTGCTCCGTTTATGGTTGCGTCGTTTAGTGGTTCAGAGCAGTGATTTCGCATTCTGAAGTCAAGTTCGTCCACATGTTTTGTACGTAACACTATTCATTTTCAAGTCTGTTGATGGTTGGGCACAGAATATTTTTTATGTTAGAGATGAATGTTGCGCGTTTTGATTAGTCCAGATTGTTCTACTTCATCCTTAAAGAGGTCTATGTTTACTTATATCTCTTTCTCGTCTCCATTAAAAAATTTGCTGAGAAGATGTTACTGGCCAATCATTTATCCTAGTATCTATAATGCTTTATTAAAAAAAAACTGTAATTTAAAGTCTCGTTTTAGAGAAAACTAATCCATGAATTGGAAATGTTCTGGAACCAATTAAAACAGTTAATAATTCACTTTATGTTGGGGTGAAAAATTCTGAATCCATGGATAAGTTAACTCGGAAATAAGACCTCAAATTACAGTTTAATTTTTTATTAATGAAGCAGATAGTCTTTAATACGATAAGAGAACATGACCTGAACATGTTTTAGTTTAGTTGTATTCAGCAGTTGAATTCCAGATGATATAAGCCAGTATGTGAATGTTGCGCTAATATTATTTTGTTAGACATTAACAGACAAAGGTCCGCACAAATAGAGACCGTTTTTTTTTTTACACCAACCTTTGTTAACGGTATAAGTTACTTATTACACATGTGAATCTTTTTTCATACCTTTTTTTGTTTCTAGGAAGAAGAACGTGCTAAACGTTGGGCCAAATGTCCAAAACTTATCAAACAATTCTACAAGGAATCCCCAGAGGTGGCTAATTGTTCTCCAGAAGAGGTTGCACGAATAAGAGCCGACAATAACAACACTTCCGTTGATCGTTTGTTTAAGGAGAATAATGACACGTCCGATCCTATCCCCAATCCGGTATGGAAGTTCGAACAGTGCTTTGGGGATTATCCAGATTTATTGGAGGAAATCCGTAAGCAGGTAAGTTCAACTTTCCAATGCACTTGCTTCCTTTATATTTAAATTTATGTATTTAATGTACTAGGGCTTTGAAAAACCATCGCCTATTCAATCGCAAGCTTGGCCGGTTCTTCTTCGCGGTGAGGACATGATTGGTATTGCTCAAACCGGAACTGGCAAGACTTTGGCTTTCTTATTGCCTGCTATGGTACATACAGAATATCAGCCAATACCTAGATCTGAACGTGGTGGACCAAATGTACTTGTTTTGGCACCAACTCGAGAGTTAGCTCTTCAGATTGAGAAGGAAGTAGGAAAGTACTCGTTCCGTGGCATGAAAGCGTGAGTTTCTTAACTTAATCAATTTTTGTTTTATTAATGATTTCTTTTCTTTTTTAAATAGTGTGTGTGTATATGGCGGTGGAGATCGTCGAGCTCAAATCGGAAATATCGAATCAGGTGTCGAAATCATTATTGCAACTCCTGGTCGTTTAAATGATTTAGTTCAGGCGAATGTTATCAATATAAATAGTATAACGTTCCTCATTTTGGATGAAGCGGATCGTATGCTGGACATGGGATTCGAACCTCAAATTCGTAAAGTTTTACTGGACATACGTCCGGATCGACAGACTGTGATGACAAGTGCAACTTGGCCGCCAGGAGTTCGTCGTTTAGCTCAAAGTTACATGAAAAATCCTATTCAAGTGTGCGTTGGTACATTGGACTTGGCAGCTGTTCATTCCGTTCGCCAAGTAATTGAAATTATGGATGAAGAAGACAAAAATTATAGGGTGAGCTTATTTTTTTTCAACTATTACGTATTTTCTTTAAGCAGTTTATAGAATTTATCGTGGATAAAGTCAAGTTTATATGTACAATAAAAATGTTGAATTACTTCAATGATGTAATAGTGACTGCGGACCTAACACGATATCTTCTCAGCTTAGGGAAAAGATTATAAGCATGACTTCAAATCGGAGGTGGCACAATCATGTTGAAAGAAAAAACATAGGAATCCCTTTTGAAAATAATACGAACTTCCAATGAAATGATTTGGTACCAAGCTAAATAGCCTTCTTGATGTTTTGTGAGGTCAGTTCGGCGAATTCAACAGTCAGATTTTTAGTAGGTTAGGTTAGGTTTATGTGGCTGTCAGGAAGACTACTGACACACTTAGACCACAGATAGGTCCGTTGTGATACCACGAAATGAGCGAGGGAGTATTTCTTTAATTAAACCAGTTGGAGCTTCTTATGAAGCGATGTAAAGATAGAATATCAACGTTCGACATATCGCTTGGATCGTCGAAAAAGAAATTACCCATGTGTAATTTACGTCTTTGGGAGAGAGCTGGGCATGAACAGAGAAGATGGGTGATAGTCTCCTCCTCCTCCTCGTCCATGCAGCTTCTGCAAAAATCATTAGAGAATACGCCAAGTCTTATGGCGTGTCTTCCTATGAGGCAGTGTCCGGTTATGACACCAATTACGGAGCTAAGATGTAATCTGCTCATAGATAACAAACATTTAGTACGTTTCTGATCTAATTTTGGCCAGATTTGCTTTGTCGCTACGCAGGTAGTAGTGTTTGTCCATCTTAAATTTGTTTTCTCTATGGCATCTAGTTTTAGCATGAGTTTGCTTGTAGCGATAGGTATACCAATATTCACCTTGTTAGGTAAAACCGGTAGTAGGGTTCCATTTCTGGCGAGTTCATCGGCTTTGCAGTTTCCCTCAATGTCTCTGTGTCCCGGCACCCAGAAAAGGTGAATATTGAACTGTTCTGCCATCTCCATGAGAGATGATCGACAGTCGCGGGCAGTTATTGAGTTTGTGGAAACAGCACTGATTGATTTAAGGGCTGCCTGACTGTCTGAAAATATACGGATATCCGATACAGATATCACGTTTTCTCTTAACCAGGATAATACCTCTTTGATCGCCAGAATTTCCGCTTGGAACACACTACAATGGTCAGGTAGACGGAATGAGAGACTTAAATTTAGTCTGTCTGAGTACACGCCACCACCAACCCCATCTTTAGTTTTTGAGCCATCAGTGTAAAAATGAACTGATTCATCTTTCAAGAAACTCTCATTTTCCCAAGTGGATCTTGGTGGGATGGTGACTTGAAAATTCTTGTCAAAAACTAGCTGGGGTATAGAGTAGTCGGAGTGACTTAATTTTGGTCCGAATGTTTTCAGAATAATGGAGTGACCAATTGAGTTATCGGTCCATTGAGAGATGGCTTTGAGACGAACGGCTGTGCTTGCGGCCGTTTGTTTGCTAAAAATATCAATATTTTATTAGGTTTAACTAATCTTACTAAAGTTTCTCTATATAGTTGCCAGTTGGTTTTCCGATAATTTCGGAAGGCTGGCTGTTTTTTAGATTCTTCATCAAGACAAAATTGGATGTATCTGTGATCAGAGAACGAATGTTCCTTAGAAACTCTCCAGTTTTTGATCTTGTGATGAATCGTATCGGAGACAAGAGTGATATCTAGAACCTCTTGTCGGTTTTTGGTAATGAATGTTGGTTCATTGCCAATGTTACTTACTATAAGGTTAGTACTTAGAATAAAATCAAAAAGTGACTCACCTCTGTCATTTATGTCTGTACTTCCCCAGACGGTATGATGGGCATTAGCGTCACACCCGATTATAAGGCAGACTTTCTGTCGTTCTGCTTCCCTGATTAGTTCCTCTAGCTTGTCGCCAGGAAGAGGGCCAAGGTGGTCATGGCCGAGATACGCTGATGCTAACCAGTACGCCCCGTTATTGGTTTGTAGTCTAACTACGGTTACATCACGATCGCTGTAATCAGGGAGTAAATATACGTTAATGCTACTTTTTTTAGTAAGAAGCATTAAAAAAAGAACGAAGACCATAGCTGCCCTTCTTAGCCCAGGATCCGTGATATTGTAAAATGTTTCGAAGAATTGATTTAATTGCGGGTCGAACAAAGTATCAACAAACACGGTGATGAAGAACATTCCAAAAGTTAAAAACTGCAATTAAAGTGTTTTAAATGATGAAAAACCGATCGGTTAACAATTGGACATAGCCTCCACCACATTACGCACGATTTTTAACAATCACCCCTTATAATTTTATTGTTTGCTCAATAATTGTGTATTTTTGTTTTTTTTTTTTTAAAGATTCGTGAATTCATTCGATCAATGGAACCACATGACAAGGCAATCATTTTTTGCGGCAAGAAAGTAAGAGCTGATGATCTGTCCAGTGATCTATCATTGGAAAATGTGATGTGTCAATGCATTCATGGGTCTCGAGATCAGGTGGGTTTATTTTAAAGTAGTTATAAATATTCTTTATTGACTTTTTCATTCTCCTAGGCTGACAGAGAACAGGCTATTAAAGATATATCTTCGGGTGAGGTAAAGATTCTGATAGCAACCGATGTTGCATCTCGTGGATTAGATATTGAGGATATAACGTGAGCTAATATTAATTGACGAAATCGTTTGGCTTGTTAACCAAATAACTTTATTTATTTAACTACAGATATGTAATTAACTACGATTTTCCTCGTAACATTGAAGAATATGTACATCGTGTTGGACGTACAGGTCGAGCTGGTCGACTTGGTACATCGGTTAGCTTCCTAACACGTTCTGATTGGGGTTCAGCGAAGGAGCTGATCGATATTCTCGAAGAAGCCGAACAGGAGGTGCCCGATGAACTAAGAGAAATGGCTCGACGTTTCCAAGTTATGAAGGAGAAGAGAGCCAATGAAATGGAATCGTTTGGTGGTCGCAGTGGTGGAGGCAGAGGTGGTGGTGGTGGTCGGTTCGGAGGTGGCGGTGGTGGTGGATATGGTGGTGGTGGTGGTTATGGTGGTGGAGGTGGAGGTGGCCGTGGTGGAGGAGGTGGAAGAAATAGGTATGCATTTATTCTAAGCTTGTACCAAATGGATTATTTAATGAAACTTTTGTTTACAGGTATTAATTTCGTTCCTACATAAATTTTGATTTATTTTTGATTTGTTTAAAAGACGCAAGCATTCGAATAAATGTTAATTTTTCCTCTATTTTTTTTATTATAATACCTTACCAAATTTAATAAGTTTTATTCTTGAAGTAATTAAAAGTTATAAATAGTGGTTAATTCATCCAATAAGTTGTTTTGATTTTAAAATGTTGTTAAGAGTAGATAATCTTTATGCAATAGTGGAATGAAGGATATCAACTGATAATGAATTACGAAATATTAAAAAAAGTTTTGAGATAACAATCAGAAATGCCATTACATGATAGAGAAGACTAAAAAAGTGGGTCCGACAATTCTGTCTGTCTGTCGGTGGGACGATTTACTTCAAATTTGGTAGGTATGGTTTTTAGGATAATATGTTCATTGATGTGCCAACTCGTATTTTTTTTAACCCGAGTTAACTCGAGTTAGAATTTAAGCACCTCAAGTTGGAAATCGAGTTCGCTAACTCGGTTTATAATTTTTTTGTATATGATTTGCACTTTTTCTTTTCTATATAAAACTATATAAAACTAAACATATAAAATATATGTACCTAGGTACCTACCTCTACTTGCTTTTACATTTTGTTAAAAAACAATTTTGTATCTCTGTTAAGAATCAAAATTTGCAAGCAGGAACTAACCCCGTGTCACCATGATCCTTAACATAATAAACTGAAAAAGAAAATCAAAAGAAAAAATTAGGTGTAACTCGAGTTAACTCGGTTTATTAACTCGAGTTGAATTACGGTACCTGCGATATAAAGGTTATCGAAAATTGTATTTTTCTCGAAAACGGCTCTAATGATTCCAACCAAATTTCACATGTGTAATTAGGTGTAGAACTCTTATCAAATTGTGAAAACCAAACTTTCAAGAAAATTCGTTTAACGGTATTTTTAAATTTCGACTATATCGATAACGGTTTAAGCGATTTAAACGAAACTCAATACTAAAATTGACCTAGCTATTTAAAACAACATGGCATAAAATAATTTTTCAAAAATGTTGTTGTTAAGTTTTAAATAATTTTTGAAAGTGTTTTTGTGAATTCAATATTTCAAAAACCAGTTGACGGATTTTTATGAAATTTAGTTTCAAGATGTAATTAATTTTAAGAAACCTTCATACTAATTTTTTTTTTGAAAAGTTTTCGAAAAAATATTTCAAAAAAATTGATTTTTTCGAAAACCGATCCAACGATTTTGAATTTTTCTTAAACTCAGTAAAGAAATTTTTTTCCAAACATTGATTTTGGTTTGAATCTTTTCCAGATATGGTTTTCAAACTTTTAAAAAAATTTCATATGATTTTTTCGTATATTCCGTTTGTACTCTAAACCCTTAGGTAACTTGCCACAAGATCAAGTTTGTGCGACCCAACCCAGTCGTGCCCTTTTATTCCTCTTATATTTATTGTATTGTACTGTATTGCATGTTCAAGTAAATAAAAAAAATAAATTTAGTGGCACTGACAGCTCCAAAGAACCACGGCCTAGTGTGCGTTGTTAGTTCTACAGGATTGGAGGTGACCTACAATTTTATGTCGAATCCGAACGACTCTTGGAGGATTTGTCACTTCCTCACAAGAGGCTGTGCCCCTGAAAAAAACATTAGAAGTTATCGAAGCTGGAAGCTGGGCTTGAATCCAGACCTCTGGCGTGATTGTCCGACACACTAACCACTACGCCACTGGGCACACAATGTACAAGTTCGACATTGATATTGAGTCAAATCAGATCTAGAGTGTTAACTCACTCCTCTTCTTGTACAGTCGAATTCTAGATTGTTGACTAGCATAAACTTGAGGTTATGCTATTCAATAGTTTTCCAGTATTGACGGTCCTATGTTGATTGTATGCAGCCAATCTGCGGCTATTGCTGCTTGGGCATGAGTTACTGCATAAAAAAAAGGTTTGCATATGCCGCTAATAGCCCATTTTACGAATCTGTCAAACCAATCATATCTGTAGAAAAACAGAATTTTACCCATAAGAATTATTGTTGTGTGAAGAAGCCAACTAAACGGAAATATCAGAATATAGACGATTGTTGAAAAGCCCTATTCGAGGTATCCGTTCCGATTCACTAATAGAAGAAATCTCCGAAGGAATTAAATAATGCATATTATTGATGTGCGATACACGGCATGTTATCGCGCATTTCTTGACGGATTTACAAGGTCTTTGAACCAGAGATATTTACAGAGGTGGATGGACGGAGATTCAGAATGGCTTGAAGATATGTTTTAAGTTTTGAAGACTCATTTTACTAGTTTTTTAAACCCTGTTGGTTTTATCAAGACACATATTTGCAGGTAATTTATGAGATACAAATAACGCAACAAATTGCTATTTCATGAATTTCTTTACGAACTGAAAATAATAAGAATGTCTTTATTACGTATATAAAAAAAAACTGGTCAGATCATTGTATATATAAACAATAGTAAATTTACAACTCGAAACTGGTGGAGCTTCACCGTTCGCAGAGGCAGCATCGAATTTATTTGACTTTGGATATTTCATATATAATGAAAGAATGAATAAACAATTTTTTGGAAAGGGGGGCAATGTACAAAAGCTTCTGACAACAATAATGCGTTAGACAAGAAAGATATATTAAAACTTTAAAATTATGTGAGAGAGAGCCGATAATATTTTCATATTCTAGGTTCCTTATGTACCCACACAACTTAAAAACCACAATTATTATTCAATAAAAATCGTTTTTTTTTTATTTAACAATTTTTATTTTTACCACATAAAAGGAGCTTTTTCTCTTAATATACGAATACCATACTTTTGCCATTCATGTTGGTTTATCCATAATTCAGGTGCACTTTCAAGACAAGCCATAATTGCAGCTCCTTTCCAAGCAGTCATAGCTGGATCCATATCTTTTGTACTTGTAACAATATCCAGTTGTTCTGAACGATGGGAGCACGCAACATTCAAAGCCATTTTATGTTGCAACCACTTTCCGATTCCTGAAAATTTCATTCCTCCTCCAACGACAAGTACACATCCGTACATTTTCTTTTTCATTTCTTCATTTGGACAGCGCTCTATACTTAACAAAATAGCTTGATCGATACCAATTATTTGACCATTTGGTAAAACAAAATCCTTATCGTTTTTACTATCCCTTTCATTTTCAAGCGAGTCAACAACAAGTTCTTCTTCTTGGTTATCCTGTTGTAAACTGATTCCATCAGCTTGAATTTGATCAAGCTGTTCGCGGGCATTTCTCCGACTTGTTTCTCTTATGTATTCTGCATCAAAACAGTCTTCAGAGTCCGGTTGATTAGAAGCGGATATTTGTATTTTTGCAGCTTTATTTTTACCAGTAATTGTTAGAAGCTCAGTATGAAACAAACTTAGAGGTGCAACGATACATTCATCGCCTATTTGAATTGTGTACTTCAGTTTATTTTCCGCATGGCAAATTTCAAAAGTTTTTTCTTGAGAACCACAAATATCCAAGTTAACATGACAACATTTTTCCTTAAGCTGTTTAAGCAGTAAAACATCTTTTGAGTTATTATCATTGCATTCCTTGTAAGGAAACGAACATTTTTCTAACAAACAGTGTAAAACTTGTGTAACATCAGCTCCACCATATTCAAGCCTTACCCTAGTACTTGGCTGTGAAATGCCATCTTCTACACAAGAAATAGATGTTTTTTGATCACCTACATCGACAACACATGCATGACCAAGGCCGGCACCAAAAGTTGCTGAAACGTGGTCTTGAACTAAGAAACAACTGCCAAATCCAATTCGAGAAAGCAGCAATGACGTTAATTCTTTGAGGTGATTTCGGTTGTAAATATCCGAAACGACTAAGACCGCTTTGTATTGATAAAGAACGCTCAAATCTATACCCATTATAGTTTTTAGGACATGTTCCCATATATCTTGTAAGTCAGTCATAACAGATGCAAGCGAACCACCGATTCCGCTGTGCAAATTCAGTTCACCACGTTTTAGTGGAAAATGTATATTGTATGGATCATCACCGTTAATGTTAATTATCTCATCTCCGATTAGAGTGTCTCTACGTAATTTATAGGTCTCTGCTTTTCCAACTATGTCAGGAGTTGATCTTCTATTGAAGGCAGCTATTTGCTGTGGAGGTGTTGCGTATCTTCGACGACCGTCAGATTGGGAACAAGACTGAATTATGTGAGAAACTTGGAGTCGGTATTCTTCAAAATCAGACAGTGATTCTCTTGCAACTTCAGGAAGAAAACGATCTCGATATTTGTAGCCATTCGCTTTTCTCTTTCGACCAATTGCATGTATTATTCGAATTGGATTCAAATCAGAAGCCCGACCAATTCTAAGATACAGAGATCCAGGGTGAATGATGACGATCATTTGAGCTTGCAAGTGCTCTGGACAGCTGGATTGACTAGACATAATGTTAATAGAACATGTAACGAAGAGGCGGCAAATAAAAATTCAATTATATATGATTATTATTTATTTTAAGTTCATAGTTGTAAAAGGTTTAAAAGAAACTCAAACACAAATGATTTTTATAAAAATGTTTATAATGCTAATGGGCAGGTTCATAAATAAAATTTTTGACAGATTTGAAAATGTTCTGACTGTCAAAAGTGATGCCAGATAAATAATTCTCTATTTATCTCTAGTATAATACCGAATTCCTTGGATTTTTTAAGATTTGATCAGAAAAGTTGCTTTTTTTTCAAGGAATTCGACATAAGAAAAAGAAAAATGCATTAGTGTGTTCATTGACGTACTAGATATGTACCGCCAGACGGTTGAAATTTTCAAACAAACAACCAAGAAAAGTTGTTCCAGCTAAAAACATCCTAAAAACGCCATCATCTTTTAGTGTTAAATACTTGTACTAATTTCACCATTTGAATTTAAATGAAAACGATAATATATTCATCTGTAAGAAATTCATGGCATATATAGATGTGTTTTGTAAAATAAAAGTAGTTTGATAATAATTTCCACCAAAATATTTCAAAAGTAAATAATTATTAAACAAATCATATCACTGCTACGCAGATTCCCTGCTAGTAGTTGATGGCGCCCCTAGTTATGTTGGGACACGCGTGAAGTTGGCTACTGGCGGTCCATACCTAATACCTCAACGAGTAGTGTGTTATTAAACCTTGATTCCAGACTCATGAATCTTTCGCCGAATTTCTCTTTGATTTCTATTCCGTGCGTCGTGTCGCTATTACATCTTGATTTTGAGAGGCATGACTCATTTCTTTTGATAGTCTTCTTTTCCATCGCTTTCTATTCGCATAAGAGCATTTTGTACACAAAGCTGCATGTGCACTCTACAAGAAGCGAAACGGCATGAAGCGAGATAGAAAAAATAACGAACAGCAGAAAAGAAGCACAATATGAAAATCTTGGCCCAAGAAGCAAAGCGCTGTTTATCTGCCATCTCATCTTTTCGATTCTTTCTCTCGTTCGCACTTTTGCATTTTCAAAAGAGTCGTGACTCCAAAATCATGGTGTAATAGCAGGCGCATGGACATAACTCCTCGGGATATTAGTCCAAAATGCTTTTTTATGAACTTATGTCCCACCATTGAGTTTATACACATAGAGAAATCATGTTAAAGTTTCAAGCTTTGCTCGTAGGATGTCTTTACTATCGACTTGTTTTTTTTTTACTCTTGTATCAATTATTATTCTTGAGTTAAAAGGCAGGAGAAATAAAAAAACAAATACAAATGTATGCAGAAAAATTTTGTTCGGTTCGGTTCAAGTATTTTTCGTTATAGATGACTAGGGAAATAATAATTACTCGATATGTTCATTTAGCGATATCTACTGCGATGAGTTTGAAACCATCTTGACTTCTCTTTGTGTATAAACTCAATGGTCCCACCAAAGTGAGACACAAGTCCCAAGGAGTCACAGTACTTGGGTAGCCCACCTGTATTTCTCAACAGTTGGGATTGGTAAGGGGTATATGCTGCCCCCCTGCAAACCCCCTGCTTGGCCCACTATAAGTTTTGAGGTGGGTGTGATTTTGGCTGGGTGCAAGTTTGGTATTGAAATTTTGAACTTATGTGTCCCCCTTCAAAAATAAAATTTATTGGGCTTTATGTCTCACTTTGACGGGACATAATTTCAAAATTCGATTTTGGACTTATGTCCCATCAAAGTGGGACATAAGTTCAAAAAAAAGAATTTCGGACTTATGTCTCGAGAAGTTATGTCCCTGCACCGTAATAGCACACTTATCGTTTGAGAAAAAGAAAAGACTCGAATTGAATTGAATTGATGCGAAATCCCTTTTCGTGGGTATTTGCTTGGGAAGAATCCACAGGTCATCAAATTATACTTTTCCGTCTCCTCCCGTAAGAAAAAATGTTTACACGCACTTTTCTATGCGTGATACGTGAGAGCATAAGAATGTAGCCAAATATGACAGTCCCTCTGCAGTTTTGAAAGTTTGTAGGCAAATGTGGATGGAGCCTCCTGAGATGATGTTCTATTTATTTATTCAATGGAAGAATCTTATAAAATGTCGATCATTGAAAAGTTAGTAGACGAAATAGAAGGAGTTTCCTGAATTGAAATCGTATTGTTTAATCGTCTGTTTCATCAAGTTGTTTAATTAAAGACTATGTCAAACAGAGCGCGGGCCGGTGACGTGCGACGGTCCAGTCAATACAAATACTAGGTAAGTAAGAATGCGGTGGTCAGATTTTGTTTGTAAATTTTTACAAAGAACTCTGGAACGCGATCTGTTTGACAGAGCCTTAACGACGCAACGCAACAGTCATAAAACTTGATGGACAAAAAATGTTTAAAATCTAAAATTAAAATGGAGCACATTTGAACGTAACGATAAAACATTTGTATAACAACACTGTTACCCACTACTCAAACCAAAACCCCATTGATATCACGTTCAAGAACCATTCGAAGAAACTCCCCACATTATATTATATATTCACCCCATATCTGTCATCTCATTTGACATTTCAACTCTTAACATCGCCATCAGCTGTCATCCGTCTTCCTCCGCTGTCATTTCAGAAACCAACAGAAAAAAATCAACTCTCATTCGATTTTCGCTATGAGCACAAAAAACGCGAAAAATTGTTTTATTTTTTAAAATATACAATAATTTTCTTTTGTTTTGATTACTTGTACTTCTTATATATATATCACAAAGTTAACAATTACAAAATTTCCAAATAAAAAATAAACAGTTGCAAATAAAGTACCTAATCAATTTTAATAGAAGATACCTACAGAAATCTAACAAAAAAAGTGTGCTGGGGAAAAATTAAAAAAATCCAGAAATTTGTGCATTTTATTTTTTTTTATTTTATTTTTTAATTAATTTTTGTTTTATTAATAAGAACGACGCGAAGTGATTTCTGCTTATCAAAGCAATAAATTTTCAACGATAAGTTTTGTGAATTTCTAACCAGTTTTTTTGCAAAGAAATCCCATTTTATCAAAAAAAAAAAAAAAAAGACGACAACGTGCTTGGAAGAAGATATATTATTCAAAATTATAGTTAAATTCTATCTAGCTACCTACAAATAATATTTTCAACAACTACACGACCGAGACAAGAGAAAGAAAAAGTAAATTAAAAAAAAGAAAAAATAATATACATAAACCAAAAGAGGAAGAAAAATCCAAACAAATACAAATTGAATGTCCATCGTTTGTTGCGGTAAGTTTTGTATTAAAATATTCAGAATTTATTAATTTAATTAATTCATTTAATGCATCTCATAACTACCCACAGAATCTCATCCAAAACAACAAACTTCTGCCTTTCCTTCCAATACTATTTCTAGCAGGTTTTATGTTCGAATTCTATTGCCCTTTTCCCACATCCCATGGTTGGTCTTTATAAAATTAGACTGGATATTATTTTTGTATATTTATTCTTATGAAATATTTGTCGTCTTGCGTCAATTAATTAATTGTGTGCGATTATTTTAAATGCAGCACTGAAATTGATTGCCAACATTTGACTTGGCGCTCTGATAATCGATCAAATAAAATCATATCCAACCACTTGATTTGGGAAATCTACTTGTATATCAGATTTTCTAGTTTTGATTCATTTATAGAAAATAAGTGACAGTCAGTTGCTTCCCAATCAATCATTTTAGATAATACTTTACTAATATATGATAGAAATTGATTTTTCTTTCACTTCTACCTTGTTATTACGGTCGTTTAGTAAAGAACTTGACTTTCAAATTAAACCCAATCGATAGTGGATGATTCGATGCTCTGTTCCACCTCCTCACACCCTTTTTTGGCCACTATAAAAGGGCAAGGGCAAACTATCTTTAAGGTTTGTATTATGTTTGTAAATAGATACAAATGTACTGCTATAATTATTTTATTTACAGAGAATTTAAAACTCTCTGTCAATGATTTGTTTTAGCATGTTGCGCGCCAGTTTGTCTAGAAGTGAACCTTGAGAAAAAAAAAACAATCATGATGATTTGCTTTTTTTTAATGTGGTTGGCCACAGCTTCTATAGACATTTGTGTTTGTAGTTTAAAAGTTGTTGTTTTTTTTTTTTTTTTTAAAAGTGACCCTGAAATTCGGAAGTTCGGAATTATTTAATGTTAACATTATTATCACAAAATTAGACAAGATGAAAAAGAAGAGAAATGCCATTTCCGGTAATAATAATATTATTTAGTTAGAATTAAGGATTTATGTAAATAGAAATGATTTCATGTTTTGTGTTGGTCTTTGAATTATAGAAACTAGCTGTCCCATTCTGGTTTTCTCGAGTACAATTGTTAACGTTATCTTTTTTGTTTTAGATCCGTGATGTCATTATGTAGGTAGGTTAGGTATGTTTTTAAAAGCTGTTTGATGTTTATCGAATTACACTTATAGTACCTATTTTGATCAGAGTTCCATCAATGCTCTTTGAAGAGTTCTCATCTTGCCTATGTAGGTAACAGCTGTAAAACGTTATTACTCCGAAAAAAAACTAAATGTGATTTTATCATTTTGATTTAGCAGATATCTTTTATTTTTTTTTTACGACTAAGATTCGGTTTGATTCCGTGTTGATTAATTACGTGTCCAAGATATGCCTTCGAGAAGAATTTGCATTTTTTTAATTTGATCCCTGTTAAGACCTGCATGTACATAATAATCTGAGAGGTAATATAACAGTGAATATGTTGCATGGACCATGTCCATCAGATTGCGGGGGATAGGGGGGGGGCATAATAAAAATAATAATTCCTAGTAATTGTTTCGGCTGCATAGAGGATATTTCCAATAACCACTAGAAATAACAATGATGATAGTAAACATCCCAGTGGACTGTAGATTTCGAAGTCGTCTGATGACTTTTTGTTATATAAGACTTGACAAGTTGCACCCTTATAAGTAGCCCTAATAATAGCGATAAGCTTTCTGGATATACTTCTCCTCCTTTCGATTGTAACGGAAGGCTTCTTCTTCAACTTTTCCGACGATGTTATGATCTCGAAGGGAATCACAAACTCCTAGTTCTTTTTGCTCTTATACTTCTTGTACATTGTCTAACATCGGAAACCTATGTAAGAGCTGGTCGAACAACTGCAGTATAGAGCTTTCTTTTCAGCGTAGGAGAGTAATTTTTCGGTGGAAGGAGATGAAGTTCTCTCGCCACTTAATCAGGAAATGAGCAGAATATTCTGTGTTTTCGACGCTTATTCATTATGATTACGTCACTCTCTTTGCCCTCTGGGTAAATTTACGAATTTCATTCTTCAGTTTTGCGTTTTTTGTAGGCTTTTTTTTTCTAGAACCAAGTGTTGTGCTAGTATAGTTCATTTGCATCTCTAGTTTCCCTTTGCGGTATTCCTTTATAGCAGAGAGTTTGAAATTAATCAAATTGGTTTTGTCCGTTCTGGTGGCTTCTTGAGATGTATGCTATTGATCTTCTACTTTTGTGCTGGTGACAAGGGGTTGGGTGCGGTTGTCACGAATTCTTGATGTTAAACTTCATTTCCTTAATAGTAGGTACTAAACAAATAATATATTGTAGCTTAATACAATATGTGTTAATTTTCAAACTTGACTGGACAATTTGAATGCTGATAAGGAACTTTAAAGAAAATACTTCATTTCGATAACGCATATTTAAAAAGTATCATTACTTCTGAAAGACACTGTAATTCATAGAAATTTTTTGTATTGTGTTGTGTACATATCTCTCCTGCATAAATACTTGTCTTTTATCATACCTATCGTTGTTTTATGATAATTGTTTCTTCACTGCATCAGTAAGGTAATAAATTATCTATAAAAATATATGTAGCTTGCTAAGATTCCATAAAATAATGTTATAAACTTGATAAATTAAATCTAATAACAGAAACTCGTCATTATTCGAAAAAAAGATAAACTTATAAAATGAAACAAAATATCTCTATAAAGATGTCAGTGTACCCTAATCGCGTTTATTAAAGAAAAAAAAAAACACCAACAAAACAATTAAAACAAAAGCTAATCTTGATAAGAACACGTAGTTAGGTGAACACAAAGTTAACCAATTGATTATTATGGTCTTAATTTTACATTATCATAGATATAATTTGGATTGTAGTCGAATTAGTATGAAAATTGCTGTCGCACCGAAAGTATATCCCCTTAGAAAAAATTATCTTTGAAATTCAGAAAACTGAATAAAAACTTACAATAGTGTTTATCATCGTCTAAAAGGATGGACGGTGAGCCTTCTGTGTATTCGGTGTCTTATATTGTCGAAGCAGTGACTAGATTATCAACGGTATCACGGGGTGTAAGTAAATAAAATCAAAGTTTAGCAAATATATATTTTTGAGTGAAATGTTACGCATACGCCATAGTTTACCATATATTTATGTTTAGTGAAGCAAATAAAAAAAAAACAATAATTTAAAAATGTGCCGCTAAAGCGAAAACAAAAATAAATCAGTAGTTGAAAAGAAAGACTTTTTGTAACTTGGATAAGTAAAATCATAATTAAATATTTTCTTTTGTTTTGATAAGTTAGGTAATGAAAATTAGTGCAAGTTTGATTGCGGATACCGACATAGACAAATCGCATTTCTTTTTTATCAGTATAAAGAAATTGTTGTTGGATTCTAGTTATTGAAAAATATTAACTTTCGTTTATAGACAAAAAAAGATGATCAAACGAGCATACTTATTTTTGACAACAAAAAATTCATATATTGTGCCTAAGAGCGGAATGCTGTTTTTCGTCAAGTTTGTGATACGTTTGGTTTATGGAAGTAAACTAGACCTCTTTCTGCATTTTACGGAAAAAAACATTAAACAGCTGACTGGTTTCATTGTTTTTTTATTTCTGAGCACTTTCGTCCCTTATCTGTAACTTGCTTATTTCTAGGTATTTGACTGATTGGAAGAGAATGTTTAGCTCGATGGCTCTTAAAAGTTAACTTGACTTTATAAATAAAATTAAATTCCTCAATTGATTATATTATAAATGTCTCTTTTTCATAAGCCTCTCTATTAAAAGAATGATATACTTTTGGGATTAAATTGAACTGAATGCAATTTATTGATTTACACGAAAAATTCATTGAAATAATTTCAGCCCCTGGTATGCTCTTCAAACAGCTGCGCTTTCAATAAGCGATAACAGGCCACGAACAATTGTCCATGCAATTGCAATAATAGACATTTGAATTTCCAAGAAAATAAATCTGAAAGAAAATTAAATGTTCACATAGCGGCACCATCTCTGAAAATATTTATAGAATTTCGCGTTTTCACGATTCATAAAGCTTTTCCGGTTCATAAAGCTCAAATAAGGATTGCGTGGGATTAATGTATATGTCACACGTTTCTTGAAATTCATCGAATTTATCGGCAATGGATTATAATTTAGAGCAACGCATTGAGAAGTGCTCCTCTTACTTACTTAAGATGGCGCTTACAGTCCAGGATTTACTACGGCCTCAACCAACATGTCTCTCAAGCCAGCTCTGTTCCTTCCTAGCTGCTTCCAATTTCGCACCGCAAGTTGGCTGAGGTCGTTTTCCACTTGTGTGCGCCATCCATTTGGGGGTCGTACACTATCAGGAATGGACTCGAAGACTTCGAGCTGGTGCGTTGGTGTTCATACGCTGCACGTGACCCAGCCATCTTAGCCCTGTACTTTCAGCTTCTTAACCAGGTCAATATCGCTGTAAAGCCCGTATAGCTCGTCATTGAATCTTTTTTTCCATACACCTTCAATACACACAGGACCAAAAATCAATCGAGAAGAATCTTTCTCTCAAAGCAACCAAGTAACTTCTCATCCGAGTCTTTTAATACCCATTCTTCCGCCATGCTTGTTAAATCAAGCGAAATTCAATTTTTTTTATGCTGAATGTTGTGGTAGTAAAATGAGTCTCTGAAAGTTCTCTGTTGATGATGACAGTATCAGTGAAGGAATTGGCTCGAAATCGATATAAAGTCTGGGAAAGCCTACTTCCCAGATTCAGCACTAGTTAGAAATCTTAATTTATTTCCTTTTTCCATTAACAAAAGCAATATCGTTAATCTGTGCCTTAGACCGATGTTGTGACTCACCTTGACTATCATTTAAAGTGGTGTTTTAGACCAAGATAACCTACCTAGACATCAGATACACGGACGAAACTTTTTTTGTAATTTTTGTCATGCTATCAAGTTTTATATTTTGAAATTCTGCTTAAGTTAGATTTTTGATAAGATTTTTTTATCGTAGTAAAATAGGTATGTATAGTAAGAGATTTATTAAGGACAAGGTCCCGTTCACTGTAAGGCCGTTCGTCCACTTGAGCAACGCAACGCAACTCACAAGCAAATCCAAAATAAAAAAAAAGTAAAAAAGACGTTGTATAAAAGTTGCGTGTATTTTTTTTGTTATATTGATTTTTTTTAGGCCTAAAGGTACTGTACAAATGAATACATACATACCCCAACAGTGAAAGAAGTCAACTATTGTGCATTATCGGCATGTGTTGACACACCTCTTTCCCAAATTGATTAACGTCGTATCAATATATCAATAAACTTATTCCGAACATATTTAAAAAATAGTATTATTTTGATGATGTTACGTTTTCATCAATACTAAATCCCAGTATTACAAAATTAAGCTGAAATAAGCAAAATATGGAAAAAACATACAAAAAAGCTTGCGTTTAATTTATTACAATTAACTTGTCCTTACGGAAAACTTTAATCGGACGTGCTATACCTAGTTATTTATAATAAATTGAACGTGATTAATTTCTGTACTTATCTATGAATGTCTGTTTTCCTAAAATGACTTCTTTAAAATTAACACTCTGTGATTAAAATTCGATAGAATCAGCTTTTTCTATTAACTTAAACAACTGTCTACACGGACGGTATGTATATATCTTTTTGTTTCACATTCAAACCTCCCATGAATGTTTGAACATACATAATGTACATCATATTAATAATTCAAATACATTTATCAAAATAATATATAATTTGGAAATTTTGACTGACAGTTAACATAAAACCAATGCCAATGTTTAAACATTTTAAGTTGAACTTGTCAGTTTAACTGTAAAATTTGATTGATGTGTCAACGATCCATCTGTCAGCCAACCAATTTCCTATAAACGAAAAATAAATTCTTTAAATTCAAGTGCAAAATGTCTGCATAGTAAATTCGTTTTGTAAACAAAATATTTAACACAAAATTTTTCACACGTTTTTTGTGTGTTTGACTTTCAAGTTAACGATTAAAAACAAGGCCAAACAAATTACATATAGGTACCTACCAGACATGTGAAATTTTGAGGTCGATGAAATTTTCATTTAATGTGAAATTGAAAAAAGTTTCAGAATCAAAATAAATACAAATAATTGAAATACAGTGCCGTTCACCTGAATAGATCCACGATTGGGTAGCAAGAACTTGCTCTTGTGGCAAATTGTCTGCGTGCTGAACTGAATATACGAATTTTATTGCTTACTAAGTACTTTTTAAAAAGACTGAAGCTACAAACAAAGTACACACAAAATTTTAATGCATAAATATAAGTTTCACAAAAAAATATTTCAAAAATCGTTAGAGCTGTTTGAATAAATTTTATAAATTTAAAAAACGCCAATTTTAAGTGATAATTAGGTTGCATAAATAATGTATAAAAAAATTAAATTTTATGTTAACCCGTTTTCCAAATATTCAATTTGCACCAACTTTAATTAAAAAAAAAGTTCAAATAAAAACTAAGCAATTCTGTAAAATGCTGGCATTGAAATTTCACCAAGTCATCTAGGCATTTATAAAAAAAATTGTTTTGACCCTTTACGAGACAGCTCAAGAAATTTTTTTTTTGATACTTCTATACAAGACGCATCACTGTCCCCATACTAAGTGATTTAAACACGTCCCCAAGCTCAATACATTTTTTGCAGTAAAATCATTTATGTACGTTCAATAATGTATCAAACGCAAAAGGTCATATCAGTTAAAAATGTTGCTCTTTGTCAGTTTGTGGTTTGACGGATTCGTACGATTTTGACATTTGAGTGCGAACTCTCATCATCAAGTTTAAATTTGACACTATACCTACTTTGACAGATTTGTACAAATCCAATTTTGAAATTTGAGGAGTATACCTATTCATCAAAGGCAAAACATTTGATATATTTTATAATTCAAAAGTAATTTACTATCTAGTCTATTTTTGACATTTTATCCCAAAAGCATTAAATGGTTTTAATGACGTAGGTACTAACTTTTTGGTCCTAGAGAATATAAAACAATGAAGATTATTATAAAAAGAAAAAAATAGGGAATTATGCTTAATTTCCCAAAAAAAAAAAATCTAGAGTTTAAGAGATTGAGATTAAGAAATGTTTGCCGCTCAAAAAGATAAATTCACAGATTAACTCAAACATACCAAAACCAATTTTTATGTCGCTTAAAACTGTTTTCACTTTTCACTACATTTTATTATAAATTACTTTTGTACCTACCTATCTAAATTAATTGGTGTTTCAAATGAAACCATTCACACAAATTTTTACAAATTTGTTTATGCTGTTTAAAAGTTGCATTAATTCTTTTCTTTAATAAACCATAATGCTGTAAAAATGATATTTGTAGTTAAAACTCTTCTGAAATTTGTTTAACAAAATATCAAATACAAACATTTTTAAAGTTATTCAGATGACCGGCACTGTATGTGCCATATTAGGTAGGTAGGTACTCATTTTAAAATAAAACAATTTTTTAAACAAATAATTACTGATAATAATAAATAAAAGCACACTATCTGCATAACACAATTTTACATTTTGCTTCGATTAGATTCCCTTGTATGAAAACAAACATCAAACGAAGATGTATTATTTTGAATTGCAAGTACCTACACGAAAAATTTAAAGCTTTCAGTGGAATGAAAACAAAAAGACAAGTGGTTGTGTGTGTTGTGGGTGGCGGGTATTGAACTTTTTATGTTCGTATGCAATTAAAACAGAATCGAAAAGTATGCAATGGATTTTTATATCAAATAATTTCTTTTCATCCTAAACAGATGCTTTTACTTTTGATAATTTTAAAGGATACTGTATTGGTTTTGAGAGAACTTTGAATGAATTTAGTAAATTATTACTATAATATTATGTAGTTGAATGTTTTCAATACTTAGACCAAAAGTTCGCAACTTATTTACTTACCTATTTTATCATTTAGCATCTGGCAAAATTCCAAAAATGTATTTTGAACTTTTGAACTTCATGTGCAGATTTGTCTGCAGTAAAAGTGCTAGATAGTTTCTTGTGGCAACGATAGTATCGACTATGACGGGATTTACATTAAAAAAAAAACTTTTTTCATCACTGTTGACCATGATATAGATACATAGAAAAATACAAAACCAATCAAAAGATAACATTATTTTTTTTTATTCTCAAAACAGAGTCTATGAATACTTTAACAAATGGTTTTGTAACTTAGATACAAGATTAGCTTTAACTTCAGTAGGTATGACATTTTGACAGAAGAGAACATGATAGTAATTTTATAGGAAACTAACAGAGAATCGTGCAAAAATATGAAACATTAAATATATGAAAAAAAATTATAGATATAAGATAAAAGAAAGGAAGAAAGAAAAGAGTAAGAGAAGGAAGCCTTATTAATAAAGAATAAACTTTAATTTTAAGGGCCAGTATTTTCAGCTTTAGTTATTGTCGAATTCCTTGGAAATAAAAAGTTGACTTTTTTCGGACTAAAGTCGATTTTTTCGGACTAAAGTTGATTTTTTTTGCAAAAATAATGATCCATGGACAAGAAAAAAATGCTTTTTTCCCCCCCTCAAATCAACTTTTCTTGAATCTCGATTTGATAGCAAGATTCACACGTATTTGCACTCATACTTAACAGATTTGATTTCTTCTGTCAGACGAGCCTTTTAGTTGTGCCAGTTCTGTTTATTTTAATATAGATTTCCCAAATAAAATAATTTTAAAAAACCTATTGGACAGGACTTTCGTTTTTAATAGTGTAATTTGTGAATAAAATGAACTACAATAAATTGTTTAGATCACATCTATAAAATATACACAATACAATCACAAAAAAAAGCAACTTTGTTGTTTCAACATCCATGGGAAGGAAAAAAAGTCAACTTTTCCGATCAAATCTGAAAAAATCTAAGGAATTCGACTTAGAGAAATGTAAAATAAGATCATCAGTTGAAATAAGTGTCGGTACGGTACAACAGTGTTTTTACTAGTAGTAAACGAACTCTCTCAGGAGTGAAAAACTTTATTGCCCACATAGTTCGGAGAAAACCATAAGCTTTACCTTCTACATTATTTTTGTAGTTATTCCATGTAAAATTCCAGTTCAAACCACAAGAAGATTTCTAGCAGTTTCCACATATTTGACTTGTGTGTTATGCTTGATCGGGAAACATAGAAAACATCGACAGATTTTTAAGAAATCAAAATGAAAACAGAGAGGAAAATAAAAGATTAACAGAACAAGTCGGAAAGTTGAAAAATCGAAGAAAAAAAAACTGACATAATCCCCAAAGCTTGACGAAAATCTTCTTTTACCTTTAAAAGAGCTGTCACAGAATTATATGTTTGTCCTTGTCGAAACCCAGACTGTTAAATCGTAAGAAAATTTGAAGAAATAAGATATGAGGTTATTTGATTCTGCGCAATTGTTTCAAAGATTCATTCTTCGAGTTTTGGTGATAAAGGCAAACAACATGTTTGATTAATCACTAATTTTATATGTTTTGCTTAATATAATTATGTTGTAATATAATTTATGTTGTAATTAAAATTCTAGTTACCAATTATTCTTCTTTTCCGACGGTATATACAATATATCGAATGGGATCAAAACTTTCCCACTTCACCTAACTGATCTGCTTGTGCAGTTCTTCGTATGCACCTATACTGAAAAAATAATTTAACAATTAGGTAGCTTTTCTTTAATCACTTTTCATTCAATTATTTTTAGTTGCAATTTTTAATTTAATTGATTTCATTCACCAATTACTACTAATTGTAATTACAACTAATTCGAATTACATCTATAATTGTTCCTGTTGCAAGTTCAATTACTAAAAATATTAATTGATTGTAGAATCAATAATTACTCAACACCCAGCTAGAATTTAATTTGAGAAGCTGAGAATAATTTTCCGACCTAGTCAATCACTAGTCAATCACCTAGTCATCACAATCAATTGCCGGACCTTGTAATATTTGACTTGTCTTAATGGCAATACACACCTTAAGTCGAGGGTTTTCAGCAAAAATCTTCGATCAATTCAGGTACCTACTACACAAAAAATACCCGTCTTGAAAGCTGTTGTCATTACCAGTGATAAACTACATTTGTTACATTTACATTTTATGTAGTTAATGAAGCATATGAAACAAATTATAGCAGAGTTTCAACTGTCAAATTATCTGTCAGCTGTCATTTTAGTGTCACTTTGTATGTTCAAATTTGAACGTTTTTTTATTTATTTAAGTATTCTATTGCATCGAAATAAAAGTAGTAAAACGGCACACGTTTGGTAATATCAATGCAATAAAAATTAATAATAAATAATTATAAGATAATTATTGTTTTTCTGTATTAACTACATGATTTTGAAGACATAACAAATTGTAGTAAATAAGGAGTGTAGTTTATTGAATTTACTACGCGTAGTTAATGATGTAAAAAATATAGTGTTGTTAATTCAGCCAACACTGGTTATATCCAACGCTTTGCTCTCGCTTGCTCACTTTAAGAATTTTATTTCGAGAGTGTGTTGAAAGGAATGGAAAACAAACTGTTCTTCAAACGCTGGACACCTTTTACGTTTCAAAAATATTTCACCAATTAAAATGTCATATTTGATTTGCTAACCAAATCTACCTAATATGACATCATACGGGGTTAACATGTTTCGCAACATCTACACATGACCCAGAATAATCAGCACACCTTCTAAAAACGTTAAAAATAATAATGATTGTGTAGACCAGACATATTATTAACAGACTAAAACCACGTGAGTTTCAAATAAAAACATTTAATCTAAAACAAACGCAAATTGTTTTCAATTGAAGTATCTACAGCTGCGGTGACATGTAAAAACTTAAATCTCTCATCTATCTATCTATCAATCAGTCTGTTATTCAATAATCAATCGAGCAATTTACTGTCAGGTTTTTGCTTAATTACACTCCATTTTGCACATCACTAAGCAAAACAAAAAAAAAACCCAAATGAGATAGAAGCTTGTCACTGCCATGGCTAATCAATGAAGCAGTCTATTCCTTTTAACCCTCGTGTTGTATTCCGACGATAAATCGACTCTGCGATTTACTACACTATCGCGCATCCAATGTTTTTTTTTTTTGTAATTTTTTTTGTTTTTGTTTTACAAAAGGGGTCTCATCGAGTTGAGTTTATGTGGTATGATTAACGGTCGTATCAGTGCGCGAGATCAGTAAACAATGTCAGCCGGTTGACAAAAGTCGCTTCGTTTCTCCAGACCGAGCAATTTCCATATCATATTTTGATAGTAAAATAATTTCATTTCATATAATATGAAAACTCCGATATTCGAAATTCAAAATAAGTGCAACGACAAGAAATAGAAATAACGTGAAAAAGATGCATTCACAGTTGGGGATGTCAATATAAAAATAGATTAAATCAAATAAATAGATATTATGCTCATCAGTGCTCAGATGTTTCTCATAAATCACTGCCGGTTTTTTTTCAATACTACTATTCGATTTATAGTATCGCGAGTGTAATCATAATTCTTTGTACAAACTTAGTTTTTTTTTTTTTGGAATTTCGTGTTTACTATCAGACAAAATGCGTCGTGTTCCACTTGGAGATATTGGGCGGGCTTACTCGGAAATGTCGCCTCTAAATCCAGGCCACAGTATTGGCCAGATTGAGAACAATCGAAATCGACGTGTTAATAACAATTCTAGTGGTTACGGTAGTATTTTACCGTATTTTGGAATTTTTCGAAATTCATTTTCCAAAAGCAACTCAATGCAGGTATTTTTTTTTTTTTTATTATTTTAATTAACGGTGGAAATATGATTTGATTCTGTGTGTATGTGTGCTTGAGTGAGTGTTATCTAGTTGTCAAGGCTGCAACACAAAAATGTAGGTTAATTTGCAAAGTAAAGCATATGGCACTTAACTTAAGAGAACTCAGTGCTTGTTATATTTTCAGTTTCATTTTTAGCCTTGGGACATGCAAATATTTTACTTATTTTTGTTTGTAATATGAAAATGTTTCTTTATTCCTGATAATATAATTAGTGCATCATGAAAATGAAATATTTTAAAGCTTTCATAAACTTTTTAGAGTGCAGACTTACACTTATTATGTGTTCAATAAAAAAATTGACAGTTGTACGCAATTAATGAACAATGAACATATTATCGTATCCTTTTCCAAGCAAAGCTTAGAGACGTAAATTTAGGTACAAGAACAGTTATTGATTAAAAATAAATTTGTATCTTCAAACAGTAATAAAACAACCAAGCTACTTTATATTTTTGCGAGATTTACTCATTTCAACTGATAAGATTACACAAATGCCATTGAGTTTTACTTACAAAACAAATAAGTACGTAGCAAACTACATATGTATGTAGGTACTACGTACTTAAAACAAATAAATTAGACTCCCACTTCTAATGTTTTCATAATAAAGTCATATCCTTAACATACATTTAATTCTCACTTAGCATTTTACCATAAGAGGTTTGTTTTACACGTTGAATGTGTGGGTACAGTGCAACCTCGATAAGAGTAACAAATTTAGTTTTTTGTCGCACAAAAAAAATGCAGGACTGGGTCGCAGTAGCTTGCTCTTGTAGCATAAGCTATGCGGGACTACACACAAAAATTAATTTAAATCTTTTGAAAGGCGAAAAAAATAAAAAAAAAAAACAATTAACGTTAAAAGAGAGTTTATCCAAAAACTCATTTTTCTAAATGTTTAAATTGTGTTCTAAATGTTTAAATTAAGTGCTATGCTTAGTTTGAATAAGATCGATTCAGCCGTTATTAATATATGATCAAATTTATAAAACCGTTCATACGAAATCTTCGTTAAGTGCATTTTTAGCCAAAATCCTAAAATGCACAGTTATATTAACAGCACTCCAAATATAACGTTCACAAAGTTTTACCAAAATCGTTAGACCCGTTTTCGAGAAAATTTGGAAAAAAAACTAAAACAGTTATAAAGAAGGTACCCGTTATAGCCGGGCTAAAACAAAAATTCAAATTTGTTCACTAAAGAATTAACAAAATTTGCTATAACAAAAAATTTGTAAAAACATTCTTCCACCCGTTCTAGCTCTAGCACGATGAACCGACAACCGCACATTCGCAAATACGCATATACGAACTTCCGCACAGACAGACCGACAGATGGCATGACGAAACCTACTTTTTTGGGCTTCTCTATCATCGTAATGTAAGGTTGATTTTAACCTCAAATTTTTTTTACACGAAACCAATACTTGAAAACTTTTATAGAAAGAGTGTGAACAGTGGGACAGTTTTCCTTTTAATAGGTACATTTGTAAATATTTTCAATCAACTCCATCAGATGTTGGCAATAATGCAAAGCAAAAAAGAATATATAGAAAGAAGTGTACCAATTGTGGAATACCTAAATATAAACTCATTTTTAAAACTGAGATATTGAAGAAAATACTATAAACTTATTGTAAAACAAAACCAAAAATTAGAAAAACACATCGTACACTTCTTTTAATTAACAAATAGTAAAAAAAAACACAAAATTGACACATTTAAAAAATTGACAACTCCGGATTTTGTTTGTAAATCCCCATAACATAAATAGACATTTAATTTGATGTTCGCGATTTTTATTTTTATCTGTCTATTACATGTTTTTAATTGTTCTAATATCTAATTCATTTTTGTATTTCGACGTAGTTTAGAGAATTTCCTTGTTCCTAATATGGAATATTATTTTAATAATGTGAAGTCCTATTCCATATTAGGAACACGCTGGTATTCCATACTAGGAACAAGGGGTTCGCTGAACAAAGAAAAAACTCACTGATTATTATTCAACACGGATTAATTAATTATTTTATATTATCCTAAAGGTTGAGCTTTTGCTTAGTGACTCATGAAAAAAAAAATTGTTGAAAATTGACCCAATTACAACATATAAGAAGTAAAATAAAATAACAATAATATGTGATGCACTTTACCAAAAAAATACTACTTTCAATAATTGTGTACGTCTACAGCCGTTACCAACCACAAAAATACCAACAGTGAATATGTGCATGAAAAGGAAGATTTAAGTGATATTAACTTAGAAAATTATTGAAATTAATTAAAAATAACGCACCATTCCATATTAGGAACGTATTCCATATTTGGTAACTTTAAAATAGTATAGATAGAGAAATTTGTTTGAACTACAATTAAATTTAAATATTTTTATGCAGGCAAACTCAATGCTCAGATAAACTTAGAACGATGAGAAAGTCTGTTCTGACGAAAATTACTAAATATTTAATTAGCGAATACTTTTTTTGCATAGTTCTGCAAATATAAAATTTGGCCTAAATTGGTGAAGCCATTTACGAGATAGTTAGAAAATAAATCAATCGTATTTTAATAACGATATGATTTGCATGGTGACGTCATGACACTACTAGTCATTTCTCTTATGGAATGGTTTTAAAAACCCCCTAACCAAGAAATAGGTTTCAATAGCATTTGTCTCATTAGCGGAGTTTATACCTAACTGCAGGCATGACAAGCGCGGCATGATTAGCTGAGTTTCGAAAGTGTGAACGCTTCATCAAGCGGCTGGTGAAGTGGCATGATGGTTTTCAAAATATTTTGATATTCTGCTGAGATTATGGTGGTTGACGGCATGCTTGACTAATATGAACGCAAACTGTCAAGCGTTCATCATGCCGCGCTGGTCATGCTTGCAGTTGAGTGTGAATCCCCCTATTGAATCTAAATATAAATTATTCGAAACGTATGGTTCGATGATTTTATTTTTTCAAGATATTTAAACGCATCGAGATCTTGGAAAAAGAAACTGACTATATCCGTCATAAATATTACGTTGGGTAGAAGCCGAGTAAGTTAAAATTACCTCATAGGTAGATTAGAGCCTGCGTAAGCCCATATTGTCATTTAAATGTCAGTTCAACACCAAATAATCGAAATGTAATTTCTAAATTAAAATCCAAAACATTTACTAGAGTTCTTGTTCATCAAAACTAAATGTATTAATAAATTTTAAGAAAAAAAAAAATATAACTTTAACTAGAATGTTAACTAGAATGTTAACAAACAAATAGGACTTTTTATTTCAACTATTATTCTATTCCACTCCAACCCATAACGCTGTAACAGCTTATATAGCTTATAATGATAATTGCATTGCTACATTGGTATTTATCATAAGAGAGTTTTAGATGGGACGCTTTAAGCTCCAAGTAACTAGTATATGTAAATTAAAAAATCTTTATAAATAAAAATTTAAATTTTATTTAAAGGCTGGGCAAATGATTTGACTTTGCGTAGCTAATTGATCGTTCAATGGCGTTTTAACGAAATCTAATAAAAATAGACTGTGTGTTTACGAGTGAAATCAATGGAAAATAACTCATGCTAAATAAATCTATTTTACAAACAAACCCAATTCACTTTTGTCATTATTTTGAAGCAAACTAAGGAATACGTTTTTGTTAATTTCCCACTTCCCTATAATAGGTATTGATTGCCAAAACACATTTACCTTAAGGAATTAAAAAAATTATCAACATACATGATATAGGTATTCATTTGTGTTATTTTCTGAATATAACATCATTATTCATTGATAAGAGTTTGGTGTTGCAAACAAATTGAGATAATTATTTATTATTTAATCGTATATGTCATTGACAGAGAATCAAGTTGATCGACAAGACAGCAGTTTAGCAACAAAAAGATTATTATCCGTTTAAAATGCTTATCTGCGACTTGTCTGGGATATTCGTGTCTTATCATCATTTGAAAATGCGTGCTTATTTTATTTTCTCGTTCTTGTTCGACCAAAAACTAGATTTGTTTAAAAAGCTTTATAGCTCTCTGTTTATTTTTTCGTTTACAAGTTATTTTATTGACACCAATCATTTTGCAGTCAGTATTATTTTATGTTATGTTATTGTGTTTCTTGATTAATCGGACACCATTTTCTAAGGATTTAAGCTTACTTTAGTGTAACTGTTTGTTATGATACATTCAAAAATTTTATAGAGTGTGAAGAAAGTTTCACCTGTCAAACGTTAAATGAATTTTGACAATATGTTTGGTTTGATAGCTGAAACTTAAAATTTTTAAATATTATGAAGGTATTAACCAAAAATCGCATTTTGGCAAATAGTGGTTTGACATAATATAAACGAACTAGAAGTTTTGGAATATTTATTCCAAATTGCCATCTGCAAAGTTAAAACCCTTTTTTCTGAGTAGTATATATGTATAATGTCACAGTTTGCTTAATTTGCACTGTCACAAAGTTTAATTCCACAATTAATTCACTAACAGATCCCGTTGCAGTGTTACCAATCCTTAAGTTTCGAATAATATTCTCCAATGGCATCACCACTTCATTGCCTTAAACTTTTATCTCCACTCTATAATTTAGATTATCAACACTTTTTCTTTTGCGTAGTAAAAGTGAGCATGTAAAATTTTACTGAGCTGTCTAAATACTTAACTCCGAAACACGCTTCATAGGAAAATACTTCAATTCAAAGAACTTAATTATTTACTACCCGGTAACCCTTAAACATAAAAGTTGCAGCTACCAGACATGTTTTTTCCAAAATGAAAAACCCACCAATGAAAAAATAACATTCACTAAATTGTTTTATCGAACAACTAACGAAAAAGATCAGCCAGTTGCCCGACTTAATGCGTATTTACTTAAACAAATAACAAAAAAAAAAAAAAATACATTAAAGACGAATTGCATCGCATGCCAGGCATTAAAATATAAAAATAAACATTTTGATTTATTTTCATTAATGATTGTAAGCACATGTGGCTTTTGAAAATTTCTCTGTGTCATCGAATGTAACTTTTAATCACTTTGTGATACATAAGTTTAAAATATAGTTCAGTGTTACCTTCACTATTCGCATGTTCTTCGAAATTATTCATTGCATCCTTATCAGTTGTTTACAAGTCAATTTTCAATTAACAAAAGTTAATTGCTATTTTAGGGTATAGCTCACTCTGTTTGCCTGATATTTCTTTATGTACTTCCTTGCTTTTGTACATTATTCAAAATTGTGAACCGTATGAAAAGTTTTAGAGAACAAGTGCAGTGGAGGGTTTTCCTTAAAGGATATTTTTGGGCCAAAGAAGTTATTTTTTATGTTTGATGAGCATACAGCCCTATTAATAAAAAAACACTATTCGCTCCTTAACTCATGAGTTACTAAACACAATGAAACAGTATTTCTCCTTTGGTTAACTTTGCTCATTAATAAACAAATAATAACTTCCCGCTCTTTGTTATCTTATCTCTCTCTTTATTTTCCAAATCGTACTAAATACTAAAATGCCTTATAAATTCAGATTATTTTATGCGACAGCACTGACTTGAAATGTGAAAAGAGAGCGTATTGTGAGAATGTTTTCTGGAAAGGGAACATTTACAGAAATTCATATTATAAAGTTATTTCGTATTTATTTCATGCGTATTTCCGCTTGCTTTCTACCGTTCGTAAGTAATGAATGATTATATACCCCACATTTTCTTGCATCACCAGTTTCACAGACATCCATTGGTCACCGGATTTCGAAACAGCCCATCAAGACTTGAAACATTGATTCAACATTTTATTTTCTGAATTCATTAGATTTCTACTTGTTCATTATCTGTTCCAGCTTCTAGAAACTTCCGCTTGTGAAAACTCAGAGTTTTTTTCTGTGGAACATGCCTAATATATCGTCATTGCCAAATATTCAAGACTTTTCCCTTAAAGTTTAATATTGATTTAGAAAGAGATAACTTGGTGGAAAGCCCTATTGTATGGTCGATTCATAAAAATCTCTTCTGTTCGCACAGTTAAAGATGTAGTACTACGGAGCCATTCTTGTATTATGGTTCAGCATTTTGACAATCAAATTCTGCTTGGAAATTTTTTTGTGAGATTCCTGATTGCTTATACATTTTTTTTAGAAATATCGTTTTTTCGAAGGAATATTTTTAAATTCATTGATTGGCATTAAATTCACGACCAACAAAAGATTTATTTTCTAGATTATCAGCAACTTCTTCGCTTACAAAATCGATAGTATCTTCCTTATGTCTAATAACTTTTGCATAAATATATAAATCAAAACATTTCTATTAAGCTAATTTATCTTCTAATCTAAACAAATCAAATTGTAATAAAACTCTTTTTCGCTACATTTAGCTGATTGTGACTGGTATCAACAAAATTGAATCAAAAAACAAAATCCCGTTCCTCCTCCTTATCACCCAGTAATAACATTGCCAAAAGAAAAAATGTCTCATTTAAAAAAAAAAAACCTATCTCAATCTCAATTATTGTTTTATTCCTCAGTCATCATATAATTTCTCTTGAAAAATGATACAATCATTTCGAAGCAAAGGAGGATAAAATTTATCATAAGACTAAAACAATTGTTTCAATTCCGCTTCTATCATCGAGATATACGACGACCAATAAACTTCAAATTTTGCGCCTTGCCTCTTTCTCGTGGCTTGATTGAAGTGACAATGACAATAACTCTGACTGAATGGCATTTGTTGAACCTATAAAGACCTTTCTTTCTATCTTCCGCCCGCCCTTATGATTTTTCTGTTGTCAATGACAATTTTATTTAATCTTATCGTATGAATTCAATTCATTTAGTTGCTATCATCGTTTGGTTCTGACATCGCGCCGTTCTCGCATTCTTAACAACAACAATAAAAAATATATCTCAACACTGCAACTATGTAATTTAAAACAAAATGTGTGAAAATTATTTTTGGTGGTCTATTTACACTTCGATCGGTTTACAAAAGATATCAACTTTATCTACCGGAAATAAGTGCGCCAAATGCAAGCGAAGCTTAAAAGAGTTTTGTTCTTGGAAACCTCATTTTGTGTTAGCTTCAAGCACACATGTATAGGAAGGAAACCAAAAAACTAATTAAAAATTCGTTTATAAATAATAAAATAACAATAAATAATAAACAATAGAAAATTCTAATATTCAAATATGTGGGACTGTTTTTGCCTTTGGTTATCTTAAGTGTGCGCGCCCAACCCTTTCTGTTTTTTTTTTTTTTTTTTTTTTGTGTTTTATTTGCTACTGTAAACTAATTAGCCAGAAGTACAGTCGTTTTGCCCCTCTTTTAACAACAAAAACAAAACCAAACAATGAAGCTTGCCAGGGATCGCTTTTATATTAATTTGCATCCACGATCGCACCATCAGTAAATTAGTTACGATCGAAATTGTCACACGCGATTGTTTATTATTTTTTTGTTTAGAAAATTAATAGTTTTTGTTTCGAATCGAATTGAATTGAATTCAATTACAGATATAGTTTCTATTTGTTTGTAAATAAACAAAATCCATTTAACTATTGTTTTGTGTCTCCTCGAAAAACTTCCTATAAAAGATCAATTAATCGAGTTAAAGTCAAATCGAAGTGCTTGTTTTTGAATAGACAAACTGTCATCAATATACTTTCAAAATGGATCCCAATAACGGAAAAATACTTAAGAAAATTTTCATTTCCCGGTTGCGGCCACATTCAGCCGAAAATGAGGTAAATATCATTGATTGTTCATCAACATCTGTTATAAGTTGTGTAAGTTCTTATGGCACATTAAACTGTGACGAGATATGCGATGTGAGAACAGGCATTTTTTTTGTCGTTTAATTTTATGGTAGATTTAGTTTTAATTACTTTGCTCGTGAGAGGAATTTTTTTCAATAATATTAGATATGTAAATAAAGATACATAATTAAGATTGTGTGATGACAGACAAATTAAAACAGTTTTATGTGTTTTTCGTGTTACTGGCAAGTTTCTTAATTAAATGTTTCATGTTAATTCAAAAACAAAACCCGGTTGTGTCAGCAATAAGAGTGTTTGAATGAAACAGTTATTTTTCAAAGTAATTTTTGAACGTACAATTGTTTGTTTTATAGAAAACTAACCACCTTCAACTGATCGTTTAGGAAATGTCATGCATGACAAGATGGATGCTACCATGGAATTGTCCTTGTGACTTAGAGAGACGTACGGGAAATTGAGGATGTTATTTTTTCAACTATTGAGAAAGCCATTGTGCATTTGTACTCATCCCCGATAATAATTTTGTGCTGCAATACTTTTCTTGTTATTTTTTGTATTTACCACTGTTATCTATATGTTTTATTTTTGTTCAGCTGGCTATGCAGTATCCTATTCCTTCAAATATGGTTTGCTCGTTGTGTAAAAACTTCTATACTGTACAAAAATATAACAGAAACTAAATTTAATTTACAACCAACCAGAAATCTGTATTCGTTTGTCAATGATTGAGTCTTAGGGCCTTATTGCGACTTGCGAGATTCTAATCGCAAATGTCTGTTTAACTTTTGTAGATTATATGAAGACCCTGATTACACCAGTCCTTTTTTCATACATGATTTGTCGGACAGAATCTAATTTACATACATACATTTGTAAATACATACGTACTGGCTTTTTTCGGGTTTCTCCATTTTTTCCTTGTTTTTTTTTTCTAATTTTCTTAAAAGTCGAACAGGAATTTACGGTGGAAATAAAACTTCTATTGAATAGAAAAATATGTTAATATACAGATTATCGGCATAATTTACCAATCGCAGAACAAGAATTTTTTTAAGTATAATATTATTTTTGCTTTAAAAACTGGAGAAACAAAATAATAATTGCCATAATGATTAGGGAATAATTTATTTATAAAAGCAAACATAATAATCTGACATTAATGTAATAATAAATAAAAAGTAATAACATTAATAAATGATTAATAGAATTTTGAATTCGTTACAATTTTTAAAATAAGAACTTATGGCAATCCTGGTCATTGGTTATAAGCAATGAACGGAAACTTAGTACCCTGCTGACTGTCAAACTATTAGGTATCGATTAAATTTTTAGAATTTTCCCAAAAGTAAATAGTCTTGCTGATATGTATCTTAATATGTACACATTTGTTCGTGATTAACTGAATCATTAGAATCATTCATCAAATTATACGATCAATCACAATCAAACACAAATTATGTTCTACGAAATTAATTTATTAATAACTAGCAGATACCCTTGCGTTGCTACGGCTCGATACAAACACCCAAGTATATTAATTTCACATTTAGGCATCTTAGGCAGAAATCATCTCAGACAGACAGACAGACAACAATACTAAAGCTTCGTTAAATATTAGGTCATTGTGGAGCGCCATCCAGTCTATGCGAAATATCTTCTGATAAAGCATGCTTCACTGAACGTTAATTGTTCTCGACCATCTACGGTTTTAAGCATCTGGAAACTTGCCAGGCCCCCTTACCTCATTGAGCAATATTAACATTCAAAGTTTTTAACGTGAACAGTATATATTCTACCCAATACGTCCCCTGCCCTCACACCTGGCTAATTTTCTACATTTGTTCCCTGTACAAGGCGCTTCTGTTCCTTTCTAGATAAATTCCATGTATAGTAACGTGGTACTTCAGAACAGAGCAGGGTTTTTGGCAAAGTTATCATTTTCGTACAATTCAAAGAATGCAGTCAGTGTTGCTTTAGGCACTGCCACTCTATCTCGGAAATTCCGCTCAGTGACGTACACTCGCTCGCCATTAGGTAAATTGACTTCCAGGTGGGTGACAGTAAGGTATCTCTCGTGAAACGGTAAGTCCAAAATCCTCCAAGCTGCTTCGTTGCTGCTGACGTATCTCCCTACCCTAAACGGTGCACTTTGACTTTTACAGGGTTGCCACGAATTCTAATTTTTGTTATTTTTCCACCATTTTCTGGGGCTCTCCGCCTAGAATTCTAGACATTTTCATAGCCCGCGCTTTATTACTGCTCTGGAAAAGATTCGTTTTTCTCTTTTCGGGCATTTAGAAAAAAAATACTACCAACCAATTAAACAGTTCTATTTCAAAATTGCACATTCAATTTTCGTGTTCCGGGATTTAAAAAAAAAAAACTATACCAAACAATAACAAAATACACAATGTAAATTAAACGTATCTATAAGCACACAAAAATATAACTTACCTCACAACTATTCTTTTACAAAATTACATATCAAATATTTAGGTACGTATATGTAGAAATATTTAAACTATTTATTTATATCTTATTTTTTGTTGTCTTAGTGCTCCAGTCGATTCGATACGATTAGACTGAATAATAAAATATTTTATTTATTATTTACTTTCATGTTTAAAGTGTAGAAACATTAACCGACTGTTATGATATCCCATAGAATTCATGCACATTTTTCAGTGATGAAATAAGAGTTTTTTGTATAAAAAGTAGCCTATATGCTATTCCAGACTATAATCTATCTCTGTGCAGAATTTTATTTAGATGTTATCAGCCGTTCTGCAGTGATCCTTTGAAAAACATAACAAAACGGGAACCATATAATTTTTCTGTATAAAAAGTAGTCTTTGTTTTATTCCAAAATTTCATCCAAAATTTCAGCCGTTCTGGCGTGATTGAGTAACAAACACTGTTCCTGAATAGGATGCAATTATTATGCCACCCCATAGGAACCGCGCATTTTTATTTCATTTTTAGACCCATAAACACTCATTATGCATAAAATCATGCCGAGTCTTTGCTTTGTGAAAAAGGGAAAAAAATCTATCCCACGGAAACCTTAATTTTTTTCGGGATAAAAAGTAGCCTATGTGCTATTCCAGACTATACGCAATCTCCAGATCCGTTCAGCCATTGTGGCGTGATTAAGTAACAAACATACATCCAAACATTCACATTTATAATATTAGTAGGAAGTAAGATTCATCCAGATCCGTTCAGCCATTCTGGCGTGATTAAGTAACAAACATACATCCAAACATTCACATTTATAATATTAGTAAAATTATAATATTAGTAAGATTATGATTCGCACAAAGTTTGATAGCGATCGAACAATTAACATCGATCAGTTTCAATCATTTTTTTTTATCATAAGTAAAATTTAAACAACGTTCAAGTAGCACCCCTGCATTTATATGATTGATTTAATTAATGAAGAATAATGTATACACATACATTAGAAGCCAATAAATACATATATGTACGTTACGTTTGTATATATAAAAAAAAATCATTAAACAAAGTAGGGTACACAATTTACTGAAGGATAATAAAATGGCAAGCTTGGGAACGGCTGGATCAACATATTCTATATTCTCAATAAAAATAACTGCAACCATCCTCTTTAGAATGCATGGAAAATGTTCTTTATTTCTGCTTAGTGAAGCCGCAGGTAATAAAGTCTTCATGACTTCATAAGACTAGTCAAAGTCGTTTTGTTTGTAGGAAGACAACGATAATAATGTAACCTGAAACTATACCAACAATAATTTTCCAAGAAACGCCTTTCAAGCATTCACAAAAATGAAGTATACTTTCAGGTTGCATGAATAGTCAACTCAGCGTTACCACATGTACAAAGATGTATCTTTATCATTATTTTGGTAAAATGTTAAAAGAAGGGAACTTTGGATTTTTTTTTCGAACAAATCGATATATTTTAAGAGTGAAAACTCTTACCCGGGGCTTCCATTGCACATCTCCCATGACAGAAATATCGGCCTGTTATCCAGATATACCACTGGGTCGGGACTCAATCATTGCAATGAGAATATGTATTTGGAAAACTTCGCCAAATAGCGCTGGAAACCTAGAAATTTTTTTTAATAAATTCAATACGACCGATTTAAAAAAAATTAAATAAACTGAATTTATTTTGTTTAAATGTTAAAAATATATTTTCAAATGCAGTATTAATAAATCATAGCATTATAAGAGGACTTTTAAAATTGTTCAAGAGTATCTAGTGTAGCCGTTTACAAGAAAATATGGATAGATAAAACCGGTTCTATCAGGAATACTACTTACATTAAAAAACATCACAGATCTTTGGGAACAAATCGCTCATTCATCTCTTCGTTTAAAATAGTTCCCATCGTTTTTGATTTAAATAAGACTTTTGATTGTTATCTCAATTTTATTTTGAACAAAGGAGTAACTTGTCCTAATTATTAAGGCAATTCTATTTCCTAAACGGCAAATTAGTGAGTAATTGAAATAAATAGTGAATTTAAAATTATTGAAAGAAAAAAAAAGCGCTAGATTTTAGTAGTTTTACTTATTCTGTACCTAATATTCTTTACAAAAAATAAAAAATTAAGTATCGGAATAATAACAACAACAAGCAAACAAAAACCTCTATTAGTTAATTAGCCCAGTCAAAGCGTAGTTAAAACCGCCCTCATGTTACAAAAAATATACAAATGGATTTTTTTTCGAGTTCTATGTTTTTTGAATCGCTGAATCTGAATCTGAAGTAATCCAACAAAATTTCCTGGTGCGTTTTAAGATATCCGCGAAAAACCGCGGTTTCGGTTTTTTGCTTATATCTCGGAAACTATGCGTCTAAACTGAAATTTTACCACAACAAAATTGAAGACCATTAAATTCTTACAAAATTAATGTATATTGTTTATTTCTCAGACGAATCTTTAGCCCGTTAGAGTGCGTTGAAATTTCAACATAATTTCGATTTCTGTAAGAAAATTTAATTTTTATATTTTTTGTAACGTAAAACTACCGTTTAACTGGACTAAAATATACTTTCATGATAACTTTTTTTATTTGTTCATTTATTATTTTTGTACAGATAGAATCGAAGTAAATACTAGAACTCCCAGCTTTTACTTAAATTTTTGTATTCACTTAAACTTTTTACTTGAAGTAAGTACTTCGATTTTATGCATTGCATACAACCAACTAACTGTATTCTTTAATTGTTAGATAAGAGTAACCCTGCAAAGCGACATTGCAGCCTTTGAAGAACGAACGTAATTACTGTATATTCGAATAATGGCATTTCTCTTCATCGAATTCGCTAACTTGTACCTGAAATCTTATTTAAATCTCTTTATCATTTAAACTTTATAGAAAACGAAGTCATTTCTCACGATTTCATCTTAAACATTTTATATTTGTATAAATTGTGCTTATAATCTTGCTATCTTTTCTACTCTTATCTGGTACATCTGTCGTATGTTCTGTTGTTGTTGTGCTTTTGTTTTTTATAGATAAGCTCTTTCTGTCTCTATCAACCCAACCAACCAGCCCATCAACGGCATTTATATAATTTATAGCTCTCTAAACATCTTTTGTTTATCATGTAAATTTATCAACTTATCATCTCAATTATATTTATAAAAAAATAAATATTAAAAATTTTGTTAAAATGATACAAAACAAAATTTTCCAAAAAAGAAAAAAAAAATTAACAACAAATATTATTTATTTATTTATTTATTATGAAAATTAACTACAAATTGAAACATTTTAAAATCATGCATTTATCAAAACACCACACAAAATCAGAGAACAGCAAAGCAGTGGATGCGTTGTAAGCCATTTTATGCAACAGATACAATTTGTCGATGCATACATTAGTGCAATTGAATGTGCAACTAAACTATAGAAGAAACCACATCAAGATCAACTAACAATATACAATCGCCATGAAAGATGTCCACCTTAACTCCACCAACCAACGCACAAACAATAATGAACAAGGTTCGTACAGCCATATAAGAGCCTTAGTACGTAGCATCCATGATGTTGGGATTCAAGATGCAGCAACCCTCAATATACCGCTCATAGATTCTCGGCCATTGACAGGAGTAATAACAGACACGGGTGAAGTCATTGACCCTAGTGTTATTAGTTTGCAAGTTGTGTCGTTGCAAAAAAATGTGCCAACATTCTTGATAAGCGATTCAGAAAACAATGAAGGATCCTCGAGTCCCAATGATGTCCATAGTCCCACAAGACGCTTCAGCCAGTTTACTCTCGGACTGCGACGTTTCTCTGCGGTATATAAAATCAATACTAATACAAATTTGCTTTCGGGTTGGATTTGCACTTTAATATATAGTATTAGAGATTCAATACAAAAGAGGCTTTTCCTTACCGGCAGGCTGCAAAATTAATACACGCACAATATAACTATACTTGTGGTCATGTACTGTCACCTCACAGCATGATCTTTTTTTTTTCTGAGATTTTTCATCTGCACTAAGCCATCTTCTCTATTTCTGGAACAAATCAATTTAATTCGCAATCTTCCTTTCTCATCTTCTCCGATGGTCATCTTCATCAATGGAACGTATACATTTTTGCTTTTACTATACCTTTTTATCTATCACGCAAATGCATTTCATTCGGATGGATACTTTTTAATGATAATCGCTTGGAGTGGCTATAATATATTGACTTTTATGTGTTAAACTTTAATTAAACGTAGATTATTTTTAAAGAGTTTTAACTTTTTATTAATTATATGTTTGACAATTCTAAGAAAAGAAGTAAGTAAACAATGGCATGAAATATTTTGTATTCTATTTTCATATCTAAACTTATTTAAAAACAACCAAAAATAAAGTAGGAGAGAGGAAGTTCTGTATGTTTTTTTTTAACTTAATTTAAGCTAAACACAATTCATTACTTTAAATGTAATGTGTAAATAGATACTTTGGGTGGTATGAATAAAACGGAGTACCTCCTCAAAACTCAGCTTTATGAAGGAGGTACTCCATTTGGTATGAATAAAAACCTTGAGTAGCTCCTCAACGATGGAGCATCTTCATGTTCGATAAGGACCTTACTCAAGGTTGAATTATGTACATAAATAGGTAACTTTTTATAAAATTACTTGCGATTACTATGTAATACCTATAAGCAAGTTCAGCATTCGTAAAAAAAAACTGAGAATATAATTAATAATCATGGCATAAGGATGATAAAGAAAAAAAAAGTAGGCATGTCTCGTCTGCATCTGCAAATAGGTGAACCGATTTGCTTCAAATTTGGTAGTTTGGTACTTTAGTGTTTTTAAAGTATATTTGCAAGTCATATTAGGTTGTAAGCTTTAAAATATAAAGACCTGTTTATTATTTTTCGCAAAAAACGACTCTAATGATTTTTACCAAATAGCATATGAGCAATGAAGTCGTTTAACTTTACAAGTACCTGCATCAATGGCATTTTTAAATTTCTATTTTCGATGAAGAGATCAGCAAAAATTCTAACGTAGATAATAAATTATTACGTCATGCTTTTTTTTTTTATTAAATACCTAGGTATATAAGTTGTGTTTAATAATTAAAAAAAAAAAAATTTTTCTTACTCAAATTTGAGAACATTTTAATAAAATTAGTTTTTGAGGTACAAATCAACTCAACTAGTTTTTAAAACAAACTCAACTGATTTTCAAAACCAGATTTTTAGAAAGTTATAAAAGAAAAATTGATTTATTTAACAACCCCGACGATTATATTTTTATTTTGTTCATAAAATCATACATATTTACTGTGTCTTCTACACAGAATTTGGTTTGATGTCTCCATTTTATTCATAAAACCCATTGTACCTATGTCACCAAAATTTCATAAAAAGAGCCAAGGCCTAGTGACTTATTGTCTGCTTCGAAAGTTCGAAAGGACTAAACAAGACCTATAATTTACCAAGGAATCCGAACATCTAAGATGATTTATGGGCCTGCAAAACTAAGCCCCAAGAAAAAAACAAAAAAAAAAAAATTAAATAAGGCCCCAAAACATTGAATGCAAAACAACGAAAATTCTTAAATTTTGGGATCCTATTTCATTTTTTTTTTACTAAGACCTTACTTCTTTATGAAATATGGCCCCAATGAAATTAAACCCCAACATTAATTTTGGGGTCTAATTTCATTTTATTATGAAAAACATTTTGGGGACCTTATTTCATTTTTCAATGAAGACATCCAAGGTCGCAAAAAATCGCAGATCGAAGATTTGTTTGGGAAGTTGTTTGGATAGATACCAAAACAGTGTAAAAACAAGCCGCTGCGAAAAGCTTGTGCTAACTTGGTGGTGGTCAAAAAAACTCAACATTTTAAGACTTTTTGTGCAACCGTAAATTGTAGTTTAGCCCAGTGGATCTATACAAAAAAAAACTTGCCCTAACTTGCCCCTTATGAGGAGAAATTATGTTCTTGAAATATTCTTGACTTTTTTTAAACTGGGTATAACTAAAAATACTAAAGTGAGTTTTACTGAGAACATAAACAAAGAACTAGGAAAATGTCCGCTTTATTCAGGTGGCGATGGGCAAGAGGGGTTCAAGTCGAACATAGGCATAAGTGACATCAGAAAACCATACACTGTATAGTAACTTGTGTTTATGGTCGCGCGAATTAAATTCTCCATATGTATCTAATTAGTTTATACAAACATGATCTTTCACTACTTTTCATTTGATCAATGCTATAAAATTACACCTCTGGTCACACTTAAACCAGAAATAAAATTCCCTTTTTCAACACAATCCTTAAATTTGCATAAATTTTGCTTAAAAGTGGCATCTTCACAATTTACTAACACAAATAATATAAGTGGTATTAATCACCCAGAGTATGATTCGACCCACTTTTACACTTTCCAGTCGCACCACTGCGACTGTTTCTTTTGTGGTCGTCTTTCGTGACCATGATGGCATGTGCCGGGCCGGGACAAAAGATACTTTATTTCTTTATAAATAACTTTTCCAATGCAGTTGTATGAACAAAAGCATGCGTTAGGTTGATTTTTGATTGTGTTTGCATTTCAATTAATTACAACTCAAAAACTTGAATCTCATTGACCGTTATAGGGGCATCCCCGAGGCAAGATTGCAGATTTCACCTGAAAACAAACGAGCTTGCACTTTGGTTGGGGATTCTTTGATTTCCTGTGCCGGAAATCAAACTTTTCCATTATCGCTGTTGTCCATCATCATGGTTTTTTTTTTAAATCTTTTCTCTGTTTAATCACCAACAATGTCGCATGTGAAGTAAAAAAATATAATTGATAACTCTCCTCAAGAAGCCGCTTAATTATTGGAAATCACCGTGAAGACTGCTGCCACCTGTGCACCAGCCTAGCAGTGGACACATCTAGTTTTTAAAAATTTTTTGTTTGTTTGTTTTTATTTCTTTTTAGATCAACGGACTTTATCTAGGCAAAATATAAACATAACCGGATAATGCGTTTTTTTTTTATTAAACGTCATTTAAATTAAAGCAGCGATTAACAGGGTGTTTATATAAATACAAGAATATACAAACTTTAATTTCGCGCGAAATTTTAAGGCATGTAATTTAATGACGCGAAAAAATTGCAAAAAAATTGAATGAAATAAAAAAATGTTAACAATAAATTGCCTAGCAAAAAATAGCAAAAGAAAATATTGAAATGGTTGAAAGGGTTTTTAATAAAGAGAGATATAAAACCGCCAAATGTTTATTGCAAATTGATAAAAAACAAAACGAAAATTACCAAGTAAGTATGGCAACAAATAAGTGCCTAATCAATTTCGCCAAACAATATTGATCCGATTTCGAATCGGGCGAGTTTGGCTGTATGCAAAGATTTCGAGGTTCATGGACCTTATGACTGTTTTGTAGATGGACCTTATGACTATTTCCTATTGGTCTAAAAGTCCATAAAGCAGCCATAATGTCCATACATTGTCGCACATTATACTTAAAATTCCATTTATAAAAAGTCGGTTTTCACTTTGCTTCCTTAGTTAGTATATGACTAATCCAGCGCCATTTACCTTCATTTATATATATTTACACCAATTTTTGTTCACTCGTTCCGCGCAGAAATCCTAGATTATTGGTATATCGACCAACGGATCCTTAGGCTCTCAAGATCCCTTTGACTAATTCCTTGCTGTTCATCAATCAAAAAGCTTCATTTAGTTAATTTTACGATCCGAAATGGTAAAGAACGGACTATAATTATTGTAAAAAGAAACGGTTTTTACTTACGAATTAAAAAAACTCTGAGTAGGAATAAATATCGATGGCTTAGATCACAAATGTGTTAATTGCACAAAACTTGATTTTGCAGGAAAGCTCTTTAAAGTTTTGAAGTTCCATAAGGCTTTGGATGTTAGGACAACTTTAAATCAATTTTACAGCATTTGTACGCTCAATATAGATTTTTATAATTTGCCGAAAGAAAGACTTATATGTCCTGAGTGGAATGGTACAAAAAGTGCACTTAACACATTTGTGCACTAAGCCATCGATATGAAGATTTCTTATCTTCTTTTCCGACGATGTTATGATCTCGAATATGTACACAACTCTTCCACTTCATCACATACTGATCTGGTCTTGGGGTTCATTGAGTTGGCCTTAGTAAATTTAGATAAGCTTCCCGTGTTTGAGGCCCACTTAATTTTTAATAATTTTGTTTAAGTCAATTTTTCAGAAAATTGCCTGTCAGGCCATTATATATTTTGTTCAAAAAAACGCACACAAATAGAAACAAATCTTAAATACAAACAAAGTTTTATGAAAATCCGTCAAGTTGATAAGGTTGTAGCTCGGTAAAATAACAGACGCGTTGCAAAGTCGCATGGAAAAACGCCGTTTTTTACATCAAAGTTAAAGGTGAGCATTATTTTCACTCACATCGCTTCAAAAACACGGTTTTTGAGAAAAACTCAAAACCTGCATCTAAATCACAAGTCATTTTAGAGAAAAAAAACTTTCAAGGCAAATGAAAGAAAGCTAAGAAAGCTAATAAATTATTCTTTCTGTGTTCAATATGGCTGTTTCGAAATGTTCTGAAGACAATAGTACATGTTTTTATGTTTTCAAATGCAAAAAAATGGTCTTTAGTGTTCTGACAGTTGTTTTATAATCCTTTCCGGATGAGTTCACAAAAGTTTGAAACTGAATTTTTGATTTGCTTTTGAATCAGAACAATTAGAGCAGATTTGCAAGAGAGTACAACCTTTCTTGTTGCTTTATCATGTTCTGGTTTTGACTTACAGCCTACAGGTCATCTGTAGGTGTCTCGTTGAGCAAGACTTTTATAAAAACATAAGTGGGCTCAATTTCTAACATGAAAACGTTATTGCAGAACACAAAAATTTCACAGCTGTATAGAAAGAATAATTAAAATGTCAAAAAAAAAATTAAGTGTCAAAAGTCGATGTGAACGAATTATTAAATTTTGTCAAAACCCGGGTCTTCGTTGCGGTCTGAAAAGGCTATTACGCAGCGTGCGTTCTCCTTCGTCATTTTGAACAATCGAATTTGTTTGGCTGGGCTGCGATGCGATGACAAGATGTCTTCTCTATAAATGCTGTCATGTGGCTTTGAAATCGATAAAAAGATGGTGCGGATATTCCTAGATCTGAATAAATGCTTTGTACATTACTTTGTACTGTATAACAAGGAAAAATAAACAAAAAAATACTATTTCATCATTTCTAACTTATAAAATCAGAAGAAACAGAACTAAAATACCTTATTCCCCAATCCACTTACGTTGCATTTTCTGTTATTTTCACAAAACCAGCAAACTCACTTATCGAATAAAATGTATCGATTGATTTTTATCGAAAACTTATATTGACTCATCCATCTATTTTAATTGAAAAATATATCTACACAAATGACAGCTGTCAAAATAATTTATCAATTTTGCAAATGCGTCACTTAAAATTCATCCTTGAAAAACTCGAACACCCTTTAAATACAGCCATCCCCATAATTGGTAGGTATCATTTTTACTTAGTTTTTCTTTCGGTAAAAATATAGTCAGTGTTGCTCTGCGTTCAAGGAGACTTAAAAACTCAAAGTATCGCCAATCGATAGATCCACACTCAATTTAAGTGCCTCACTATATGTAATTGCATTTGTTTAGTTTCTTTTCTCTCAATTATTATAGTTGCATGCGACTTGTGAGTTTACATTGCAAATTGGTAAACAAACAGCTTTCAATAATAATTCCAGTAGTAAGTGGACACTTTGTTCATATAGATATTTAATATTATAAAACACTCCTCAGTGTAACCACTCTCGTCTCGTATAGTTATCTTTCAATTACATGAGGCACCGGTAGTATATAAATTATGATGATAGCAAGTATCTTCTATACCTACTTGCATTCAGCCCAGTGTGTGGAGTGCAATTTTAAAAGATTAAATTGTCTTAAAGTTTTCCTCTTAAAACAAAATCAAACAACACAAGAGGAGACTTAAATATTCCTTCTAAAGTAGATGAGGATTATTCGTTTTTTTTAGAGGCGCTTATCTTTTGACGTGCGTCGTTGTGTCGCCAAGTTTTTCATTCTCAAGTAGTGTGTTTGGCGGTTATAATTGCAACATAAAATAACTAAGTGCACGCTTTACAATAAATAAAAGTAATGTGTATCTATTTATCTATTTAAAGGAAAAAGTATCTAAAGTAACCGCGAAAACATTCTCTGCCCATCTTAAGAGCCCGTTTGTATCTATGTTTTTTATATTTTTTTTGTTTTTTGTTATCAACGAGAAGAGAATACAAGTTTCTTTCGTTTATTCTTGACTTGACTCTGCGCAACATTTTTATGAAATGGCCTTTGGCAATGGCCTATACGAGATATTACCGTCATTCGCGTACCAACCTTTGTGGCGTTAAGATATCTCTAAGCGTGCTTAAAGAAAATTTTGAGATATAATCCGCACACACATTTTTTTTCACTGCTATGCAATGGCCAGATACAAATTCATCGCGGAAACATCTATTAGATTGTTTACAGTGGAAAATATAAAATAAAAATAAATAAAAAGCTTTACCGTGACATTTTACCAAAAAAGTATCTTTGTATCTTTTTTAAATTAAAAAGAAGACGAAGAAAGTGCGTGCAACGCAAACTATACTGTCCGGGTGTGCGTCGATAAAGTGCATTATACTTGTTGTGCCTTAATTTACACACTTGTTGTCAATAAAGTTCGTAGTTTGTTTTGTGTGAAAAAAAATCGTCTTTCATTGCAATCAGTGATTTATTTCAATTAAGTATCTTTGTATCTATCAATGGTTTTTTTGATTTTTAAAAGGACTTCTATATCTGCCAATTTATAAATGATGATGATAGTGAACATCAAGTGAAGAAGATAGATTGAAGAAATATATTGAAAATTCAGTGTCAATTAATTGGCGCCAATTTAGTACAAAAATATTTTTTTTTCTGTATAAAAGTGCATTTTTTTTTTATTAATTTATTTGCAAAAAGTGTAATAGTCAGTGTTAAGAATTTGTTATTGTGATATTTGTTTTCTTTTTTTCTTTTTTTAAATTAAATTTAAGAATGAAACTATCAAAAAGTTTTGATGAGTTAATATTAAGTGCATCGAGATTGAGTTTAAACAGCTTGAGATCACCTGGCAAAGGGAAAACGAAAAAAGTTAGTAAATTTTTGTTCACTATTTCTTGTTTTTATTTTTTTTAAGTAGATAATGACAGGATAATTTACTTATCTATAAAATAGTTATTGTATTATTTTTGATTCTAGTTTATGAATTTTTAATTTTGAATTGTTGTTGAATTTTTCATCTGTTGTTAGATGGTAAATTAAATTTTTGTCACGCTACCGCTGGTAAATTTTGACTTTGCAGTGTCGGATTTTCCAGTTGACAGGTGGTTTTGCTTTGAATTTAGCCTCTTGATAGGACGTGACTATAGTCCGACGGTGTGTTCCTACTAAAACCACATTTCTACCTCTTTACTGCTTCACATTAGATTTGCCTCTAGGGTTCGGGCATTTGATCTTAGAATACGTTGGCGAATGTCCCGGTTTTGGATTGTTCCATGTCGGATAGTTGCATTTTTTTTCTTCCAGAAGTTAAAGGATTGCCTTTCCTACTTTAAAGTTTTATTGGAACACGCCTTATAATATTAACTTTTAGGCGGGATTCGCAGAGCATTTTATTAGTACATGGACAATACCACCTGATTCAGTCATGTTGTGTTTACGACGTGAATGCTTCCTCGGACCTTCTTTCTTTTAGTTCGATCAAACTTCGTCATTCATGCTGTTATGTGAAGCATCTTCACTTCAGTAACGGTCAATTTGCTCTAAAAAAATCACCTGTATAAATAAATGATGTACTTGTCACAAAGGATTTATCCTTGAAGGTATTTTTTTTAGACACAAGGAACTTAAAATTGGTAACACTATTTTCTGTGACACCCCATTTGACAGTTCTAGGTGGATTTGAGGTTGAGGTTAGTTTGATTTTGCAATTTTTAATGAATTACCCCACCGAAGCAAGGTTTAGAAATTTATTTTTAAAAACATGGTTCAATTCTAGAAACTCTTGGTCTTGACGAGCATTTATAGTGTTCATAATCATTACTATCAACGAGTTTTTTTTGTAGGTTTGAAATCGTATCGAAATCGTCTTAAAGTAAATTAGTTTTCTTTCGCTTGGGGAGTTTAGATACGGAATAACCTCTTAAACTGACAGTTGTCAAACATTTTTTATGGCATCGCACCTTTCAAGTAGTTAAAAAAACCTGTTGCAACCCTCGGTAAACTTCAACAAACAAGTCTATTGCGGACCTGTATTGACGTTTGTACAATAAACAAAAAGTAGTTATAATTAGTTAAATCACAAAAAATTATCAATTAAGTTGAACCAATATATCAAATCAATGGATTGGATGCAAGATAAAAAAAAACTCCCCGTAAGTAATTAAACTTTAGAAGATCTTTATTGTGGCTACCTAATAATACTTATTTCTAAATAAACACGCCGATCTTCTTTGTTTTTTTTTTTTTTTTGAACATTAATATGATTAGAATTAAAGTTAGTTAACTAAATTGAGATGTTTATTGAAAAGTGTAGGTACGTATGTACCAAAGATCACGATAATGAAGTTATAAACTATGTGTTATAAGTTATAAACTATGTGTCATCAATAAAATAAACAAAAAGTTGAATCACAAAAACTAGTTTGCTTGTATTATTTTATTAATAGGTAAAAATGAACGTCATATTTTTAAAATCTATAATACCTACCATGTTTGTTTTGGAAAACCTTTATCCGCAAAATAACCCGCTGCGGATAAATTTCGCAACTTTCATTCAAAAAGAAGTTCGATTCGATGATAGTTTTATGTTTGACTGACTACAAAGATCTCAAATAAAATCTGATGTTTTTAATGAAAATCCAAGATTCTTGTAAAAAAAAGAACAAGTCAAAGAAAGAACAACCCAAAGTCGTTGGTTTTTTTTAAGCGTAGACGAAGGAATTGATGCACCCCCGTATCCCCGTATGTAATTAATCGAGTGGTGTCAAGACGCAAAAAAACGGTGAACCCAGACGCCAAATTTCCCCTTTACAACTTCGATCGTTGCGTCGATTGTATGTTGTGCCGACCATTTTTTTTTTAAATTTTATAATTTTATTTTATTTTAATAATTTCCAAACATTTGCCAAAAGGTGAAACGATGAATGATTAAATGTCAATTTTTTCTGAATATTTATTTTATTTTGTATCTGAAATAAACTAACATGACCTTTTTTATGTTGTTTTTGCGGACTCCATTCGAAAAATGTTTTCTCTAAGTAATCGACTTATCGTAAGATTTCCTCAGTGTATAATCCAACGTCATTTCTGTTGAATAATGTTTGAATTCAATTTTCTTTGGTTAATACTACTCTACAACTTAACGTTGGGAATAATTTGTGGCAAACTGTTTTTAAGAATGTACCGCTGATACCGATGGTAGAAACTTGGATGACAGAGCATTTAAAAGTTGCAAAGGCGTATTAATTCATTGGAACTCCGAACCACTGTAAAGGCTGCTTGGTGCGTCTTGCGGTCTGCTTTTTTATTAGAAATGAGAAACATTAATATCCTGACCGTCGTTAAGCAGCGCACAAAAGTAATCCTTTCACCTTCGCAGCAGATGATCGTCACCAAACTCGGCTGTACTAGTATGTCTTTAGTTGTTTGTAGGTACAGCTCCCATGCATCACCTCTTCTTGCATATTGATTTTGCTTGTCCATCCTTTCCATCATAACCCTTCTCAAACAGAGCTGAATTGCCTTATAAGCTCTATCTCTGTGTTATGATGAAAATGGTCGGTTTTTGAGACCAAAAACTTTGACACTTACCTTTCTATTTGACTGATTTGTTTACAACGTTTGGAGAATACTTGGGGCAAACTATAATCGGAAAGCTACATAAACTTCATTTTGACGTTTGTATGCTATTCAGTGCAAACTGTCATTGGAAAATAATAGTTGTGTTCGTTGAATTTTATCAATTTTACCCAGGGTCGACCAAGGTTTTCTTGACAGCCCCAAGAGCTGTCAAAAAAAAACCTGGGTTTTTTGGTTCTCAAAAAACGCACAATGTTAGGTTTTGTGTTGTTGACAAAAAGAAAGGAACAAAAAATATTTTTTTCCGAAATTAAAACTTGAAATTTGTTGCTTTTTGTACATTCCAAAACATAAAACAATTACATTTTGTTTTATTTGTATGTTTTATATATATTTTCATTAAAATAAATCTATAATTTCTTTTCTTTGCATTGCAAAAGCAAAATAAGATATTCAATTGTAAACATATGTTTGACAACACACATGTCAATTTGTTTACCTCAACTCGCCCCAGCAAAATACCTATATCTACTTCAGGGCGAGTTGAGCGCGACCCCAGGTCTCATAAAAACAGAGAATTTGTTACCCAGGGCGAGTTGAGGCTTTTCAAACTCCTCCATAACTTTCCTGGTTTCGCATTGTTTTGAATAAAAAGTAAAAGTATTTTCGTTATTTTCAATGGAATTCAAAATCTGCGGTTGCAGCTAAGCAGATGTTTTCTTACTTTGACCTTGAAAGTAAGTAGATAAATGGTTTTCTTATATATAGATACAACATTTAATAATACAAGTTTGAGTCAAATATCAATTATTGATTAGTAAAGTCATTCACTCTTATTACGATAGTCATTTTACTAAAACGCCACTAAAACGACACCGTTCCTAAGAGTCCTGTTGAGGTTTAGTAAAATTTAAATGGATTATATTTAAATGTCAGGATTATATTCGCCTTAACAAACCAACAGATGTCCGTTCTAGAGCCGTGTCATTTTACTAAAACGACTATCGCAATAAGGGTGAATATCAAATTTGCAACTACCAATCGGGCATTGATAAATCCATAATCTATGTATCTTCAAAAAGCCTGCAAATTTAACTTTTGACGAAAGTTTACAATTTGTTTACTAAAACAAAATTTCAGAAATTGGTTAGGTTGCGACCCATCATCGCCCCTTTAGTTTAGTTTTTGGCAAATGATTGCCTTAAATTGATTTAATTTTAACTAAGCGTGCAGTTATGAATATCTAATTAACACTTTAATCTGCCCATTAAAGTTTGTGATAATATTCAACCATATCATAACTTTCGAAGAAATTTACAAACTAATAGCCAATTTCCATAATTCATTCTAAAAATTGATTCGAAAAAATATTTAATTATTCATGTTAATATGTGTAATTCCAAGTCAAAAAAAAAAACCTAAAAACAAGAAATAATGATTCAACGCTATTTACTATTTAAAATGATCTGATTTTGGAACTCATCTAACGAAATTATCTGTTGACTAAATAAATCCAAAATTATGTGTTTACTGACGTAAAAGAAAAAACATGAGTAGAAAATCCCATAAGACATTTACCTTGAATTGCGTTTGCTTGAATTAAATCTTCATATTTAGGTTTGTTTTTGGTCACAAAAAAAAAAAACAAATAATTTGTTGTGAGTCATCTTTTTCAAATAATTTTCCAAACTTTGAAATTATGCAAAAGTAAGTTTAGTTGTTTGTGAATACTTGGGTTTAGAAAACCTTTTCTTAGTTATTAGGTACTTGATTTTTTTTAGTAAACTGTACGTCTTAGTTACCATTGGGAATTTAGAGTGATTTTTAAAATAATAGCGAATGTTTTTTAATTTTAAAACAACTTTAACTCAGAACTATTGCAGAAGGTAAGTTCTGATATTTTATTTGTTTATAACCCCACGTGCTCTGATTTCATTAACATACATAATAAGTATATTAGTTTTCGATGTTAATCGACACAGACACATGTCATGACATAAACCGTACTTCTCTTCTTTGTCTTCCAAAATGTTTGATTATTTATAAAAACAACTTCTGCCAACTTAACAATCTACCACTAATATATTTACCATAGGAATGTTAAATTCAATTAAAAATTTAATTATGTGAAATTAAACTTTAATTAAAAACTTTATCATGCGATATTAAAGAACAACGCCATATCTTTGTAGCTAAGGAATCAAAGGATTAAATAGCACACTTTACCGTTGCAATGGTACCTACCTATTAATAAGTGTCAACAATTAAACAAATTATAACTGTATTTGACTTTTTAAACAAAGTGTCTCGTGTAAACAATATTGGAAGCAGGTGTTAATATGATCGGGTGATAGCAGCACTTTATTATATTCTCATTTCCAACGTGACAACAAATTAAATGTGTGTTAACATAGAATTAACGTCTGTTGCCTATTTTTCTGTTTGTTAGCAAACGTTCGTCCGCGTGTTTAGCTAATTTTAAAATAAAATCTTTATCTATTTCTGGTAATATTTTGTCCGAAATAAAATGTGCATGTGCTAAAAAAAAGTCTTGTGTTGGACTTCTAGAAACCGCATTAAAATAAATGATTTATTTATTTATTTAAGTGTGGAATAATTGCGATCAAAACAGATATCATTTTATAAGAGATAAAAAAAGACTATTTAATGGGTAAATATATTTATAGAATTAGGAATTATTATTTTTTTTTTTTTGAATGTTGCACGCAATTGAAAATGTAAATATGTTTACCTAAGTTAAAAAATGGAAATTAAATTATGAATAAATTGAACGAATTTAAAAAAAGGGACACGAATGGGTCGCACGTACTATGTACATTTTCATGTGTACAATATATACATATTTAATTCTTGTGCAAGTTATTTTGTTGTCAAAATCTTGAAAATTGTAAGAAAAAAGATAAATAGATAAAATATACAATTTCTAGTTCTTCAGACAATTCATTTGCAGTTAAAATGGAGCATTTTTTTTTATTTCTATATGAGGTGTTCAGAATATTAGTGGAACAAATGCACTTTGACTTTGGTGGACGAATTTGCAGTTTAATGAAAATAATATCAACGATATCAAAAAGAAATGCTGTTATATCGACTGGCAACAATAGGTTTTTGTCGCTATTAATCTCAAGAAACTAGAGCATATGAGCATACGTTTTCTGAGTTTAAATAGCCAAAGTAATTTAATTGATCCTGCTAATCTTGGTTCCCAATATGTGTCACTAAGCTTTAAAAAAATTAAGTGCAAGCAATGCCCCGAACGAACGAATTGAATACAGCCATTCCATTCTAGTGCTGCCAACATTACGATTTTTTCGCTAAATTTAGGGAATTTACGAGCAACCTAACTCCGCGTCTCAACTGTCAATATTTATTGCATGAAATACGCGCAAGCAATCAAAATTTTCTATGGAGACCACACATTTTTGGCAATAAAATATTTTATGAAATCAATTTCTGGTAATATTGCTTGCTATCTCTGTTGCAATCAACTCAGCAATATTTTGACTTCTAGTACAGAATAATATATTTATGAATTTTCTCTCTCTTTTACTCCTATGATAATATTATTCGATTGCGAAATCTATGTCAAGAAATGGTTTTCCTACACAAAAAATAAATTGAAATTACTGAAATATTGTATGAAATCAAGCAATAAATATTTCTCGTCGAGCCACGGTGTAATAGCCACTTCATTTTGAAATTGACAGCTAATTGACAATTAATTTGGTGCCCGAATTGCCGACAATTTGAAAAAGTTGGAAAGAAAAAATTGCGGTTAATTTTTTCTCAATGTGGAGGTTATTTTTTTACTAAAAAAAAAAGGTGGAAATGTTCATTTTTATCATTACATAAGGTAATTTATCGAAAATTTTGTAAATAAATTGATAAATTGATTGATGAAAAAGTTATGTAAACAAACTTCTGAATAAAAATGTCTACAATTTGACGGTAAAAAAAACTTTACAATTTTTCAAGACAAGTTAACAATAAATTGATCCCTGAAAATTTACAACTTTTTTCCAGTTAATTTTTGAAGTGAATTTACATACGAACCAGGATAGTAAATTTAAGTTAAATAGTTTAACAAGTTGTATACAAAGTGTCGTCAAACCGTAAAGACCTAAAGTTGACGGACACATTTGACGAAAAATTCAAGGAAACTTTTTTAAAGTCCAAATTTAATTATTCACTTTACTCATTTCTTAGCCACGTTTAATAACGTTTCCAGAAAATAACACATTTAAAAGAATCAAAGATATCAAAAGGAAGAAACAATCAGAAAAGATTATTTTTATATGAAAATAAATGAAAAAAAGAATAATTTAAATCCGGATTTAAATTTTAAACTACTGAATAATATGGTCGTAACTGTTTTGTTTTTTGTTCAAATGTTGACAAAATCGTATGCAATAAATAATAATGTGTATATTAATTGAATACAGGATAAAAGAAAATACAAAACCAATGTACTTTGTACAATGCTTTTAAGTGTCCCAGGCAAATAATTTATGTTCAACATAGTCTCTATGTTTGCTCCGCATGAACGCCACTTCAGCTTTTATGTTCGACACAAATATTTAAGTTTCGTTTCAGCTGAAAAGGGGGGTTGGTATCACAATCGCAATTGGAGGCATAATAAGTAACTTAAAAACTAATCATTCAACATTCGTGAAGTTCGGCAGTTCAATAGTATTACCTCGGAAATGTTTGCAAAAGATACAACAAATATTACAACGCCGCATTATTTAATGTCAATTTTCTGGATTCTAGCCACAAACTTGTTGTACATACATAAAAACAGTTTTCAACCCTTATGCATTGCGTAGGAGTAACAACCAAATATTCTAAAGCACTATAGAGCGTTTTTGGCAATGACGTACAATATATACGGCTAACCCACGTATATTTTAGTTTTATTTAGGTTAATTTAGTTTTATTTAGGTAAAGGGTAGTTTTAAGTGTTTTATATAAAATAAATGACATAGAAAAACGAGTTTTTTAAGAATTTTCTCGTTTAGTTTTAAGAAATATTGAATTTTAATTAAGTTAGTTTTTACGCTGAAAGGCATTTTTTTAAATATAGTTATAGTATAATTTAGAGCGCCCGTATGGGGCCAGTAAGTTAGTTAAGTTAATATGTAAGCTAGTTGTTTAAGATTTTTTGTCTAGCATTAAGATAGATATAAGAAAATGAAAAAAAAAAAAGAAAAAATACGGCTAACCCACTAAGGCCACTAAAAGGTCCTATTTTGATATGTACTTACATGAATAGAAGTATTACCTTCCGGTTCTGGCGTGCGTTGCTATAATTGTTTGTACCCCACTGTACATTACAAACGATTCAAAATAAGATAATATTTTCTTGCTTGTTAGTACCCACACTACCCAGCCAAGCCTCATGCTGGGAAGCGATTTATTTAAAACAACTTGTGAAAAAATATATTTTCCTGATTTAATGTTAATTTTTCCAACACAAAAATTAAAATGTATACAAATGATCTGGCAAAAGTTTAACCAAAGTAAATTACTCGTTGATTTCTTTTAAACTTGTTTTGTTTATAATTACTTTATTTATTTCTTTCATTATTTCAGATTATTATTTTTTACATAATTTATTAAGTCTAGACAGAAATATAGACCGGAAAAAACATTTCTGTAAAGAAACTGGGTTATGCATTTATGCAGGGCACCGACCCTGAGATATTCTCAGTGAATTTAACGATCTAGATCTTTCCGTAAATAAAAGTTTCTTTTCGTGAACATCGATTATCTCTTTTGTTGCATTTTGGGGTTACGCCACTTTTGCGCTCACAGCCTCATAATAACGGTAAGAAATTAAGTTAAACTGCATTACTGGTTTCAGAAACTATATAAACCAGTATTTAACTTAATAAACAATGAACCTACTTATCCGACGTTTTTTTTTTGCTTGATCCTAAACCCACTCATCTTTAGACAAAAAAACGCCTCACGATTTATCAATTTAAAAAATTCGTAAACATTACAAAAAAAGTACGTTGACATGTCGGGTTTATTTTTTATTTAATCACAAGTGGTTGCTTTCCAATATAATTGATTGTTTGTCAAATTTAAAAAAAAATTAGTGATAAATCTTTAAAGTTTTATCAGACTGACTATTCGCATCAAATGTCTTCCTTGACAGCTAAAAATGTTGTTTATGGTCATCAAAGTTTTTTCTTACGTGTCAAAAATAAGCTTCTCCAAAAAATATATTTTGAAATAGATATGATTAACGTTGATAAAAAAACGGATAATATATCATGAAAATGTATCCCATTAGAAGGTTACTCATATAAATTATAATTAGAAAAATATTATCAGTTGTTATCCACATTATGGAGTTATGAGACTTCATCACACTTTATTTGTGATATCAATTAAATTATATTAATATTATGTTCCAGACATACTAAAGCAACAATTTAATTCCACCAAAATACTTCCATCTATGTCTATCTGAATTTACCGAATATTCTGAACTGAGATTTCGTTAAGTTTTTTCTCCCAGCCCATCTTGAATTATATTTGAAGCATTGCGTTCTCATATAACCGTGCAAGATGCTCATATCATTCCCAAAACCAATGCCATTTGCTTAATAGCTTTTGTTTTTTTTTAAAGCCATCCGTGACTGCTGATGAAAACCGTAAATCAAATCGTTGCGGATAAATCGAGTATCGAACTTAATTTTAAAACGTTGGTACGGCTTATATTTTCTTACAATCTTGTAGGGTTTTTTTCGCAGATTATTCGCAATGATTCACACTTCATTGAGCACGAAAATTCAAGTTTTTTCGCGAAAAAGAACTTAAAAAACGACGTCAGAATTCCACTGTGTCAAAATCACTCACTAAATATTCTGCAAAAAGAAGCAACTAGTAGATCTTAATTAGTATAGCGTTCCATAGCTTGTCAACGTGAATTCTGGTAAAACTGACAGTTGCCACTAATTGCAAAGTTATAACATATTCCGATAGCCTAATATTTGTATGGGAACCTTCATTGAAATTCCATAGATTTTCCACCAGAATGGAGAATTGCTCTTTTTATGATCTATGAAACAAATCACAAATGGGCCTCCCAATCCCAACATAATATATTTAAATTTAACACGTGAGAGTGAATTCAGATTAAATCTCCTATGCTATCGTGAAAGCATTTTTCGTATATGATTTTATCAAGATCAACTCTTTTTCTTTCAAACCAAGAATAATGCAAAAAGATCAAATATCTTTGTTTTATGAAAAATGCTATTAGAAAAACTGTTTCTTTTAAAGCGACAGAGCACTACTATAATAAAACAAAAAAAACCTTAACAACTCCAAACCAGACAGAAAAATAATATTTACTCTCAGTTAAACCATCCCACTTTTGATTAACAACTTAGTATTAATGAGTTTTATTCGTATCAGCCTGCTGCCGAGCACAAAACTTCAAAGCGTAAACGTTAAACGTCATAGAAATCACGTTGAACGATAAATTATTTGAAGAATGCCAGACCTAGACAAGAGTAGTGTCAACGACTCAGCCATTTCTATACCCAGGTTTAATATTCTTTAAACGTCTTTGATGAATGTTTTTTTTGTTTTTTGCCTACCTCTTCATCTACTTTTTGATTTATTCAACTCGCAGCTTTAATCAGCATTTTCCTCGATGCAAATAGTAAGTATCTGCAGTTTTTTTTTTTCTTAACTTATACCCATGCACCTCTCTTCTTTACCCAAATATTGTTGACTTAACTTGGAACAGTTTTTCGGTAATTTTTTTGATGACATATTAATTTTGTTTGATTATTGTTAACAACTTGTTGTGTGCCCCCTTATCCAATTTATAAATGTTAACAAAAATAACACTTAGTACTCAGCGTGGCTTAGCTATTAACATTGTTTAACCTATTTCAACATTCAGAGTTGAAATCATTCTTACTCCTATATAATCAACTTAAACTTTTATCTTATATTTTTCTATTTGTATCTTCTTGTAGAACCTTAATCGATACGGTGATTCTATGGGTTCATTAGGACACAGAGCACTACTGCAGTATATTGAATCAAATGATCTGTCAGGACTTAAATCGGTTTTAGATAACCGTCATTTGGCCATTGATGATCGAGATGAGGTGTGTAATTTGCTTTTATGATTTTGCATACAACAAAACAAAAAAATTATTATAATGTGTACTTATTTTTAGAATGGAACCACTGTACTTATGGTTGTAGCTGGACGTGGTCTTGCTCCGTTTGTTCGAGAGTTCATTGCTCGTGGAGCTGATGTACAAGCGGAGGATGCTGATAATTGGACAGCACTTTTGTGTGCAGCCAAGGGAGGTCATTTTGATATTGTACAAATATTATTGGACAATGGAGCTGATATTGAACATAGGGATATGGTAAGTTGAAATTACTAGGTGTAACTAGCCTAATTGTTTCTTACAATTCAGTCAAACATGCATCAACTTGGAATCCTTGAGTATTTTGAGGTTCTAGTGACTGTCTGTAAGTCGTATGGTGAATTTAAACGGGTTTTCATTAAGCATTTCCTATCTTTAAATTTAAAGTTAGAGTGAGATATAATCAATTTTGTTTGTATTAGTTTGATAGGGATATCTATGTATGTCATTATGTACGGAATATAACCGAAGATTCTTCAAGCTTTAAAAGAACAAAGCTATCCTAGTGATTTTATGATGACCGTTTGGAACGCAGGAATATAATTTACACTGCCATGAGTGATAAATCTCTGTCTTAACGAAAAAAGCAGCCCAACATGTTTCATTTAATTAAAAAAGCACTTCTTGATTTTGTGGGCAAATCTTTGAAATTTAAATGAAAAGCGATATAAGTCGATTTTTATTTTGCATTGCATACCTCATGGGCGACGTCCATCATAAGGAGGTATGCTGAAAAGAAACAAATGCTATGTACCCTCTGGTGTAACAGCTAAGCGCTCCATCCATTCAATGAAGAAGAAATGAAGGAATGAGTGTTGTGCACACGTACAGTGTACATACGTGCGGCACCAAAATGTTTGCATACATTGAAAGATCGCATGCTAAATGTTATTTTGTCATGGCAAGAGCAGCAGGAAGAGGAGTTACTCCACATCGCTGCTGCCAAATGCCTACAAAATTATCATCTCACAATAAAATAAAAGTGCCGCATTCTTTTTGCAGAACACCTAGTCCTGTATCTCTTCTTCATTGCATATATTGTGCCATTTTCGCCCCATTCTATTTATTGGCAGTAACATGTAACATCTTATCGCATTTTCGTGATAAGTTATTACATGTTTTTTCATCTCCTTGTCTGGCAAGCCAACAGCAATTTTATACTTTTGTTTCCCTCAATTTCTAAAGATACATAGTTGAAATGGATTGACGTCTGTCATCGTCGATTTCGAATGGTTCAAGTTCACAGTTCACATTTCTTCCATCAAATTTCTTAGCATCATAATTCTTTTAACCATTTCATACCTAATAAGTCATTTCAAATAAATAGTTATAGTACTGGTTACAATATAAAACTTTGGTTAACCTTTCACAGATGCTTCTCTTTTGTCCAGTAAACTACATAAATTCCATTCTGATGTTGTCTTACGTCCATATACTCAGACCCTTATAATAATTGATACAGAATCATCATTTTTCTGGATCGAAAATATCTTCGAAATAGTGTTTTATTCGTAATCGTTTATCCAGCGTGACACATAATACTGCTTCCCGGCTTCTTTTTTATTTTTCATTTTTTCGCATATAGATATCCATGTTGTTGGTATTGCTCGCAGATGAGATTTATATATAGCATTTTGTTTCTTTCTTTCGAATTCGAAAGCGAGTCGGAGAAAAATTGATTCCCTCGATTTGTTATTTTTATGTGAACATTACAGAAATTAGCAGTTAATTGTATGAGTTTCTTACTTTCTCTGTTTCTGTTCCATAGTCTGCATGGTCTTCACATGTTGTTGGGATTGGTAGATTCTAAGTGTTATCCTCTGTATCAGTTCAAGGATTCTTTCTACAAAAATTAAAGAAAACCATACAGGTCTTGTCTAGTCTACATTCCTTCTGTTTTGAAGGCAAAAAGAGCAACCAACATCGAACTGAATTTCTGAAAGCCATTGCGTCCTCTCACAGGATGCCTTTCATAACGAGACGGACGTAGTTAAAACCGAAAAATCTCAAAGTCTGAACACTTTTTTCTCACTGTCTACCTTATTTTAGTTTCCAATTAAAATTAAGATGTCTTAATGTGGTGGGTTATCGAATAAGATCCTGCTTTCCTCTTGACTAGAGTCTTAAATAGTTTTTTTTTCGAATAAAAAGTTTCATCCTGCACGGCAATAGGTACCAATTGATAAAATTATCTTTCTTTATACAGTTATCTTTCTTCGATAAAATTATTTATTTGTGTACACAAATTAAATTGCTTCTGTTTTTTTTTTTAGGGCGGCTGGACAGCTCTTATGTGGGCGGCATATAGAGGTCACATGGAAATTGTACAACTGCTGCTTGAAAAGAATGCCGATGTCAATGCTCACGGAAATTATCACCTTGGGCCCTTGCTATGGGCAGCTGGACGTGGACACAAAGAAATTGTGGAAATGCTGATACAACGAGGAGCAAAGGTAAATGTCGGTGATAAATACGGAACAACAGCTTTAGTGTGGGCCTGTCGAAAGGGTAATGCTGAAGTTGTGGAAATTCTACTTAAAGCTGGCGCTAATGTTGATACAGCTGGTATGTACTCATGGACGCCGCTTCTTGTTGCAACATCAGCCGGCCACACAGATTGTGTTTCGGCGCTGCTTGAAAAGAAGCCAAATGTAAATGCTTTAGACAAAGATGGTATGACGGCACTGGCAATAGCGAGTAGAGAAGGATTGCAAGATATTGCTATTTCTCTTATCGGAACTGGAGCATATATAAATATTCAAGACCGTGTAGGTGACACACCGCTTATCCATGCAGTGAAGGGAGGACATCGAGGAGTGGTGGAAGCACTTTTGAAAAAGCATGCTGATGTAGACATACAAGGAAAAGACAGAAAGACTGCTTTGTATACAGCTGTGGAAAAAGGACACACAAAAATTGTTAAGATCCTACTTTCTTCGAATGGTGATTTGGAACTAGCTACAAAAGATGGTGACACAGCTCTGCTAAGAGCTGTTCGTAATCGCAATTTAGAAATGGTACAAATGTTATTGGAACGTAAGGCCAAGGTTACAGCGAGTGATAAAAGAGGAGACACCTGCCTTCACATAGCAATGCGGGCACGTTCCAAAGCGATTGTTGAAGCCCTGCTGCGTAATCCAAAGAACAGTCAACTTCTGTACAGAGCCAATAAAGCTGGTGAAACACCGTACGCTATTGATACCCTGCATCAAAAGACCATTCTGGGTCAAGTGTTTGGCGCTCGGCGTCTTAACACAAATGAAGACTCTGAAGGAATGCTAGGCTATGAATTATACTCATCGGCATTGGCTGATGTTCTCAGTGAACCCACCCTTACCACTCCTATAACAGTTGGACTTTATGCCAAATGGGGAAGCGGGAAGAGTTTCTTGCTGAATAAACTTCGCGAGGAAATGAATAATTTTGCCCACCAATGGGCAGAACCACCGGTTAGTGCAAGTGGTCTTCTTTTCTTAGTTTGCCTGCATCTTGGTTTAATTCTGGGCACTGTTGTGGGTTTATCCACTTGGTCTGCTATTTGGGGAGGAGCAGCGGGTGCGTTATTTATGGTTGTGGTGTATCTGATTGCTTTCGGGATAAGGTACGCGAATTATAGAATGGACATGTATTGGGCATATTCGATACAGCATGGAATAGTGAAGCGAATCGGGAGGCTGAGATTGATCCTACAAGTGGCGTTTTGTCATCCACCCGGAGCACAAAGTGATGCACAAGCAAAACCTGTAAGATTTCATTTTTCTGAAGCAAGTAGTGCATCGCCGACAGGAGAAGGCGCTGTGGCCCAGATGTTGTCGAATCTCTTTGACGCCATAGAAATCCATTATGGATGGCTGGCGACTCGTCTATATCGCGCTTTTCAGCCAAAGGCAATAAAGGCTTCGGCCGGCTGGCGGTGGCGTCGAATGTGTTGCGTTCCCATTGTGTTGATTTTCGAGTTGGGTCTTCTCACGTTCATAGCCGGGGTATGCTTGGTCATTTCATACTTCTCATACTATGCTGAAATTGACCCAGATAGCGTTAGAATGTCAATTATTGTGATAGCTGCCATATTGATTACTGTTGTGTGTACTAATTTGCATGTTCTTGCTAAAGCATTTGGCTCGCTGTTTATCTCACAAGGAAGACACCTAAGGAAGTCTGTGCGACACAATGAAGGCGCACCGTTATCAGCTCTAGGAACAGAAGTTGCACTTATGACTGAAATGGTTAAGGTAAGATTTTTCAAACAGCTCATCCTTCAAATCTTCAATTATTATTTGTCTGTCCTTAGTGCCTGGATGCTTTTACAAACCAACAGAGCCGACTGGTAGGCGTTATAGACGCTCTAGACTCTTGTGATACCGAACGCATTCTTTCCGTACTGAATGCCGTTCAAACCCTTCTATCTGCACCGAATCGTCCATTTGTACTGTTAATTGCAGTGGATCCACATGTCATTGCTAAAGCAGCTGAAGCGAATAGTCGACGTCTTTTTACTGAGGGTGGTATTGGTGGCCATGATTTCCTCAGAAATCTCGTCCATCTTCCTGTTTATTTACAGAATTCCGGACTACGTAAGGTTCAGCGAGCACAAATGACTGCTTTGCTCTTCAAACGTAACTATGCTGACTTCCAATCAGATGAACCAACTCTGGGACATTCCGTTTCGGCTCGTCGTCTGTCAAATGCTTCGGAAATTATGTCCAGTCAGGAAAAACTTCGAGCCCCATTGAATCCAAACCGAAGTGGTGCTAAAAAACTTCGTCTGTCAGAATCGGTAGCAAGTTCAATTGGTTCGAATCTTCATCGGATAGGGCAAAATCCACAGGGTGTCCTAGATATGTCGAAAATTATGCTCACCGATGACTACTTCAGCGATGTGAATCCCAGAAGTATGCGAAGATTGATGAATGTGATCTATATTACAGGTAAGTGTGAAAAATTAAAGCTATTTAAGTAGTGTTGATCAAATATTTGTGTGTTTTTTTCTATTTACAGTTCGACTTTTGAAAGCATTCCAAATAGATTTTAGTTGGTATCGTTTAAGTTCATGGATTAATCTTACCGAGCAATGGCCTTTACGTGCAAGTATGATTGTCCTCCAACATGATCATGCAATAGATTCTCTAGATGATTCCGTTTCGTTGCAAAGTGTCTACGAAAAGTAAGTTTAATCTTATTGTAACTTTTCAATTTTGAATCTAAATAATTTATTTATTTCAAGGGTTCGTCCAAAATTAGTCTGTCTCCGGGAAGCAGCACCTTTACTCGAACTCGATCGTGATGAGCGCAAACTTGATGCCTTTTTGCAACTACATAAATCTGATTTATTAGTTGCTGACCTTAGAATATTTCTTCCATTTACAATAAATCTTGATCCATATTTGAGAAAAGTTTTAAAAGGTAATAAGCGGAATTTATCTTGTTAACTTAATAATTTCTTATTCTTTCCTATTTCATTACAGAGGATCAACAAACCATTGAAGATGAAGGAGCTATCGTTATCCAATCAAAACCAAATATACCACCGTCAGTTCGCAACCCACAGTCAACGTATATGACACCGCCTTTTGTCCCTTATCATGTATACCAAAATGAAGCAATGTATAATCCCAATCCAATGCATCCTCAAACTGGAACATTTGCTGATCTCCGACCTCCAATCACTCCTATAATCAATTCTCCAATAGATTCATTTCCTGTAAGTCTGAAAATAAATTAATTTTCTTAATGTAAAGCTTTTTTTTTATATTTAGGAAGACATTCTTCAAATCAATCTCTCAGAATTATCTGTGGATGGTGTTGTTGGACTTTTAGAACGCATTGAAGACTTAAAACCTGCCTTGCCAAAACTTGCGCCAGTTTTAAAAGAGAATTCAATTTCAGGAAGAGTTCTCAAACATTGTGATATAAATGATTTAAAATCGGTAAGTTTAATTACAATATTATACGTAGTCAAATGAATTTATTTCTTTTTTTTTTTCATTTTCGACAGGTTTTAGGTCTTTCTTTTGGTCATTGGGAATTGTTTCGATTGTTAATAAATACTTTGCGTGATTGTGAAAAAATGCAAAGGAAAATTAAAATTACACCCGCCATAACCGCCGATAATATTAAGGAACCTGCAGAAATGCATACACTTGCCCCAACTGCACCCCATTCTCGAAAGAATTCCAGTTCCAGTCAAATGGAGAAACAGGTATGTAGTAGTTTATTAAATTCACACAGAGATAATATGGCATTATCTACGGCGGGATTAACAGAGTCTTAAATACGTAATAGTTTTAAGTATTAATGATAAATGATACAAATTTTTTATCATTTAAACAATTTATGAACATTGTTCAATTCTCGTCTTGCAATGTTATATTATGTTTTCATGTCATATTTTAAGACAATTTTGTTTATTTTTTTTTTAATTATCACAAAACGCAGCTTAAAGTTCATGATTACGAATATATCCAGGTAAAATCAAAACCAGATCAATATATCAGTATTTCTTCATTAACTATTGCTAAACGATTTTGTTTTATTTATCTGGTGGTGTTATGGTTTTCTTTTTATACTAAAATTTTAGATCTCCTTATTTTTTGTTATACAAACTCTCGTTGTATTTTTCTTATTGGTGTTGTAATTTGTAGTTTTAAATATTGTTAAATATAAACCAAGTGAGAAATTAAATAATTATAAGTTTGTAAAACTTGTAAGCTAATTCCCGTACTAATTTATTTTTGGATCTCTGTCGATAAATATGTAGTTGCCGTGGCGTATTGGTTAGTGTATCAGACTATTGCGCTGGAGGCTTGGATTCGAGCTCTGAGTAAACCAATTTTTTTTTTTTAGAGGTACTGCCTCTTACGAGGAAGTGAAAAATCCTCCAAGAGTATCTGATCTTAGTCGTTCAAATTCAACAAAAAATTGTAGTTCTCCTCCAATCCTTTAAAACTAACAACGCAAACAAAATATTGGTTGAGATTGTAAGTCACTAGGCCGTGGTTCTTCGGAGATGTCGGTGCCACTAATTTTTTTTTTTTTTTATGAACATTTTCTTGTTTGTCTACAATGCGCAAAAAATCGTTCACTAGATTTTACAGCAGTGTCCAGATGAACAAGTAACTAGTCCTCCTTAGTTCGATTTAGAATCTACGGTAGTGAAGGTATAGATGTTCGGTTGGTTCTTTAATTTTTTATAAATGTGATATCAATATTGTTAGAGACGAAAGAAGTTAATTGATAATTTGGCAATAAAGTTTTGTGCTGCATTCTCTAAATTTATACGATCACCGGTTATACAGTGGGCAGTGATAAACGGATTTAATATCAAAGACATTGATTCTCCAATATCTGCCACGAATTGAACATTTTATCAATTGATGGATCAAAATTGTTTGAACTTCTCCAAAATCTTGTGATTACTGGCATGAAGGTACCACTCAATTGATAGATACACTTTTACTCCTTCTGAACCATTAAGCGGCAACTAAATACTTTCCTCTTCCATTTCTATCTGTGGTGCTTTATCACGTTTGCAAGTTCGGTGCTGAGCTTCCGTTATAACATTTGACCTCCATGTGTTATCATCTGGTTTTCTAAATATATGGCCAATCTATTGGTATTTTCTATTTTTGAGTTCAATATCAGCTTTCCAGTCCTAAGCTACAAATCATTATTGGAACCACTTTTTGCAGTTGAAAGTCTATTTTTTCTCTTTTTATTCCGTGCTTCGTAAGTCGACTTCTTTTGAAGTAGAACTTGATAGACGATTCTGATAGTCTCCGTTTGAAATTTGTTTGTATAAACAATATTTTTGTTGCTGTAATTTAAGCATTTGAACATTTTCGTTAACATGAGTTAGTTTTTTTTGAGTTATTTTTACTTTTGTATTACGAAATTGCTCTCAAAATTTCAATGGAATAAAAAAAAAGTCAAGAAACAGCTCATTTGAGGATTGAAAAAAGAAAAAAATAAAACCTTAGGAAAACCATAAAAGTTTTACTTTAAATTACATAAATAATCATCGCTTTTCTTATGCAAATACATTAAAACCTCATTTGACATTTATATTAAAAATAAACTCTGCTTGAAAAAATATAATTGTTTAATCATTTCTGCAATTAATTATTTAAATGTACATTAATTTGTAATTTACATTTGTTCCCTTTATATTTAGATCAGTTTTTATTAACTAAAATCTTTAAAGTTAATTTGAAACTAAGTACAATGAAAAATCTAATACAAGCAACTTTTGTTTTCAGGTCACTCTTGAGGAACAAATGATTTGCGGTGCCTTGCAAACCCTTAACGAAGAAGCTTTCGAAGATGTCGCCAGTAGTGAAAGAGCGAGTCCCACCGGTCTACCTACAGGTGAGATGTTAGCCCAACTACAATTAGCACCAATTCGAGAATCATCTGAATTCGGTTCACCGTGTGATGATGGCCAATTTTTAAATCACAATAATATGAATCATCATTCCCATCACATCCATCCGCACTCACCTCTAATTAATGATTTTAATAATTATTCCTTGCATTTTAATAATAATCATGGTGGTAGTACATTGTCACTTGCTAATGTGGGTGGCCACATTAATAATGGACAATTTAAAGAAATTGACATGTATCAAGTGCGTCATAGTTTAGTTGGTGATTCAAGTACGACGGCGTCTGTGCAACTATTAGCAGCTGCACAGAGAGCCGCTCATTATGATGAAGAATTAAGAAGGAATACCACAGTACCAACAGTGGTTGTTATACCAAATATTGATGCCAATGGAGTTGATGATACTAAATTGTAGGATAATAATAATAAATTTTATATTTTGTTGTAAATATGTAGTAATGTAGACTAATATTGGTGGAAGAACAATGTATGGGTTATTTTATTTCGTTTTGGTGTTTCAATGTGTTTTGTAGATATGTCTTTTGGTTTTTTAAGTCATTGTTTATGTCTAAAGTTCTTAACACGTAGTTGTAATCTTTTTTAAATATTGAATCAATCAAAGGAGTCACCTTTACACTGTAGAATAGATTCTGAAATATGAACAAATGAGTATTTAGGAAGCTGATTTAAGAATTTTTACATTTGTTTTTAAAGAAACACCTTAACGTCCATGCTCTTTTCGGGAATGGTAAAGTTGGTGTATTAATTTGTAATGGAACATGCAGCATGACTGCCGGTTTATGGTTGTTGTCTCAGGTTAACTGAACGTTGGTATTTAATAGCTCTGGGAATTTGAAAACCTAACTCTTTATTAATTTTATGGTAACGCCGCTGTCGTATGATAATGGTTCTCAGCATATTTTTTTCCTACATGACAATACCAACTGAATAATTGATGCTTTATTTTTTACTAGTTACTAGTTTTTATTTTACGTAAAGACTTCTTTGAATCTTTCTTCTTATTCGAACAAGTTTGGCACTCCTCCTGTCTTGCGAAATAACCTCTTGCGAGTATCATTGTCATGAAAAGTGCATCTCACCTTAGTCGTTTGGATTCGACATAAAATTGTAGGTTCCCTCCAATTCTGTAGAACTAACAACGCACACAAAGAGATTGGTTGAGAGTGTCACTAGGCCGTGGTTCTTCGGAGCTGTCAGTGCCACTCAGTTTATTTATTTATTTATTTTGAAACCGTTACAAATTATGTTGGACATATTCTCGCGTTATAACATAACCTCGAAAGCCACAAAAAAACTTTTTTTTTCTATTTCCAAACGGAAATATCTGAAAAGTAAGTATCTTGTTTTTTAAAGGCACCAAAATCATTGTAAACCTGTGTTATATATACGTAAGTGTTTGTACTTTACATTTGAAAGAAACATCCTCTTGGTTCCCTTTCGGTTTAAGTTGTATTTTTTTGCCATCCGGAAGAATACTAAATGTCAGAAAGAAGTATTTCCAGTTCTAACATGTATTCCAAGCAATTGCAATTAATTTATAAAAATACATAAATTTATGCAAGTTTCGCGAATTAAAAAAAAAATATTTTGTTGTTTCACGTTTCTGCAGTTTTTCGCAGTTTCACTTCTCTCTGAGAGATCCCTAAAACTGACCATTTAAGTCCAAGTTTTTCTGGCGGACCTGTACCTACTGTATAAATTCCTTAACCACTTTTCTCATTGGAACTAAATACTGGAGTAAAAAATAATTCTTAACAATTGATTAAAATTTAGAGAGCTTAACAGCTCCTTAATTTCATGACTACAGTTCTTAGGTGGGTGGTAAAAGAAGTACTAGTCAAAATTTGGTCTAAATGAGATACACAATTCGAATTTTGGTATAAATGAGATACACAATTCGAATGTGAATCGAATTTAGGTGTCATTTTTAGGCAAATCGTAAAGTTACACAACTCCACAAGACATAATTGTGAGAAGTGAACGTCTGTTGAACAATTGAAATTATTAACTTATACTTCTTTTAATGCCCACCATAGATTTAAGCTCAAATAACTTTTAACTCATTGAAACACCGTTTACAACAAAATAAAATTCAATTCAAATTCACAAAAGTTGAAAATAAAAATATTTACAAACAGATGTCAAATTTACATAATCAATATATAATAGGTTAAGTGTGTTTTTATAACTTTTAACAATATATTAATATTGTTAATGTTTTGTTATTGAACAAACAAATAATAAATATATATAAATATTTTATAAAGGCTAAAGGCAAAAAAAGTGATTTTAGACAATTCATTTTAGTACAATACTTCAAAACATGTCCATCATTATTGACATTCATTTTTTTCCAACGGAAAAATAAAGTTTATTTTGTGTTCCTACTTATTATTAGTTGATAATTTTAAGGTTAATTTGTAAATAACATACAAACATATATATGTGGTGGCTTAAAAAAATATATAATAATTATCTACCCAAAATTTAAAAGATACTATGGTTAATTACTAATTTTTAAAACCAAAGTTCAATTTGAAAAAAAAAAAACTATTAAGGATACAAAATGGGTTTGTTTTCCTTGTACTATTGTTTGCTTATTTATATGCATTTATTTATTTTATTTAATATTATACATACAAAGCTTAAATTGTAAATAAAAAGAAAGCAGTATTAAATTATGAGAGTAATATAAATCATTCTATATGAAAAAACCTCTTTTTTTGCTAAAAAAAAATCGTTAAAATGCATTTGGGAATGTTGACAAACCTACTTATTATTTTATAGCTTTATAAATACCTACAAATTGTAATTAAAAAAAAACATTATTATATCAGAAAGAACAATAACAACTATAAAAGCATGAGCTTGAAAGCCGAATTATAAGTGATTAACAATTAAATTAATTCAATAAAAAAATAATTAATAATAATAAAAAAATATATTTGCAATTTCAGAGCAAAACAAGTGTGGCGTTTTATTTTCAGCAATTTTTATTTTATTTATTTTCTTATTTTTGTGATTAATATTGTTTAAAATGCTTTAAAGCTGCATGATTATGATTAAAATGAGGTTTGTTTAATGGTGGCTTTTGTAAAATAAGATATATTTTTTCGCTCGGTGTTATTAATCATCGGATGTGTAGATATTATTTTAGGGTTTTAACTTCTGTGAAACTAACAATGGTTATGGAAAACAAATAAATATATGTAGAATATTAACAATAGGGTATGGAATTCAAACGGTACAATGAAGGTTTTAAGCAAACATAGCTCGATTTTAATGTTTAAATGTGTCCTTTGCTTTTTGTTTTTTCAAAAATCATTAGGGTAGATTAAGTTTTAAACATATCCAACTCCCGTTTCACACACCAAGTTGTTTCAGACTTGTTATTCTTGGTCACTACACCGTATATATACTTCTCCTGCAAACTTCCACTGGGGTGTTTTTGAAGATCATACAGGTTGGACCAAAGTTGCTCTACATAAATGCCGTCGAATACTATCCTTATGGCTACACCAATGTCACTGTATAACTAGTAAATCTTATCGTTAAACCTTCTTCGCTACGTATGATCTCACATACTGGACAGAAGATTGACTGAGTTATTTTTCTCTCAAAGCGACCAAGGGTGTTCTGATACGACCTTGACAATTTTCACGTCTTCGCACCATAAAGAAAGACTTCGATATCATTCAATGCTTATTTGGTTCTTCGAGTGAGAACTTTCTTACTCAAAATTTCTTTTAGCCCAAAGAGAAGCGATTATGTATAGATATTAATGGCAGCGGGTTTTATATAGCGTCGTTTTGCACAGTTTGTCGAGTTTGTTAGGGATGTCAATGTTAGAAAAATTTCTCATTAAATCTGATTTGTGTTTGATTGCTTTATATTTTGCAGTGTCTGTTGTTATAAAGATATTTTTTTAATAAAGTACCATATCGATCTGACAAACTCACTGACAGGGACCCATTAAGGTTGAGCATCTCAAACATGAAGGCTTACTTTTTTGAAGATCTTGTGATTCGATACACCGGGCTTGTTACGAATTCAAATTGCTGTCAAAACTTCAACAAGATGTCCAAAGATCAGTCCAGTATCATAGCAAGCGGAAGGCAACTAAATCCCCATTTATCAAAACACAAGGTGAAAGCTTAACATAGGGTTTAAAACGCAATTCATAGTTGAACAGATCAAAATTGTAAATGCATACAGTGCTACTTCATTTTAAACGTAGAGTAATTCGCGTTTGTGCAACAGTTCTTTTGTTTGTTCTGACGCTCTATTAGGATTAATGAATTTCATACTAACACCAAAAGCTATTCATGTTCGTATCAAAATAAAATAAGCAACAGCAACAGTAAACAAAATATCTATGTAACATTTATCTACATATTGGTACACGAAATTTCTCTTCAAAGTGCGCTCCATTCTTACCAACAAATAAGTTCTTATAAACATTAATTTCACACCTATTGTTTGCTTAAAATTGTTTTAAATAAAAGGAGAGATATTTTTGCAGAGTTTCAGTGTACTGTTCAAACAAAAAATTTACTATATCGTCATGCTTGCCTGCATAAATATATAAATTTCTTCCACAGATATAGATCTACAAACTGGCCTTTTCCAAACACCCTCTTCGTTGCCTTCTGCATTTTCTACTCCACCATCGCCACTGATTCAACGTCGTGATTCCATTTTGAAACAATCGACATCATTTACTGGTGGAAGTGGTGGAGCTCCAAAGACTGACAAACGTGTCTCAATAAAACAGGGAAACAATAATCTGCCACACATCGAGTATGTTTCAGAAAAGCAAACATTACCCTTAGAGAGAAGGAATAATAGTAATAAACTTCCTTCAGGTAAGTTAACAACTTATTAATTTATTTCAATTTCTTAATTTTTATTTATTTAGGTCGACCAGCTTCATTGGTGATAACAAAGAATGAAAAAGTAGCTCAGTTTAAATTGGTTCGTTCATCATCGATCGATTATGAAGACATTGAAGGACAGACTGTGAATAAGGCTGATCAGCCAGAAGATGAATCGGCACCCTTAGTATTTACCGTTGATAAGAAATAATTTATTATAATTAATTTAAGAAAAAGAAAACAAAAATAAGTTTAGAAAAATTTAAAATAGCACAAATCGATATTACAAAACTAAGATGTTCATTACACAGGGTTGTTTAAAATGATAAAAAATAAAAAGATGATATTTAATTTATTAAAAAAATAATGTTTTTATATAATTGGGAATGAAATCGGTTTAACACCAGTGATGAAAAAATAGAATGCTCACTGATCCGTCAAATTTGATAATTGCTTTGCAACTTTACCTTCAGACATTAACGTCAAAATCTACGCAATACCTTTGTTTTGCTTACGACTTCAATCTGATGGGAAGATGAAAGCATTTTGTACTTAACTTTTGAAAACTTGGTTTCTGAAGCGAATAACATTATTTATCTCGCGGAAACAAGAGATCTCTTGATACGGCACTTTTTTATTGATAAAACTTAGAACTAATAACGAATTCGTATTCACCGTTCAGATAGCTTGTGTTAGATGTGGAGCGAATAGAAAATTTGCCCAACAGTGCCTTAAATCTTCGGTGCTTGTTTCAGCACTAACAAAAATTATTCATTTAATAAAAACAAAAAGTATACATACATTTATGCATGCATTAATTATGCATGACTTTATATTTAAAGAAGCAAGCTGTTGGGCAGAAAGACCCTATGGTCATGGACAAATTTTAAAACTGTTGCCGATAGATCTTCGCTCAGTCCATATTGACTACCAATACCCTTGTCTTGACTTTGATAAAAGTTTCAATGTGCTTTTTCCTACCAGAGACGAATGGAAAAACGATACGGTGACAAATGAATATGACACCACAATTTTCACTGACGGCTCAAAGATGGTTGACGGAGTTGGGGCGGGTGTTTACTCCGACAAACTTAAAATTAGTCAATCGTTCCGCCTGCCCGACGCTGCCAGCATATTTCAAGCTGAAGTGCTTGCTATTAAGGAAGCCTGTAGGATACTCAAACAAAAAACAATATCTAACCATAATATTCACAATGTAGCCATTTGTATAGATAGCCAAGCTGCAATTAAGGCAATTAACAGCTGCCTGGTGTCTTCAAAGATAGTTTATCAATGCAGAGCAGAGCTCTCAGGTTTCAGTGATAGTATACAAATTTCTCTCGTATGGGTCCCAGGCCATAGCGACATCCAAGGCAATGAGCGAGCAGATGATCTTGCTAGGCAAGGATCAGCCCTTCTCGTCTCTCAGGCGGAATCAGTAGATCTTCCACTGGGCTTCGTGAAGGGCAGAATATATGACCATTTCCTTTCAGAATCAACAAAGAGGTGGCAAGGTTTGGCAACCTGTAAAATAACTAGAAAGATATGGCCAACCTATGACAAAAACAGATCGAATGATTTAATAAAACGAAACAGAATAGACACGGCCAGGGTCGTTGCAATCGTCACTGGCCATTGGCCAATAGGCGAACACGCAGCTAAACTGCGCATACCTTTTAACAGCTTCTGCCGTAGTTGTAGAAATCCGCTGGAGAAGGAAACTATTGAGCATTTCCTCTGCCACTGTCCGGCCCTGGCTAGATCTCGCCTCCAGGCATTTGGTAGCCTGTTTCTCGACAACCTAAACGTGCTGTCGAACAAAAGGATAAATGATTTTACCGCTTTTCTCAACAGCACCAGTTGGCTCTAACAAACCAAGCAATATCTCTATTTCAACTTTCACCTTGGAAGTTTTTGAAACTTTCGTTTAGGACTGGCTATTCGGACTAGCACTTACTCTATCTTCGGCAATAGCATCAGAGTACTGATTAATTCCTGGTAGGTATAAACTGTCTTTGAACGGGCTTAGCCTCATATAGATCTAGTGTAAAGTTATTGGGCAGGCTCTCAGTCCAAATGGAACCACCCAGCACACAGTGTGAGCTAGGTCCTTCCCTTGTGACTGCGGGCACAGACCAAAAACTGGTCCCCTTAGCTTTTCAAAGCACTCACTCAATTTCCATTTCAACTTTCACCTTTTAAGTTTCTGGAACTTACCTTTAGGAATAGCTTTTCGGACTAGCACTTACTCTATCTTGCGGCGAAAGCATCAAAACACGGATTTACACCTGGCAGGTGTACCGCCTTTGAACGGGCCTAGCCTCATATAGATCTGGTGTAAAGTTAATTGGTCGTCTCTCAGTCCAAATGGAACCACCCAGCACACAGTGTGAGCTAGGTTCTTCCCTTGTGACTGCGGGCACAGACCAAAAACTAGTCCCCTCAGCTTAACAGTCACTACCACTATATCACAAAAAATTAGGTCAAACGAGTTATGGTATCAAAACGGCGCTTTTCCGCGCTAATTGGGTTTCTTCGGAACAGTTGTTCTGCGAAACCGCCATCTTACCTACCTACCTACCTATGCATGCATTAATAATTATTAATCAAAGAAAGTGCACTATGGCGTATGAATGTTTTATTTTTAATTTTTGTTAAACGACATTCAATACATTGTATGCTATTGACTTTTTATAATTTTATTTTGGCTCGGAATCTTTATTAAGGCAACAAAACTGAGATAAATCAGTAGGCCGTTTCCAAAAAGCGCGGCGAATTGTATTGAAATCTATACCTACGTCAATTTCGAGCAGCTTTGAGTTAATTTCAAAAATGAACTGTTGAAACAGTTATTGATAATTCAATAATTCACACAAAACATTATTTGTAATAACTAATAACAAATATATGTAGATAATAAAAAGAAACAAAACATATAAATTGAACACACTTATTTATATGTATCGTGTATTCATAATACGAAGAAGATATTTTTCTTGATATTATATGTACCTATCGGAACATATATTTTAATTTTGCAAATAGTTGCAACTGTCGATTTTGTTTTGCTGTGAAGTGAATTCTAGATTCTAGATTTTATTTTACAATTCGTTGGAGGGGTTTATTAGAAGCCTACTTGTCGTTTTTCGGGAAAATCCAGTCTAGTTAGTTATCTCTAAAACCGTTAGTCTGTCAAAAATTTAGTCAGAGACGAACTTGCAAGAAATTTTACTGATTATCTTTTTTTATATACTGTTTTTTAATATTTGACATATATTAAAAAACAGTATATAAAAAAAAATAAACAGTTCAAGAAAGCAAACAACTGCGCCTTTAGTGGCGTATTTAAATATTCTTATATATGCTATTCTTAATAGAAAAATTAAAATTCGCTACGAAAAGCGCGGCGTATTGCTGTATGGAATCGGCGTACAGTTTCTGCAAATTGATTACATTTTTGTCAGACTTACAGATAATTTAAAAAAGGCGGCTCGATCACGATCTAAATTTTTCCGAAAGACGACACATAGCTTCTATAATGAAAAAAAAAACACTCATACCCCACAGTGTCCTTCTATGAATTAGAACTGCACAAAATGCGTTTATTTTGTTGCTTCTTGAAATAAATGTTTGTTTCACGATATACCCGCACACCGATTCAAATAGTTACGAATATCTTGCGTGATTATTTATACATAAAAGATACTTTTAAAAAGGAGATAAATGCATATTTACAAAAGTATAATATAATGTATAACATCAAGAAAAATATCTTCTTCGTATTCGGCGTCTTCCCGAACAACGACAAACAAGAATAATCTCCAATGAATAGTGAAAGAAAAATGTACAATTATTTTTTTTTCCATTTCAGATCAATGTGTAGTAATAAGCGTAAAAACTAAAAAACTTCATACCCCTCCTCCTCCGGCTCATCTCCTAGACGTCAGGACTTTTAGTATGGTAACTCTTGAATCACACTGAACAAGTTTCTATAGAAACGGCTGAGGTCCCAGCTCACGCCCTCGACAATCCCTTATACAACCTCAATGAGTGTAAGTGAGTTTATTTTCTACTTGAAAAATTATGACTTCATTTTAAAAATAAAAAGTGATTTTAGAATTATTTTTTTAAAGGAAATTTAATTCTCTATATAACTTGCTCGAATGTTTTTTTTTTTTTTTTTTGCCAGATTAACAGTTTGAAAAATATGACGGAATATTTGATGAAAAATATGGGCAAAACACAATTTTTTGTAATTTCCCTTCTTTGCGTACGTGCAGCTCGGGAACGGCTAGGAATAAAAAAATGATTATAACAAAACTTGTAGAAAATTTTATGGGCTTTAATGTATTCTGAGAGAATATTTCCCTACGACGTACCATTTCCGTTGTATAAGCGTAAGTCCCAAAAAAAGGATCCAACTCCCTCCACCGGTTCACCTCCCAGATAAGAGGACTTTTTGTATGTTAACTACTTAAGTACCCGAAACAATATTCCGAAGAAATGGCTTAGGTCCCTGCTCACGCACTCTACAACCCCTTTATTGACTGGAGTACAACGTTTCACTTGAAATGACAAAATGTTTTTACTTTTGTATTTTAGCAACATTGAATTCAAAGGCGAACATTTTAGTTCATCTTTCCCAATACCACGAGAGATATAATTCCCCAAGTAGTTCAAATTTAGGCGAACATTCGACTCGCGAGTCATAATAGAGGGTTATACAGCTGTGGTTTTGAAAATTAAAAATTTAGTATTAAAGTAAAGTACATTCTTGCTACGATTAACATTCTTCCATGTTCCATACAGAACATTTTTTTTTTTGATTTGGCAAGTTTTTCTAACATTATGATTACTCATGTTGTCAAGTCTCTCGACATGTTAATTTTGAGGTGTTAGATGCATCATCAGCGAACTTCAATACTTTGATTAAATTTTAAAACTAAAAAAAATAATACGATAATTATAATACTTAAATAAATAACTATAAACTTCATAAGATTTCAACACCAGCTTGTATTGCTAAATTTTTGTATCACCCACTTTCTCACTGGCAACATTAAGATAGCTTTTATACGCAGCTAAAAACAGCTTTACATCTGCCAGATACATTTTTCATTTAATTTCAACAAAACAACCCAAACATATATACATTGCAATCTCAGAGTAAACGCAACAAAAGTTGATAATGACCAACTAACTAACAACACTCTGAATAAAAATAACAACAAAAAAAGCTACAAAATTTAACAGATAAAACCGGCTTTATAAACAAACATTAAAAAGCACTGTTTCCACGTGCTCCTGCTATTGAGACCAAGATACTCTGTCTGTCTGTGACATGGTTGGACTTTGCTTCAATAAAAATATATAATATTATTTTGGGGGCACTTTTGGGGGTGTGTTGTAACAGTAACACACTGTGAACGCCAGCGCAAACATATCTACTTCGTTGTCGTCGTCGTTGTTGTGGAAGCTAAAATACGAAAAAAAAGCTTCGCATTTAACAGCTGACTGTTTAGAGGTCACCTTGAAATATATTTTTCTCATTCAATTTTCAATCCGGCGGTGAAGTGAACGTTTGAATAAAATTTTATTACCCCGATTTTAAATATAAAATTTAAATTCTTAGCGATTTTGATTATTTGAAAACAAAAAAAACTTAATTGAACGAAGTTTAGGGTGAGCAATTTAGATGGAAATAAGAAAATGATAAAATTATTATTACAAACAAAATGTACCTACGTTTTAAAATCACTTTGTATCTAAAAAAAAAAATAGTGCGATATGTGAATGATTTAATTTGTTTTTTTCCCTTCTGTATGAATATTGTTCTTGAAGGTCATATTTTGTGATAAAAATTAAATTGAAAGTTTAATTATTTAATTGGAGGAAAATTAAACAAAAACATTCACCAACGACAAAATGTTTCATCATCCATCAGATACACTTCAGATATATACACACCCGAAGTGCAATTAAAAATAAAAAAAAGGACTTTTTCACTGAGATTGTTCATTGAAAATGCTTTGTTATACAAAATTCAGTTACAATCAAGAGGATAGTGCAGCTTAAAGATGTTAATTTGTTTTTTTTTTATTTGCGATTCAAAAATAGCCAACAAAGCTTTTGCTTTCACCTTCGGCGTAATGGGTTATGTTTAGACTCAATGATCAACAAGTGCAAGTGCATATACCAAGTGCAGCGCGAAATCGTGTCAATGCAATTGGGACACTGAAAATTGTTTTAAATTTTTGCTATGCGGATACAAATGTATCTTGTTATTTTGTGAGATATATTTTCAATGGTTCTCTCTCTCTAGTCTCGTGTGTCAACAAACTTTCAATTTTATTCTACGCATTGATAGTAGGACATCAAAAAATGGGTGTGTTCGCTGAAGGCTGGGTGGTTTGCATTTCGTATTAAACAACCCGTGTTACGTAAGCTCATTGAATAAAGTGATGTTTTTCGGTTTAAAAAAAAAATAGCTACCGGTTAATGATGTGGTGACGTAGGTAGAGTATTTTATTTTAATACAAACATCAACTTAACTTTTAACCTACATAAATATTCGCAGTGACCGACCGTGGCATTTTAATGAATTTAGTTTTTTTTTTTATTTTAAAATATCTATTTTCAAATCATGGAAAAAAAATTATCTACGAAAAATAATCCGGTTAAGATTGATGCCCTCCAGACATTTTTTATAGATACTTTGTTTGCAATTTAAAGAATTCGTATCTGATAGATTTTCGCGGTTATTGAGATAAATATGTGACCACACACAAGATAAGATATCGTTGACATATATCAAATTAAAATGAACTGCGATAGCAAATATGATCAAACGCGATACCTACCACTTTATTTTATTAGATCTTTTTTTTACATCTATTTTTTATTTGTATGTCTCCTTACAGCGATGATAGTGGTGACAAGAAAATAATTAATTCATTTGAAAATGATAAAATAAATTGATTGTGTTGTTTGGGGGGCAAGATGAGTTGTATTTTTTTTTATTGTAATAAGAGACACAACCATATTGGTGTTGTTTACAACTTTATTGGAATTGGATATAATTGCGTGTTGCATTCAATTAAAGTAATAGAATTACATATTTGTGTTTTGCTATGACCAGGAAAATTAGATCCTGACAAAGCAGGATTTTGCTGGAGACTTTTACTTTGATGTTTTTAGCGAATCTTAAAAAGTACCCATGATTTTGCCCGGATCTAATTTGTTCCGGAGGAGGGTTGGGAGACGGAAAGGCTTGAAATTTAGTTAATTTAAAAATTTCTTGGAAAGTATCAACTTTTAGTAAAATGTGTTAAGGAAAAAATTGTAGCTTATATGAATGTCTACAAAAAAGGTCTTTACATTTTTCATCGTACCACAAACCAATTTCGTGAAAAAAGTGTTAATTTGTTACAAAGTCTGTTTTTTGACAACACTGAACTTTTTCAATAGTATTTGGCGCTTTTTGTTTTTTTATTTTTGTGGCACTTTTATGAAACCAAATCCACAAATCCAAAGAAAAAATAAAGGCACGACTAGGTCGCACTAATTTGCTTATGGGACTGCACAAATTTTAATTGTGTATCATAGTATTTTACTTTTTATGTTGTTTAGTTACAATTTTGTGTTGAATATTTAACTTAAATGCCTTTCAAAATATAAAAGAAATCCGTTCAACAGTAATCAAGATCCGTCCAAATTTGTAAAAACCTGTTAACAATAAATCTCCGTTATCTCCATTTTAAGATAAAATCTAGAAATGCATCTTGCAAGTCCTAAATACAAGGTTCACAAAAGTTTTGTCAAAATCGTATGAGCCGTTTTCGAGAATATTTTGAAAAAATAATACTATAGCGGGTAAACTCTAATAGGTATAAATAGGTATAAAGGTTTTAGATTTTCCGAATTTTCTTGAAAACGGCTCCAACAATTTTAATAAAACTTTATTTCATTTCAGGATTTTAGGCGTTTAAAGTTTTAAGCTAAACAACATAAAATATGATGACATTTTTGTAGTCCGATAGTTTGCAACAAGAGCAAGTTCGTGCGACCCAGTCGTACATTTTACATGAAAGGAGGGCAATACTAAGTTGCTTCAAATTCAAGGCTCTCGGTAAGTAAAATAAAGGCAGACAATGGAGCTAAAGCTAAAAGATCGGATGATACAGAAGGACAATGCGGCACGTTTTAACCAGCGGCTTGATTTTGCAACAAGTCACATCAGGTGAAATCGAGATTTGCATACCGTCGTCTTTTTTGAGGAAAAAAAATTAATTTGGACGAACCTGATAGATACAGTTGTTATTTCTATGATGATTTGAGAAAAGAAGAATTACATCTTTAAAGGCGGCACAACAAAGGATGTGGTGTAATTTTTTTTCATCAGAAAAGACGACGGTATATGCTACTCTCGATTTCATCTGATATGACTTGTTGCAAAATCAAGCCGCTGGCATTTACGTGTCGCATTTAAAGTTTTTTTTTCGTGTTTTGGCAAATTTTTTGGCTTTCTGTATCACGCGAAAAACAGTGCATCTTCTATCTTTAACTCCAGTTTCTTTATTAATTTTACTTACCGAGAGCCTTGAATTTTTAGCAGCTCTCAGTATCGCCCGCCTTTTCTGACATGTTAGTGATTTGCTGACTCTTCCTTTGTGATTTTTTCTATACTTTTCCGGGTCTTGCTGGCTTTAAATAGGATAAATTTGAAGATATGAGTTTTCTTCCCAGTAAGCTTAAATTTGGACGATTTCCTTCACCCATAGTTGAAGATTTAGTTAAAGGTACTTTATTATTTATATCCCACCGAAGAGGGACATAAGTTCCAAATTCAATTTGGAACTTAAGTTCCAAATTCAATTTGGAACTTATGTCTCACCCCGTTGGGACATAAGTTCCAACATTTTTATCTCAAAGATGGGACATAAGTCCCAACATTTACATTTTTCTACAACAAATCAAAAAATATTGCTAATGATGTTAAAAAAAAACTAAACAAACGGTTTGATGGATAACATAAAAATATTCGTATGTTATTTCATTTACATATAAAAAACAAACACATTTTCCTTTTATAACAAAAAAGGACAAAAAAATTAACTTAAGAAAAAATAAGATAAACTTTACATATAAACAAAAGTAAAAGTAGTGTTTTTAATTGTTGTTTTACTTTTTTCAAAACTGAAATTTTTAAACCATGAGGGTACGCTTATGGGAGCTTTGACTGAACAACTAAAATACAGTTACTTGTTGTCTTACTTTTTTCAAAATTGTAATTTTTAAAGTTAATTTTCTGTGAATTTAAGAAAAGAATCTTAAAAAATTCAAGTTTTTGCGAATTTGAAAAACTAAAACCAAAAAATTGCGCGATGTCTCACCGAAGCGGGACATATAACCCAAAAAATAAATTTGGTGCTTATGTCCCTGCGTCATTTATAATACATAATATTATAAATAAATGTATAAGTTATGAGACTTAACAAAAATTAAACGATAGAAACTACAAATTTGAATAATTAATATTACATTTAAATTTGTATTTAAAAAAAAAGAAGAAAAAAAAACATTTTTTTAATAACTTAGATACAAATAAAAGTTAATAAAAGTGTCAGAAATCATTTTCGCATTTTCGCAACAATTTTTTTTTTTTTGCAAAATATTTGCCAATAGAAATTCATCACTTAAAAATGATCGCACTAAAGGGCTATAGCTATTTTATACAAACATCAATGACTATCTTACTATTTAATCAAAACAGATTTAAAAATAAAAATATAGAAATATTTACCGCAAATTGTAAATGGCGAACGTTGCCAATCAATAAGCATCTGGTCGTCGATCATCGACATTGTTTCTATTTTTCACCACAGGATTCTATTTATAACGAAGAAGGTATTTTTATTCAATAAAACAATTTCAATTGTCTGCGCGTTGGTCTTTCTGTCGCATATGTATCTTAACTCAATTAATATACTCGCAGATCGTCTGATCAGTCGATCGTCTGATTCAGTCAGACTCTCACTGATTGCGCTCTCATTATTATTTAAATATAGAAAAACATCAATAAAACTTAACGAATTGATTTTGGCAAAAATCACATCAGACTTTAATTCGATTTGCGGCGAATTGCTAAGAAACAGTCTTTAACATTCTCTAGCCATGATCGAACGGTTGGATCGGTTCTACACGCACTCCAAGTCGTTACTTAATTCTGCATGGCTATTAATACTGCAATTGTTATTAGGCGTATATGTTTGGTTAAAAAGTGTTCTAATGATGGGAAACAAGTCAAGTGCATTGGTATGTCGTATGTCACATTATCGGTACACTTACTCCGTTATAGTTATGAATATTTTCACAGTTCGTTAGCTTATCAAATTTATATTTTCTGTTGCACAATAGTCATCAGTTGTCGTTGCATACGTGAAGTGAACTTATTGCATTTTAAGCAATGTTGATGTATCTCTTATCATCACCCTTTAGGAATGCTCAGGGGGAAGAATTAGAGGCTCTTATTAGAAAACGAGTGAGTGAAGAAAAGTTTAAATAATTTGCTTCCTTGTTCTAACTTTAAAAATACTACTTGTTTGTTGTTTTGAATATTGTGGTGATATTTTTAAAGCGACAATTGGGCGCCTAGCTTTGGTTGATCGATTTTTTTAATTGACGGGGTAGAGAGAGATGTCTATGACTGAAATAATGAAGAAGTGTGATGCAGTTGATTGGTCTGTAGTTGTTGTATTGTAACGAATGGATGAAATTGGCTCGTGATTATTGATTTTGTCTTAATGCTTGATGAAGCTGAAATAAATGTCGGGAATTCGTGCATAACTCGATGAGATTGTTAAGATCAAAAATCAAAATAAATTAAAATAAATCTGATAACATTTGTTGTAAGAAATACAATCAATTTCTTGGCATTTAAATTAAATGACAATTTAGTTAAAGGCCGCCATCTGCTTCCGATCGTCCTTGTTCAAGTGCCAAATTATATTGGTACAATATTGTTCATAGTGTTTACAGTTTACTGCAACATACTTGTTGTTTAATTTTAAGTTCACTGAACTTGTTTTAAATACACATTTTGTTTAACTTTAATTATTTATAAAAAAAAAAGAAAATGCCACAGTTTAAAATTTGCTAAATTTCTGCAAATCTTAAGTGATTTAGCGAAATCAGTTCCGTTATTCTTTAAAAAATACAGTTCAAGCAAATAGGTACCTATGTACATATATTGAATAATTACTCTCTGTGAAGTGTTTACTTACAATTTTTTTTGTTGATCAAGACGCTCCACTACATAGCTGTGTTTATAGGAAGCAAACATACACAACATGATTGGACAGATTCAATATTGACTTCAAGAAATGTGAATAATTTGGTATAGAAAGCACCGTTTCGCAAAATTTTCGAAAACAAATTTTTAAAAAAATTTGTTGAATATTAAAGTACCTATAGTGTATCCATACATATACATAATGGGAATATTATTAATGCAAAAACATTTTTTTTATTAATTTAATTTATAATTTTCAAACATTCGACCGTTTTGAAAAACATTTTTCTTTTTATAAAAACTCATCTGCTTATCTAAAAATCAGAAAAATGTGTTTTACAATTTTGGACATATGAAAAGATAACATTGTAATATTTATTGCACGCTGAAGCGCAAATATTTGGAGCATTAAATATGTCCTATAACCATAAGTGCTAGTTGACTTCAAGCTTTTATTACATGTTTCGTTTACTTTTTGCACTAAATTCACTGTTAAAGAATATGAGGATGAAAATCTTACATATAAATAGGCATGTCCCACAAAATTTAATCTTACTGAGATCTCAACTTTAGCGTTTTCATTTATTAGTCCGGAATGGATAAGCAGAATTGTCTGGTTCCGGACACCAAATGAACGCGCAAAGATGCTTTTGTTATTCTGCAATTTGCATCATTGTATGTGTGAAACTTCAAACTGTCGAATGATGAGAACGGGTGACAAGATGTTATTTAGGCAACTTTAAATATGCGAGAGGTATCAATTGATTTTCTATATTAGCTTTATTTAGAATAATTTATTTACTTCAAGAAGCAAAATATTTTTCTGAATCAATCTTCCAAAACAAATAACAAAATAACGACATTTCACGATTTGAATATTTAAATCTGTGCAAGTATGCGTGATTCTGTTTTTGATTCTGACTTCAAGTCCGGAATTCAGTTTCTCCTCTTTTCAGAACTCGAACTGTCATTTAGTGCCAAATGAACAGAATCGTCCGGAGTAGTTCCGAGCGACTCCGAACTACCAAATAAAAACGTTATTAGTACACATTTCCCTTTGTAAACATAACATTGTCAAAAACATGTTTAAGAGCACAAGTTTAAAACTTTTAGAATATTAAAAGTCAATTAAATAAAATGTACGACTCGGTCGCACGAGGGATTGAAAAAAACTACTCATTTTAAGAAATCATGTTCAAAGGTTAAAATATCAGAAAATGAAGGATGATTTCTTGCTCTGTTGAACAAGTAAAAAGTGTATCCAACTCTGGAAATTCAAAGGAGATATGTTTTTCATTCTGACTTCAAGTCCGGAATTCAGTTTCTCCTCTTTTCATAACTCGAACTGTCATTTAGTGCCAAATGAACAGAATCGTCCGGAGTAGTTCCGAGCGACTCCGAACTACCAAATAAAAACGTTATTAGTACACATTTCCCTTTGTAAACATAACATTGTCAAAAACATGTTTAAGAGCACAAGTTTAAAACTTTTAGAATATTAAAAGTCAATTAAATAAAATGTACGACTCGGTCGCACGAGGGATTGAAAAAAACTACTCAATTTAAGAAATCATGTTCAAAGGTTAAAATATCAGAAAATGAAGGATGATTTCTTGCTCTGTTGAACAAGTAAAAAGTGTATCCAACTCTGGAAATTCAAAGGAGATATGTTTTTCATTCTGACTTCAAGTCCGGAATTCAGTTTCTCCTCTTTTCATAACTCGAACTGTCATTTAGTGCCAAATGAACAGAATCGTCCGGAGTAGTTCCGAGCGACTCCGAACTACCAAATAAAAACGTTATTAGTACACATTTCCCTTTGTAAACATAACATTGTCAAAAACATGTTTAAGAGCACAAGTTTAAAACTTTTAGAATATTAAAAGTCAATTAAATAAAATGTACGACTCGGTCGCACGAGCTTATGCTCTTGTTATGGGATTGAAAAAAACTACTCAATTTAAGAAATTATGTTCAAAGGGTAAAATATCAGAAAATGAAGGATGATTTGACGAAACCTACTTTTTTAGGCTATTGTATCGTAATATTAATACTTGCTCTGTTGAACAAGTAAAAAGTGTATCCAACTCTGGAAATTCAAAGGAGATATAATTTAAAAATGTTATTTTTATACGTTTATGCATATTATTTATCGCTTAAGATTTTGAATTTTTTTATTAATGATGTTAATCTATCAAAAAAAAATTCTCGTAACTTGATTTTGGCTTGAATCTTTATAATATGTAGGTATTTATTTATTTAGGTCTAAGCCTATTAATTCATACTAGGCTTGCCCAACGGTCGAAACTCGAACTCATCATACATATATGTACATTGTATTATTTTTATTTGAATTTTTGTTTGTATCTAGAATACATTTTCAATTACCATCAGTTAAGTAATTTCTTCGCTATATTGTTCAGCAGGCTAGGTGGTGAGCCGGTGTACTAAACTTAAGCTAATAAAATCTTCAACAACTTTTGTTATCTTTACTTTTTTCCAATTCACAAATTTTTTTTTATCTTCACTTTTTTTCAATTCTCAACTATTTTCATGCTACAATCGCAAACAAACATTTCATTAAACATTATTTCGTCATATTGTCTACTAATCTGTTGACCTGACGAAATTCCCAAGAGGAAGAGATTTGAATTGTCTTTAAAAAAGTAAATCGAAATTGGGTTTTAATTTTGTAAATCATCTTATTTGAAAAATGAAAAACAAACAAAACTGGACTGCTGTTTTCGATTAACTCAAAAAAATCGCAAGAGATAAAATTCTTCCTCATAAACATGATTAATGATCCATGTGGCTTACACAATTCCTTATGCATGTCTGAAAATCCACCAAACCCGGAAGAATATTCCTGGGTTCTAGATTGGCTGACATTTCAGATCCGAATGAACCGAATTAATATCTTTCTCTTTATTTTTTCAACAATTGTTTCTGTACTTACCACTTTCTCATGGTGATAAAATAAATAAATAAATAAATTTAGTGGCACTGACAGCTCAAAGACCCTCGGCCTAGTGACCTACAACTCTCTCAACCAATCCTTGTGTGCGTTGTTAGTTCTACACGATTGGAAGGGACCTACAATTTTACGTCGAATCTGAACGACTAAGGTGAGAAGCACTTTTCATGACAATGATACTCTTGTAGGATTTGACACTTCCTCGCAAGAGGCAGTGCCCCTGAAAAAAGCATTAGATGTTATCGAAGCTTTAAGCTGGGCTTGAACCCAGACCTCCAGCATGATAGTCCGATACACCAACCACTACGCCACGGGGCACACTTTCTCATGCTGATAGGTCTTGAAAACTCAATTATGGCGACTGGACTTAGGCACCGTTCTCTAAAAATTTCAAACTCGAAACTTCAATTTTTGGTTGGACCGATTTCTTTCAAACTTGGTATCTGGGGTCATTAGGGTAATCTACAGAGAGTCTAAAAAATAACGGTTTTTCTCAAAAACAACTAAGCGGATTTTTATCAAATTTTATTTCTAGAAAGGTCTAGATAGCCGAAAAATTATATTCATTAAACATTTTTTTTTTAATTGAATACATATTATAAAAAAAAAACCAATTGATAATCGTGCCTATAATTTTTCTTACTGAATTTATTTATGAGCATGTTATTTGTAGAAGAGGAACTTTCATCTGGTGCGGAAACTTTTGCGTACCTACATACTTTACCCTAACAAAACGATCCTCCCCTCTTCCGCTTCGAACTTAAATCGATAGATCTTTGAGAGGTCTTTAGAAGGCGCAAATATGCACGATTCAGACACAAATGTTTTTTTTTAATTTCAAAGCTCGCTATTATGTTGTTGAAAAAAAACTTAAAAATGTTAATTTTGGTATACAACAATTTATATGATTAATATCAGATGTTTGTATGTAATTTTGTTATCTCTATCAAGGCGTTAGAACAAAAAAAAACACGCATATTCGCATACCTAACCTTTTTTTTTACTTGCGATTATAGCTACTGTAAGCTATAAGGTTAGTTATGCATTCGTAAAAAAAAAAGTTTCGAGATAACATCAATCATGACATTGCGATGATAGAGAAGACGAAAAAATTAGTTCCGACAATTCTGTCTGTCTGTCATCAATCATGACATTGCGATGATAGAGAAGACGAAAAAATTAGTTCCGACAATTATGTCTGTCTGTCTGGATGTATCGACACCTGCAGCCTAAACGGTTGGGCCGATTTTCTTCAAATTTGGCATAAACTATTCTTAGTGAAATATCCCCGGAAGTTTCTTATAATTTTTGACCTAGGTATAAAAATAGCAGTACCTACCATATAAGCGTAACCGATAATTTTTTTTTCTCGACAAAAATACAATCAATGTTGATGAAATTTTATATGAGTAATTTGTTGCCAATGGTGATGACCACCATCTAATTTTTTTTTTTTCAGAATCAGCTTATTACGGTACCTGCCATAGAAACGCTGTTTATTACTCCGACTATCTTTCGAACGGCTATACCGATTGTAACGAAATTTAATATTTAAAAACTACAGTTAAACTAAAATAAAATTGCAAAAAAAAATTGGAAAAAGTGATTTTTGAAAAAAGGTAATTTTTGAAAAAGTTTTTTTTTTTTTGCCAAAACCGATAAATCTAATTTTCTTGAAAAAAATATTATAAACTTTGATAAAATTTCAAGTAATTATAATTTTACCGAAAACTATATCTTTCATATAATCCTTTTTTTATTCCATACATTTGTTTATACAAAAAAAATTTCAAAAGACAAATATTTCAAAATATAAAATACTGAAAATCTTTTCTTTATAAAAAAAGATGGTCAAATGAATTTTCCAGTCGTTAACACGAAAATAACTTGCCCCAAGAGCAAGTTTGTGCGACCCAGTCGTGTCCTTTATTTTGTTTTGCCTGAAATAATTTTTGTTTGATGATAAGCACACAGCTTGCACTTTAAACAAAATATCATGGTCTCAATAAATGAGCAGTTAGGTTTTATTTTGATTCAACAGTTTGCAGGTTAAGAGATCAATATAAGAAAAAACAATTAATTATTAATCAAATTATTTTAATTAAACATGCTTCTATCACATTCATGGTAGATGCAAAAGTGTGGAGTATATTACTTAATTTAATTAAAGTTACCATAAAAGGTTTTTTAAAACAAACAAACAAAAAAATTAAAAATATAAATAAGGGAATATAAATCTACTTACTTTGTATTAGGCTTTTATAAAATATTAAAATTTTAAATATGTTAGCAAATAAAGCAATGATTTTTTTAAATTGCTGATCATGATAAAACTAATTAAGGGACTTTTTTTTAATTTTTTGGAGAGCCAAGGTTATTATAGGTACCTATTAGAAGGTTTAAATTATACAATCTTTCAATAAATCAATGAAAGCATACACTTAAAAGTGATTAATTGCAAAATCCAAGTTCATGTTTTTTTTTATAAAGATCCTGATAAACCTTATTATTAGGTATATTGCTTGATTATTTTTGTTTCCATGTATAAAATACCAATTTGGTTCACCAGGTAATGTTCTCATTTCACCTACTTTGTTATTTAATAGGGATAAATATGATATGGTGTAAACCAACTTCATCTGTTTTTAATATAATGTTAAAATTTTAAATTTCTGACGCCAGGGTTCAATGAATTACTCTTCACCAATCATAAACAACGAAAAACCAGAATAACATGTCGAAATGCGGCAGTTGATCGTGATTCTGTTCCACTTACCAGTTTCAATAACCGTTTTAGCTACAGAGTCCTCGAAAAATGAAACCCGATAACATCTCCGAATTTAGCGATAGTTTCGTATAAACAAGCATAACAAGGCCTTCTGGCACTTCTTCTGTCTTCTTTCACTTATTGTTTCAATAACTCCTTAGTTTAAAATCCAGGTTGTGCTACAATCATTTCATTCTGTAAAAATATTCAGAGGTATTCCCCGATCTCATAATCGTATTCTTCATCTGTTTGCTTTACAAAACTGGAAATTGCCACAAATTTCATAAGTTGTAGCATTTTTCGATAGGGTGATATATTCAGTTTTAGGAATTTCTGGAAATAGGACTTATATTCTCCACTCCACTTATAACATTGCTTGCTTTTCTTTTTCATTAACTTAGAATTCTCGTAAAATGGGCACTGACCTCGAAATAATAACCATAGCCCTGCAAAAGGGCAATATGGATAGTAGTCTGTTCCGGCTTAAGCGTGGTTCAGTGCTGAGAATAAATCCAGATGCATCTTTATTGGGAAAAGAGATCATACTCTATACAAACTATCCAGGAGATGGTAAGTCATCCTGTTTTCTTCATAAACATTTACTAAACCGTAATAAACTTAAATGTTTAAAGGCAAAAAAGAGTTCATTCGCACCGATAACCGAGTTGTTGATTGGCATTCGAAATATGGAAAGCAAATAACTTCACGAAAAAACCAATATGTTCATGTTGTTGATATTGATGCGTACGCTGAGGTAAAGGTCAACATATCAGGAACCTTCCGCTTCTTTTTCACAGAGAAAGATAGGTAAGTTGCGATTGCGAGTTACCCTCCAATATATTTATAATTGACTTTGTTTTTATGATTTCAGTGATATCAAAGAGCCATGTGGTTCTCTTTACGTGCAAGTTGAGCCAACTCTTCATGTTGGACCACCAGGAGCACAAAAAATTATTCCATTGGATTCAGTTCGTTGTCAAACAGTTCTATCCAAGTGTTTAGGACCAATTGATACATGGGAGGCCAAACTAAGAGTTGCAAAAGAATCCGGCTACAATGTGATTCATTTTACACCAATTCAAGAGCTGGGAGGATCTCATTCAGCTTATTCCTTGCGTGATCAACTCAAAGTAAATTCCCACTTTGGAGCTAAAGGCAAAGTTTCCTTTGAAGATGTTGAAAAAGTTATCAAGAAGTGTCGCCAAGAGTGGGGAGTAAGTTAACCAAAAATATATTTCTTTGCAAACAGACACTTATTAAAAATGTTTCCGTATAGATTGCTTCAATTTGCGATATTGTTGTGAATCACACTGCTAACGAATCTAACTGGTTGGCAGATTTTCCTGATGGCACATACTCCTGCCATACATGTCCCTATTTGAGACCTGCATTTTTGATAGATGCTCTTCTAATAAAAGTCGGATCTGATATCGAAGAAGGATTACTCGAACAGGTTGGAGTTCCAAAAATTATCGATCAGGAAAACCATTTGGATGCTTTGCGTCACCAACTTAAGACCAACTACCTTCCCAAAGCAAACATTCACGAGTTATACCAATGTGATATTACGAAGATTGTGAATGACTTCAATCAAACGATTCGAAGCAGGCCACCACCTGGGAAGAAGTTCCCATCAGGAGAACGTCACGCAGAGATTGATCTAATTCAAGATCCTGAATATAGACGTTTTAAGTCATCCATCAACATGGAACTAGCTTTAGACATCTTCAATTCTTTTCATGGTGATTGCTTTGACGAAGAATCGCGCGTTAGGAAATGCACTGATGCTTTACGTCAGCACTTGACTACTTTGAATGATCATGTAGCAACTGAGATCTGGGAATATTTAAATAACTCTGTGGAGAACTGCCTGGCTGGTGTTCGATATGAACGGGTTCAACCAGATGGCCCAAGAGTAAGAGTCATTTCAGAGAAGTACCCTGTCTTTATGCAATATTTTACCCACCTTGTGGTGGAAAGACAAACTCTGGCAGAAATTGAAGAACGCATGTACGGCGAGGATGGTAAATATTTAATGGCTCATAATGGCTGGGTTATGGGATCGGATGATCCTTTAAAGGATTTTGCTCAACAACAACCTGGCCGTGCAAATGTTTACTTAAAAAGAGAGTTAATTGCTTGGGGTGACAGTGTAAAGCTGCGTTATGGAGAAAAGCCAGAGGACAGCCCCTATTTGTGGGAACACATGAGAAAATATGTTGAGATCACAGCAAAGATATTCGATGGTGTCCGCCTGGACAATTGTCATTCAACCCCGTTGCATGTGGCTGAATACCTTTTGGATGCTGCCAGAAAAGTCAATCCAGATTTGTATGTTGTCGCTGAATTGTTCACAAATTCAGATGCTACGGATAATGTGTTCGTCAATCGGTTGGGTATCACTTCTTTGATTCGAGAAGCTCAATCAGCATGGGACTCACACGAAGAGGGAAGGCTGGTCTACCGTTACGGCGGTGAGCCTGTCGGAGCTTTCCGCATCTCTCCCAAACGTCATTTAGCACCTAATATTGCTCACGCTTTGTTTATGGATCTAACTCATGACAATCCTTCACCTGTGGAGAAAAGGTCGGTGTTCGACTTATTGCCATCAGCTGCTTTGGTTTCGATGGCGTGCTGTGCAACAGGAAGTAATCGCGGTTACGATGAACTCGTCCCACATCATGTAAGTTTTTCTTTTAAACAATATCAATTACCATTAATTAACATCAAAATAAATTCCAGATCCATGTTGTGGATGAACAACGTGAATACCAAGAATGGGGTTCAGCCGTTTCTCCCAATACTGGTATAATTGCAGCAAAGCGAGCTTTAAATCTTCTTCATGGTCAACAAGCGGAAGAAGGCTTTAACCAAGTTTATGTCGATCAAATGGATCCAAATATTGTCGCAGTAACTCGACACTCTCCTAAAACTCATGAAAGTATCATTCTCGTAGCCCATACTGCTTTTAACTATCCCGATCCACATGCTGGACCAACACCTGTTCGTCCGCTGCGTTTCGAAGGTTGCCTTGACGAAATCATTCTAGAAGCTGAATTACTTAATAAAGGCCCAAAACCATTTGATCGTCCAGCACCATTTAAGAAAAACGATAAAGTTATCAATGCCTTGGACCAGTTTCAGTTGCACATTCACGAGCACATCCCACTTTCTCATTCGAAGGTGTTTTCAAAGGAACCAATTATTGATGGCAACATGACGCAACTTAACTTTGAAAATCTCAAACCAGGATCTATTGTTGCAATAAGGGTATCCTTGAATCCAGCAACTCGTCCAAACTTTGAAAAACTTCAAGGAATCGTCGTAGCTTTACAAAAGCAAATGGGTCCTATTCATGCTGAGCTGGCAACTATTGTTTCGAACCTTGATTTAGTTGATCTTAATCGGGCTTTGTTCAGTTGTGATCAGGAGGAAAAGGATATGGGTCTTGGTGGAGCTGCATACGATCTTCAAGGTTACGGACCTGTAGTGTACTGTGGTCTGCAGGGCTTTGTGTCGATTTTGACAGATATTGCTCCAAAGAATGATCTCGGTCATCCTCTGTGTGATAACCTTAGACATGGCGATTGGATGATGGGTATGTAGCTGTTAGTAGACAAAATCTTTTAGCTTAACCATCATTCGAACTTTTTTCAGATTATATCTCACAAAGATTGAGACGGTTCCAAGATTGCAAGAAGCTCGCCAAATGGTTGAGACTTGCCTTCGAACCAATGAAAACAATTCCAAGGTATTTGATTCCATGCTATTTTGATGCCATTGTTAACGGAGTCTACCATGTTCTTGTTCAACACGCTTATTCCTTGATGCCAGAGTAAGTATAATGTTTCTTATTTCGTAAGAAATTTCATTCTTATTTGTGTTTCTCTTCCAACAGTTTTATTCGTAATGGAAGCAATTTCGCTCAGGCTTTGGGTCTTGCTACTGTTCAATTCCTTTCCGTATGCAAATCAGCTAACTTACCAAAGTTCAGTCCCAGCATTCTTCCTCCACCACCACCAGAACAGTGCGTTACTCTTTCAGCTGGTCTTCCTCATTTCTCAACAGGCTACTTGCGTTGCTGGGGTCGTGACACCTTTATCGGTCTACGTGGCAACCTCTTCCTCACAGGAAGATTCAATGAAGCTCGTTACATCATTATTGGATTTGCTGAATGTCTGCGTCACGGTTTGATACCTAATCTCCTCGACGGTGGAGCTAATCCACGTTATAACTGTCGTGACGCTGTCTGGTGGTGGTTCCACAGCATCAAGCAATACGTCAGCGAAGCACCTAAAGGCAAAGAAATACTCCGTGACAAGGTATCAAGAATCTTCCCAACAGATGATTCTCCACATTGTGCACCTGGGGAGCATGATCAGTTCCTGTACGATGTGATGCAAGAGGCTTTAAACGTTCACTTCCAAGGACTACAATACCGCGAGCGTAACGCTGGCTATGAAATCGATGCTCATATGAAAGACAAAGGTTTCAACAACCAAATCGGTGTGAATCCTGATACTGGATTTGTATTCGGAGGAAATGCTGCAAACTGTGGCACATGGATGGACAAGATGGGATCATCGGAGAAGGCCAATAATAGAGGTAGACCAATAACACCACGTGACGGATCAGCAGTGGAAATAGTCGGTCTTCAAGTTGCTGCTTTGAGATTTATGGAGCAACTGAGCAAGGAAGCTTTGATTCCTCACAGATCGGTAGAGCGATATGGACCAAATGGTAAGCAGACATGGATTTCATTTAAATATTTTATTGTATTATTATTGTCCTTTACTTTCAGGTGAAAAAACCACATGGACCTATGGCGATTGGGCCGATCGTGTTCATGAGAACTTCGAGAGATATTTCTTCGTTACCAGGGAAGAAAGAGGTCCATTGGCAAACAAGAAGTTGATTTATAAGGACTCGTTAGGGGCAACCCAGAAATGGACTGATTTCCAACTACGATGCAATTTTCCGATTGCTATGGTTGTAGCTCCAGAACTGTTTAATCCATTCAATGCATGGCAAGCACTCGAAGTTGCGAAAAAACATCTCTTAGGACCCCTCGGAATGAAGACCCTTGATCCAGACGATTGGAATTACCGTGGAAATTACGACAATAGCAATGATTCGGGAGATGTAACAGTAGCACACGGCGCCAACTACCATCAAGGACCCGAATGGGTATGGCCAATTGGTTATTATTTAAGAGCGAGATTGATTTTCGCCAAGAAATGTGGATATCTACCTGAAACTATTGCTGACACATGGTAAGTTATTTTGAAGTTCCTTTTTTCCATTCAAATTTCTAAGATTTATTTTGTTTGTGTTCCCATTAGGCAAATACTTCAAGCACACTTGAAAGAAATTCAAACATCCCACTGGCGGGGATTACCAGAGCTAACTAATGAAAATGGAGCCATCTGTAACGACTCATGTCGGACGCAAGCTTGGAGCATTGCCACAGTTCTTGAGGTAACTATCAATTTAATCCACCGTATACATACCTTTACAAAATCCTATTTGTTATCATTAGGTTCTTCATGACCTCCATCACATAGGAGCTGATTTGTTGTAAATCTCGAAATCTTGAAACGATTTGAATACAATTAAACTGCCACACGAGACACAATATGGCTATAACAAAATTAAATACTCCACTTTTTTATATAATGCGACGACACCTTTAAAATATTTATATGTAGCTGAAAATGAAGAAAAAAAAATCATTTCAGTGTTTTTAGTTGTTTATCAAATGTTTGTTAACTATATAGTTATTAGTCCTTTGTCTGAACCACAAAATGAGCTCGAGAGAACCCAGTTGTAAAGCTTGAGTTATCAAGTTGTTTAGTAATAAGAGTCGTTTTATGTAACACACATCACTTTTTGCTTTATTTATCGTGTTGATTGATTTTTATTTAATTTTAAGTTAATTTACAATAAATATATTTTATCAAAATTTTAACGTTTTTTTAAAGAGTAGCCATTTTAACAAGTCTCAGTACATACCATCTGACCGTATATAAACGTATTATCATCGTATTTATACCTTATTCTTAATATAGGTTAAAGATGTGAACGTTAACAGAGCCGATTTCTCACGTGCGAACTAAAAGAGGAGAAGCCGGAATATGCTTCTATTTACTAAAACCATTAAGAAATGGAAGCCTATCGAGAAGACCCAACGTAAGGTTGTATAAAATATAAATCATTAGGGTCCTGCTATACTCAGAATTCATGGTTGATGACGTCGGAAGATCAAATTAGTTAGTTTTCAACAACAGTTAAGGAAACTTTCATACCGTGGGAGGAAAGTACTTGCAGCAAGCTTTTCAACAATAAACTTTTTAATGCAACAAATTACTCAAAGTAATCGCCTACGGGCGAGGAATTTTTTTTTCGTCACACCATAAAAGTTTTGCTTGTTACAAGCATTTTACTTGCTGCGAGAACATTTGTCGCATGGTTTCTTTTTTGGTTTCCTCCTTTAATTTAAAAATTCATGGCAATCAATTATTGTAAAATAGATTTTTTTTATTTTTGATAACATTAACAGAAGGCTTCATTGTTTACATTGTATACAAGCCTCATTCTTTGTTCAAGAAAAATAGCTATCTCTAATCAAACGCATTTCCGAGTTATGTGGTGGAATCACTTTTTCTTTTTTGTGTTCATCATGACAAAGCGGATCGGAAGAGTCAAGAATACAAGGGTGTTCAAAGTTGCGACTCTGATATTCTTCTGGAATAGAAGGTTGACGATAGAATTCTGTGCGACGTCTTCGGGGATAAAGTTCTGCAGAAGTAAACTCAAAATTCTGAAAACAACAATTCAAATCAATTAAATCAGTTTTAACTTTTTTTATTGCTTACTGGATTGATTGGCTGGGAGTTACGTTGGCTATTGGATTGATTTCTGAAAAACTAATATTAGAAGTCCAAAGATGTTAGTCTGAATGAACAAAGTTAGTAATGGACAACTTACTTTTGACTTTCGCATTTTATCCAAAAAAGGGCCGAAAAGTTGGGGAAAAAATTGAATTTAATTTAGTTTTTTACAGTTATTTTCATGTCTACTTGAAAAATAAAAATATTTCAAATTTAAAGAGTGATTTTTTACTGTTTAATTGTACTAGTACCCGAAAAACTGAGACAAAACACAATAGTACAGACCAAAACGCGGGCTATTAAAATAAGTTCAAAGCCTAAACAAGGAAGAAAAGTTTTTTCTTCTAATAAAAGGGCGTGGAAAGAGCTTTTTGATGATGAATTTTTAAATGAATTTTTGAAGTGGGTCAAACCTTAATTAGAATTTAGATATTTCGTCCCCTTTATGCCAGAAACATGAATGTACCATTTGAGATTTTCGAACAATTGTGTTAAAAATTAGTTGCTTTGATCTGAATTGAGGTTTAAGAAAAAGTTTTGCAGTCTTCCCAGGATTATAAGAAAGTGGTCAATACAGTACAAATTCTTGAAAAATTAAAGTTACCCAAAATGTTCAGATATTATGCTTAGAACGATATTACCTTTTGAGCGTCATCAAACCCGCGAAAGTGGTTTTATGGTTATAGTGCAATATCGTGTTTAGAAACGATTTATCTGGATTTTCCATCGTCATGAATAACACCATGTGCAGTTAAATCTTGCCCAACCGATGCCTTATTCGTTATTCAAAATTCTTTTTCACTAGATCTCCACATCAAGTACATGGTATCCTGCTATGCAGCCAGGCATAGGTTACTGGAAACATAAGCCATAGAGATATATTGGAATTACTGCCAAAATATCAGTGCTTAATGCCTATTCAGATTGAGCCTCGCATGCCTTAACTTTGAAAAAAGTTTTAATGTGTTTTTTCCCACTAGAGAAGAAAGGTGTTAAATGCTTTTGACACCATAAGGTGGTCGATGGAGTTGAAGCGGATATTTTCTTCATTGTTAATGCACTTGCCATAACGGAAATGTGTTGGATACTTAACAGAGAACAATCTCTCATCAAGATATTTACAATAGCCTTCTTTATAAATAGCCAGACTGCAGTCAGAGCAATTGATAGCTACCTGGGAATCCTTAAAGTTAGAAGATCTTTACTGAATATCTTCACTGATAGTACATGAATCTTTCTCATGTACAGGGAACATAGCGAAATCCAAGGAAACGATCAATCGGATGAGCTTGCCTGGCAGGGATCAGTGGCAAATCCTGAATATCTGCAATATATAACCTACTTATGAGAAAAAGAACGATAATGATTTAATTAATAAAGTGAAACAAAACAAACTAGGTGAGAATCGTGGCAATCATTGCTTGGATTTGGCCAACAGAAATATTTTAAAGGCCTTTACTCCAAGATTTGCGTTTTCGCGAAAACCTTTAAAATTGAATTTCATTCATAAATACTCCACTTAATATAATTTAATTTGGCTATTTTTATTCTTCTTTTTTTTTTGTTTTTATTCTTTCAAACAGAAAAATATGCAGCTCAACTACTTCTATATTAAGAGATAGAAACTATAGATCAATTTCTTTGTAACTACATGATCATGTTCAGGTCTCGCACTGGTGTTTCGAATACAATTATCCGATAACCTTAACGTGCTGTCGAATGGAAAGAGATTAACGACTTTTTATTCTATAATCAAAAGCCTCCCGATGAATCTAAAATATCAACCAAAATCTTCTTTACTCGCTAGTTTTTAATTATAAAAAAAAATATTTGAAATATGAGAAATCTTATGCTACGGTCTTCTACATCTATGCGATTATGAGTAGACCATCATAGAGTTATGTAGATATTCGTCCGAAAAATTATTTCGATATTGATCTACTAAAGATCTTCTTTAATTTACAAACAAAAAACTGACCTAGAGCATTGACATACACTTAGCAGATGGTATGCCTTGATTGGTCTAGCTATAATTACGGTGACCAAACATTGTATTATTTGGAAGAACTCAAAGTTGCGTGTCAATATACAAAAGTGTAAAGTGCAAGAAGACTACCTATGTTTTTAAATGAATGTATAGGTATACATAATATGCTGACCAACTGTACCGGAATGACCGGTACTGTACCAAAATTTAAAGCTGTGTACCGGTGTACCGAAGAAAAGCTTCGGTACACTTAAATGTACCGAAATCATTCTAAAGCAAGTTGGCATACCGAAAATTAAAAAAAAAGTCTGAAAGTGGAAGCGTGGGCTAATTAATGGTCCCTATATTTCTTTTTTCTTTGTGTTCGTGATGCACGTTAATGCACCTATTTCTAATTCAAAGATCGGATTCAATCTGAATCGATCCAGAAATATGGCGACACCGAATCGAAAGATTGAATTTAAATGGGATCGAATTGTCTATGTGAGTGCAGTATGTGTTCTAAGAATTTATTGTCAAATTGTCATTAATTTTAAGTACAGCGACACCAAGTGAAAATAAGCATTATAAAATTATTCCGAGAATTATTCACAAAAACCAACATGCAAAACAAAACAAGCCAAATATACCGCAAACGGTCTGAAAACAAAATTGTACACACTCACACCAACAAAACTCTATTTATCAATTCTTCGATCTAGCTTTACATGAATGCTTTCGATTCGATCCAGCTCGCAAAGTTGAATCGGAGCGAGTAATCCTATTTCGATTCGATGGATGAAAGAAACATTCCGTACAATTATTTGGTTAAAATCTTTTGGTATATTCTTTGTTTGCCAGGCACTTAAGCTACCGTTGAAAGTGTTCTCTTTAATAAATAAAATATGGAACACTGATGAGAGCCGATTGAGTATTGCAACGTTGAAGGACCTTCTGTACATCAGGCACAATATAAAAATGTCATGCCTTGAGTTCCTCGAATTCTTAAAAGACCAGCCAAAGATGCTCGAAGAAATAGGGTCTGATGGAAAATATACATTTGAAAAGAGCGACGAATACAATGATGCAAACATATCTACATACATATAAAATATTAAAATAATGTACAATGTATACATACATATTTCATCATGTTTAAAAAATAAAACTAGGATTTTTTAAAATTGTTGTTTTGTGTACCGGAATCGGCTTTTTAAAAGGTGGTCTCCCTAGGTATACATATGTACATAAATAGGTTTATCAATAAATTGTTATAGTTGTACGTTTTTATAAGGACTGATTTAGTGCAGTTATTCAGTGAATAAAGAGCACGACTGGCAAACTTGAAAAAAAAACAGAAATGCAGTGTTTATATTAACAGCGCTACAAATGTATACTTTACTTTAAGTTTAAGCAAAAGTGTTTGGGCCATTTTCGAGAAAATTTGGAAAAATTAAAACTGTTTAATGGGAGATAAATCAAATTCGTCGTCTACAACCAAAAATTATTACCGCACATATGCACGGACGCACATCAAACATCAGTTTTGCTTAATGCCTCGAATTTTACTTGCCCTTTTGATCAAATACAAATAATTATTTTGAGTTATGATTTTGCCTCTGGTAACTTTATTTTTTTTTCTGTCCCGGGTTCGGCTTTGAAAAATATGGTCACCAATAGACTTACACTTAGTTTCAGATTCTGTGGTCTGATTTCAGACCCCCTGAAACCACCTAGCATACACTGAGTAAGCTAAATGTTTTTTTTTGTGTTGCGGGAACCGACCAACATCTAGCAGTTTGTAACAGTCAACCAAATCTCTCTTAAATCACCAAAAAAATAACCAGTCCAAAAGTATTAAACCGGCGCATACCAGAGCTTATTACTATAGCCCTCATTTTTCCTACTTTTCTATCCCCCTATACCACACAAGCCGTGAAAACCTGGACATACAGTAAAAATATTTGAATTGTTGGAATAGCCTTCCTAATCAGCTATCTTTTAAAGAATTGTTTCTTTATTTTCTCATCTTTTTCCCCATTAAAACAGATGAATCTATTCTCTTGACGTCATTATTTATTTTTTTTTATGACAATGAATCCATTATAAGTTATGATGCTATATTCCCGCATTAACGTTTTAGAAAGAATGAGTAACAGAGCATTCTGTCGGTCTGCATGGTAAATACTCAACTATCAGAGATTTCAAATTCTTTTTTTTTTCGAAAATATGCTTTTATTTAAAATGTTCATAACATTTACATAGAGCAGTTATTAATACTTGCTTGTTATTTCTGTATGTCTTTTAAAATACTAAATGCAAACTATTGGAACTCGTTTTATCAATTTGCTTAAAAATAAAAAAAATGTCAGTCTCCAGGGTATATGTGATGAAAAAGAAGAGAAAACGAAAACAATAAAAGTTATAAATGGTATTTTAACAATCCTGAAAGTATGACCAGATGAGAAAACTAAACTTTTACTAATATTTTAAACAATCCTCGATCTAATTCTCATCTTTGGCTGACTTTAAATCTCGTCCTAGTCCTTGTAACTTTATATCTAAATTACTATGAGCCAAAAGTGCTTCCTCTTTTACTTCACTGAGACAATTTTCTTCTTGCAATTTGGTTTCGATGTTTGCAAGATCAATATTTGAAGCACTTCTCTTCTCACGAAAAGATTTCATGGTCGTAATCGAGTCCGCACGATCTTTGTTCACTTCGAGAATATCTCTGCGTATCGCTTCTACATTTTCTTTGTTTGTTTCTTTCTCTTTATCAGATGGGATCTTAGGTACTACCATATTATTTACAGCTTTAACCATTGGTTCAACATCATCTACGGGGAGTTTGCTTTTAAGCACATCTAGGATTTTTCCCTCCAATTTTTTCACAGACATCTGCGCCGGCACATCTGCAGCATCCTTTATTAAATCAGGGTTAACTATCGGTTCAATTTCGTCTACAGGAAGTTTACTCTTTGATACATCAGATGTTTTACCAGATTCAGGAAGAATATGATTATCCTTCTTTAAATCAATCGATTCCACAACATGTGGTTCAATTTTATCTACAGCATTATGTTTAACATCGCTTTGTGATGCATTAATCAACAATGGTAACGGCAATGGGACTCGCGTATCCTGTAAGACAACATCTGGAGACTTTTGTACGACTTCATTGCCTATATGTTGTACAGGGTCAACCACAGGCTTCTTTTCAGTCTCTTTGGTTGCATTTCCTTTGTAATAGTCATTTTCTGTAAGGATTCCAAGAACAGAAGCTTTAGGAAGTGTATTTTCAGCAGTTTCTTTTGGTTTTTGTTGTTCTTCTTTTTTACTCTCTTTATGAACTTCTCGTTCTATTTCCTCCACTTTTTCGACAACTTCACCCAGTTTTTCTACAACTAAATCCTGCGTTCGTTTATTTTGTTTTGCTAGTTCTTCCTTAAGTTCGTCGACTTTGCGTTCTAAAAGTTCCTTTGTCTTTATCAATTCTTTTTGAGCCTTTTCAAGCTGTTCTTTGTTCTCGACTGTCTTTTGCTGTTGTTCTTCGGCAGCTATTTTCTCTTCGTTTTTAATTGCTTCTTTTGCGATTCCATTGGAATTTGCTGGGACTTCACTTGGAACTGAAACCAAGCGAGTTGGTTCAACTACTACTGCCTTCTTTTCTGATTGATTCTTTTCTGTTAGGTTGATTACTTGAGGCTCGACTTCATCTACCGGGAGGGGTGGACTTATTTTAGCTTTCGGTTTAGCTGGCTCATCTAAATTTGCTTTTGGCTTAGAATCATCTGAAAGTGGATGTATATCTAAAGATATATTCTGCAAGGGAATATCTTTTACAACCTCCTTTATGGGTTGTTCAAATTTGTTTTCAAATATAGTCAGAGGAGTGGCAGACTTTGTGACACTTTCACTAATAATATGCTTTGGGCCAGAGCGCTGCTCATCGATGGCACTTAAATTTGCATATGTGCCTAGTATCATCAAGCAACAACCTCCAACAATTATCGCTTGACCAAGAGTCCTTTCAGTGGAGTCTTTCTTTGAAATTTTTCTAAAACATGCTGCAGGAAATATAATGCAAATAACAATGCCAATTGTGGATCCAACGAGTCCTATTACTAGTTCTATTGATGGAATTAGTAATGCAATACAAAGCGAACCCATCACTATGAATACTGTGATGGTTTTAAAACGAGTTTCTGGTATATAACCAGTTGTATCTGCATGACCCTAAAAAATTTAGAGAGTTTTATGTTTGAATAAATTTTCTTATTAACTATACAGGGACTCACTCTTCTGTAGAAAAGCGAGTAGATGCTAGCACGGCAGGGGAATATCACCAACGGGAAACTAAAAGCCACGGATAGAACAAATCCGATTTTAATAACATCACTGCCGAATGATGGTGTGAAGTTTATGAGGATATTTCCTAAAAAAGCATTTCTATAAACGAACAAAAAATTACTTTGAAAAAAACTCACCTGAGAAAGTTTGCGTACAGAATGCTACGTATCCAAAGAATCCAACTGCAATGTAAACTAAAGTGCACATCCATGTGGCTTCTTTGATGATTCCATTCAGTTTTTCAAGGCTTTGATTATTTACACTCTCGAGGACTTCAAACAGTTGCCTGAAATTTTAATAAGATAAAATATGTTACTAAAGAATTAGTTTCGGAATCTTATGGCAGGAGTAAGAGAAGTATTTTAAAGAATGTAAAAAGGGTTGCAGGAAGAATAGATGCAAAAGAACGAAAACAATAATTATTCTGTTTTTGTTTTGAAGTTAAAGGTCTCATTTGCTTTATTAGGTTTCTCTCTCAGTTGCTCTCTCAGCTATCTTGTTTTTGCCTTGTAGACCCTCTTTTTTAGTTGCAGGCCCAAACCACCATTCTTTATCCAACCAGGATTTTCGTTGTGGTTTCTTAGTGAAACCCAGAACATCCGTGGCGGCGGCACTTTTGATGACTTCTTGACAGTATCTTTACTGGACTTTTGTACGTGCTGGTGGTGTTGGGCTTGCTGAGAGAACAAGAGAAACATGCCCAGCAAAAGTTCTGGCGGTCTCTTGCGATTTCAGCTTCGCGACATCAATCTTTTTTCGTCCACTTGGTGTTGTGGCGTCATGGATGTCCGCATATGCACTTCGGATACTACCAAGTAGTGGTCTGAGTTTATGATTGCACGAAATGATGAAACAGCCAAGATACTGCAAACATGCTTGTTGTCTATCGACATAATGATCAATTTGGTTGACGGTTTCAATCACAAGACCGCAAAGTGGCGGAGTCACTTTGTGTATATAGAGGTGTGAATATCAAGTTCTCGATACGATGACATTTAACTCTGCTTCAAAGTATACCTTGTTGTGTACGTTATCGGAAGTTTTGCCGAGCAGGCTTGTCCTTCGATAATTGAACCAAAGGTAGGTTTATGTCTTGCCAATCGCAAAGGTGGATACATGTCTTGCCAATCGCTGGTTCTTTGGGCTAAGGAGGCAATCAAAAAGAGCAAAACCTTCTCTCGAAAAACTCAAGTGTCACTGTATAGGACATTTATTACCTCGGTGCTGCATGGACACTATTAAAGGTGGATAAGAACGCTTTAGGGAATCGAGAAGAAGACTGTCCTGTACAGCGATACTGACCTTTTCACAAAAGTAAAAAGCCAACAACTAAGGAGGCAGGGTCACATAGAGTGAATGGACACCAATGCTTCGACCCGGATAGTCTTTGACTCCAACCCCGTGGTAATGGGACGACGCAGTATAGGAGGTCAAATTAGCAGTGGAAGAAGATCTCAACGAACTTGACGTGCGAAACTGGAAACACCTAGAAACCGTATCGCCTGGGAGAGAATTGTTGCTTGAGGCTCTGGTCCACATCGGATTGTAGCGCAACCTCTAGCAAGTAAGTAAGGATAATTAAGAGATTTAGATATAAGTTGACTTTGCCAAAAAGCGGAACCACATTATAAATAACACAAATTCAAACGAAAATACATCAGCAAAATAGTTTGAATGGAATTCTCAGAGTCCAATGCAGGTTATAAGTTAAAATTGTGGAGATCCAAAGTTTTGGAATAATCAAACTTATAAAATAAGTATTCTTCAAAAAGTAACAAAAAAGTAACACATAGTTATTTAGTTTTCGATGACAAATGTTTTATCTTATTACATACTTACATTTGGCAAGACAAAGCCATGCTAAATATCGGCAAACATTGTAGAACACCAGCTGGCTCCCAATAAACAATTTCCCTCTGCCAATCATTGGCAAGAATGTGTCTCTCTGATTCTAATATGATCTTTACAACCAAACAAAAGTAAAATCCAATTGAAGCTGTACAAACTGCAGATAAACTATCAATGTTTTTCAACATTCCCAAAGGAAGAATGCAGAAGAGCGTCACCAAGACCATAACCCACGTCCGCAGGCCATCCGTGCCATTCAAAGCAAATATTTTAGACACAATCTGTGGACCGACATCACCAACAACCACAAAGTATGTTATACATGATCCGATCAAATATCCGATGATACAGAGTTCAACTAAGAGCTTTCCAGATGAACCAAATGCATGAAAACCTGGAAAATAAGTTTTCGTTAGATAAGTACTGAAAGATTTATTCATGAATTATCTTTCTTACCTAAGAATTCAAAGCTCTTCCGCCGTGTAAGAAGGGATGATTTTATAAGATAATGACAAGAAATCCTTGTGATGAGATTGTTAAGGATTAGCAAGACTATAGATAGGATTATTCCACACTAAAAAAAGAAGACAAAAATGTATTTTTGTACGGATTCAAAAATTGATTTTACTAACCTTTTGGAAACAAAACGGCATCGCAAGAATACCAACTCCTATAATACTATTGGCCAAGGTCATGACATGACCCGAACTGGACATCATCTTGAAAGATTTTAATTTATTCAAATTATAACAAAAAAATAATTGTTCAGCCAAATTCCGGAAGCATGAAGCTATTCATCTCTTGATTGATAAACCTTTTACAAGATTGCTAGAAAAATAAAGGCAAAATTAGTTCAACGTCAGCAAGAGTCCAAGATCAAATAGCGACTTTTGTTTCACCGCTAAACGATGCAAACATAATGCCACATCTTTGAAACTAACCTACTTTTGTTGCTGGGAGTATAAATGCAATAATAATTTTATAATAGTATAGCTAGTTACGTAGTTTTTAACATTTATTAAAAAAAAAATAGTCAAATTCAAAAATATTTTTTTTGTTTTGATTTTTTATGACATTTTACAGCTGAATGTTCCAGCGAGATGCGAAAGTTTTTGGCTATATGGATAAATCATATGGTAGTTTTGAACCGATTTGTTTGCTTCCGGTAGCACAGCACTGCCAAGTATCACTAGCAAAATATTGTTCTTTTCGAATTGGACCCCTCGATATGTTCTTTTTTTTACCTTTGACCGTGTTAAGACTGGGAAATTTGAGTCTGGCGTATTGAAGTAAGACAGTTGTACGACGCGTTTTTTTTTTGCATTGTAAAAAAAGAAAATAACATCCATAAATTATTATTAATGCTTCTATTTGTTTCTATTAAGAATCAATGTTTTATAACAATGTTTGTTTATATAAATGCTATATAATAGCCCTGAAAATAATCAATATATTTACTTTCTTTTATATACAATTGTAATACTGTATCATTCCAATGACACTCTCTTAAACTAAGTACATTACTGTACTTCTTATGTTATAACCTTACAACTAAGCATTTTATTTCTAATGCAATATACAGTTCCTCTCGAGGCTTGAAATTCCAAACAGTCGTTTCCTTTTCCATGAATTTATTTTCTATCACTCTGCATTTAGCTTATTTATGAAAATACTGCAATAGTCGTGTTTTGTTGGTAATTTTTAGTTAGTCAGCACTGGAAGGAACCAACAAAACGCTATATTCACTTTTGTATCCACTTTCTTATTTTATTTCAAAGTTGGTATTCTTGACTATATGCCAAGCCGAAGTTTCAAATAATTTTATGGATGTGTCTGCAAGGTATGGCTATTTGAATATGCCGAGTTGGTAAACTTGTACCCCACCTTCCACTACAAACAAATAAAAACCGAATAAATAATCATTATTTAGCTTGAATATTACCAAATTAAATCCCAAATTATATAATTTTATTTAAAAATCTGCTTTAACCAATTTTTATTTGTTTTTAAGCGAAAAGTTCAAAATCATCAAACCTTTTTTGCAACTTTCGTAGGTTGAAAGCTTCTTACTCCTTCCGCAACACGCCGTCCTAAAGGAAAACACAATGAACACAACCATTAATAATCTTTGTATATGGAGTCCATGTCTTAAGCTGTCGTAGGTGCCACCAACCCTTAGGCAAAAAATGTATTGACATTATATTTCGCGCCAAAAATTTCCAGGCTTTCCAAGATTTTATCTTCACTTTTATGTTCACTTTAATTACTGACCAATTTATCGCCACTTTTCGTATCCCATACAAAATTTTGCTAAAGTGACTAAACACTTACCAACAAAACACGACTAATGTTAACACATCGGCAGTCAAGCAGATAATGAACAAAATAAGAAAAAACTTGAATTTGTGATTGGAACAGTACTCACGCTTCCGATGTTTATAATTTGAAGCTGTCTTACGAGAGTACTCACCCCTCATCCCTCTCGGATACGAACTCTCGTCAGTCCGGGCTCAAATTTCCCAGTCTAAACACGTGATAGATAAATGCAGAGTGATAGAATATGAATTCTTGGAAAAGCATTAATAATAATTTATGGATGATATTTTCATTTATAAAACGCAAAAAATTCGCGCTTGAAGTGAGGCGTCCTCAATTGAGGACCTGTGTAAACACGAGAGTACTCACGAAGCCAGACCCAAATTTCAGTCTAAACACGGCCTTTATTTATCGCAAATAGAACAATTCTCCACAGAAAACTTTATTTTTCAGCCGATGAATATACCATTCGTACAGTCTAGTGCAGTCATACCTTTAAATTCGTTCTCTATTAATTTTCTTTCACAGTGTACATATCACCACTGGCAACCGTAATTACCGAAAAGTAAAAATCAAACCGATTCAAAAATTGAATTTTGGCATCACTTCAACACAATGTTTTTCTTTCCGTTCTGCAATTTACAAACGTCAAGATGGCTGAGGTAATTTTTCTTAAAAAATCTTTAAAAATAAATGCAATCCCTTGTAGTTTTTCAAAGTTTCTATCCTTAACAAATAACTAAATATATTTTTAAAATGTTACAAGTGAAATTTTATATATATTTGTGTAAATCTTGTCGGAATTGAAACTAAACCAAAAATGTTTCTGAATTCCAGGTTGATGAAACTCTCAAGAAGAAGCGTACCTTCAAAAAGTTCACCTACCGTGGTGTTGACTTGGACCAGCTCCTGGACATGCCCAAGTAAGTTATATTTAAAGAAATCTGTTAATAAAATCCATTCTAACCTCGTATACATTTTTTTTTTCATTGCAGCAACCAGCTTGTCGAACTGATGCACAGTCGTGCTCGCAGGAGGTTCTCCCGTGGTCTTAAACGCAAGCCAATGGCTCTTATCAAGAAATTGAGGAAGGCCAAAAAAGAGGCACCACCAAATGAGAAACCCGACATCGTCAAGACACACTTGAGGAACATGATTATTGTTCCAGAGATGACCGGATCCATCATTGGTGTGTACAATGGCAAAGATTTCAGCCAGGTATGTTTAAAATACAACTTATGGGTGTATATAAAGATGTACTAATGGAATTATTTATTTTGCAGGTTGAAATCAAGCCAGAAATGATTGGACACTATTTGGGAGAATTCTCTTTCACATACAAACCTGTTAAGCACGGTCGGCCCGGTATTGGTGCCACCCACAGTTCCAGGTTTATCCCACTTAAGTAAAAGAATACATGGAGAACGTTTAATAAACTACTTTTTATAAAAAGAAGTGATTATACAGTGTTTTTAGTTGTTCAAGTATTGAAGTTGATTTGCAATGAAGTGAAGAATATACGCGTTAAGAAAAGTTTAAGCTTTACGTACCATTCATTTAAAAAAGGTTTTGGAAATTCATCTTTCGATGCTCTTAATCAAGAACCCAATTTCTAGGTAAGCAATTTCAAACATTCTTACAAGAATCTTATTGGGAACATAAAATGTCTCGATTTGTTTTTGCTCAACTCTAATTGATCACTTCTCCGGCAGAAAAGTAGTGATTCGTGTATTAACCTTTGACGTGAAATATTAATTTATTTATCCACAAACATATTTTAAAAGTTGAGACAGAATTGCAACGATTCAATATTTTCAACACAACTGTTCCAGGCAAATGTACACTTTGTCTGACTTTTCGTGTTAACTGCATACCCAAAAATGATATTTTTTTTTAAAGCAACTATTGAAAGTATTTTTCGGTCAATGAGAACATGTCCGAGAGTATAACTAGCATGAAGACCATCCCTCACTGAATTGTAATTGAAATCATGCGTTTCGTTAAGGAAAACTGAAGTAACAATATATGTATATAGGATCCAGGAATGTCTGTTAACAACCACGAAATCCCAAAAAGTTGTTTTATTATTGGAGGTTACCAGTTAGAAGAGAGAGAACTACCATCTCTGGAAATACTCCAAATACTAAACATTTATTTGAAAAATCAGATTAGAGGAAGATCTGTGGAATGAGTCAATCATGCAGCCCTGTTTAAGGGGGCTCAATAGATCTATGAGGTTGCAGTGTACAGAACCCTATTTTAATTCATTTTTTCAATTGAACAAATTTTACTTCGACTTATTCGGATTCGAGATAGTAATACGTCTGTAGAAAGAACAGACCCTTGTTTTGGGTTTTGCGCGAAGGGGTAACTTCTTGTTTATGTAAATAAACAGTTTAGTAAGTTAGGTAACAATTAGCTGGCTCCAAAATTAATAGATTTATTGTACGCGACTCTGGCTCTATGGATTGTATCCAGTAGCTTGAAGAAACCTAGCACAAGTTTTGCAATTACGATTAATTCGGATTATTGACAATTGTGTTGACTTTGTTGTTAGAAGTAACATTGTAGTAGCAAGTAGCTACTACATATCGTTCACCGGATCAAACAACGGCTTCTTATGTATGTATATGCAGAAGTTATCTCGAAATTCGTTCGATAAAGAATGCCGACCTGTTTAAAAAGCAAATAATTATAGCTCATAAAGCGAACTAGGGGTTTCTTTTGGTGCCTGGCATGTATGCCAAACATGCCACTGGTCTTCTTAATAGTAATGATGCGAAATATACACGTAGGCTATAACGACTTCTTGCGATTGCACCTTTTTGATGTAAAACTTATTATTGTATGCCGATCCGCGATTGAACCTTGGTTTTCAGATGGGCAGATTCAATGTTTGCTTTTTGAAATGTTTTGGCGTCCAGAATGCCATTTAAGTGTTCCAAATCAATCGCAATGTGACAAATTTGGCATTTGGAAATGTGTAACTTATATGTGTTTGGATTGAAAGGCCCTACTATGTTTGGATTGAAAGTCTCTTAGAACTATTTTAACGTAACTTTTAACGTAACTACGTCAATTGTGGTAGGTTTTCTCAAGTAGCTTGTAGAAGCTACTTGAGAACTTACTGTCATACTTTTCCTCTTTAAGTGCATTTGAGCAATCCTGCGGCGTATTGTCATTAAGCGTTCGCTTACGTGATAGTGGCTTCTTTTTCCAATGACAAAGCCACATCCGAACAGTCGTTGTCTTTACTCCTTGTAACAAAAACAAGGCTCTCTTTCCGTTGATTGTAGTAGTCCAGGAAAGGACCATAAGATAACCTATATCATCGCGGCTTTTGGATAGGTATTTAGGTACCTTTGGTTCGAAAAACGGCTACTTTCGGGCTCTTGATTTTTTTTTTTTAATTCTCAATTTAAAAGCCTACTTAAATGTAACCATTTTGATTGTAAAAAAAAATTATATAAAGAGTAACTATTAAATTGAATTATGTATTTCCAACTACATTTAAAGTTATTTCCCGTCAAAAAAGGGTAATTTTTACAAATAAACTTTTCATGCGATTTTGGGTATGTTATGAATGTCGACGTGATTCGATACTTTGAACATTGTATCAAAAAAGTAGTATACTTCTAGGAGTTGTTGCAATGCAATTTGTTTGTGAATTCGAAATTTTTAGTTGTTCGTATTTATGCAACAAATATTTGCTATTTTCATTGTATACAACCCAAGGCCCTTTTAAAACATATTTTGTTTCCATCCAGAAGAAGACATCCAATTAAAAACGACTCGCTTTGAATTCCCTTAGGCTTGTTTCACACTTATGGGGTTTTATTAGTTTAGGTCGATATTGGGTTCCTATTGGACTTGCCGCCTCGTTTACACACATGAGGTTTGTATTAGGTCTGCATTCGGCGCACATTAACTAGAGAAAGAAAAACAAAAAAACAACAAACTTAATTAAACATAAAAAAAAACTTAAACGAACCAAATAAGAATCTGCAAGTGTGAATGCTCTCATTACTTTGTGTGCCCTAGAGTCCAAAAGAGACCCAATAGAAACCCGATGAAACCTCATGGTGTCGCAGGAGCATTTGGTGCTATGGGGTTGCAAGTCTATTGGGTTTCTATTGGGGTCGTATTGGTTCGTTTTCATCGGTTCACACTTATGAGGCAGAACCCAATAGCGACATCACCCAATGAAACCTCATAGGTGTGAAACGAGCCTAAACGATTTCGAAGCTGGTGGAAATAGGCATTCAATTTTTTTTTTTTTTTTTTTTTATTATTTTCATAACGCCTTGTTTTTAAACATGTCTCAACTTAATGGTTGTAATTTGGGCATGGCTTAGAGCTAGTTTTAATTTACCAAAAGAAATATTTGTATGTGCTGAGTCGAATGTTATATATAACTCATTTTTGACCAAAAGTGCACTTAACGCATTTGTGCACTAAGCCATCGTTTGGGGATTCCCAACATTCTTTATCTGTCAATGTTATGTCATATTCGAGTGGTTTCACTTCGAAGAGGAGGTAAATATGAATCTAATGGATTATTAAAAACACTCCCTTTTTTAATTGTGCATGTGGTAGTTGACCAAAGATTGTTTACATTTATTTTTTGTAACATCAAACGAAGCAAAAACGAGTTAAAAAGTGTTTTTTCAATATTTGTTCCTTATTTACACTTATTATTTAAGTTCTTGAAATATAAAAAAGAAATGAAAATACACTGCTTTGTTTCATATGGCTTTGACCATATGATCGATGTAAAAATATATATATTTATTAGTAAATTGTAGCACTCCCAACACTCCCAATTCACTTCAGGAAGGCAAATTAGCACTCCCAAACATCACTCCGAACAGCCAATCGACCAATTTAGGAAGTTTTTTTTTCACTCGGAGAGTCCTCCGAACGCCCACTTGAATATGACATTAGTTAACTATTATGAAATAATCAAAGATTGAAACTCTTCTTTTATGTTTCTAACTACCATCGAACTTACCGCCATTATTGAACCTGCTCGGAAAAAAATACATGAATACTATTTAAGAAGTAAATATATTTAAAACTAACGTCTCATTTACTTTATTTAACTAAATAGTACAAAATATGTATTCAATAGATTATTAAGATATTAATTAATCTTTAAATAGTAACATTTAGGTTATTATGTATATATTTATTTTTTTTTATTTCAAAAATTATTTGATATCACCCACCAAAACAAAAGAATCGTATTAATCACTATTTCTTCTTCAAAATAGCAAAACGATCATAAGGTGTGTCTTTCATTGATGTCCCTGAGTGGAATCCACCAGAAATCTGTTGTTGAGTCTTACCATTCATTGAAGCTCCATTTTCTGTCCGCATTTTCTCTTTAGTTGCGAGGTCTTGCTTTTGTGTTACCCACTTAGTACTCGGGCCATCGCCATTGGTAGTTGTTGTTGACCCATAACCACTGTCTTTGACTTCAGATTGCCGCGAATGAAATGAAACAAATGATGATGTTGCCTGGTCAGATGTTGACGGCATTGTAGCAAGCGATTGAAAAGCATTAGCAAGGCCATTAAAATATGCATTATTTCCATTAACATTAGGTGGATGGCCACCACCATAGTAGGTTGATGAACCATTTAAGTGATTAGTATCAAGTGCTGACGAAGAAGCGTATAACTTAGAATTGGCAAGCGCTAGCTTAGCCGAATCGGATCGGGTCCGTTGAAGAAGATTGTTCTTCACTACGGTCGATGTGCCGCTGGCAAAATTATTGTTAATGCGTGTAAGAGCGTCAGAGCTCAATTGGTTAATACTAAGCGAATGTGGCATGCCATTTAGCTGACTAACCATATGTTGCATCGGCTGCTCACCTAGCGCGTTCATATTCATCTCGGACGCATAGAGATGAAAGTCACTTGACAGAAGTTCAGTGCGACTGCCAAGCGTTAGAATACTGCCTTTGAGACTGTCTGTGGAGGTGTTTAAGGAATTCATGCCGGTAGGAGAGGGACTCGGATGTACTGTTCCCATGGAAGATGGACCCTGCTGAAGAGCACCCGTGCGAGGATCAAAATGTTTCTGATTGGCATCTTTAAGGGTCGTCTTGATTTCTTTCTTTGTTGGCTCAATGGTGCGAATTGAAGAGATATGCCCCGCCACTGGCTCTCGAGATACTGACGACGATGGGGATGCTGACGCACTTTCAGTTTCTTCTTCGTTCTGAAAAAGAAAATTAGTTACTATGAGGGATGAAAAATATTTTTACTCACTTCATCTTCTTCAGTAATGATCGAGGATTCAATCCAATCCTTGATGCGATTCTTTTTTGCCGTTCTATCGACATTCGACTCAATGCCACATGCCACCAGGGTATGTAGTAATCGATGTTTTTCATCAGGACTGCTATGGAAGGAATACATTGATGGGCACAGCTCATCGGTTTCATATTCCGCCATTTCTTTTTCAGCCGTTTTAGCCAGCCATCGATCATCTATAAATTTAGACAAATCTGCTAGATTTTTTGGCCTACGCTCAGGTCTGGGTTCCAAAAATCTTCGGAACATCCTCGAAGACTTTGAGGCAAGTAGCTTAAAGAGTTTAGGTGTTCGTCGAATAGGAAGCATCATAGTACCCTGCCATGTAAGGTATCGTACATATCGAGGGTCATCAGAAGCGGCCTTCTGCCAAGGCAGACATCCAGTCAGACATACAAAAATCACAATTCCAAATTGCCACACATCGTGACTTGGGTCTGCCCTGAAAGATAAATAAATGATGATTATTAAATGAATAATTCAACACTGCTTTTTGTGGAATTGCTCATTGTAGCAGAATCATTTTCACTTCTCAATAGCTTATGGTTATGATCAATAATTTATAAAGCTACTGCAAGTACATTACTGTCTCTACATCAACATATAGAAATCGAAAGTACTCGTCCTCATGAAAGAAACTAGTCGCTTAGCAGGATTTTAGACTGAAACTTTTGGAATTGGCTATTAATCGGGGTTCCACATGTTATAATGTTAAATTCAAAGGCTGACTTGGAAGCAAAAGTGGTGTGTGCAGCGATTATACTATCAATAATTTGCTACGGTGCATAGATATTGAAAGGAAAATACTTCAAAGACGTAGAATCCTTTTGCTTTGAGAATGAGAATCCTTTTTTCAAATACTGGGAAAATTTTGTAACAGAAACAGCTCCAGGCTTGATTAAGCGTACATGGCAAAGTGATTCACTATCACTTTAAAGTGAACCAGAAGTAGAATTTGTAATTAAAGTAGAGGGCTTTGTGCAATTGAAAAACTACGACTCGTTTGATACATATATGTACAAACAAATTAATTCTGAAGAGAGCCAAGACTTGATGCAGTTGACTTACTTGTAAGTACCTTCCGGTTTGATTTGCAATACTTCAGGCGGACTATAGGGCAGCCATTCATTTCGTCTTTCAACTGTTGTTCCTGTTTGATAAGATTCTCCGAAATCACACAATTTCACACGAGAAAAATCCGATCGGTAGATCAGAACATTATCCAGTTTAACATCACGGTGAACTATTTCTCTAAAAAGACAATAATTGATACAATAATTGAAATCTAAAAACAAACTGCTTTCAAAATAATTTCATACTTTGAATGCATATAGTCTAGGGCGCATGCAATTTGCTTAGCCACCCGTTTGCTATGAAGCTCTCCAATACCAGTATCCGTTACGTTTGATGTTAGGTCGCCTAAAAAAGTACACAAATATTATAATTTAAATACAAATTTAAAATATCATATCTTACCCAAAGGAGCATATTCCTGAGTAAATACATAGAAACCAGCCGTTTCGAATGCCACATCGTATGTCGTCACGACATTTCTATGGATACCCAAATGCAGTCCATAATGGAATTCCCGATAAAAGTCCCGCAGCGATACGTATGGCTTTGGTACAGCTTTGAGGACCATTTCAGTTTGGGAGGCACGATGCTCCACCAAAAGAATCTTGCCAAACCATCCCTCGCCGACAATTTGCAGAATGTCGAACTCATCAACCAAATGGATCTGTGAATGAAAATGGAACGATAAGAGGGTTGGTTTTTTGGTGAATCATTAAATCGAATCGAGGCGAATGCAGAGAAATGAACTTAATTGAAATTGAATGCAGCATCAATGGATGGGATTCATATTTGACATATACTATAATATAATACGCACTGCAGATATGAAGTATTAAGTTAACCATATTTAATAATTCTCTGATGGCTATGGCTGCGTTTTGTGGTAGGGGATTGCAGTATGGCAGCGTATTATGCAAAAGTGGCTTTATAGTTAATCAGGACTGCAATAATGACATTATAACTGTCGACATTTGGTCTTTGGTGGCATCATTCATTCAGAGTGGCTTCAATGGAATGGATTGAAAAATAAGTTCACTACTAAGCCGCGGACGTGGAGGGAACATAATGCAAATCTGTCCTGCAGCAAATAGCTACTTTAATCTTTTCAACTTAACTATAATAGAATATTTAATATCCATTCTAAAGTTAGGAAGCTGATATTTATTTTATGAGTACACCTAATGTCAATGTAAAAAATAACGGATCAGTTCTAAACATCAGCTTGACCTGCACAACCGCTCCCACAGAGAAAAGGGACGACTCCAGCAGATTAAGTTTCTTTGAGCTACTAGAGAAAAACTACCACGCTAAACTTGACAAACAAAACAACAATGCTAGGTCTTTCGAAAAGCACATGAATCATCAACAACTCGAATAACATTCTGTATTGTGAACGTCCGAACTTTCAGAAAAGCAAACATTGACTCTGAACACTGTCTTGTTGCAGCCTAAGTACGCCAACGTTCTTATGCAGTAAAACCTATGAGGCGGTGATGCAAAGAGAAACTAGAGCTGTTACTAAAGTCTACATACAAAGGACAAGAGGATAACACAGGATTGTAAGGAAAATAAAATGCACGACTGGGTCGCACGAACGTGCTCTTTCAGCAAACCACGGGATTGAAAAAAATTAAATTTAATAGATTATAATCAAAAAGGAGACAAATATCGAAATATCGTTGTATGGTAGCTATTATAACACGTTTGTTTAGCCAAAAACTTTAAATGCCATTTTGTGTTAAAAAAATAATTTCCATACTAAATTTAAATGAAATCAATTTATGGACAAATTTTTAAAAACTGTTAACACCAAATGAAATGCAGTTATATTAACAGTAGTCTAAATATAACGTACAAAAAGTTTTATCAAAATCGTTAGAGCCGTTTCTGAGAAAATTTTGAAAAACTAAAACCGTTATATGGGAGGTTATAGCCAGGCTAAAATAAAAAATTCGAATTTCTCCTCTAGGGAATCACCAAAAAGTGCTATATACGAAGTTTGAAAAAAATCCGTCAAACCGTGTAGGCTGTAGGTCGGTGCACAGACAACCGGACATACGCACATCCGCACAGACAGACCGACGGACGGCATGACGAAACCTACTTTTTTGGGCTTCTATCTATCATCGTAATGTCAGGTTTGATTAAAACTTCGAATTTTTTTTACACGAAGAAGAACGCGATTGATTGAGGATAACACAGGATTGTAAGAAAAAGAACAAAGAAGAACGCGATTGAAAAATGTTACAACAGCAATAAAATCCGTAAATTTTACCTGAAGGTAAAGAGAACATCTCCTCACCTAGACTTTTCAATCCTGAAAAATGTTCGAATCCCGAAATCCCGGGAAATTATATTTACCGGATGTGTTAAGTTTCTGAGATATTAAATCTTATTTTACTACAAAACAGCAAAAGCATGCATAAGCAGAAAATGCACGAAGCTATGCACGAAGGAAACAACTTCTTTTTAACCAGCAGGTTCAGTTGTGCCCGACAACAAGCATTTTCATCAACGTCAGCAATGAAACACTCAACCGTCTCGGTGGTCGCGACCGAGATGTAGCAAACTACATCAGATCATTGACAAGAGCATACTTTTCGGTCCAAAACAACAACAAAAAATTGTTGACCGAGATGGTTTAGAGAGATCAGAACGATGACGATTATATCAATCGTTAACTTTATATCTCAGTTGGTGTTGATTAAATAAAAAGACAATTTTTGCATGCTATTAAACGCTTATGGTGAACCGCTATTGTAAGCCATTCAAAATATCCGCCCAACCTAAGCTTGATAAACTAAAAACATCAATGAGAGGTAGAGTAAAGGTCGAAGTGTAGCATGCCCGATGAAAAAGGATCATCGTGTGTATCAGCACCAATTATAAACATATCAGTTTCCTGAAAATCACATAATCTGCAATTTTGTGTGCGTGTCTTAAACCATTAATGGACAAACTGATCAGTCATTATCAGTGTGGTCTTTGTTAGACCATTAAAATCTATTAAGATTCGAGCAAATATCCGTTTAAAACAGACACCCGAAAAAAACCCAAAAACAAACCACCTCTTGACTCGAGAAAGATCATTCTGAATTGGATGGGCTTGGAGCACTATGAACCCCTTTAAATGCGAAGCTTTCTACCACCGGAATTTCAACTACAGCCGTTTCAAGATTATAAAATTCTTTAGAAACTTTGCACATACGCAAACTTGCACACATTCCAAATCCTAAAGTGAGGGCTAGAAGGTGGGTTCCAGGGAATAGAATGGTTCTGACAATGAAACGGCGCGCGGCGGTAGGTGTCCGGCACTGAAACACCCGTCGCGAGGAGACAAACAGATTATGGCTAACATGAAGTGGATTACAGAAGAATATCTAAAATTGCAAAAAAAGGCATCTTTTAATGCGTCTGTTCATTCTGTACTTCGTCAGTTCAGGGGTTTGTCCTCATCCAAAACTCAAGGGCTTCAGAGCCCAATGCATTTAAAAAAAAACAAAGTCCTTTTCAGAATGTAAACATGCTGGCAGACAAACTAATTTATTCGTTATTAGTTTTCTGAAGACCACTTATAATATTCATTTCATCTGGTGTCCTTTTACGCCAAAAACCTGCTCTCGGTCTAATAGGTATTTGTCCTTATGGAGCAAGTTAAAAATTGTAGTTGAAAACGCACAGTTGGTCTTTTTCTTCAACATAGTTTAAGAGTTATCGACACTAGGTGTTTTGAAATAAGAATACTTCAAAAAACCGTATCTCATTAAAGGCATAAAGCAATTTTGTAAAAGTACTTAATTTTAATACAAGGCGTCTTGTTATAAATAAATAAATGAATTGAAATTGAAATGAATTTATTTGATTCAAATATGTTTCTCTAGAATAATCAAATCATTCATATTTTATTTATGTTCCATTTAAATTTCACACGAAAAAGAAAACAAAACTCACAATCAAAATAAATAATATTGTACAGTGAAAATCCTTAGAAAAGAGTTTATGTGGTAAATTTCTCGTGAAATATATTTTTCGCAAAATTAAAATTTATTTACCGAATTCAGTGTAAACAAAACCAACAACAACAAACACTATAAGAAAAAAAATGACTAACTGCTATTTAACAGCGTTAATATGCTGAACTCATGCCATGCGTGCCCGTCGTCATTTTAGATCAATCGCCAAGTGAAATAATTATTATTATTAAAAAATTTTAGCCGCATGTTTATAATGTACTCATCAGCTTATGTTCGACCACATGCTGAGTAATTAGATAATTCCTGGCCATTGGCCAATTATCGAAAGTAAAATTCAAAAGTCTGAGGCAAACAGAAGACTAATCTCATTCTGGCCGTCAAAAGCTATCGTAAATGATGTTCTGGGGATGTGCCTCTCGATAATTGACTTAACTCGCACAGTGCGGGCTGCTGCAGTGTTTAATCTAAAGCTGATCATTATGAAGGCACATAAAAACGTCACCAGATGGCGTATTTTTGATGTTTCTTTGGCGCGTGAGAAATTTGTGTATTCGGAAACTTCCGTGAACTCTTTTGCATCCACCCACATATAGAAATGCTAAATGAGTTTTTGAAAAAAAAATCGACTGCGACATCGTTTTTTTCTGATGATTCGGAATGGCAGCGGCTTGCGGCTACCTGTACTGTAAGTCTTATTGCTGGCGTTATTTTGTATAGTCGAGTCGCCCACTGGCATGATGCCACTTTCGAAAAATGCGCTATTCTGACACTTATGTTTTATCTATTTATGACAGAAGCTATTATTTTTGTGTTGCTGGTTGACGAAATAAACAATAATATATTTGGGGTGACAAATTGGATTGTGGTGGCGGAATGTTCATTTACGGTTGTGTTGTGCAAGGAAACAGGCCTTAAGTAATGCTTTACTTTGTCGAGTTTGTGCAATATGTGATGTTTTATAATAGAATCGTGAAGGTGGGTTCATCTCGAGTATAATATTCCTTTTTAAAGATTTATGACAAGGCTTTGAAAACATTTCGAAAGAAGCTTGATTCCCATTATTTCGAAAACCTTTAGTGCCACAAAAAATACGTTAAGACAAATTTTGTAGGAAATCAATTTTTCTATAGTTTTTTTTAAGAATATTGACTCGTATCTTTTATTAACAACTTAAAGATGTTAATTTAAAAAAAAATTAATTTTTTTAAATTTTTTGCTGTTTTTGGCCTCCAAGTTCGTGCTCTAGATTTTTTGTGGATTTAAAACTAACCCCCTACTAATATTCTTTGATTATTAATAATTGTTGAAACATATTGGAATTTGGAACTTTAAAATTCAATTCATTACAAAAACTGATGAGTTATATGAATTTCGTTGCAGATTTTGCAACAGAATTTTCAACCGAAATAAATATTCTAATTCTTATTATGATGTCTCTCAGTCCTGGTCGCATATAAAGAATCCCTGAAAAGTAACACAAAGCGAAGAATCGCTCCAAATTGCTGTTAAATCCTCATTTACGCAGGAAGCTAGAAAAACACTCGTGTGGTTTTGACCCAACAAAGTCGAACAATATGACAACAAACATAAAAGGCACGACTGGGTGACACAAACTTGCTCTTGTGTGAAGTTACCTCAGGGTTTAAGGTACAAACGGAATATACGAAAAAATCTTATGAATTTTTTTTAAAAGTTTAAAAACCATATCTTACAAAGATTCAAACCAAAATCAAAATATGCAAAAAATTTTCTTTACTAAATGCGAGACTAAATGTGAATAATTTTTTTTTTTTTTTCAAAATCGTTGGACCGGTTTTCGAAAAAAACGATTTTTTCAAAATATTTTTTCGAAAACTTTTTTCTAAAAAACAGTGAGTACGCAGGTTTTTTAAACTTAATTTATTACAATTTTCAGTAACCGTTGTATGGCAGGTACCGTTATTTTTAGACCTACAGTGACCTCCACAAAAAGCTCTTGCCTTATAGCTAGTAAAAACTAGGTCTGATTACAAGTTAGTCGACAAGTTCACCAGACAGCCACCATAACTATACCTAACCCAATATTCTCAAGCTTCTCAAACAATAATGCTCAGTTTTTCAGTGCAAGAGGTTATTCCAATATTAGATTAACCTCGAGTTCTAATGGAAACAAGTTTTTTAGTGAGTTTAAGATCCAGAAACCACTCAGAGTTAATTTGGACTCTCAAACTTACTTCGAAAAAAACTTTTCCATCAGAGTTAACTCGAGGTTACTCTTACTCTGGAATAATCTGCCACTGAAAAACTGGGCCTAAGTTATCAAGTTGCAAGCCTATAAGAAAATCAATAGTCGAAAATTGTCGTCATTTCACATTTTAACGGACGATTGTTTACGCATGTTGTATTCAGGCTAGTTCATATAGGCTATTGTATCATTCCTCAAAAGAGCAAATTGAAGAATCATTAACATTTCCAAGATTAATAACATTTTCAAAAAAAAAAGGAAAACTGTATGCGTATCTCAATAATTTTACAAACTTGCAAATGGTATGTACTGTTGCGTATGAGTGTTATTTTTTACAACTATTTGGATTTTTAACATATAAAAGAAGGGGAGAGTACGATAAATAAGGCAACGCAAAATAATAACGGAATACCTTAGAGGGGGGATGGACATAGTGGGAGGTGCTATTTTGTAAAAAAATTATTTTAATAAAGAAAAAAATATTTAAAAATATAATATCTTTACTATTTTTGAATGCCAAAATTCTGGTCTATTACACTGCTGGTCACTTAAATGGGTTCAACTTTTGTCGCATCTTTCTGTAAGCCTCTCTTCATATCTAATACAATAACTCAATTTTGTTTCATATGTACTGAAAGAGTATAAACATACGCTTGATTCTGGGAAAAAATATTAGCAAAATTTTTGGTTCATTTGAATAGGTTCAACATTTTTGGTTCGCTCTTGTATTTTTAATTGTGCGAATTTCGGGAATTCCAATACATGTAAGGATTAAAGGAGATATTCTTTTATAGAAATAATTTGATGATATATTTTTTGAAAGACAGAACAGCCATTACAGTGGTAAGGGTCAAAATTCTGAAACATCTGTAAGTTTATACTGTATCAAGAACAAGCACTAAATTGGGAAATGCAGTGCAGACCTCAACAGAAATTGTGAACTAGACACCTGCAGAATACAAACACACAAGCAATGGAGCGCTATTATGCTCCGCAACAGCGTGGAATAACTCTGTCGATTTTTATGACCAATAATCGATCGGTGGATGTTAGCGCAGAGTGGATCTCGACTTCGATTTTCCAATCGTATAGCGTCAACTCGGCAGACATTCCGGTGATTAGCTATTCGGCTCGAATAGACTGGAAGCACAGGCTTGGTCGCCACCGGACGATTGGCCAAAAGACCCACTTAACAAAAACTCGACTTTCAAAATTTCAACAGTAATCGATGTTTTAAGAGTATATATTTTAACTGTCGATATTTTAACAGTCGATCTGTTAGCAATCGACGGACGTTTTGATCACTTGTTAACATCATGCCCTAAACCATTATATATGAATAATACTTACTTGACCGTTAGTTAATGTGACAATATAAAAGCTGTTAAACCGTTGATAATGGCTTAATTATATATTTCGGTACATGACTGTTCGCCATCACAGTTTCAGAGCTGCGCACACATTTTATAATAATGAAACAGCTAATGGTAAATAGCCGATGGTGGCTTATTGTTAAGGAGTTCGATTTTTTTTTTTTAATACGAGATTTCAAAATGTCGAAATTTTTCTGATCGACAAAAAAAAAATTGGGATAAAAATCGACTTCGACATTTTTGTTTACTATTTGGTTAAGTTTTTGTCGACGTTTTAACCTCCAAAAAAATTGATAAAAATCGACATTTTGAACAATGTGTCGGTATTTTATGTCGATGATTCGTACGTGACCGATTCCTGTAAATAAGGGGGTAGTGAAAAATGTTCCTAAGAAATTAGTACGAAATCTACCTTATTCAAATTCAAAACACAAACTTTATGAATAAACATGGTCACTACACAATAAGTTTTTTTAAGTTCAAACATTCTACAAATACCTAAAGGGCCTCCATACACGAGATCAATTCATCCTGGTGGAAAACTGGTTTCCCACTTTGTTTCAATCACACACGGGATGAAAAAGACAGAGGGGGAAAATGTATGCATAAACCTCTTCCCCTTGTGTTAGTATTAAATTGTTTGAAAGTGAGCCGATAATATTTTCGTACCCTAGTAACTGTATTCACGAATTAACACTTTCAACCAACAACAAAATTGATATATTTTCATTTTCTAGAAACTGTATTTACTCTTTCTTCAAAAAAAATTTAACGAAATGAGGGAAAACAATAATTTTCCACGCCTCAAAATGTAGAGTGTTGTGTATGTATTAGTTTTCCACTTCAACCACTTTAAACTTGGTAGAAGATTTTAGTCTGTTTCATGCTGCACACTTCACTTCCCTCTCCTATAAAACCGATTTCACTCAGATGAATTAGTCTCGTGTGTGGGGAGCCATACACGTAAAATAAATAAATTTCCTAGAATGTAATACTACATATTAAGAGTAGGTTCCTACGTGTTTTTATAAAAAAATATTCTACCTACATATCTACCGAGTACATACATCTAAATAAATTTTTATAATAACTTAGTACAGTAAATAAAGAGGTTTTACTCTACAAAAGGTCGGGTAGTTCTATTTTTTTGATTTGTGGTAGGTATAGGATGTTTGGCTGATTAAAAAATAAATTTTCCACAACCACGCCCTCTCCGCCAAAAACTGCAAAAAATCGGCACTTTTTTCCTTATTTCGACTTAAACTTTTTTCTGGTACACTTGTACAAGACAAAATTTCCTACAAGTTTCTACAAGCTTTTTTTGTGCGATTAATAGTAATGGAGTTATGACTAATCCAAAAAAAAAAATTTGTAGTTTATTGACTTTTAAAGCGCAATAAGTTCGTAATTGTTGATTTTAGTGGAAAAGTCTTCATAATCAATCTTTTTAAGAATTCAATTACCTACATTCTTTTTATTTGTCTTTTCATTTCGCGAACGATATAATGAAATTAGGGTTGATTAAAAAAAAATTCAAAAAAAAACAAGTTGATGAGTTACTCTATTTGTCTTGTAATGCTAAACGGATGCACTTATTTGAAATAATGTTTGAGAACCATTTGATCGATTCAACATATTTAACTCAAAAATATTCTCAGATTAAAATTCGTGAAACATTTAAAACAATTTAATTACCCAGCCACGCAAAATATAAAATGACTCACGTTCTGAAAAATAATTAAATACCTAGCTATCAAAATAAAAACTAGGGGTTCCCAGAATTCAACTCATCACAATAAATAATTCAGCTCTCAATTTTCATTCATTAAACCAACAAACTTTTCTCAGAACAAACAAAATCAATTACAAATGCCAACATTTTTAATACTTAAGTAAATAATCACTTCATGTTCTCAACATTTTAATAACATAAACAAATCTGACAAAATAAAAGTGATATTTTACAAACCTTTTCCAATTCGAATTCGCGAATCTTGTGAATACTCCCACGAGGCTTCTTCATAACAGACATCTTGCATCAAATTTACATGTGACCGTGTGGCCTAATGGATAAGGCGTCGGACTTCGGATCCGAAGATTGCAGGTTCGAGTCCTGTCACGGTCGAAGATATTTGTTTTTTTTTTGTTTTTACTTTTGTTCCCCAATATTTTTTTTTCTTTTTATTTAAATTTATGTCATTAAATTGTAATTTGTGTTTCACTCGGTAAATATTTATGTCTAGACACCGGGAAACACACACAATGATTCATGAGTCAACAAACTTTTACGTGCGTTAAAAATAGTTTCTCTGTGTGTTCTTTATTGTTTTTGCTATCGAATGGCTCTTCACCGTGAATAAAACAATACACAATTAAATTATTCCTTGAATATTAAATTTATGTGTGCATCATCATCTCCCGCTGCATTCCACTGCATCCTCGGTGTGTGGAAGGAAAGATTTGCATTTAAAATAGCTCGCGTTATAAGCACGCCCGACACTGTTGACCATTTTGCAATGCCACACCGGATCACATTCACAATGAGTGTCCGGCTTTTTTTTTTTTTTATAATCAGACGCGAACTATTTTTAGACAAGACAAAAATTTAAATTTACATGAAACAATTATTTTAATTAAACAATTATTTATCAATCCATCAGATGAACGTTTTGAGCGACCAGCTGAGGATTGATGTCATCGCTGTTGTCTCTCACTGTTAGATACAAAACAAATAAAAATTAACACTGCAGAGAGCTTTTAATTTAATTGTGGTTTGGGGGCGCGCAATGACACCGGAATTAATAAGTGATTTTAAGTTAGTAGGTTTTTTTTTTTTGTTAATTTATTGTTTGTTTGTTTTTTTTTTTAACACAAATCCGTTCCGTTTCTGCTGATTTTGGCAGAGTCTGCAGATACACTGTTTTCGGGATTATTTTCGAATTCCGAAAAACTAATAGATTGCCGAGTGTTTGAGTGTTTAATATTCTCTCATTATTTTTGGCTTTCGTTGGAAAATTCAAGTTGAAATCTAGGTTATTCTCTGTTCTTATTGTTAGACAGTTTCGTATTTTTCGTGATCAATTTGAAATGAGAAATTGTCTTATCTAAATAATAAATTATTTGGTTGATTTTACGTGTTTATTAAAGCGATTCAAAAAATTGTTCACAACCCTTTTACAATGTCCAATGTCCTGCATTAAGTTAATTATTGTGTTTGTGGGACTTTTAAACTTACTTATTTAACATATTTATTGGGTTGATAAAACATAAAATAGGCTTTCTCTTTTACCAACCACTTAAACCACATTTTAAAGGACAAAATTGTAAGGTCAGTTCCCTTTACAGATTTTGAAAGTTCTTGCCACACACCATAATATAACACTCTGCTGGTTCCCCGGTCAGGCGGATATCATGGGAAATGAAAAAGCAGACGAATTGGCAAGAAAAGGCTCAGCACTTAGACTAGAACTTTTAGAAAAGACCGTAAAACCTCCGTTATGCGACCTCAAACTTAAGATAATGTCTGAAATCCTGTCAAAAGCCAACTCAAGATGGGCAAACCTAAACACTTGTGAGGTAGCTAGAAAACTGTGGCCGCAGTACGATAAAAATACAACGAATGCAATCATTCAAAAAGACAGGAAGTCAGTGTCGACGTTGGTAGGTGTTTTAACTGGCCATAATAATATGCTAAGATATCACGCCAAAAAACTGCGTCTAACTGAAAACGATCTGTGTTGAGGTTGCAGTGACGAAGAAGAACATGTGGATATAACCCACTACCTCTGTCACTGCCCCAGTCTCTGCCATCTAAGAAATAAAACTGGGGAAATACTTCTTCGAAAGCATCAAAGAACTATCAGACTGCCTAATAACAAACCTATACAGATTCGTAAGAGGAAACGGATGGTTGGACACCCCGGGATGATACTAAGGAACTATATATGGACTACGAGTATGGTAAGATGAGGAATTGGTAAACCCTCAAATGGGCATCACAATGGGTCTACATTGACCTAAGTGAGTTGGAGTTGAGGTATTGGCTCTCCTACAGCAACCCGCAAACCTAACCTAACCTAAGTCCCGTTTTGTTTCAAATAAATCATAAAAGCGTGACGTTGTGCAAGAAATATGATTTAAATTTACAATGCTCATAAATTTTATTGTTTCGCAACTAAAATGATTTTAAGTTTTTTGTTTTGGTTCAGTGAAACTGACCCAGCAGTTTTGTTTTGTTATTCGACAGACGTTGGGTCAAATATTATAGCCCTGACCTGATATATTGATGAGTGACATTGAAGAAATAACTGGACGAAAATTCAGGCTAGCCAAAATAATGTCGGAAAATCGGTCGTTAGCTCTCATGTGCTTAAGACAGGGTGGTCGGTAGTGTGGGATGCGGCATCAAGATTTCAGGAATCTTCCTGGTCAAGATATCCTAAGCATGTGCAGTGCAGGTGGTAATCTGATAACAAACAGCAGTAGCGGGAAAGACACGCTCATGAAGTCGAGTGTTGATCGAATTGAAATCTGATACAGAGAGAGGAGATTTTCCGGCATCACTGTTTTCTGCCTTTTCGAGGAAAGACAATGTATCAGTAGTTAGAAGAAATAACAGCACCGGCTGCTGATGATATTAACGGGAAAGCTATATAGAATCCCAAAAAAACAAAAATCCAGAATTAAAAAATCTCAAATGCGAAGAATTCGCGATTTATTCGGTATTATCTCCTTTTTGATTTTTTACCTTGATTTATAGTAAAAGAACGGTTTGTCTTTGATTTTTTATAGGCATGTTTTTAACATTAATGGCGTAAGTTTAGATAAAGTTTCTACCCAACATACATACGTCTTTTGATATCAAAATATGGTAGACATTTTCGAATGAGGAATTCTTTTAGATTTTCAATAGTCTTAGATAAAACAAAATTATATTCAGGCGCCTGCCAGATGACCGGACATACACTTAGCGAAGCAACGAAGTTGCGTGAGTAGGACTGACTACAGAAAGGGAATTAAAATCCCTTTGAACACGCGAACCGAGCCACCCAGTTACAGTAAAATAAGAAGTCTGTTGACATAGGCGCCTGCCAGACGACTGAACATACCCTAAGCAGAGCAACGCAGTTGCGTGAGCGAGACTGACTACAAAAAGGGAGTTAAAATCTCTTGAACCCGCGAAGCGGTCCACCCAGATAAGAAGACTGTTGAAACAGTCGCCAGCCAGACGTCTGGACATATCCTAAGCGGAGCAACGAAGTTGCGTGAGCGGAACTGACTACAAAAGGGAGTTGAAATCTATTGAACCTGCGAAACGGGCCACCCAGTTGCTGTAAAGAAAGAAGACTGCTTACACAGACGCCTGCCGGACGACTGATGGACATACCTTAAGCGGGGCATAATGTATTATAGTAAATGTAGTAAAAATATATCATAATAAATAGGATTGGTTGTTATGTGAGAAAAAATAAGTATTTCCTTCCAAAAAATAAAAATACGTACAGTATCAAAAATAAAGTTCTAAGTAATTTGGGATTTTTGTGTAGGGATTTTGTAATTCGGGATTTCGGACATAACCCCTTATGACTGGGTTCTATAAAATAATCCCCCAACACAGAATTGAAATAATTCCCGAAAAAGTGAGTAACGCATGCAATCAGTCGAGAGACAAATGAAATAAGTCATTTTGGATATAAAGGGGCATATATATATATCGTTTTTAAACTAAAGCTTAGCCTGGGTTTAATCAATAAAATTTAAAAAAGGATGAACTCAAGTTTTTCTTGAAAAAAGCTTAAATAGTGTCTATGAATATGTCCCATTGTCTCCAAGTTGTTTTTAATGTTTAAACTTAAAAAATAAACAAAATCAAATTAAATAAAAATAAAGTATTTTTGTTTTTGTTTTTATTTACTTTTTAATTAAATTAAATTAATTATAGTTATGATAACAATTTGATATATTTTTAAATTAAATTTTAATAAAAACAAAAATAAACATACTTAAGCTTTTTAGTTTCATTGGGGCATTGGGTGTGTTAATAAACGTCAAAAATCTGCGACGACCGCAGAACTTAACCTTACAATTCCAGATTAGAACATTTTCAGTCGTCTCTTTAAAAAACACCAAGTAACATTATTTTGTGTACAAACATTAATTCAAATCGTGCAATATTTAAATTTTTCACAAAAAAAAACTTTTTTTGTGCTTGCGCGATTCTCCTTTAGCCAAACAATTGTGGATGCTCAATCTGCCCGTTGCTGACGGTATGATGATGTTTATGAATACAAGATACTGCAGTTCGACTAGGTTAGTTCGATCGAAGAACTGACTTTTTGAACGTGGTTTTTGCAGTTCTTAGTTACTTTGACGTTTATGAATTCACCCATATTCATAGACACTGTTTAAGCTGTTTTTAAGAAAAACTCGAGCTTATCCTATTCATTGCTTAAACCCAGGCTAAACAAAACAGTAGTTTACTACGAATTGGTGCGAGTTTGGCCAAATGCAAAGTTTCTATTAAAAGCAAGTTTTTTTAATTTAAAATTTTTTTTTTCCGGATAAACCCAAGAAACTTTTCATTCGAACCCACTTTAAATCCTAAAGTTTACCGAGGCCGGGTGGTTGCCCCCCCCCCCCCATACCTACCTCACCGTTTATATGGCGTAAATTTTATTTAACTTTTGAGCAAAAGTTTATTCGGAACATTTATTTGAATAAGAAAGTTCTTCCTAGTCGCGAAAAGTTAAATTATGTTCGATCTAAGATTAACTACGAAGCCACCTTTTGATGAAGACATCATCATCATGTTGGCGTTATGTGTCTGCAGAACTCTGCAATCATCAGGGAAAGAAAAATTCACTTAATGCCTGCAGTTATACGTCCAGCGCTTACATACAGTACACAATATTGTAAAAAAATTCTAAAAAGTTACTGAGTAAATTGACTGCAGCTGAAATGAAGATGAAGAGTCACAAAGCTGAGTCAGAAGTAAGAATATCCTTTAGTTAACATTCATAATTCAAGTCATCAGTTTAAAAATATCATCTTGAACTTAATACAGCACGATCGAATCAACTGGTGTTGTCATCATAAACAAATAAGAGACGCCGCGCCGCGCCTTCCAAAAAGGACGATATACTTGCCGACGTTTTTTGGGGTCAACCTGGCGAACCCTACAAGCAGATAATTATGTAAAACGGTCAAGTGGGATCCAATTCAGGATCATGGATCAAGAACATGGCCCGAAAAGAATAAGAAGAATAAATATGAATAATGACAATTTTGTCCTTCGGTCAGAATTGAAGTATCAACCTGTTAACAGAAAAATATGGGGAAGGATCTGATTGCCGTCCTAAGCCGTTCTGTGCTTGAGGAATTAAAGTATTGCTGCCATAATAATGCTACCTAAATGCAAGAAAAGAACAACAAATGATACTCTTGGAGGATTAGTCACTTCCTTTCAAGAGATAGAGGGGGCACTACATATAAATGTTCAGTTCATTTCTTTGAAACAGTTCTTTGCTGAAAATAATTAAAGACGTCTCCAAATGTTTAAAAACTTCTCCCGACCTTACTCTACTCAAAAATCAAGGTTTTTTAGTTATGCTGTTTTTTTAACAGCTACGGTTAACAAATTTCTTCCAAAATAGATTTTGAAATTAAGATTTATTAAGTAGTACCCTATTCAGACGTACGTAGTTAAAAAATTACTGCTACAGACATTTTTCAAATTAAATAACTCTCGATGTAGAATTCAACAATTTTTTGATTCGCCCCACTTAATTAACATTTTTAAAGCACATTCCTATGTTCAGAAAATCTAGGAACATAAACACGAATATGTTATTTACAAAACTTTTCAAAAATATTCCGCGAATCAACCGAACAAGAAAAAAAAAACTAAAAACATACCGTCACTCTCGCGTGCAGCGGCTCTTAAATTCACTAGACACTTTTAAACACTCTATTGTGAGGATCTATTTATAAGACGAATTTTTTTTTTTTAAATGAAAAATCACTTCCATTCAAAGATTTTATTCAGACCGAAATTTGTATGTACATATAGAAAAAGTGCAGTACCTAATATATGTTGCAATTTTCAAACCAAAAAACTCTTATATAAATCACTTTTCAAACTCATCGCATTTTCAATATTAAATTTTTTTTATAAGAACAATTGATTTTGGAATCTTATTCACTTTTTCACTTAAAAAAAACGAAACACTTTTTTCGAGATCACCGCTATAGGAATTTTTCTATTTTTAAAATGCGATTTAATGCGTTGCTCGATTTACACAAATTTTGAATTTCAAAATGATCGGCAAAAGAACTAGCTGCAGACTGAATCATGTCGAAGAGAAAAAGCGTTTTCAGGTTAAATTTTCTATTTTGAGATTTTGAAAATAATTGTTTTCAGAAAAATATCAACGATTTTCGGAGTAAGCGATTAACGCATGCGTTTGAGAATTTCATTGTGGCACGCGACGCTATGCGGTATGTATTTGAAAATGGAATTTTAGAGAACACACAACCCGAATTTGGGTTGGAACGATTTGGTATGATAATAAAGCTTTCGTTCTAAAGTTCATATCTTAAGGTGGATTCACACAGCATAGAATAAATCTGATAGAAAGAGGCAAAACTGTTTTTCTATGTTTTTTCACTCATAAATACTCACGTTTAAATGGACCATTAACACCAAATAATGCAAAACAAGCAGGCAAACAAAAACGTTTTCGCTTAATCACCTGACGTCGGACATTGCACTTAGTAAATGGAGTCGTTTTTCTATTGTAATAATTACCTTAATCCTAATAAGCATTCTTTGCTCTGTAATGAGAGAAAACAAATAAAGCGTGACTAATCATAATCCACACCAAGTTAGGCAAGTCAAACAAAAAACAGTTTTGTTTTGCTTTATACTGCGAAAAGGTCTTAACTAAATTTTTGAATTTAGTTCAAGGTTGAACTGATTCTTTCCGCAGTGCGAGATTACGGTTGAATTATTTCAGAAAAATAATGCTACTTAACAGGTCGAGTGTCATATGTTGAACGTTTGAAGTTGATAGCAAGAATACAAAAATTAAGTTCAAATTAAAATTTTAGTTAAGAGGGGTCCACTGTAGTGTTAGCGCATGTCAAAAATTTTACTTGCTTATGAATTCAGAGCATTAACCTGCAACGGCTATGAAATCTGAGGTTATAACTAGTTGCGCACTCCTACCCATAGGCCTGCGCGCTCTTATCCTGAATACGGGGCAAGAGTGCGCAATCTGACTAGCGATGGTTTTTTAACAACAAAACATAAAGTAAAAAGAAAAACACGTTGCTTTTGTAATATTTACGTTCACAAAATAGAGGGCTACCACATTTCTTCGTAACAACTTTTTCCAGAATTACAGCCCAAGCGGAAAATGCGCCCTTTTACCCCCAACGACTCTAGCTTTGTAAATGACAGCCAGATCAGGGGGATATTTTTGCATTGTGTCGTAAGAAACCTAAGAATTTCGCAGCGTTTTTTGCGATGCCAAATATGTGGTCATTCCACTGAAGGTGGTAAGTGATGCACATACCGAGTATAGAAAGCTGGGGGCAGATGAAAAAACGATCAATCGTTTTCGTCCTGACCCCTGTTTAGTTTCTTCACTGCAAGTGCCACTCATGGATCGTGGGAATGGGGGGTATGTTTCGTTGTAACGACAGAAGTCAGCATTTGTTGTGAATTTGGAAATGAATATGAAGAGCTAAGGGTGCTGTCGTCAGCGAAACAATTCATTGGATTTGAAGTTTTAGACAGAAAACTGTTAATATAACTAAGGAAGAGAGTCAGAGACAAAACGGAGCCCTGGGGCACACCAGCATTTATTTTTTAAATTTTAGACTTAAGTTACAAAGGTAATTTCTAATCCAACGGAGAATTGATTTATCGATACCGAATGCATCCATTCTCGATAAATGAGCTTGATGCCATTCTCTATCAAATTCTCTCCAAAACGTTGTAAAGATTGGATCCACTTTTCGGTAAGATAAGCCATCAAATCACCCGTGTTCCTCATGGCGCGTCGTTAAGAATATCGTTTTTTCAAGATATTTCTTAAGCTAATAGTTTATCAGCGTTTCTATGACCTTAGAAAGATGTGACGTACCAGTCGATACATAGTCGATAGAAAGAGAAAAAAATAAGCTTTTTCAGAGACGGACTGTTTTCTATCCACTCAGGAAGAGTCCAGTATAGAATAGGAAAGATGAAAAACCTAACGCAGAGGCAAACTGCAAACAAATCAGTTTTTCTTTGCGAGTTAAATATTGGAGTGTCATTGATGACAAGTGTCGGGAAGGGGGACAAAATGTAATATCATGATGTGCTACGATTCTTTGGATGGAGTCAGACAACGTACCGAATTCAGTAGAAGTCGAATTGTTGTCTATATATTTGGACTTCTAATAATAAAGCGCTTAAGAATGATATGCTTATGCACGGTGAATTTAAACCACATGATGTTAGAGAAGATATTCAAACATGAACCGTAGTGTGGTTAAAGCTGGTCAGCAATATCATTTATTACGTATACATTCAAAACCATAGTTGAAAAATAATAATGGCACCAAGTTATACACCGGGGGGTAAATTCTGATAATGTTCCCCTATACATGAGCATCACTAAGCGCCAAAACAACTGGCTTCTGTTAAATTCTTCTTAAAATCACGAATCTTGCTGTAATCCACTCTTAATTTAACTCGTACCAAAACCAAAACAGTTTTGAATTAGCCAGAGCCAGAACTCATCTTCCTGTTGTACGTTTTAAAACAATTTCAGAAAATTTGAATACTTGTTTACCAAGTTTTCATTTGGTTATGAAATTATTTCCCAAAAATTTAAGTTTGCATTGAATAGTTCACATGTTAATAAATTTAGCCGAAATTAATTTAAAAACTATTTTATTTCTTATGTTCATATTTGTTGAATTATAAGCAATTGATTAAATAATTCAATTTCCCAAACACACCCACACAGTTCATTATGAAATTATTTTGATCCAATCAAAAACATTACTATAAGTTTGCTGCCAGAAAAATGATTTAATCTTCAGAAGAGAGATTAAACTTTTCCATTGGAAACTTTCCAAAACTGTGCATCAGACATAATTTCGAAAATTATTTAAACATCTTTCCCATTTAAGATACCTTATAAAGGCAGTTTGACAAAACGTTCCTACACCGACGACTCCCATAGCGACACAAAACAATTTATATTGTATATAATTTACAATTACCATTGTTATGTTAAAAAGCCAATTATACTTCTGTCATTTTCATGAGAAACTTCCAACAAGACTACACTCGTTCAAGGCTGTATTGCCTGTCTAAAATAACATAGCAAAACAAGAAAACACCAAAACTATACTATACAGAGAAACTACTTTGAATACCCCCGAACAATGCATCCGGTAATCTTGTTAAAAATGAAAATTGCAACATGCAACAACATATATCTACAACATCTATTTTGTCCTGAATTATTCATCTCTTAGCAATTGAGGAACGCTGAGCACTCTGAGTGAATGCACATCGTTTAAGGCATTCCGAATTTCATTCCATAGTCGGCTTTGGGGGTTGGAGTCCTATACAGCCACTCGTTCTCTCAATCCAGGCATCCTTTTGCATATCTTATAAAATAAACTTTAGTTTCCTTCCGCGCACTGAGATGAGAAAAAAAAAAAAAAAAAAATCCTCGCACACAAACTATGTGCACATTATGAGCCACAGAAGCTTGTCGTTGAATCGTCCTTGATACCATTCCTTATACCATCGTCGTCGTCTTCGTAATCTCAAGACCCTGTGTCAGAGTCTCGACCCCCAAAGCTACTCACAAGGGACAAATTAAAATATTTTGAAAACATCTTTTATGCCCTCCTCCCTTGCCACCGGCTTCCTTCATTCAACTGCTGATTTTGCTCCTGCTGCATGCATGCATATAGTAAAAGTTGCAAGTTTTTGGTGCAAAGTTTGCTTCCGCAACACTGCTGCTTTTACAGCTCCCGCGACTGTTGCCATCTGCATCTGTATCCTCGATTTTATAGAGAGTGAGTTGAAGTTGGGTGAGTTTTCCAATTTAAAAATTCTTCAACTGCAAGGACGCTCTGGAAGCCCATTAAAAAATTAAATCATAAACGAAAAAGATGGAGGAACTCTAGAATTGTAAGAAAGACATCAGCGAAAAAAAAGGACGAGATAAGCGCAGTAGAAACTTTTTCATTGACTTTAACAATCACAGAGTCAGAGTATTTTTTTCCACACTACATACATTCAAACAACTGTGATTCAACACGGGCGGAATGGATAAGGACTTCTGCCTTTGGATAAAACATCAGCGGAAGGCTGAGTTTAGTGCGAGTTAGGATTTCAATTTAAGTGATTTTCAAAGTGAATAACGAAGATGATAAATTCAATGTAACAGTATGCGAAAGCGGAAGAACAAGTTTTCCAGGGCGCTATTTTTCGTCTGTGCGTTGCGTATACAGTCGAAAGATGTCCTTGTCGCATTTAATTTATTTCAATTACAGAAAAAATCTACAAGTGGTGCGGATTAAGGTGCGCAGATAAAAGAAGTTTAAGTTTTAAGTAATTGATTTGTGTGCTGCTTATCTATCTGTCTGCAAGGGAGGCAGGCGATGGTTATTTGTGAATTGTGAAGTAGTTATTATTATCTTTAAGGAAGAGTTTTTTTATGATAATAATTGTTACACTTACAGGTCTCGTTGGCGCTTGGAATCAAAAAATACAGTTTCTCGTTACGTTTCATCGCCGAATAGTTTCCGGACTAGAACCTTGATGTGTTTGGTCCATGAATCAAAACAGTTTAGAGCGAAAGAACGTTGTTGTATTTGTCAACCAAGATAAATAGAACTGTTAATACGACAGATGACTTTCCTCTAGGATCAATCGTGGGGAAACTGAAAATTGTTCAAGCCACCACACAGCTAACTGGGATGATGAAAGTTGTTGTCATTTCTATTTCTCTATAGGACTTCCTCAATCGAGTATCTATGTTCGTCGAGTATAGCTGTGCCTAAAACAATTTAAAGGTGGGATTCAGATTTTCTTTTAGAAACAAGACCTCTAGTTGGGATAACAATGTGGTTTAAAGAAACGGGCCCACGTTGGGCGCCAATTAAGAAAAGCAATATTAGGAATGTTCTGTTCCGTTCTCTTAAAACTCTTTCTCTTGTGAAAAATACCAAAAAAATATGTGTCCTCAAGCTCATGTTGTGCTTTATTTTATGTATATAATATAAAATAGTAATTTTATGTATATAATATAAAATAGTAATTTTATGTACATAATATAAAATAATAATAACAATAACCTGACAGAGTTGTAAACTCAAAAAAAAGCCATTTTGTAGATATTGCTTTTACGAAGTTAGCAGCAAGCAGTGTCGATAACAATTTCTTGGATCTTTTTTGAGATCATGCGTTATGTGAACATTTGATCCATGCCAAATTGTTCATGTTTTTTCCTAGGGCCGCATTTAAAGATCATTATTCAATATGATTTTCGGTAAGCAGCTTGTAGCGATGTTAAAATATTTATGCTTCTAAAGTGTTATTCACAAAAAAACGTGCAGATTGTAGATGACCCTAACATTAAAATCTTCAGGCACATTCACTTTCTTTTATGATACCCCTAAATTAATTCACTCTCTAAATGAGCTCATCTCAAGAGTGTTTAAACAGCTTGAACAGGTACTAAATTGCCAGGATAATTGTGAAAATAACATTTTTCATGCAACGCTTTTGATAACTTCTTGACATTTATGGAAATGGTCGTGAGGTTTTATATATACTAACATGGGGTTTCTCGTATAGGCCATATGGCTTGTAGTTTTTCACAGTATCTTCTTTTCGCAGTAGCCTCTGAATGCTTTATTTCATATTTGCATTGGAAGCTTTACACTAAAAAGATAAATATCAGAATCGATGCTGCCATTTCTAAAGGAACGTACATACATCGATTACGCTATTATATAGGAGTGTCTCACTGTGCTTTCTATGCGATTGATTTGATTGCAGATTCCACCACCTGGTGCCAGAAATATGGGAATGTGATACTCCAAAACTCTGTTCGCAATGTGATGACCAGTTCTTTATTTTGCATTAAGATAAAAAATTTCGCCGATTTTTAGGGAAAATGCGACGATATTTTTTTCCTAAATATTCCTCATATAGCACTCCAAAATAATACCACCACAGCGCATAATGGAACCTCCACGATAAGCGATTCGTGGATTGATGTTACATTGTGCCTATCACTCACCTGATATTTTAAACACTTTTTCTCGCGATTCTTCTGACTCGAGGAAGAATCTAAACTTATCAGCGAAGAGCACTCGTTTCCTCACGAAAATTCTTTATGGTTTCGTGGAAAGGAAAATAAGCACGCTCTTCTCAATTGCGTATATTGAGAAATGGAGCCTAAACTGAGCTGTACGGTCTTAATACAGAAACCCCAAGTCAGTTTTTTTTTGTTTACAGTTTTGAAGAAAACTTGACCATTTTAAACTTTCAGAAATGTGTACCTAGCTTCAACTGACGTTGCTGACCTATTTCTGAGGTACTTGGTATCTCTGTATAGTTTCACGTTGCGAAAAATAACAGATTATTATCAATTTAACGTTAAGGCCACATCGCGGTTTGAATGTCCAGTATCAATCTAACGCACGGCACGGGCTTTCTGCAATATACACAAATTACTGCGACCCAAATGTCAAATTCTGTGAAAAGTACTTTATTTCACACCAAAATGGATGTCCTAAATGTCAAAACAAAATTGTATGAAATGCGAGTGTTCTGCAGATTCTGTAATAGAACTTTTTCAAACTGTAAATCGACATTTGTCCACAGACAACATTTATATGATATTCCATCTTTCATTAGTTAATGTTCAAATTTAAACGAAGGTTTCCGAACATTAAATTTTAACGTCTTGCTAATGCCTACAGCAACTAAATTTCACAACTAAATTTCAATATTGACTTTGGTTGAATACTTTTAAAGTAAAGTTGTAAATATACCTGTCAATTAAAAAAGTTAAGGTAGTGTAATATTAAACTTTGTCATTGAGCAAGAATACAATTCACCCCCAATAGGTCAAAATATGAATAAAAACCAAACCAAAAGTCATTACTTCGATTGCTCAATGTAAATATCGAAAGAAATCAATATCAAGCCCTTGGCAAAGGAACAGAAAATGCAATTCAAGTCTTCGAAAAACAGATCTCCTCAATACAGTATCGATGACGATAGTGATGATTGTGATACATATTGCATGCATCCAGCCACCCTTAAATTCCTCATTTCCAAAGAGTCAAGTGTTCCTCTGATATCGTATGTAGATATATAAAAATGCATATGTTCCACCTTCAAAGCCTGTCCTCCTCCTGTAGATTTTGAAGAACAGAACGGAAAAAATTGGAAGTTTTACATCAGGCAGCTCGGAATCAACAACATCAACTCACCTGGAGGTGGAATTATTATAGGTTCATCCCCGTAAGCAGTTTTTTTTTTCAGTCCAATCCTTTTTCTCGTTTGGTAAAAGTTCCTAGATGATTTTTTTTTATTTTTTTTTATCAAACTAACAACTCTCGCTCAAGTTCATTGATTTTCCATTTACGACTTTTGAGTTCAGAAGTGGGCTTAAGGCGGCAATGGTGTAGTTCATCATGTTTCGTACACAATTTATGTTTTCATTGCTGCTCTTTGTTTTGTTTGGGTGCCTGCAGAGAATGAGAGAAGAACCAATAGCCAGGAACAAGGAACACAACAAGAATTCAAAAGGAACATGATGTGTACAATGTGCAAGGATAAAGGTATCATGGGATCCATGTGGGCTGATTCCATTGAAAGTTTGCAATCGAACTGAAGTGCTGTTTCAGCAGCAACATCACAAGTTTTAGTTGAAGTTTTCGTTTTTAACTTATTTTTTTTTTCTTTGCTTACTGTTTACAGTCTGGTTGTCTGAAAGAATGATTTGCTTACATATTTTTTGTTCTTGTGAGAGTATAGCTATAAATACAAACATACAACCCAAGTAATTAAACAGGAAGAGCTATTGATCATTAACATAAAACACAGAACAGAAAGTGTTAACAAAAGAGCTATAAGCAACGATTTTCTTGGAGTATTGGAAGTAAATAATCGTTTCAGCCAAAAATGAAAGATAGAGGCTCCGCACATAAATCAATTTATTTGATACTCGAGTTACGGTTTGTGCAAGAAATATTTGTTTCGCTACAGCTTATTGCATAAGTTTATCGAAACGCTCTAATAAAACCGTCAAAGAAAGAAATCAGTGGGACATACCCATTTTCCAAGGGACTGCACGCTCTGGCATTGCGACTTTTTTTGTAATTTCTTTATTAAGAGAAGTTCCATATCCAAAATCTGGAGAGAAAAAAAGGAAAGGAGGGTTTCAGACAGAATATCGTTGATTAAATTAAGAAAGAGAGTGGAAAACAAATCGGAACCCTTGACGCACACCAACAACAACCTGTATTGCACGGTCCGAAAGGTAATTTTGAATCCAATGAAGAAGGGATTCATTTATACCGAAACCATTCATTTTCGATAAAAGAGATTAAGGCTATACTCAATGAAATGCTTTTGAAATATCGAGCGCAATAATCTTACTTTCACCAAAACGTTTACATCGTTTTGGTGAAAGTAAGATTGGTACCTCTTTGCGGTGAGATAAGCCAATAGATCACCAATAGACCTGTTTTTACGAAAGTCGTACTGCACTTCATTGAGAATCTTTCGTTCTTCAAGGTATTTCTTAAGCTGATAGTTAATAAGAGTTTACAGGACCTTAGTGCAATAGGTCAATGAGGGGAAGAAGATTAGCATTTGCTGCTTTTCATTCACTTGGAAAGGGACCAGTGGTTTCCAAGCGTTATGCTTGTCAAGATCCTTGATTGTTCTTGCAAATGCATCAGCACAAAAGAAGATCCGTCCCATATAAACGTTTACGTTCTCACGTACAGAAGTCATAATAACACTAAGTTGATCGTCGAGTTAGCAGCGAACTGTACTGCAACAAAACTGCTTTTTCCGAGCTTACCACTAGAGTGGCATTGAAGAAGAGTGCTGGAACCGAAGACAAAGTTTTATTTCGTATATTTTTTTTACAATCAGAACCATGCAAATAAAGGAATTGGGGTTGGCTCGTTAACGACCGGAGTTAGACTTAAACCTTCACTAACCTTCATGATTCCAGTGTTCAATCGATTGGACAAATTGGATATCATCGATCGTTAGCGCTTCTCGTTTTCGAAGTACGGACTGATGATGTATTTTGCCTGTTAACGTACGCGTTCATCCAAAAACTTTCAGCGACTTAGTCCACCTTTTGCTGAAATTGGTGTCCGCTTCCCTCTTTTCCAGAACCAAGTTTCAGCGAAAACTCGGCGTTGAAGATGAACATGGTATAAACTGTCAAAATTGGATAGATTGTGACAGTTTATGCCATGTTCAAATAAAGGTCTAGAATCAAATCTACATCCTCTTCCTTGCCATACCGTAAACAGAAACCTTACCAAACGAAGTTACATGGTTTTGTTAGACTGATGTCATATATAAAGTCGAAACGCCCGTGTTGAATCATTTATTAGCTCATCAACTCTTGCGTAAAAACTTGCCACCTGATCCGTTGCCTTCATTTAGTTAACCCAATGACTCCGCAAATTGTTTCTACGCAAAAAAAAAATAAGCTACAAAAGGCATTTCTTATTCTTAAACCCTGCCGTCAGCGTTCAACTTCTCCATTCCTCATGATTCGTCACAAATTTGCACACTTTTCGGGAACCCAAAAAAAAAAAAACAATTTATAATCCTGTCAAACCAAAAACGAAAGCTAAGGTCCTTTCCAATCAAAACTATACAAAATTACATCCCCACAACCAACAACTGCCAAATTACACTGCACAAAAGAAAAATAAGCATATATCTTGCACACACCTGATGGTATTCCTCTCTAAAGGATACTCGCAGGATTCAGGTCGGCAATTTACAAACAGAATCAGAAAGGCCTCCTTGCAAAAGTAAAAGAAATTGATTGTTGCCAGAAGCAGGAGCTCTCTTCCATTCTCTATCATAGTTTGTTGATCGGTCGATCCCAATGGACTGTGAATTTGTTCTGTCCAGCGTCTATAGCTGCTGTGGACTGAACACGACACATCTTCTGCCCCTTCTATATAGGACGCGTGTGTATGCTCGATTCTTCCGCACTATTTCATGCATCATTTGTATGCAAAATCTAGAGCCTTCTGTTGTCCAATAAAACTCTCGCCAGGGATTTTCTTTTTTCTTGGCAATTCATGCACTCACACATTCCATAGCACGGTGAACTATCCTCAAGGATTAAGTGCGGATGTATGAAAAAGCCTACATGAGGAAGGATATAATACACACACGGTAGCCTATTGTGCGTTCGTTGCCAGGGATACTTGAGGTTCTTCGAGGTTTACATTCATTTTCTTACTTTGCTCACAAGGGGACTGTGGAGTGGTGTTTTAATAAATGGCCGCCTATTTAGGAAGGATGCATGAAATTACCATTAGGAATGATAGATTGGGGGATCCTTGTCGTAGACACGCACACCTTTATTTTTGCATAGCTATTATAGCTTTGCCAAAGTTTAAAGGATGGTAAAAGTGTATAAAACGGAAGATTAAGTACGGTAAATTAAATTTCTTTAAATGAGTATACCTTGTATTGTGGGTGTGTGTGTGTGTGGATTGAAGGAAATGTGTTTCCAAAAGAACTTGCCAGAAACAAACTTCACCAAAATGGAAGCAATAAATTTTAAAGAATTATGAAAGGGAAGTTTTTTACTTTTAAAGACGAAATTAGGTCGACGCTTAGTAGGACGATGTTAATAGAATTTAATTAATGCCTAATTTTTTTTAAGATATAATACAAAAATACCGGTTGAAATGGATCATTTGGTTTTTGATTAAAGTATCACTTTTTTATTCGGGCTTGAAATTATACAGGATTTTGAATTTCATCGACTATAGAATCCCGGGAATTCTTGTTTCTCAGTTTACGTTTTTTTTTTTTTTTTTTTATAAACATATAAATCACGGAATGACCCCCAGGCTAACGTCACCGTATAGCATATCATGCCCGGCAACGAACTAAGGCCAGAATGCACTTTATAGCAAGAAAAAACATGGTGGCAAGTAGCACGAGATTCCAACATCTCGATATCCACAAACCCCTCTAGCATAATGGATCTACGTACTTTCAAAGGAGTCAACATCGATTCTGACTATTATAAGGTAGGTGCAAATCTTTCGATTGATTTCGCAAAAAGTAGTAGACGGCGATCAATAGTAACTTGTTTTATTTTTCGGTCTTCGTCTTTTTTCGCTCAGTAATCTGAAGTGTAAAGCATTTGTTATGAAATGTTGGGAACCTCCTCCGGTCTTCGCTATAAATTTGTATGTTCGGCCTAATTTCTAAGTCGCAAAACCAATTTGTTTTTTTCTGTCGGGCAGTGGACTTTTTGACCCATTTTAAAAGAGTAATAAATAACAAAATTATTTGTTATGATAGTAAAATGATAAAAAACAACCCACCTTAAAATTCAGCACCCTCTACAAACGAATTTTAAAAAGAACAGCAATATTATTTGGAACACACCTATTTTTATGACCAACTTATAAAACACCACCAATCGTATCGAATCAAAATTAAATCAACTGCTTATCACTGAACTCTAAAAACGCAATAAATTTGGTGTCATTGTCAAGAGGATAACCGGTTTTTCACTAAACAAATGTTTTGGGGCAACACTTGCAGAAAAATCAACCGTTATTTAGCAACAGAATAACAGCATCCAGCAAAAAAAAAAATTAATACCTATTATTCTGACCAGCTGTGTACAAATTAGAGAAAAATCCCATTGTAGACTGGGCCATGTAGAGCTAATGGAACCCATAATCCAAGGCAGGTTTCATCTTCTGCCCCGAGATCAAGCGTTGCCATGACATTTGCCACTTTCTAATATGTATATATTAGAAATATATAGGGACGCCTGCTCATATGTCATCCTACCGGATCAAGTACAAGGAAACCTCCAAAGAACTTGGTATACGTAACCATTGTATATAAATTTCTATAGTACAACCATGGAGCAGCGCCATCTAAAGAAAGTTGTGAACCGCACATTTGGTGGTTCTTACATTTACTAAGTGTCTATTCTGTTACCATAACAAAAGTCGTCAATAAAACAAATTATTAATATATAATGTATTTTATTGGCTCAAAATCCATATTTCCTTGACAAGAGTCGTTATCAAAACAAAAATCATATATGTTTACGACTGTTGTCAGGGTTACAGAGTAGACAACTAGTAAATGCACGAACCTAAAAATGTGTTATTCACAAGTTTCTAAGATGGCCAGGCGGTGATTATTCAGCATGAAAATACTATAGAAATGTATATACAATGACGTAACTGAAGACGACAGGCTAGATATCGAGCTGGCTACAGAGGTTTATTACTAGACGCCAAGGGACACCCAAACCTATTCAGTCAGCTAAAGTATAAAAGTGAAGTTTGTTCTTTTTTTTTTTTTAAACTCAGTTATTTCGAACTAGAGTATCTAGAATCTAATTCTCTGACACTGTTAAAATGTATTTGCTAGTTAGCAAATGTTTTTTTTTAAATTAATCTCAATGAAAATCCATTTAACATATAGCACTGCGGACACCTCTTCCTTTGCCACCCTAAAATGAAGAAATTAAGTATTCCGATTCCTTATTCCTTTTGTCAGTTAAACCAGAATTTCGAAACATTCCAAAAGTATATAATTAAACATTCAAACCAAAAAACCCACTGTTCATTCATCGATAACCATCATTTCACTTCTGATTGGATTCTTTGAAACTCTTACGAAGCTCATCAACGATAATACCTTATGGACCACAGTTAGAAGTCTCCAACAATCCCATCCATTCATTTGCTACATCATTACAAACCTAAACGAGTTAACTTATACAAATGGCACAAACAGATAGAGAAAGCCAAAAAAAGGACCTTAATGCCTAATCGAGTTAGGTTTTCTGTTTTTCCTTAATTTTCCACAGTCATCCATTCAAGAGAGTCCTTCCGGCCATCATTGCAATTTATAATAACCCTCTTCCCCCCCACACAACAGAAGGTGTGGGTTAAGGTCCATTCGTGTAGAGGACATCTCACACAGCTAAAGAGGATAAGGCCACAAAATTTAATTTGAAACAGAAAAGAAGAAACAGAAGCTCCTAGCTCATTTCATACAACGCTAATATCTCCTTAGCAAGGACACACCAAAGTGCAAAAAAGAATATTTATTGAAGGGTGGCAAATCTCCGTTAATAATTCGAAAGAAACCCAAGGAAGACGCACAAGAAGTGACTCGGGGAAATCTCATTTTGTTTCAAGTCCTTTGTATCCTGTTGTAGCGGTGTTATATGGTTGCTGTTGTTGTTGTTGTTGTTGTTGTTGTCGTCTTGGTCTCCTGCTTTTTGTTTCCTTGTCAGTGGACTCCAATCGGAGTTATAAATTTTCGTCGAACAACACGGATGGAAGAACAAAAGGCTGATATACGTTAAGGAAAAAAAATAATGGAAAACAAATTATGCACTTGTTTCTTCAGTGTAGCGTGAAATCCCATCGTCGTCATCGTCGTCGGCCACCCCCATCCTTAAAGCAAAAGGGGTCTTAGTCCTCATTTGGAAATTAAAATGCATTTTTCTTTTTTATGCTTCCGTTCTTTTTGTTTATCCAATTGTCCAGTTTATTTCTGCTTTTTGTATGGAAATACATATTCCTATCGTCCTTATACCGTTATCTTTGAATCCGAAGAGGATTATTTCGATGGAATTTTAATCATGAAGAAGAGATTTGTTTTTAATTTTGTTTTTTGGGATTTTTTCATTGAGTCTTAATTGAAATTCCTTCTTCGAATTTTTGGTTTTTTCAGATGGAGGCAATAAAAAGTGTTTAAGATAAGAACGGTTTTCAACAGAGACTGAGAAATATTTTAAAGTTCTGTATGAAAGTGATAAGCTGCTGAAATAATTCTTAGAATTTTGGTTTTCCTACCGCAGATTATAGAATTTATATTATTGTGTTAAGAAATACACAATGTTTAAAGGATTTTTTCAAAGTTATGAGTCCATTCGAAGAGCGTGTTAATACCCAATAAGTAATAAGGCAAAGTGACACTTAATCAATGACAAACATGGCTACGACATTTGCAAATGGCGATAATTGTTTTCGACACGTTATAGAGTAATTAAACACTTGTAGAATATACGTCTGCAGTATTAATGAAACACTTTAATTTGCAAGACACGGGTGACTATTTCTTAAGGCTGAACTATTACAAAGTCGTACGAGTTCAACTGAATACATGCCAATTATATAAGTCGTTCTTTTTTTTTAGCTCTGAGCAGAGATCTACTCCGTGCTCTGCTCAGAGCTGATCGAGTAAACTCTGAGCAGAGCAAAGTATGCTACGAGAGTTCTGGTTAATTATAAAACACTCTTGAGCACTTCACTCACACTGTCATATTAGTAGAATTCAACTCACAATCTGTCAAATAACATAGAAGTACATGAAGTTGGTTGAGCTCTACTTCGGGCTCCCTCTAACTCCATCATTTTAACCTGAGCTCATAGAGCGCGCTGAACCTCTGTAACCTTTGATCATAAAATGATCAGAGTTGAGCGCTCGGAGATAAAAACAGACCTATATTGTACAGCTCAGTGCACTGCTCCGAGCTTAACTCTTTCAGTTTTCGTTCGTTCGCCTCTTTACGTAAAAAGTGCTCCATTAACGACGTCAACAGCGCTAACGTCGTAAATTTGTAAAAACTTTTGGATTCTTTAAATTTGAGTGGCCTATCAAGCCATCGAGCCATTCCATTTTAACATTGTTTTACAACTTCTATATATTTCCTTTTGAATTTTCGGCTCAAGCTCGTTGGATTTTCAAATTTCCGAAAATCCAACAATATTTTATTATGTCTTTATTCTTCGTTTTTAACAGTACTCTAGTTAAAAGTTTTTAGGCTGCAAACTAGTTTTGTTTTTATTTGGAAAAGTATTTATGGCACGAATCGAAAGATGACAACTTAAAAAAAGACGACTTTTTGTTCAAAAGAATTAAAAAAAACATTCCCAATATCTTTTTTTCCCTTTGATAATTGTTTGTTCATGAATCTATTCATTATCCATGGGAGCACTTATATATTCTAAAATCCAATCTCAGACAATGTCAAAGCATTCGGTCGCAAAAAGAACGCAAAAGTAATTAATATTCCCAAGCTGGCTAATAAATTTCAAGTTACTGATTAATCCTAGCACAAGGTCCTCACAAGCATCCGCCAAAAACACCAAAATAAGAATATAAATGCAGCTAATCTCCCTACGATATACAATGTTGGTGCATTTTTTGTTTGTTTGTTGAACCTTACCCAACACATCCTAAATGAGGAATATCCTGTAATAAATGAGTCTAAAATTTTTGGTATCATGTAAATGTATGCAGTAAATAAATCACTTGGTCAGAGGATATGCCACCATTTTGTTCAGTACGCGTGGGTGAGAGAAATAAAATACGAGTAGTATGTTGGTGTTTTTTTCAATCGAACATACAAAGTATAGTCATCACAGAATAACGAGGCACAATTGCAAAGGGAGCGGAATGAGGGAAATTAATACAAAAAGAAGAACGTTAAAGTTAAAGGGCCCTACCATTTGTTTTGAAAAAATGAAAATTATCATGGTCACGAACAAAATATCAGTTGAATTGAGTCCAGGGATTAAAAAAAACAATGTCTCGAGTAGCTCTCCCCTGAGCTTATCTATAACATGGCTTGTATACGATGGCATTCAGTATACGATGTTTTCCTCGATAAGCCATAGAAATTCGCAAGTGAATTTTAATAAAAATATGTTACCCGAACAGTATTAATTGTATATTGTCTAAATAAATATAAAAGTGAACAATACACTGCGTTTTCTTACAAAAAAAAAACGAATTAGTTCTTGCAAAATACCTAATGTATCAACAGCGAATTTGCGTTTGACTGAAAATTTGATAAACACCAATATTTTTGACAACGATAATATCAAGTTAGTCAATAAAACTAATCACAATAGATCTCAAATCTGAGTGGAACTCACAGTTTATAAAAAAATTCAATAATTGACAACGATAATAACGATTGATCAAATTTGTTGACTAGCATCAATTATCGTATTGATATTTGACAACAGTAATAGGGGGCCTCAGTCTTTCTACACTAGAATCTTGGTTGGGATTTGAAGAAAACTTTTAATATCAATAATTAAAAATGCAGTCAAATTGGTGGAAATAAAAACAAAAAAAAATATTTTTTCTGCATTAAATGACTGTATTTCCAAAGAAATCTGTATATAATTCTAACTGTCTTTCAGTTGATTTTGAAAAATTTATTAACATAATTACTCATCATATAGAAATTTGTAAATATAACTCCAGAAAACCGAAGTTGAACAAAATTAAAACCTGGATGACAGAAGCTCTATGCAAAAAATAAAATGAAAAAAATATTTTCTATAGCCAAAACAAAAATAGATTTCATGTAATAGGCATTAAATCACACTATAAACAATTAGGAAAGACACTTTTGAACAAATCATTAATGAAAAACAAAATTACTATACGGTTTGCATTTAATAAATACAATCCTAAACGTCAATGGCAAATTGTTAACGATATTTTAGGTAGAAGCGATAACGGGAACTACATACAAAGCTTACAGCTTAATAATAATTTAACTACTAATGAAAACTCACAAATTTGCAATGGCTTTTAATAATTTTTTCAAAGATGTAGCTGAACAATATAAACAAAAACAAGTTCCTCAAACTTCTACTGAATTAGAACCATATCTAGATTCTCAAACAATCACCTCATTTTATGTTGGTACAATTTATGAAACTGATGTAGCGAAAGTAATTTCTAATCTAAAACCGAAATATTCAAGTGGGCCTGATGGAATAAGTAGCATAATCCTGAAAAGTATCTATCCATTTATATCTCATTTTTTGGTATTTTTAATTGTGAGACAGGAATATTTCCTGAGTGCTTTAAAACATCAATCATAATACCTATCCACAAAAAAGGTGACACAAATGACCCTAACAACTACCGACCCATATCTCTGTTATCTGTGTTTTCAAAAGTTTTTGAAAAAATTAATTGTTTTCGAATGGAAAAATTTATTGATAAATATAAGCTTCTAAGCGATTCTCAGTATGGTTTTAGGTTTAAGGTAAGTCAACTGAAGACACCATAATATCATTTTTAGAAAATGTTTATATTTCACTAAACAAAAACCAAGTGTCTGCTGGTATGTTTGTCGACTTAGGTAAGGCATTCAATTTAGTTAACCATAAAATTTTGATAAAAAACTTTGTAGATTTGATTTTCGAAATAATATCCTTTGTTGGTTCTCGTCATTTCTTTCTCATAGAAAGCAGTGTGTATTAGCTAACGACACGATGAGTGAAGAATTGCTTTGCTCTGAAGCTGGTTTTCCCCAAGGATCAGTCCTGGGGCCATTGCTCTTTCTGGTATACATACAATCTATATTTAAATTGCCCCTTAGTGGAAACATGGTTGACCTAGCTCTCACCTATGCTGCAGTTGACATAGTCAATTTAAAGCAAAAAATAAATATTGACCTTCACTTATTGAACTCATGGTTCATATACCATAATATTGTTCTTAGTAGTAAGTCCAAAGTCATGCAATTCTCGTTCTCAAAAACATATATTTTGGATGAAATAGAATGCCACGTTGAAAAAGTGCTGTTCTGATTGCCTTAGCCTTGAACCCGTTAAGAAATTCAAGTACTTGGGCTTTACTTTGGACAATAAACTTAACTGGAAACGCCACATTGCTGATGTAAAACAAACAATCTACAATACATAAGCTTTAATAAAATTTATCATCTTCGCAGATTTGTACCATCAAAACTGAATCAAGAACTGTTATATAGAGCAATGGACTTAAGACGCTTTTTTGGTGTACACTAACTTCTTTTGGGAAATTTACGGCGTCTTCTCCAGTGAATCAAACTTTTGATTTGACTTGCTTGTACATATCCCTGATAAGTTTCACACTATCCTTCTGAAATCCTGGTCCAAGACTTCAGCCACCCCATCAAAATTGCTATTTTTGTCTTATGTTTACTTCCACTTATAATAGTTTAGCAAGTCAAGTCCGAATAGACGAGGCGAGCATTCGATCGTAACCACTTGAAGGTAGAATAAGCACAATTATCATGGTGTACGTTGGACATCATCATTTTTATACAACTAAATAACTACCTGCTTCCTACAACACTAAACCATCAATCGTGAGGCCGCAGTCGTTTCCACCATGTACCGGCCCTGTACTATGATATCCCTTTATTTATCCTGAACCTTTGCAACTCAAAATGCTTCATAGTGTTTCAAATTGGCAAATGTTTTAATTAGCCATCGATGCTATCGATTCGGCTGAAATATTTCAATTCCTTTGAAGAACCTTCTTTTGTATATTAGTACGTGAAAAAATAAAATTATGCAGAAATATACTTCAACAATGGTTCGGATTTTCAATTCAACATTTCCCTTTGAATCACCCTTGTTTGTTAATTATCATCAAGCTTTTGCCAAAGGCTTGTTTTCAAATATTTTTCGCTCAAATTCAATCCGGAAAATTCCAATCGAAAACATCCGTCCGTCTGGTATACGAACTGGAGAGTGTTGAATGAAGGTTGAAAAATAAAAACACTTATCTCGCACCAGAAACTTCATTGTGTACGGCACTGAATGAAGCCTTCTGGCAATCAATTGATTCCATCACTCACCTACGAAGTGCATCTGGCAAATCAGAATCGGATTATTTCATGCCATTGAGCCTATTATTTCTCGGGGTCGAGTTCTTTTTTTTTGTTGTTGTTGTTGTTGCTGGTCTTAAGTTTCAATAAACGCCTGGACTGGATGGAAGATTTCTTCAATCGGAAAAAGAAAACTTTTCCTCTAGGGATATCATCGTGATGGGAAATTTTCCACAACTGCATTGTGTCCTGACCGCAAATACCACCTGCATAATGTACCAACATTAGCACCTTCCTCAGACTTAGTAACGATGGAGATGCTACAACCTCCAGCCCGCGATTCCTAAAAGGAACGGAGTATTGAGTAACTAGCGAAATGAAAACATTGCTTTGGGTAAAAAGAACTGGGAAGAGAAGGGAATAAAAACTTTTCCAATTAAAATTATAAATATTCATTTAGCAAAAGTCCTGCGGAATTGTTTCGCTAGCAAGTACCTGGAATTGTTTTGGCCTCCAACCATTTTCAGTAAACTATATAGCTCTGTGGTAAGGGCATTATAATATAGCGCGAATAAAATACCTCACCCTTTCCCGAAACCATCAGGCAATGCTTGCGAAGTGCAAATTGATTGTAAATAAATTTTGAAAAGCAAAGAAGATTTATGCAAATTCACAATTAGTGCGGTGGGAAATGATTTTCTGCAAACTGCAGAATTGCATTTTGCAGGTGAAAATCGGTACTTTTTGTATAAATCCATTTGAATAATGCATTTTTGAATTTAATTTATCTAATTAATAAACTACTTTAAAGGCAAATTTTAATTTATAAGTCATTATCTAGTATTCTAGTGAATAAGCAACAACAAATTCAAAATATATAGGTAATAATAACTGTGTCGCACTATTACGCCAGAGGTCTGGCTTTAAACCCTGATGTTTTTCAGGGATACTGCCTCTTGCGAGGAAGTGACAAATCCTCCAAGAGAATCATAATCACGAAGGGTACATCTTACTTCAGTCGTTCGAAGTAACGAACAATTGTAGGTCCCTTCCGATCCTCTAGAACTATAAAAATAATAATAATATTTAACAATATTTTAACTATGTGTCTGTAAGGAACATTGCCTTTTAAATGCAACAGGTTAGAAGGAGTAGAAAGATATGAAAGAATTGTTTTAGTACAATAATAGAGAGTTGATTTTTATTTTTCATTGCATACCTCATGGGCGACGTCCATCATAAGCTGGGAGGTATGCTGAAAAGAAATAAATGCTTTGCACCCGACTGAGAATTGAACTGGGTTGAACCTCTGGGTTAACAAGCAAGCACTCCATCCTTTGTATCATTGCCGCCCATAAACAATAACAACGCACACAAAAGGATTGGTTGTTGGAGAGTGTAAGCCATTAAGCCTTGGTTTTTCGGAGCTGACGGTGCTAACATATTAATTTGTATTTTTTTTAGGTAATAATAATTATATTTTTTATTTAATTTCACTGGTCACTGTTTGTTTTGAGGAAATTAATTCATTTTATGCCCAAAAATCTCATTTGTCGGGAACCCCGGCTTCGTTACTTTATTTTACTTTACCTAAATGGCGCTCAAAGTACAAGATGGAGTTTTTTTTAACAATGCTGCCTCCACTTTTTTGAAAATGTTCAATTTAAATAAAATTTAGTTTATTTTGTTTTTTTATTTTGTCGCTTTATTTTATCCGAGAAACCACTCATCCAAACCATCCAGATTCAGAATTACTCGGTCAACTAGAACCCATCCCGCCCGGATCCCCGGACTTCTTTTCTATCCGTTCATATCATATCCACTTTAAGTTTACACTTCTACAGTTTTCGCAGGTTAGTCTCGTTCTTAGCTGCGGCCCGGCAGTACATTAGTGGTGGGACTTCTGATATATTGTTGGCAGTGTTTCCACTAGTCATCTTAATTTGATGCTGGTGGCAGTCTTTATAAGATTTTATAACCCGGTGGATCCACTGAACATCAACGATGATCCGGTCATCGCAATCATGATTTTTCGCGTGGATCAAAATCGTGTCATCCAATGACAAGAATATCGGCCTGTCATCTGTTAATCCAATGGAGACCGAAAATCCAATATCCGATCCATGATCCGTTCATAGAAATTTGATTTTTACAGATGACTGGAAGTGAGGCTGGATATAATTTGCCCAATGCAAAAAAAAAAAAACTTGATTTTGTATGAGATTGCGGATGAGTTGAAAGAGACTTTACTCTTGTGGAGACGCGGGAAAGAGAGGTCATCTTCGCCACTCTAAGTAAAATTTGTTCAGAGCATCTGTTCAGCCGGCGTTGTGGCATCATAATCATTGAAAACCTTCTTTGGTTCATTCAACCTTTTTTTTTCAAAGGTGGTCGCACAGATCAATGTCATATTCTTAAATTAATTTTTGATGCAGATTCCGACCACGCACTTACAATTACGAAAGCCCAAGACTCCTTTCCGGCATGCCCCTATTACGAGACCACAACCAAAGACCCACTGCCCCTGGTCATTAAAGCCCCAGCCGAAGTATTTTTTGATTTACTAGAACAGCTTATGCTTAACTGATGGGTATTGTCGGTACATAATTTAACAGAAGATTCGTTATGAAAGACAGTAAGTCATTTATAAATATTAAGAACGAGGATTCAACCCTTTGGAATTTACAGTGAGTTGGAAACAAAACCAGACATTTCATTGTTCACGAATATCGATTGTTGTCGATCTTTTAAATATGATGATACTAGACTTACAAGAGTGATAACCCCATATAATATCGTGATTGACAGAAAAATCAGACAGATTGCAAAAATCGAGGTCAAGGTCGAGAGATGCTATAATTTTTACAAATATCAAAGTAGAACTAACATTTTTGCTGCGGTTTCCAAAAATTATAGCAACGCAAAAATTTTACTTTACAAATGTCAAAACAGAATTGTTTTTAGTCGCAATTAGCTCAATCGATTGACGTAAGTCACCGTGTTCATTCTGCAAAGATTTATTGTTGCCCGAAGTTACTCACTTTACAGGCTTAGTATTGCAATAAATCCTCTAGGACATTTGAGCATGCCCACTTAAGAAGGGCATGCTGCCCCCCCGGCAACCCCCTTGCCTGGCCCACTATAGGTTTTTGCATTTTTTATGAAAAGTATAACGTCACTCAAAAGAGTGAAATAATTTCCACCAAAAAGTTAAGTCATTTCCTACTCAAAGTGGGAATTTACTTCACCAAACAAAAAGTGAAATTAGTTCCACTAGTGGTAAAGTTATAGTTCCCATGTGAAGTTAGTTCCCGTGAAGTTAGTTCCCTGCATCGTTGGAAACTAAACTGAAAAGGAATTTTCTAGAAGCTTCCGATGTTACGAGATTTATTATTTAGTGGTACAAACACGACCATACACCATACGTCTGAGAGTCAGTTTTGATTTTGACAGTTGATAATTTTGAAAAGAAATTTACGTTTAGTGAATAACAGAGTAAAATTAAAAAAAGTGTTTTGAGCTATTAAGAGAAATAAACTGATTTAAAAGTTAAAAAGACATAAAGGGAATTTATAATATAAGAAATAAGTTTTATATAAACACACCCAGAGTAAAATATAACAGTGCAAAAAATATTTCATTGAGCAGAATCAATAGTGTTTTGATTTTTCATTAATCAAATGAGCAGATGTAGCAATATTTTTAAACTAACTTATGATATTTTATGTCAAGTGATTGAGTATGTAAGTGTCACTTAAGAGCGCTGTTTAGATCAGCTATATTTGGTACGAAACCCGTTTTTTCCTCTCGTTGTTGTTGTTCACGAGAACTTCAGAGAGTACTTATTTTAAGAAAGTATTATGAGCAGAATACATTTATGGTGAAAATTATTAACATCAGTTGAGTAAATCAACAAATCGTACAGATTCATCATAGTTTAGTATATTCTTCAGAAAAGTGTAAGTTATACCAATATTTTACTATTAGTTGACAAATAATCTTTAAATTATTTTTCCAATATCAGATTATCTTAAAGTGTATACATAAATCCTCTTCTTTCTAGCTTGATAAATGAACAATCTTTTCCATTCTTTTACTAGTTTACTACCTCACAGCGAATGCCTTCTATGTCCCATCTGACTCCTAAATCTTTTACAATGTAAAAATGGTAAATCACCTTGACAAAAAATGAAAAAAAAAAAATCTCGAAGAAACTTAAACTCTACCTTTGCAGGAGCTACACACACATAATTCAAATACTATCTGTAACACACGTCCTAATTCAGTTATTATCGCCGACTTGCTTACCGTGCAAGAGACCTGGAAAGACCATAAAATGGACTTGGAAATTTAACAAGAAAGTCCTAAGAGAATTTATGGCTCAAATGCACATACAGAAAAGATATATACATATATTTTTATTCTTAAAATTTCATCTCCTTTAGAAGTTCCTTCGACCATAGAAACATATATAGCAGCACCTACAGACAAAAATTCATAAAAGTATATATTCCAGTTAGATGCCTTAGGATAATATCCAATATATTTAACAACTTTAAGAAGCTCTTCTAGATATGGCCTTCATTCTTCGTCCTTATTTCGCATATTATATAAAGTACAATTAACTGAATTTATTGTCTCTGTTCATCGAAATGCACGTCTGTGGCAGATTAAGTTCCTCATTCAGGATGTGTCTTACAGCTTACAAAACTTACATCATGATTCTTGCTGTTTCTGCATGTACCTACACACTCAGGATGTATGTCCTCTAGTTGGAATATCTAAAATTCTGACCACACCGGAGATGTGATAATCCGAATGTAACCCACCTCCACAGTTCCTATACTATCACAGGAAGACATACTTGAAACTCCCTTGGGCGAGGAGGAGGCGCGTTGCTTTATATGACAAAAACGAATTTATTAATGACATCCTGGTCATAACGGTATCCGGGCACAATTTATGAGATCACATAAATCACACGTTTAACAGTTTTCGGAAAGTTGCAGAAGGTGCCGTAGCCCTTTTCAAAATGTATCGCAGCAATAGATGCAACCACAAAAGTGCATTTCGTCATGCATGTGGTGCATTTGCATTAAAGGAAGAAAAGTCATTTTGGGTACCCTTAGTCTCCCCATTTATATGGGGGGGCCTATAGAATTCTAAGGGCAGTATTCAAATTAATTGTATTCAGGAATGTTTAACGGAATGCACTTCCAAGTAATATATCCCCTATTGTTTTGTATGGGGAAAGTGTTTCTGCTGCTACTTCCAAATAAACGCGTTCACAGATTACGGCCATTACTGGCAATAGTAGGGTGCAAAAATTAACGGACCAATTTTGGATAGTTGGTCTCATTCGGCTTTGATGCTTGGCTCAAGTACTTGTGTAGAGTGAATGGATAAAAATATTTCAGTCGATAATAACTTCGAATGCGCAGAAAAGGAAAGCCATATTAACCTTTTGCCGTTATCAAGCAGATGTCAATAAACTTGCCGAACCGGTAATCCTAAATTTGGACTGGCTGGAGCATCATGTTGGCTGGGACACACACAGTCCATCCATGACTTTAGGCCCAAAGCAGAATGAGAAGAATTAGTTTACGACTTATAGAGTGATATATGCTTTTAGACCAGAATTATGGGCCAATTTAGGCCGACATATCATACATATTAATTTCAGAGCTCTGTCACTAAGTCTCTTCAAGTTTCAGAAGTGATAAAAGAATAAAAGATCTGCTGTTCACCCTACGTTTGGAAAATTGATCCCAAGCCTAAAAAGTTTAAATATCTTAGATTTATGATCGATACTCGATGGTGAAGGATTTCCATCTCATGATGATGACGTAGGGCGAATGAAGTGGAGTGAAAATCGGAGCATACACAAACCTCACAATCGCCAAGCATTGCACGAATTTACATTTTCGACGCATACTTTAATTTTTTTCGGAGGCATGCCCGATTAATTAATCGGAACGGTAACTAAGATACAAAATTCGTATATTTCGTACAAATTGGAGACAATGATAGGGCTGACTACAAGTTCTGATGTCTGAGACAATATACTATACAGATTAACCATGAATGAAAGAATACAAGATTACGACACTTTGGTATTTTCAATTTGTTGTTGCTTCACTTGTGACGTAAGCACCTTGCACTCTTTTACTCACTGCTTTGGGTAAAGTCATAACAAGATTTCACCATTTCATTGTTTTTCTGTTTGTGCTTAAAAAAACAGCAACAAAAAGCTGAAAGAGAACAAGTGTCGTAATCTTGAATTCTTTCATTCATGCAGATTAACTGTTTGAAGTTTTTTTTTTCTGAAAATTCTCTCGTTTGCGATGCGTGAGTTGAATAAGGAGTATATATATGTATAACAAAAGTTGTAGAACATTTTACGAGCCCTCATTTAGTTGCGAAAAATGTTTCCAAACGACCGACGCACTATTTCCATAAACGTTAGACATCAGAAACATCAGATCAATAACATCATCAGACAAGAATAGCATTGAACAAAATAACTTATTTTCAAACATCGAAGTCCATGTCATAACTTTTTAACCCCACTGTAAAACGAAACCGAGGCCTTTATTAATTCAAAACAAAATTTCGAACTCTTATGTGGCTGCCTAAACTTGCAGCATTTTCAAATTTGTAGCTATGTTTCTATGACCAAACTAGTAATTCACGCCAAGTAAAGGAGTGAAGCTGTTATTCGCATCTGTGGTGCGTTTTGTCTGCAAATTGAAAAGAAAATCTTCTCATTTCTATTCTCTCCCTGCAGGGACTTACGCTACGCATTCGACGAATCTCATACCCAATTCGAAAATTGAGATGTCCGCATGCAAAAGATTAACTGTGAATATTAATATGCCTCCCATACTAAAGATGAAATCATTCTCCATATGCATGTGCAAGTGATTAGAACTCATGTGCTTAAAGTCAGAAACTCTGTGGGTCCTTTAGCATTGTCCTTTGTGGTCAGTCGCAGGATATGAGGACACTGCCCAATACCACCACCGACCGCCTTTCTATATATAAAATAGCACTTTGAATTCCTCTTCGTAAATTGTGGGTTTGGAATTAATTCTTACTCGAGAAGAGAAATGGATCGATAATAATTGTTGCAGTGCGTGTGCTTTCAAAAGGACGTCCTCCTTACAATCCTTGTTCTGTTGTTAGTATTTAGAGGAGCGGGGATGTCATATATCGTTGTCACGTTTAATGAACACACAATATACAACAAGCACGTATGCGAAGGGCGGTACACAAGTGACAATGATGACCATGATGGCTAGGAACAGCATCATAAGGCTGTCTATCCTAAGTTGCAATGTGCTTAATTATTCATACGAAAAGGATGTGATGTGTTATTTTAATCAGAGCACAACTTGATGATTGTTGTAATAATAATTGATTGCAATTGTTGTGGATACGATTATGAAGGATATATTATAAGTTGTCTGGATGTTTGTGTAAAACAGATTCAGTTTATGAAACCCACATATTAAAGAAAGGATTATTGAAATAATTTAATAGATTCGTGTAAATTAAATTTGTTCTGTTTTTCTTTCAGTTCGTAGGGGAAAACATACGCTTTTCTGATAAATATACCAGTTATTAAATTTATATCCTGCCAGAAATGTAACTTTGACTGCCAGCTAAATCTCTTTTTTTGTACAAATCCAAGACTTAGTACTGCAGTACTGCAGCATTTCAACTCCTCCTTGATCATAGGGCAGCAACAAGATCATTGCATCTGTCCCGATTCACCTCAACTTGCCTTAGCTGTGGCCGAAATTTAATTTCTTGAGACTGAGCTACACTACAGCTTAACTACAGATGAGATGACCTCCTAGTTGTTTTTGGTCTTCCAACACGTCTACTTCCCTGAGGATTCCATTCGAAAGATTGTTTTGCTATATTATTGTCTTCAGGTTTCCTCAGTGTATGATCTATCCAACCCCACTTCCGTTTCGTAACGTCTGCATCCAATTTCTTCTGCCGGTCCTGTTCCACAATTCCACGTTTGATATGGTTTGCGACCACCGGATCTTCAATATGTAACGCATAGACAACGGTTAACGAAGGCCTGCAGTCGGCTCGAGATGTTGACAAAAGCCTTATGACAATTCGCATCACTAAAATAGTTGAATTTGCTAACATCATCCTGATTTTCGTACATGTTCTCACAAAAAGCTTCTGCAAACTACTCGAAGAAACGTGTTAAAAATGCCATAGTTATAGGTACGACGATTTAAGAAATCATCCTTGGAGACTTCAACGTTTGTCATGAGTAAATAATGACTCTACTGTTGGAGTGCTCACATACAAACCAAAATTTGTTCATAAATCAGGGTGCCGCAAATTTCAGGCTGACACCAAGGAGAATAACCCTTCCTGTACTTTATACCGTCAAACGGTTTTATGGGAAAAATCTTCTTCTGATCTCACACAGTAGCAAGAGTCCTAAAAGATCTTATTTACACAATTTCGCTGGCAAAACCATTGCTAAAGCTTTTCGATCTTTTCTATTCTTTATCTTCCTCTTCTGGCTGTAGGTACACTTTCCGAGAGGATGTAAAACAGAATTAAGCCAGTCTCTAAAATGTCCCTCTTTATCAACCAATTGCACTAAGTTCCTTCTTTTTGATTAATAAAAAGCTAAAGAAATATCTTGAAAAATTAAAGCTCTTTAACAAACGGCAGTACGACTTTCGTAGCTGGTGCATCCCAAGACTCTATTTTGACTCCGAATCTTTGTTAATATTCATCAATGACAACTTGTCTACAACTGCAGACTCATTAAATAATTTATTTGACGATAGCGTGTTCAGTTTTTTATATTCGTTCTCAGATTCGTATGTGGATCTGAACCGTATGGAATTTAATGCTTCCAAAACACAATACTATCTTATCTGCTGGTCAAGCGGAATATACCACCGTTGCCACTTTCCAGAAATTGCACTTGCATCAAAGCCACCGAAAGCTCGTTCTCGGTATATGTATTACCGATCTCTTATCACCTCTTGTGTAATGATCACATATTCGAAGTCGCGAAAAACGCAGCATTCTGCTTAGGTTTCCTTAAAAGAAGCAAGCAGTTTTTGCCCCTTCTGATTTGACTTTGGTTTATAAGGCATACATTCGCCATGGTGAAATGAAAGTGTTTAAAAAGCGCAAATGACAGTGGAGAAAATCTTGTTTTGATTATACAAGTGAAAAAAGATAGACTTAATTTATTTAGTTCAAAATGGTTTTAACAATAAAAATTGTTCATAACTATTTTTTTTTTTTTTTTGATAAAAATGAGACAGACGCTGGTAAAAAAACCGGATGTTTTTCTGTAAAAAAAAAAAACACAAATATTGATAACCCTACCCATATTTTTTTTAGATTAGCGGATATTTGTAATGCTTACAGCGGCAACCCTGGCACAGAAAATACAATTACTGAAACCATTGAGTTTATACACATAGAGGAATCAAGATGGTTTTAAACTCACCGAAGTAGAGAGTAATTATTATTTCCCTAGTTCTCTGTAACGAAAAATACTGGAACCGAACCGAACAAAATTCTTCTGCATACATTTGTATTTGTTTCTCTTAATTTCTCTTGCCTTTTAAATAAAACTAGTCGATAGTAACGACATCCTACAAACAAAATTTGATACTTACACATGATTTATCTATGTGTATAAACTTAATGCTGAAACTATTGTTTCCCTAAAACACCTCCGAAATGCTGCTTGTCTAACATTATTTTTATCACTTATTCAATGAAGAGTGTTTAATTGAAATAACCAGTTGCATTATTCCCCTTAAAATATTTCGCCGTAATACATGCTTAGGAATGAACGCTAGTTAGTTCACCTTTGGACCTAACTTTGAACGATCTGTTAAATATACAGATACTCTTTTTCACTTTCATTCCATGTTTTCAGTGAATGCAAACTTATGTATTTAAACGTATCGAAGATCTCTTTCCCGTTTGTATTTTTGTCAAACATTTATCTATCCAAATAATGCACGCAGAACCCGCAAAGCCTACTTAAATGGATGCTTAAACCTTCTTAAACGTTCCATTCAACTTAAAATCTCTTCATCCTGTTAATATTCATAACGTCCTATAAGTTTCTTCTAAAAGGATTGCAATAATGTGACTTAAACACCAAAAATGAAACCTCTCACAAATTGATTCTTTTCATAAATAGAACTGCATCTACAAAGTCAACCAATCTCTCCTTTCCTTTCAATTCTAATTGACCATTATCCTTTCCATACAATGCAATCCACTTATCTTTTCCGCATTTTCATCATCATCTTCCACTGAATGCAATTTCAAATTGATAAATATTGCATGGCATCCCTCCATAGCCGCCCCCCTAACCCTTTCTCTAAAAAAAAGGGCCTCCAGTAACCAATAGAATTCCATTATATCCCTCAAGATGAGAGTCCTTTTCACAAGTCTAATGTTTGCACAACGTTATCCGCCCTCTCATCAAAGACCCTTTGAAATGGCATAATGGACAAATAATGGCCAAACTGCCTACAACATGCTATTTCACAAAAGTCTCTGAATCTGAAACAGAGCAAAGAACCTTATGTACACCGAGTACACGGCCTATCCATTCTTTTCACTCTACAAAGAGATCCTTCTTCGGCTAAAACACAATTTGACCTGACTGTGTGCCTTCAAAAGAATTTCGTCCTTTTCGTCTATATGTATATTCAGAAATTGTCATGTGAAAGAAATGGACTTTATGCCTTAGCTTGTCATTTCATTATATTGATGTGCCTTTCAAAAAGTTTGTCATTTATTTTAAGACGATCTAAGGATACAAAAAGGACACACAAAATGGGAAGAAAATTGGTGTTTATCTATATAGTTGTTATATGTATAGAGAGAGAACGAGAAAAGATGGGCAGACATTATGCACTGAAGATACAGATACACGTTCGTTATAATAATAACGAAAGCGAAGGGCAAGGACCTCTTTCGTGTCTTTTCATCTTTGTGAATTGAAATCCCATTAACCTTTGAGCATAAGGCGGTTCGGGTCGGGTGTTGACGGGCTCGCTTAAGCTCTGTAGCTTATCATATCATTACATCATCAACATCAACAGTGAATGTAAATTAGAGGTGTACCTCAATGATGAACCCAAGCCAAAAACATCGCAAGTTACAGCAGCGCCAGAGCAAGACCCAACCAAGCCACTGAAAAAAAAGGATTATGGTCCTTTTTGGGGATTTTTCTTACTTTTGGTATTAAAAAGTTTGCGTTGATTATTTATTTTAATTTTATTTTCGTTTTCTCGTGGAAGACATCGCGAAAAAATAAAATGCAAAGGTGGCAACTTGGAGGAAAACTTTTATTTAATATTGTATTCTTTATTTTTACTTTTTTCAACTTTGGTGGATAGGAATATACTTAAAATGACGGCTCAGACAGAGGGCAAACGTTTTTCGCTTTACTCTGCAGCTGCAACAACCAATCTTTAGGAGGAAAATTTAAATAAATCAAAAGTTCAACATAAATTGTAATTTTGGTCTTCCAAAAAGAGGCTTCGTTTCGTTTTGTATTTAGAAGATTTTATTTCGAAAATTCTTGACACGAGTGTTTTGTGTAAACGAAAATGGTTGAAGTTTTACTTTGAAGCATTTTGATAAATTGTATTCAGTGGCTTTATTATGACTATAGTCTGGTGAATATAAAAGTATTTTAAAACTAACGATAATTTTAATAATCTTAAAAAGTAAAGTTTTAACAATGAAGAAATTAATGCTAATATAAAAGTGCATACTTTTTGAAATTCTTTCAAGTTGCAAGCTATTGCGTCAAAAACTCACCTTGAACTTGAAAATATTAGATATAATTTCCCCGCAGCAAAGTAAAAAAACATGAAAAATTCTATTCTTGTAGGGAAATTAAAGAAAATGTATGCTAAAAAACAAAAAATAAAAATTAACATCTAGCAATATTTGTTGCTATTATTTTGATTTCTTTTTGAAAATATTTGAAAAGCTGGAACAAAACGTCAATAATGTTCATATAAATACATTTTTTTCTCGCCCTCATTTGCAAATGAATGTTCCAATGTAAGAAATTCGCAAATTGTATTAATTTATTCGATTCACTTTTTCACAGAACCAGAGTCGGAAAATACACAAGAAACAACAAACAAATATTCACCACAGCTTCATTTTGATTCACTGAAAGAAAATCTTTTTTTTTGTGCCAAGTAAATCAAAATAAGAAAATCAATGCATGAGAGCGAATGTGAAAACGATTTTTTCGATTCACAGAACCAGAATTGACATCTTCACAAACACTGAGACAATTTTTTGTTTGTATTCTTTTGCTCAGTCATGTTTTGTTACAATGAAATAAGTTAGCTGAAAAGAGATGGAGAATCGTTTGGCACTTAGGCCGTGTATCAACAGCGTGAAAAATTGTATCCATTGGTTAAATAATGACACTAGTGTGGTGAATATAAACTTCAAAAATGTTGGCTACTCTGGAGCAGGCTAACATTTTAGACAGTGGATAATTTGCTTTGTTCATTATTTCATTATTCTAAAACATTTATTACCACCCAACTAATAAAGAAAAATAACCCAAAGTATTCGGCATTTGCGACAATTTCTTTCTTCATAAGAATAGAGTGAGATTATTGTATGGAAATTTCCAGGCATGAGGGAAAATCATTGCATCATACCTGTTTTCAGGATATCACATTTGGTTTTGAAACATTTTCTTCCATGTAGCAAGTTTTTACTGAAAAAAAAACTCCTTCAAAATCAATTCGAGTCGTGTTTAAAAAACAAGTTAGTTGAATTACCAGTCGCAGAATTAATTTATGTGCACACCAACAATGATAATAATCAAGGATATTATTAAATAGTGGTTTCTATACAAATATCGCTCTAACAAGTTTCAAAAGGCAACAGAAGTTTACTTCGATCCTGTACTCTGTAATATTATTTTCGAATCGAATAAAGTGTAAATTAATTCTCTTGTGTTTTCATCTCACACTCATTTCACAATTTCGTGTTAAATCCTTTCAACACAATTTGAGAACTCCAACTATTTTCTCAATTAAAAATAACAAAAAAGACTGTGAAACTATTTTGAACAATAAACCCGCAACCCAACCGCATATATAAGGTTTCCAATTATTTTTGCAGTCATAATAAAAATTCGACTTTTCACGGAATTTACCTGGCAACATTACAAAATAAAAGTAAACCCAGCCACTAAGGCATTTTTGTGTAATTCATTCAGAGGAGTTCTCGTGCCACAGAAACCGCATTTACAAAGCAAGCACAGATTTTGAGAAACATTTAATAAATCCGCCATTGTTGTTAACTCGAAACACACATACTACAGTGCTGTGCAAATTTGCTGTTTTAAAATGAAAAAAGGCGATAAATAATTGGCATCTTGTGTAAAATGCTTAGTTAAAAATCAAAACCGGAGATGAATAAAATCAATCAATTCAAGTAATTGGTTTTTATAAAAAAAAAAATTTGTTTACGATTATGGAGAAGATGTAAAAAAATTTAAAAAGTAAGTTTTGTTATGCAGATCAATGAATACTAAAAATGTAACAAGTTTGAAAAAGTTAAACAACTTAGTCCGAAAATGTCGAAATGGCGGATTCACCTAATTGTCTTTTTCTATCGTTATTACGCAATTATTTCCAAAAACTTTTAAGACATTCATTTTGAAAACACCAAAACCAATGAACAAACGAATGGACGAATATTCGTTTATTTTCACGTTCCATTCACATGATTAATTTATATTTGCTACGAATGAGCACCGTATGAAAATGCGTGAAATCTCGTTTGTTGGTCCATTCGTTCATTCGTTAGTCGCTTTCATATGAACACTACTTAATGACGTACTTGGACATATTGTTCTAATTACAAAAAGAAGGGAGCTATTTAAATATCAAAGGCACTAAAGTAAATCAGTTTATCGTTTGACAGGAGTATGAGCGAAGGCTATTTTGACATTTGTGGAATATTTACTTAAAAGCGCAATATTCCCATTTGACCCTTTGTAGTTTGACAGACTTACTTATATACTTAGTTGGCCCTACGAGGAGCGGGGTGAACCAGAGTTTCGTATAATATGCCGGCTCGCTCCCTAACTTGCTGTTTCCAATGTTATACTTTAAGTTGGCGTAGATTTCCTTCAATCTAATAATTTCGTTGGATATGGAGACTGCCTACATTTGCTCGGTTAAGAATTGAAATCTGCGAGGGTACCAATGATTGCTCGTTTGCTACTCCCCATGATGTTGAAATCATCGACAATTCCAAGAATCTGTGTGGATTTGTTAGATAGTACCTGATCTGTTGGTCTGAGCGTTGTGTACTACTTTCTGAAGATTAATTTTAAAACAGCAACATAACAGTCCACCACTTTGTCACAGTCATCTGGTGGTATTTAAGTTTTCAATAGGATACCAAAACTAGACATGACTCAATAAGATTCTTCTCTATTCACACTATCATAGGCTGTAAAATCGATGAAAAGGTGGTGGGTGTCGATATTAAATTCCAGGATCTGGCGAGGTGTGAAGATTTGGTCAATGGGAGACTTTCTTGACTTGAAGCCGCACTGATATGGTCCGATTAAATCATCGGCTTGAGACGCTCACATAAAACGCTTGATAGCAACTTATATGCGACGTTGAAAAGGCTGTGTGCAGAGTAGTCGGTCGCCTGTTTGTGGATCGGGCAGTCGGTAGTTAGGTTCCATTTACTTGGCATACTGTTCCTAGAATTTAACAGATAATTCCACTTAATTTTGATGTTTGTGAAATAATAATAATAAGCTGACCTGAGCATGTTTAAGCCATCATATTAAGCAGACATTTGAATGGGGTCTGATATGTTTTCAATCGGTTTCATTAAAGAACAAACTTATAATCAATTTTTTTGGAATTTGCAAAAACTTCGAAAACGGATGTCGGGTGAAAGTTAACGGAATAGTTTTGACCAAAATAGGCCAAAAAATAACAAAAAGAGAAATCAAAACCATTTACTGTTTTTTTTTTCGAAAACGTCAGAATAAGGTTGCCCATGTATATTCCGGTCTGGATACCGAAACCCGTGCGTTTTTGGGGGTAACCTTTTTTTTTTTAGAATTGGTTTTCAACTTGATAAGGATGAAATTTAGCCTGGGAGCCATTTTTCTAGTTTGGGTGCTTGGCCGCCATTTTGTAAAATGTCCTCCAAAGTGACCTATTTATCGTTTGAGAATATTTCCCTAGTGGACGGATTTAAATTTTGTTAAGTTGTTTGTACATTATTTTTAAAGGGAAACAAATTTTGGTAAAAGACATTTTTCGCTACATCACCAAGTTTCTGAGATATTTAAGATACAAGTAAAAAAGTAAAAACAACTGAAATATCCTCGAACAATAAATAGATCACTTTGGCGGCTATTTTACAAAATGGCTGCCAAACTCCCAAATTAGAAAAGTGGTTCCCAGGCTAAATTTCATTCTTATCATGTCAAAAACCAATTTCAATCATAAAAAAAGGTTACCCCAAAAAACACACGAGTTTCGTTATGTTAAGTCTGTTCATACAAGAATTAAGTGGTTTCCCGTGATAGCCTGTATGTTTCAAAAACTGGATTTCCTTGCAAAATAAAAAAATTGATTGAACGAACTTCACTCTAAGAACAAACCCTTCGAGATAATGTTCGTACCAAGTATACCAACATGTAAAAACTAAGCGAACAAAATGTCGCACATTTATTTGTAGCAGGATTTGACTTCTGTTTTTATTGGCAGCGATTCCCATTACGATGATATATTTGTAGGTATATAAGTGTAAGACCTTAATTCACAAGGAACAAATTTGTAAATAATAAATTACACAGTACTGTAAAAGACGAGCATGTAGAAAAGTGGGTGCTAAGTGTGTTTTGCACGTTGTAATCCCCAAAATGTGCACCGCGAAAAGTTGTTTTTCATCAAACAAAAAAATATAAACACAAAACCGTAGCACTCAACTCGCATGCACAAAAAAAAGCGAGGGTGTTTTTCTGCTTAAAATAGTTTGTAACCAAAGAAATCCTTTCATTTGAAACGGAACAACGTGTAACGATAGTGACGTTATAAAAAAGAAGAGAGCCCAAAAGTATACTCGTCGTCGTCGTCATCGTCATCTTCGTATGGAGGATCTTTGGGGAAAAAAAAAGAGTTGGAATAGTGGTGCCTTAGTGGCACACAAAGTGTCTGTTAACATTTTTAACGAACCTCTAACGACTGTTTGCCGACTTCAAATAAAAAAGGAGCCCGGTCTTAACAAAATAATGATTATAACCATAAGGATCCAATTAAAACTTTAAGTGAAGTAGGCGAACAGTTGAAATGTGGCTTTCTGAGATCCTATGTGGGTATATTAACAGAGGAAGTAAAGTAAAAATAGCGTGAGAGAGCATTATGAGGGAGTAGCACGTGAATTGGCGCTTAAAATAGAAGATTAAATAAATATACTTTAAAAATAGCAGTTTAATATTTAAGAATGGCTGTCATTTTCGAAATGATAGTTGTTATAAATCAATTCATTTATATGATTTAGTTCGCTGGAATTTTCTATGTTGAACAATATTCGTTGAAAACAGAATATACCTTAACATGTCCATGCAGTGCCTTATTTCACAAGATAGCGAAATAGTAAAAAAAAAATTTTTTACGAAATGATTCGCGCTTACTTTAGTCTCGGCGGCGCTGTATTCGGCGCCATGATGTTGCCAGAATTTCGAAATATGACTAAAGGTTAAGCAAGTTGAAATATGCCAGTACAATACATTGTAAAAACATGGCCAAATGCCATGGATCCATTTCGGCGCTAGGACTTTTAGTCACTGCTTTTGAAGATACTGGAAACGATGACTGAAGAGGCACGCGGGAAGCCTTATGATCAGAATTAAAGGGCAAGCAATTCGAAACATTTTGAGTGTTTGCTTGTGAAACCTCCGACATCACAAGATTACATTAGTTTTGTATAGTTAAATATCACAATAAGAGGAAAATAGAGCGGGGAACAAAATTTTACATTTTACATTTGTGTTGTGCGGCTAAAGAAAAAATCCCTTTAATTAGGACGTCCGAAGCTGATCTTAAGTGTAAACTAATGAGTATTTCTTGAGATGTTGAATTGCTTGAAGAAAGGAATGCAACTGGCCATTTCAACATTAATATACTCTTTAAAAGTATCGATAGAATAATAAGAGACATTACGACGCGTAGTGTTCGAGCGACACAATGGTGCCGATATTCTTATCTCCCGTTTTCAGAACCCTTTTTTTCTATCTAAGAGATTTAGGTAAGTTTTTGGAGCACGTGTCCAGACATGAAAACTGTATAACTAAACTTTGAAAGACTGAAAAAAACAATGAATGAATCTGGTAACGAATACTGAAAGCTGTGTGTGCTGTCGTCAGAAAAACAGTTTATAAGAATATAAACTTTAGTTAACAAAGACAAAAGAGAGAGGATAACAGTAAAATAATAGAAGATAATAAAAAGATAAGAGAACAATGGCTGTTTTAAACCCACGGAAAGAGACTATCAGTAGAATACGAAAAGACAAAAAATATACGAAGATGTTTTGCTATCGTGGAAGCATCTTTGTTTACAATCATCAGGGCCTGCATCAAGATGCCTGATTACTGTGTACAAGTGCGGCAGAAAATTTCATTCTTAATACAAGCCTTAATGCCAGTTACAATCGAGTATGGCTTTAATCAAAAAAAACTCCCACAAAAGGCACAACCGGGAGAATTAATTAAAGTAGGGTTCCAAGATTTTTATCCTGTGTACGATCAATCTAAATTGTTCAGAAGGCCTACCCTATTTTAATGATGTTGTCGCTACTGTCATCTTAAAAATAAATTTATAGGAAGAGTTATTTGTCCCTGGCGCGCTTGTCTCTCAACCAACATGCCTATCCAGCCAATTGTGCTAACTGCCTCTAGTTTCGCATACCAAGTTTTTTTTTTATTTTTTTCTAATTTCTGGTAGCATATTATATTTGGTATAAATTTAATGCTAATTCCCTGTCTTTGCGTTGCCGTCTATTTGCCTTACTTGGTGGAACTTTTAAGTCACTAAGGCACCCGAGTTTCGTACGATGTTTCCAAAATGATGTTGAAGATTTCAAATAAGTTAGCATTTCATTGCCTGAACCCTAACGTTAGAGGTCTCAATGAGGGATCAGAATGAATCATCCGGTGTAATATTTTATGGGACGAACTTTCATCTGGATATGAGTACGTTTGGGATGCCAGGATTCGACATTGTTCTGTACACCTCATTTCAAGAAATGCTGTCATAAGCAGCTTTGAAGTTGATGAAGTATAGGTTTTTATCGACTTGTAACATTTCGAGTGTCTGGCCAGGCCATAACGCGGATATTAGGTCGATTGTAAACTTTCCTGGTCTTGAACCTCAAGGACCGAATTGGAAAGTTGGTTGCATGTTTATGTTCTTCCTTAAATCAAACTTGACAGTTCAATTAATAAATTGAGGCTATAAATCATGGAATTACTATACATACAAAGAAGTTATTAAGAAACCAACATTTAATTAAACATCTACCTTTGGATTGTCATTTCCATTCGAATCCTTGTACCACATGTTCTCCCGATGGACCTTTCTATTATTTCCACTTCATTTTACAAGTAAATTTTAATTTATTTTATCAAAAACGTACAAATACTTTAAGCCTTTTCCACTGCAATGAATTGAGAGCATTGCTTTAATTAAATAAATGCTTCTTTTAAACAAATACATATATAGGTTTGCATATTATATTATTTCCGGTTGTAAAATATCCGCCTACTATAACGATGTGCCGTTCCAGGTGCAATGCATTACCCTGTCTCCCCTTAGAGAAGCTAAAGCATTAGATTCCGAATTGAATTGCTTCTTGCACACAATCCAAGATTATTATTGCATCCATAAAAAATATGTGTTCATACTCGGAACAGAATAACAGAAGGGAATCCTTAAAGTCCTTCCAAACTATACAACTGTCTGGTGCAGAAAATTTGTGTTTTCCTGTATTTTGTTTGGTTTAGGTTTTGCAAACACAACCCCTCTGCAAAATGCCCCAAAATGTTATCTATACAAAAACTAGAAACGGTAAGGACCCCCAATACAAAAAGAGAGAGAGCAGCACATTCAACCAAGACACCACATCCGGATGAGCAGGATTGCATAGAAATCCAAAAGCAAATTGGCTTCCTTTAGAAATTTCTGTGCAAATGAATTTTTGAGATTTTACGATCTGCAACGCAAAAAAAAAATATTTAGGTATATAAACTGTATTTTTGAAATGCCACCATAACCATCAGGACGAGATACACGAATATAGTAGAGAAGCCCTTTTTACAAAGAACATACCTACCACCTATCTGTGTGTTACTACAGGAGGGTTGAAAACCCCGTTTTTGAAGTGAACAATAAAAGTCCAACGGGAGAATAGTGGGTGGATTGGTATGCAGATATTTTCCTATCCTGGCTGATCCTTGTCCTGTCTCTTATTTTTTTCCTCTTGTCTGACATCAAAGAAGAAAGGGTTGGAGGGGCATTTACTCTTTGGCCAGTGCCAAAACACTTAATATAGCAATTGCCTGAGAGTTGGTGTAAATATTTGCACTTGTGTCCTTTTTTAATTAAAATTTTAATTTTGTTTTTCCATTTGGGGTTGGAATCGTCAAATGAATTGTGTAAACGCATATTGTTTGCTGCACTCATACTCCTATCCAGTGGCACTCTTGCTAGTGCCAGGATATCTACATCTGTAATATGACAAATGGGCTGCGGTGTTGTTATTGCAGTGCCTGGAGGGAACTTGTATAGCAAGCGTTAGCCTTTAGCGAACTCAATGGCATGAAACAAATGCATCCCCTAAATCAATAGTCCACAACACAAGACATATCAATTTGAATTTTCCCAAACAGGATGTGTAATACTGCATAGGTATAAGTTTGGAATAGGGCGAGGATTTTGTTTTTCTGTGGGCACAGGACAATATTTAATTTATTGCGGTGCTATTGTGTGCCTTGTGATATGCGAACAACTTCCCGGCTATTCCTGTAGTCGATTTGCATTGAACAAATAATACTGCGAGCTCAGCTGTGTGTATTGTATTTGGTTTACGAATGTGTGTTTGGATATAATTTTCAGGTAAAAAGTGTTTTTTGATTAAAATTAAGTTAAAATGAAAAAACGAAAAGATGTTTTTTGCTAGAATTTACGATCGGATAGGATTGCAGAACTTGAAAGATTTGAAGCAATTTTTTTTTTTTTTTTTTGCAGCAGTAAAAAATTAATTAATGTAAACTTTCGAAATACGTGAGTTTGCAATACTATTTAATTAGAATTAAAAATTAACTATTACTTTTTGTAATTTATTTTAATCTTCATATTTCATTGAAGTTTTTCAATTAAAATTACACATAATTGAAAATTTTTAATTGCAAATTACAATTTCAAATAGTAATGAATTTTATCGAAAGTAATTAAAAGAATGCTCAGTGTTAACTACATTTTAAGTTACCAATTTCTTCTATTGTTTCATTACATATTTTTATTAATTAAAAATTATGAAAGGAAATAAGAGTCCAAAAATATTAGAACAACATATTATAACACTTCTGGAAAACATTTGTGCAATATTTAGTAAAACTTCATTGACAAAAGCAACAAATTAATAAAATGTTTGTGTACATTACACACACTAATATGTTGATGATTACTTTTGTTTAATTACATTCATGGAATTGAATCGCAAGTAATTGAGACTTTTCAATTACAAGTAATGTCTAACTGAAATTCTTCAAAAACAAGTAACTAATAATTGAAATCATCAATTACATTAAAACTAATTGAAATAAAGTGATTGGTGATTTTAATTTTTTTAATATCTTTGAATTAAAACGATATCTTCTATCTTCTTCTCTTTCTGGAATAAGTCAGGAACCGTGTATTAAGGTTTCATTATCTGGATGAAATTTGGCACCGAGAATAGTCTGGGATAGAAAGTAGGCTACTTTTTCTTTCAGAAAATGCACGGTTCTTATGGAATAGCATACGTATTCTGCAGGTGCCTTGTATATATCGAAGTTTTGTAGACTTGGTACTGCTCGGGAAGCAATTGTGGTGCAACTTCATTCTTTAACCGCGGTATCGTATTTAAGTTCCTTTATAACATCTACTGATGAATCGTCTTCGCTGCGGTATGAATAATACGAGACTACACATATTCCAGATATGGAAATCATTTTTGCTTCAACCACTGCCAAAGTGCTTAGATCAAAATCGTAGTGCGGTTGGGTGCCAGGAAAGTTTCCAGATACTTTAAATGGTCAAGAGAGAAAGCAACGAAAAGAATGTGAGGTCCGTGTGTTTTTACAAAATCACAACCATTGATGGGACGTAACCTAGTTGAAAGCCGTCTTTTGTTGCCCAGCAACTTAAATTAGAGATCTTTTTGCAATTTAAGTAAGGGCTTCCGGAATATTCAACCCCTTCTAGCATTAGGATTAATACAATTAATCTGAAGATTTCGTCCGTAGTTTATGAGTTACTTACTTATGAGTTACAAAACACACTGAATCAGTATTTCTCCTTTGGTTAACTTTTCTCATTAATAAATAAATAATAAATACCCGCTCTTTGTTATCTTATCTCTCTCTGTATATGCCAAATCGTACTAAAATGCCTAATAAATTCGTGTTATTTTATGCGACAGCACTGACTTGATATGTGAAAAGAGAGTGTTCTCTAGAAAAGGAACATTTACAGAAATTCGTATCATAAAGTTATTCTGCCGATTTCGGTGAGTTAAAGTTAATTCGTATTTATTTCATCATTTAAAAGTAACACACATTTATTAATAGAAATTACATTGTTGTTTCGTGTTCATAATTGCTCCCAGTTAAGTATGTAGATTTTACCCCGGAAAAAGATATTTTTTTGGAAAAATTTGTGTATTGGGTAATTTTTCAAATGCAGGAACTAATAACTTAGTACATTATTAGACTGCTATTACTATCAACTCTTGCCATTTTGTTCCTGATAAACACTAGTTAACATTTCAGAAGAAACGTAATGTGAACTATACGCATGAACTAAAATTGATAAAATTAATATGGTATTTCCTAATGGTGCGGAACAGAACTTAGGTGCTCTACGACGCTGCTTAGTATTTCTTCTAGAGCCTAACTTCGGCAATACAGTGAAGTATAGAAACTCTTCATTGAGCTGCACCACACGAATATAAAATGCTTTACCCGGCACAACTTTTCCCTTTTGTGTTATGTTCGGAAATTTAAAACCAATGCAGATTGCTATGACCCTTGCAATAATCTTATCTATGAAAGTAAATAATTCTGGCCGAAACAGCTCATTTTGAATGTCACGTGGTTCTCTGCAACATTCTTCGTCAAAGACAAAGATTAACCTGAAATCCTTTTGAAAATTTGGTTAATTTTTTTTACTGAAATTATCAATTGCGCATCGGACAACGGAAATTGCACAACCTCATAAATCCGAGTGTCACCATTTCCCAATGTCTCTGTTCACCATCAGACACTTTTTCAAAGCATACCAGACACTTTCCATGCAAAAGTGCTGTTGTTTCCCCAAAACAATGCAAAACGGTCTGGTCTGGTTAGGCCTGCACTAACCACGGCATTTCCCAACGGAAATATCCTCTGTTTTAACTTCTTACTTTACGTCCTGAAGGGGTATTTCACCCTCTATATACGAATATAACAAATTCTGGCTGCCATCCAAATAAGCCATTTATCTTTTTAATACGATTTCATTTGTATATTTACGGCCGGGTTATTAAATCAATAAATTTCGTACCGAAAATAAAATAAAAAAAATAATGGCAAAAAAGCGGTTAGGCTCACACAGCTGGACAAAGGAAATGTGATTCGTGTATCGGATATCTGCCCGCATGGGGGTGTCGTTGTCACTGTATCAATCCGTAAATGGTTTTTGTTTTGTGACTGAATGTTTTCGATTTGCATTTTGTTCGAATAACGGACTGGTTTATGGGTTGCCTCTTACGGCATAGTTTTTTTTCGTTTGTTTGCATAATTAGATTTTTTTTATTAGTTACGCATACGCCACAGTGACCCACACCATCAACAGGGGGCGGTGAAATTAAACTTCCTTAATAAATATCTGCTTAGGATATAAAACGAACTTTGTCTATATAAGGTAGAGAGAGATACACAAAAGATATGAACTTTAGATCGTAAAACAACACTTTTTAGCAAATGCTACCATACCATCATCTCCATGCCATGAGCACTCCAAAACGGAAGGATACATCGGAACCAAACAAACAAACATTTGTATGCGAATACCAAACCCTTTCGCTTGTAATAAAGCCATTTAACTTGAAACTTTTTTATGGTCTTTTATTGGATTAACATGATTTATTTGTTTTTTGGGTCTAGGTACTTCTATGAACGATGTACAGTTTGTTCAGACAACCAGTGTGTGTTTATTTTAATATACAAGTTTTTGCTGGTATATAGTAACGACAAAGGATCAATTCAAAATTATTATCTAAAAATCTATTAAAATGGTGTGAGGAGGAATGATTTACCTACACATACGTGAGAGATTTACTTTTATACGTGTTATGCGCTTGGAGATCAACAAAATTTGTATTGAATTAGGACAGTTATTTGTATCGGATTTATTGATAAGGATGAACAATTTGTAAGCACCCTATGATTTATTTTATTTGTGTCTATTTTTAATTCAACTAGTGGGTTTAATTAAGGATATTTGAATTTATTAAGCGTGATGTAAGGCTGTAATTACAATATGAATATAGTTCGTTGTGAATGAATTGATATTGTAATTAAATTATATTCAGTTGTTAAGCTTGATATTTAAAATTTTGATTATTTCCATGGATTTATTAATAGAATAGCTGGGAAAAATATCTTAAATGTTTGGATTAGTTTCAATTGAAAATGTTTTAAAATACTTTTAATAAATTTAGGTAGTATACATTTATATAACGAATGACAAGTTGTGGTGTAAATACAAAATTTGTATACAAAAATTATGAATATTAATGAAGGCATAAGACTTTGAAATGTAAAACAGTAACGATAAAAATACATCATATCTTAAAAGATTATGAGCATGAAACAAGGCGGATAATCGAATAATTTGTTTTTATTGTGTTGCTTACATTGAAAATTACATTTGCGACAAAAATATTCTTTCCCGAAAACTTGATTGCACTGCTGTGGCCTTCAATATTCATGGTCAACTCGAACCTCTTCCTGCCGTAATGCTCGAATTTTTTTCTTCTTATTTGTTAATACGTGTGAATAGACGCTTTGAAAATATGATATCGGGGTCGGGCTTTATATTCCGAAACGTTACTTTATATCATATTTGTCCGACCACAATGAACAAAATATTTAAAAAAAAAATAGTTTTAAGAGTCGAACAAAAAAAAATTAAAACAGTGTATTTTTCGGTTGACAGAAGAAACTTTGTACTCAGATTTTATCGAAATATTTCGCTCGCATTCAATGTTTTTATGCATCTTAATTAAACGATCTGCTGACGTAGGTTTTTTTATTTTCATGTTCTATTGTTAAATTATATCGCATTTTGATAGATTATAGTCTGACCGATGTGAATAAACTTTACGTTTCGAACCTGTCGTGCCGTCACATTTCCATAGCACTTAAAAATTCTTGGGTTGCCGTAAGAGACGTTCGAGTCAACCATAATGGTGACAAACATACTGCAAATTACTTGAATCTTCGAACACGGCCCATAGCAGTGCGGCCAAGTATTAAAAGACGAGAATTTTTCTTCAACTCACTTGCAACGCCATCTATATTTCTCATCAGCTAAAATATTCATATAAACTATAGGCCTTTTTCTCTTTGAACTCTGTACAGAGCACAGAGCAGAGCCCGAGCACACAGATCAAGCTCTCAGGTGCTTTGAACATACGCTTCTCAGAGTATGCTCTGTGTGGTCTAAGTTATAAAACATACACATTGGAGCATTTTCTCTCATTTATGGTTGGAAATGGAGATTATTCTTTTAATAATTAATTCATAACAAATTGCCAACAGAAAAACAAACTCCTTCGGCCATTTTAACTGTTCGAATAATTTTATTTTTTTGTTTTTTTCATGTCAAACTCATTTTGCTCTGTGTGCTCTGCCGATTTTTGCTAAGAGCTAACACAGCTTGCTCTGAACTAACTCTGAGCGAAGAAAGCAACACAACTTCAGAGTTCAAAGCACTTGCTATTGTAGCAAACTATGGGATTGAAAAAAATTCAATTTAAGAAATTATGTTCAAAGGGAGAAATATCAGAAAATGGCCTAAACGTGAGATCATGTTGCATGGTAGGTACCATTAAAAACATTTTTAGCCAAAAACTTTAGATGTCATCTTGTGTTAATTAACTAAATTAAGTGCTATACCAAATTTAAATAAAATCGGTTCAGTTGTTAACAAGTTATGGCCAAATTTGCTAACACCAAATCTACGTTATGTGAATTTTTAGCCAACAACCTGAAATGCAGTTATATTAACCGCTCTCCAGGTATAACGTACAAAGCATTTTATAAAAATCGTTAGACCCGTTTTCGAGAAAATTTTGAAAAACTAAAACCGTTATATGGGAGGTACCAGTTATAGTCGGGCTAAAACGAAAATTCGAATTTCTCTACTAGGGAATCGCCAAAAAGTGCTATATGTGAAGTTGGAAATAAATCCGGCAAACCGTTTAGGGCGTAGGTCGGTACACAGATAACCGCACATACGCACATCCGCCAAATCGACGGACAGCATGACGAAACCCTACTTTTTTGGGCTTCTCTATCATCGTAATGTCAGGTTTGATTAAAACCTCGATTTTTTTTTTACACGAAACCAATACTTGCCCTATTGAGCAATAAAAAAAAATTACCGAGCAACGCCGGGAAGCGGATAGCTAATATCTCATAAATTACGTGATTTAGCAAAAAAATTAGTATAATAGAACATGTTTGGCTTTAAAAAACGAGTAAAATGAATGTTCAAAATTTAAAATCGGACCACAACGAACGGAAAAAATCGATGAATTTTGAAGCCATTTTTAAAAATGGCTGCCAAACGACCATGATTTGGATCATGAGACTACATACTTTTTATATTCCTATGGCTGTTTAACAAAACCACACAACAAAAGTTAGGATAAATACAACGGCATACGTGACACCGCACTTTTAATGTCAAAATAAACGTTTTTCTCATTAAATCAGTTGTTTTTACTTTTTACTTGTATCTTAAATATCTCACAAACTATGTGATTTTTACAAAATTAAAATCCTTTCACTGTGTAGGACATCTTTCTCAAACAATAAATAGATCACTTTGGCGGCAATTTTACAAAATGGCGGCCAAACGCCCAAATAAGAAAAATGGCTCAAAGGCTAAATTTCATCCTTATCATGTCGAAAACCAATTTCAATTATTAAAAAAGGTTACCCCAAAAAACCCACGGGTTTCGGTATCCTGACCGGACTATTAGTGAGTTTTTGAACTAACGTTAACCACAAAACGATTTTTTCATAAACTTAGCACGACAAATGTGCCGCGTGGCGTAATCGTAAGTGTTTTGGACTATCGCGCCAGAAGTCTGTGTTCAAACTCTCAATTCACCGAAAAATTGGAAACCCTCTTTAATCCCACAGAACTATAACAACGCACACACAATTAATTAATTGAGAGTGTAAGTCAATTGGCCTTGTTTCAACAAAGCCGCTGGCTATCAGTGCCAATAAATTTGTTTTTTAGCACATCAAAATAAATTGCAATAATTAAAAAGGTTCTCCGAAAAATTCACGTTTTTAAGTTTACTAACCGAAATTTTGTCTTCTTTTTCGCCTTTTTCGACGGTGCTATGATCTCGAATGGGATCACACATTTCCCACTTCTCCAGTTCACCTACTGATCTGCTTGTGATGTTCGTCGGGTTGACCTTTAAAAATGTTGGCAAGCTTCCCGGTACTGACATACTGACCGAACTTTTGTATGGCTTACAAATGTACATTATGTATTTTTTGTAAAAGTTCTTATTTCTCAAAAAGGTAAAACATCTATTTGATATTATTTCTATCCCATGAATCCGTGAATCTATTTTACGAGAATAGTTTTTCCTTCCTTTAAAATGTCTGTTTAGAAAATTGGAATAATTTGAATGTTTTCTTAATATTTGCATGTATAACTAACTAACTCCACACTCTACTGAATTCACCTACATATTATAATTTTTATGTTAAAATCTATTGTTCACCTAACAAGCAATTATAGTGCATTAATAGAACCACAATATTTTCCTTACAACACACATCCTTCATTCAGCAATAATTAGCACTTACACGCATGCATCATTCGTATCAACCCACACACTTCCCATTTATGTAGAGCAACCGCATAAAACTGCTGCACCTATTCATACATATAAAGTTTGTGGGAAATTTTAGCAAATCTCCATATAGGTACTTCTTCCTTGCCCCCCGTTCGTCCGCCTTTAATTATTTTCTCCTGGCTGCAATTACGGTGGTGTTCCACATCATATCTATTCTCTGGCAAAATTGAAAGGATCTCTGGTCTGGCTGCAGATAGGTACCCAGTAGGGCACATCCTTGTTATTCATAAACCATTCTCGTGTTTTCTGTGCGGAAAAACTACGACTATTCATAACAACAACAATGGCAGTGAGTGAGAAAATTTTGCTCGACGTGCACCCCGTACCGTGTACATGGTATAAAATGGTGTATTTTTTTAGCCTCTCGTCGAGATTGAGATACAGAAATTCAAAATCTACGATCCCCTTTCTATCTCGCTTACTCTAAAGGGAATAATATGAACATTTCAACTATAAATCTCGGCGGGAAAATCTGGTTTTCACAACCGACCATGGGAATGCATATCATACCAGCACAAGTGGGTGAGATTTTCGGTAGAAAAACAATCAACCCAACCCCTCATCGCTTCGTATTATTTCCCAGATTCACTGCAAAACTTTTTCCAATCACATTTTCCGGGTGGCAGGACACAAAGTGCTTCGTGGATTCTTGTTTAGTAAATTTAGTGTGCACTATAGGAATTCACTATTCGGGAGGAAAAATGAATATTTTAGCCTCTTGCGCCTTGCCACACATATATTAACATACACACATACACATTTTATTAACCACCTACTTACGTACAGGGTGTCGCGTAATTTAATTTAATGAACTTCAGGAATTGAAAATGTAAAGTAGATTTAAGGTAAACTAATCAAAATTAAGAAAACTAAATTGGAAAAACTCCCATTCGAAGTGCTATAGCCAATTTAATTACATATTATATTTTTTGCAAATGGTGTCCCGAAAAGGGACCATTTGTAGCGTCAAGTGATGCTTAAGAAAGCATTGACATATTGAAGTTTGTTTGAAAGGAATGCGTTAGAGAAAACTATAAACCTCGAGACAATGACCAATAATATAACGAACGGCTTTCATCGGTACCTATTACAAAGCGATGCAATCCAAACCTTACAACCTTTAACCGTACCCTTGATCAAGAATGAGCATTAAATGTTGCTGTTCGGATTAGGCAAAATAATTTTTTTTAAAGTTTTGATCAACTAAAAAACAAATCCTCAGGCAGCTAAAATGTTAGGAGAACTGGAAAAACTACTTAACAGGCCTTGGGAAGATCCTATAGAAGTAAGCGGGCAACAATGCCCGTAAATCATATCTTGATCATGCAATTGATCAAGAAATCTTTGTCTTACCATAATATTGAAAATGAAGTCGTGTTAAGGATCCGGCGATAAATAGGAGCACGAATATACTCAACACTTATTCTATCACTGCCCAATTCTCAGTCGCTTAGAAAAAGAATAACTATAGGAATATAGTTCTTTCAAAAACAAGAAAAAAATTCTAGCATTTCAGGAAACAATTTACTAAAATTTACCTTTTTTCTGTCAACTATTTAAAGGTTTTTCATTGCAGGTCAAAAGTATGTTAGATATAAACCACCAGTTTACCATTTGCTTAGTTCAGAATTTGTACCATGTAAAGAGACGGTATTGCTTGGTGGAGCAGTTATAAGTTATATAAAGAGTTTTCCTATAGGGACTGGTAGATTTCGACATTTATTTTTCCTGGGTCTGAAATGATTTCAATCTACACTTATAGTTCCACGAAATGTATTCTATCCACAGAAAATAACTGTTCGGTGTTAATTTTGAGGCGACGACATCATCTTTGGTTCGTAGTTTTTTTTTCACGAAGACGATAGCATTGTCATAAACGCACCGAAGAAGAACGCTACCGATTGATCATAACAAATTTCCATTTGTCCGAATCGAAACAGAGTAGCGCTACATGCATACATACATAGTTTGTCACAATGGAAATCTTGAATAATCCACTTGAGAGAATGGTTATCTCACACAGAGTCGACCAGAGCTGGCAACCAAGATCGTTCAGTTTAACCACGTTAGTATATCTCCATATTGGGTAAGCATCGCGCAGTCGACAGTTGAACTTTGGTCGGTCGCATTTCAAACAGAATATTACTTTAGTTGTAAGCATGTTTGAAAACAGTCATCGTCAGGTGATTGAAGTAATGAAAGTTATTCTCTGTTCATGTTGTATTTTCACCACAAGCAAGATGGTATTTGTCTTTCATTCAAACCATTATGGTTTTCAATAAGCTATCTCGAATTTAAAGCTCTTGCTGAAGTGAGCAATACAAATTACCGCAAATGTTTCAAAAATATCGGTAGGCTAACCAACTGCTTGTTAAATTTTTTTTTTCAACAGAAAAACATCCGGTTTTTTTTATCAGTGTCTGTCTTATTTTTACCCAAAAAAAAATATTAATTTTTGTTTTATTCTATTTATATTATTCTTTTTTTTTAACACAACCAAGTAATAAAATACCGCAGGAAGCCTAATCCCTCTTAAAGTAAAAATTAATCACTGATAAACTATATTTAAAGCAAAAAACATCACAGAAAAAACTAAATTGAATACAAAATAATATCACACAGAAGAAAGCAACTTTGTATTAGAAAAATAAGTGTGTACTGTGTACGTATTATAAAAATAGCAATATTAATTTATAAGCATTTGCTCATAAACATCTCATCAACATCCATAATAAGTGTTTCCTCAATAAAATGCATTTTTCATTTACTCCAAATGGCAATTGATTACTGAAGAAAATTCGTTTAATTACTCACGAAAATAGTAGGTAGGTTAATATTACCACGAGAAAAAAAAATAACAGATTTTTCATACCTAAGAAAAAAACGAAAACTCAAAAACAGAAAAACATCAAGTGACAACACTTCTTTAAAGCATGAAGCAAAAACTTAATAAAAAAATCATAAACATTTCCTTGAACTGGAGTATGGCAACTCTGATCAGACATGGATATGCACTTCTGTATGTCTGATTTCGTTTCCAAATACAATTTCTTGAGTTTATTGCCGTTCAAACTGCGACAGGCGTCACGTTTTTTTTTAACATTTCTCCCAAAAGGCCTGTGGTGCAAATATCGAATAAACAAAGCATTAAATAGCTTGTTGATAAAGAAACTTTAATTGATATTTAAAGCTGGTTAGTCAAATATATATTGTCCAAAATTGTTCAAATAACTGAAAATAATTCCTCATACTGGTACACCCTGTTATTTGAGCTCTTGCTTTTATGAAAGCAAATTCATTTGGCATTCATGGTAGGATGTAGAAATTTGGAATATCCAATGATGTTTGCGGAGCATTCTAATAATTATTTTGTGAATTCTACTGAAGGTGTGTGCATGAAATTCAAAAGGATGTGTTTCTTATATCCCTGTGCTTTGTGTGCATGGTGCGATAAATATTTTCATTAACTGAAAGAGAAAATTATTTATCATATTCGAATGGAATTTCTCCCCAAAAAGAAGGAAGCACAAAAATGTGCTTCATTATTTGAATTCAGCAAAATGCCAATGAATTCAAAGGAAAAGGATTTTTTATTTTTTGCTTTATCATATTTTAAGGACTAATAGACATTCTTGAATTGATTAAGTTGCAAATCACGTCGCATTACGGAAATGATGAAGTTCAGCAGCCCAGCAAGTCGAGCGAAAGTTTCAAATGGACCTGTCAGAGCAACAGAGAAGCATCAATTGCGCTGTCATTTTTATTTTATTCTTACTCTCTTACCCTCTCTGAGAAGGATGAGACTCATTTTTTTATTCTTTTTTTAAACGAAGGATGTTGCAACTCATCGATATAGATTCATTGGATTCTTTTTTTTTTTAATTTAAGAAAAAAAAGAAAAAACCTTTCACCAGATTGATTTCTATTGTTGGTTGCTATTCCGTGCTGTTATGGCTGTTGGATTGGATGGAAGAAGAAGAGACGGAAACTTTCTCCACTCGACCTTACATCCTGGATTTGCCATTTAAAGGATTCTTAATGATGATTTACTATCAAAGGGATTTAACAAAAAATCGAAAGAGAGGGAAGGACCAACAGTAGAAAAAATAAACATTCTTGAAGTCATTGTCTGATGGTTGGATATAGGAATATAGGATTCATGCGGACTGACTTTGTTAGCAATCAAGCTATTTAAGTTAAATCGCTTCATTTAAGAGTTTTATGTTTTTATTTTCAAATTGAAAGACTATCGAGATGATTAATTATTGTCTTTTGTTGTGGATTTTACATTCTCAATATCTTTTGTGTTGTCACTTAATGGTTGATGGAATGTTGATTGAAGAATACTTGTAACTTTTTTTTATTCAAATTTCTTAATGGATGTTGATTGATAAAAACAAATATTTATAAAAAGAATAATTTATTACACTACAATTTTTACATTAAATTAATTTAATTTTGAATTTCAAACAAAAAGACTATCATTGTTTGATTTATGAATTTGAAAAATTGGCTTAAGTGGTTTGGGTTACCGACATCATCTTCTGTAAAGTTCTGTTATTATTCACCAAGCTTTGAATAAAAAGCTGCGGTTAAAAGGTTAATTAAATCTACATATGTCTGAATTTATTTGGCAATCGCACAGAACAGAAGAGTGCTCGCTTTTTTTTAAAATAATATAATAACGGTTGTGTGTAAAAGCCCTCAAATAGTAATTTTTTATAGAATTTTTGAAAAGCTTAGTTTTATTATTCAAAATAAAAAAAAAACTGAATTTTGAAAAGCAGGATTTTAAATACAGAACTTTGCTGAGGCAGAATTATGAATTTCGTGCCTTACCCTTATATGATACCGTGAAATAAGGCGAAGTGTAATAAGGCCTACTTCATAGAGCTGCTTCGGACTGCATGCCCCCATAACCTAATAGACAGTATAAGCCAAAGTGAAATAAGTCCGAATCGGTGTTATTTCACTTTCTCAAAGCGAAATAAAGCCGAACGTTAAAATTTGACTTTGGAAAGTGTAATCCGATTGTAGTCCAATCAAATGGTAGTTTCATTTTACAAAAAAATATACAAATGGTTTTTTTTTTTAATTCTATGTTTTTTTGGTCGCTGAATCCAAATCTGAAAAAATCCAAAAAAAATTCCTGGTGCGTTTTGAGATATCCGCGAAAAACCACGGAATTTTCTCACTTTTTTCGGTTTTTTGCTTACATCTCGGAAACTATGCGTCTTAACTGAAACAAAATTCTTATAACAAAATGAAAGACCATTAAATTTCCTATAAAATTAATATATATTGTTTATTTCTCAGGCGTACCGTTAACCCGTTAGAGCGCGTTGAAATTTCAACATAATTTCCCATTTCTGTAAAAAACAATTTGTTTTTACATATGAATTTTTAACGGTTTGTTTTATTTGTTTCTTTATAGAAATGGGAAATTATGTTGAAAGTTCAACGCACTCTAACGGGCTAACTGTACGTCTGAAAAATAAACAATATACATGCATTTGGTAGGAAATTTAATGGTCTTTAATTTTGTTGTGGTCAAATTTCAGTTAAGACGCATAGTTTCCAAGATATAAGCAAAATTCCAAAACCGCGGTTTTTCGCGGATATCTCAAAACGCACCAGGAAATTTTGTTGGATTTCTTCAGATTCGGATTCAGCGACCCAAAAAACATAGAATTGCAAAAAAAAAACCATTTGTATATTTTTTGTAACATGAGGCCAATTTTCACGACGCTTTGACTGGAGTATTGTGAAAAGGTACATGCTTCTGCTAAATGGTGCAGAAGCATGGACCCTTTCCCAATCGGATTTAGTCACTTGGAGTTTTTGAGAGAAAAGTTCTGCGTACGATTTATGGTCCTGTCTGCGGTGACAGGGAAAACAACAAGGCGAAGAAGATACAACGACGAACTGTACATGCTGTACAGCGACATAAACCTGGCGTGTAATCGGCTAAGGTGATATTTGACCGTCACTGTTTTGATTGTCGTTTTCGATTATCAATTATTTTGTGCTCTGTGTAACGCGATCAATAAAAATGTTTTGATTCTTGGGATTATTGAAGTAAGCATTGCAATTCGTTTAGTTAAATTTATTTTAATTATTGTCAACTTCCACCCCTGGCCAGAAAAATTCGAGTTAAACGACTAAGATGGCTTGGCCATGAAGAGCGAATGGTCATCAAAGCTCCAGCTCGTAAAGTCTTCATAATATTTTTAGTTACTTACTGCACAAAATTCAAAACAGGGCGACAGAATTAAAAATAGGAGACAGTTCCTTATTTGAAACATTCGTTTTGCTTAAACATCGTCGTAATGTTTTATCTCTTTACTTTATCGGTCGTTTATAAAAAGTGCTCGAGTGAAATAGCCAATTGAATTCCTAGTCCTCCCCTAAACAATTCCGCCGTCATACTCTCTTTGCAAGGAACGCTCATAAGTTTACCCTATTGAGATTAACCTAGAGTTTTTTTCTTAAGCCGTAAAACTCGAACGTGGATTGCTTAATCTAATTCGATTTTCCCCTTATCATTATGATGCCCAAGCATTCCAAATCAATCAAAACATAACATTACTTTTCATAGACCCTTGAGTTAGTTATAAACTAATTATATTTTAAAAGCAGATAACGATAAACTATAAACCAAATATAAATCTACATCTGTAAAAAACTTTCTGATCCAACCACCCAACTCGGAAGTAATCTCAATCCTAAGTTTAATTCTATATAATGACGTTGCAGTTACCCAAGATAGAAGAAGCAATGGTCGAATTTTCAAGCTTTTTACAAAACCGACTTAGGTTGGGGCAATTCCTGCACTAAACATTTCGAAACACTAGCATTCCTCCCTTTCTGGCTTCTATCGTTGTTTTGTGAGACTATTTCAACGTGGCAAAACCACTCACCGCTTTTTTAAGAAGGGAAGATAGACTTACGTCCGAAGGTCAATCAAGCGAATAAGACTTAACAACAAAAAACCAAAACCATTTCAGAAATTAATAAAATCATTATCATTTATAGATTGATGTAGCATTTATGTGCAACTAATTCGAAAAAAACCTTGTCAGCTTACAACAGATGCATTTTAATTTCCAATATGAGCCGTTTTGTCTGAAGATTACAAGCCATTTCTAGTTTTGCATTAAACTTGAGTGTTACAAAGGATTACATTTCTACCCACTCTACCCTACCCTCTGAAATAAAACTTATCCAATTTTTCCCATTAACATCCCATTTGTTTAAGACAAACAAAATCATCATCACACGAATAATTTAGTATCTTTTCGAGGGAATAAAAAATCTCATAATTTATCCATCAAATAAGTTGACAATCTCATTCTATCTAAACAATAATACAACTCAATGAAACTTTCACTACGAAATAAAAAGATACAAACAAAATATTTAATATACAAACCAACACACAAAACTCTTGAATTAGCTTCGTCGTTTTGAATTTATTATGTGCATAGAATGGTATTAGCCTATAAACTATCATATAATTCAAGGCAGTCATAAAAGCACATCACATACATTCAGACATCCGGGCAGACAGCCACACAAGTTTAACAGACAGTAACGATTTTCTAAAACACTCATGACATCACCCCTCAAAGAAAGATGTTGCAAAACGAGTCCTTTGACAGGAGCAGCAAGGCGAGGTTTCCTTCTTGAGAAACTATTACACTTCTTAATAGAAACTGATTGTATTTACAATTCAAAGCAGGAAAACACTCCCCTTCGACTGATGAGTAGAGCGGGTGAGCTGGAGTTCGAGGATACCAGAGTATATGAATATGGTTATGAATTTAGATTTAGTAATTCAACTTGAATATCTGTGGATTGTGTTGTCTGTTAATGTGAGACAAGTGCGAAGAAATATACTTTTAATGAAGAGATAAACAATATACATGTAGTATGTATCTCAAAGTTTGAATTATCTCTTGTGTTGGAGTTTTCATCAGATAGTGTGGATGGAGGTTGTTAACAAATAATTTGACTTGAAAAACTAAGCCCCATTGTCAAAAAAGACTTAAAACTTTGAGTTATGAATTTGTTGGCAACAAAGTTTCAAACTAAATGTAAATAGTTTAGCTAAAGAAAATGACGAAAATACAAAACAAAACAAAATTTTTAAAAGACATAATAATGGCAGCAAATTTATTAATTACAACTTATCTCTTAAAAGACAAACAAAGACTTTGGAGACTTTTTTCGTCATTAACATGAAACAAACATTATTGAAGTTTATACACAATAAAGTTTCGCATTATGTAACCTTTCGAAATTTAACCATTAGACATTTATATAATTTGGAAAAAAACTAAAAGAATTACATATTGCAAGTACAGCACACATTTATTTTTTTTTTTTTTTTGGTTCACCATCATATTTCAGTCTGTAGTTTCAATAGAACTGCAGGTGTCAGTTCGGAGAACCTTAGCTTTGTTCTTTTTAATTTATTTTTTCTGTCTGTGTCTAAGGTTATTTTCGAATAGAATGTTCTTCGCTGTGGCTGAAGATTTCATGAAAAATTCGAAAAAAGGCGATCGGATGGTTTGACCGCTACAGACTTCTTTTGTTGGGGTTTTTGAAGTTTAGGATTTGAATCTCTGTAAGAGAATATCAGGACTAGAACATCTAACTCTAACCAAAACGAATATTTTTGCATTTAATGCAATTATTAAAACCAAAACAACCGACTGCGCTTACTTTCCATCTATCTAATGTCGTGTAAACGCTGATAAACTATCAGCTTAAGAAAAATCTTGATAAACGAAGCTTCTAAATGACATTCTTTCATAACAACAAGTATTGGTTGATTTGAAGGATTAAATAGCCGATAAGTAAAACTATTCTTTAAATTATTTCAGACAAAATAAATGCTAGTATGCTGCAACGCTCCGTTCAGTCTCTACATTCTTTTTGATTTTTATCAATAATTCTGTCTGGAGTTTCTAATCCGCTAAATTGTTCCGATAACGACAGAAACTTCACATTTTCATATTCCTTTCCAGATTTACAACCAGCCTTTCGGATGTAGAACTGTAGCAGCAGCTTATGATAAGCTCATTACATTCCGATCGGGACAGCCTTCTCTAATGGGGAATAAACAAAACAACCGAGTGGAATCTATCCTCGAGAAGTGAAGTGGAATACACAATCAATGCCCTATCCCTGAGTAACTTTTAAGAAACTGAGTAGCTCTCCATTCTGCCTATGTGTATCACTACCAACTTCAGTGGAATGACCACAAATGTGACGTCGCCAAAATCTTTATGTTTACTACGACACGATAACGAAAAAACATCTGAGACGTTAATTTGTTTCAAACTTGGATAAGATTATTACTTCTGAGAAACTGCTCTCTAATTTTACTGGATTCTTATCGGTTTCAAACAAGAAAAGGGCTTTGAAAATTTTAGAAGTTTTAATTATTTTTGTCGCTGGAAGACCACCTTAATGACTTCTGCGGGCCAAGCAAAAACCACTGTAAGGCAAGAGGAAAACATCTAAAGAAAACCTTTATAGCTGTATTTTTTTGTTTCTCAAAGGCGGTCAACTTAAAATTGGTAACAGATATATTTAGTTTTACCATCCTCCATGAAGAGATTGAAGGTAATTGTCAACACATTTATTGCCACAACACTACCAACAATAACCAACTACAACCATCAACAACGAATTCCATTCCATTCATCCCAGGACACCTCATTTTGGAGACATCTGTGAAGCTGCCGTGGAATCGTCAAAATATCTACTATGTCGCCCTATATGATCAGCTTCATTAAAGTATGAATATTTAGTGACTGTCATAATAGAAATCAAGGCAGTTCTCAATTCAAGGACAATTACAACGATGTCAAATGATTATCAATTGACATAGCAGAAATGCGACAATCTTCTTCCAGGAACAATGTTCATAATTACATTGTCCTGTCATAAAATGGCCACTAAGAAAGGAGGAGTAATCCAGATGTATCCTGGCAGAATTCAAGAAGACATAAAATCACAAAAAAATTAAAAACAATCATTTTTATGTGGGTAGTACAATATTTATATCCGTACTATTATTACTATACCTATAATAGTTATGTGCTATCAGATCTATAAAACAACATTCAAGTCTCAGCCAAGAATATATTTTGAAAACCTCGGAACGTTTGCCATAACCTCCAGCAGTTAGGATATAATTGCTTAGTCGCCAGGATTACACATGTGAGTTTTATTCAGGTAACTTACTCGTATGAGTAAATTCTAAAAAGCTGTAAGTAAAACTCACATGTATAGTCCTGGCTCTATGATGGAGTATCTGGCGACAGGTAACTATCGTATGCCAAGAAACATAGGAATATCTGTCATTTCTCCAGAAAATCAAAAGCGAGTGAACGGGATATGTGTCTATCATCGTCTATTTCGAACTTAGTAGACTATAGTCGTTTAAAAGCTTGAAAATGATCTTTCCATATCGTACGCAACGAGGGTTATTACATTTTTGGAAATTGTTTAAACCTTTCAACATTAAATTTCATAATTTGATTAAAGCATCCTGAAAAAGATTAATTATATTCGCACAATCATCTTCTTCCTAAAGCTTGCTCCCACCAAATTCAACAAGGGTTTTTTTTATTTGCAAATGATTCCAGAAACTTCTAATTCATTCATTCATTGGTTTTAGTTTCGCCATGTGGTTTCATTTTAATGAAAATTTTGAATAAATAAGAAATAATTTTGCTGGCCAAAACAAACGGTCTTGAAATATACAAAGAAATGATAGGGATACCCTTACCCAACACATCTCTCTTGGAACTTCCTGCGAACCATCATTTTCGTTGCGAAATGCAACATCTGCTCAAACTGCTGGTTCCCGTCCCGTCCTGGTGCTTCTCGCTTTGTGTAATTTATTCCGTCTGAGCAATTAATGCAAAGAATACCAAGGAATGGCATTGTATTTTATTTTTTATTGTTTACATAAATTGCACGCAAATGAATCAGTTTTCCCAGCAACATCTTCTTCTGCAGTTTATAATTCATTATTTTGTATTATTCTTTTATATTTTATATGAAACACAATCGTATCTTGTATCCTTGAATATAAAAGATAAAAATAAGCAAACAGCGAGAGAAAATTTATATCGCATTATAAAAGGCAAACGAAACAATGAACAGAATAAACGCTGCTCCAGAGAAGCAGCAGTGGGAGTTGTGGTGCATCACCTTGCGGATGTCTCCCGTATAACGGTTTTCGTCTGCCATTTTGTTAGGAATAATATAATACTCGTAATTTTATTAAAATCGAAAGCATACTACTGTTGCTGCTGCAGTGAAAAGTAGACGACTGACTCTGTGCGGTATTTGCCGAGACTCACCAGGGACAACAAAGCCAGAAGGAGTCATAATGATTATGCTTTGGATGAGGCCAGGCATCAGCTCAGGATTTTCTGCAGGAAGTCGAAATTCATCATCATCGCATCGCACAATTGCAGTCGCAATGAAAATGAAACTCATTACTGAATTAAGCGGAAACCGGAAAATTAAGCGGAGAAATTAAGAGTTTGTCAGTTTTGTCGAAAAAGGACTGCAGATAAATAAAGTAGACTGTGTGTAGATAAAGGTGTGTGCTTATTAAAAAATGGTATTTCTTTAAAAATGGAGGTATTCAATTCGTTTGCGTTATTTAAATAATTTTTACTAGAAAAACGTATTACAACAATTAAGAGGAATTATTTTCTATACAAAAGCAACACTGTACAAAAAAATATGTCAGAATTAAGGAACATTTCAAACAAGTTTTTTTTTTGTATCATTTCATTTTAGTCAATCTTCGCATAACCCGTTGTTGTTCGGCCTCTTTCTGTTGATGCGATCGCTACCAAACTTATAAGGATCACCAGCTGGGCTTTGGGAAGCGAAGCATAGGTACATACTCACATCGATTATTAATTATAAGAGATATAAAAAAAATCTATGGACGGCACACTGTGAGCCTTGATATTGTCCTAACCAGACGAAACGCGTCGGCGTCATTTAGTAATAAATAAATAAAATACTATATTTTTTTCAATAGTGGAACAAACAAAAACAATCCTATTAAGTAACAGTTAAAAGAACGGGTAACTAGATGGAAGAAAGCGAAGATAGAACCCATACCAAAAAAAGGTTAGAGCTATTGTAGGTCAACAGAAATATTCCGATCTAAGCTACCTTAATTCTATTGCTCTTCTAGACGAATAAATTAAAACAAACAACTACGACGAGGCCATCCAATTTTAAATTGAGTAAACATCATCCTAACATCATGGTTAAAAAAAACAGTCAAATGCTTAAAAAGTGGGCTCGTTGCAGCACAACACAACACAACACTATTTTCACAATCTTCGTTTTCTTGTACTAAATCCCTGCAAATGAAAATCCGGTTTTCCTGAACATAAGCCCAGTAAAACAAGTAGTTGGATTCCTTCAACATGCCAAGTTGTATTTCTTCCTTAGACAAATACCTGGAAAAAGGCGAAAAAATCTCAGAAACAAGGGAGAACCATCAAACCTTGGCATTATAACCCTTTCTTATGAGAACACAAAAAGTTTTTAATTTATTAAGAAAGCCATTATCTATAATTCTTGCATTTACAATTTTGAATTCGAAATACTTAATATAAGTTTCTTCAAATAGGTAAGTTAATGTTCCAACACCGCCACGAACTCGAACTAACATTTCCAACATCGTTGATTTAAGCTTAATATAATACCTCAAGTCTTTATTTTTCCAATTTTTCTTTCTATATTAAAAAGCTACCTGATCTTTAAGCAAAAGCAACGTCAACTTCAAAAGCATCAACTTTTTGACTGCTTTCATTTCCATCGTTTTCACCATCTGCGCTATTCGATATTAAATTTTTATTTTATCCCCTGGCAATCGGATCCTCTTTCTTCATAGGAATAACGTCCACCACATACACCTAATCTGCATAATGATGCCTTTATTTTCTGCTACCTCCTTTGGAAGCGCAACTTATCTCATAGGAAAGACGCACCACCAATGTAGCATATCTCTCTGCCATAACTAGCCACAAGGCGAAATGAAGCTACGGATATTTGGTGCTTCTTCTCCATAGAAAATTCATAGACTTTTTGCATTTGAAAAAGCCACAAAGTTAAAGTGCACAAATGGGTCGGACATACTTGCTTTCTGAATGGAAGCCAGATGTGGCCCAATTTTATAAGTGACTAGATAATAAACAAATAATTTGACAGTCACCGGGATAAAAACACGGCCGCCAAAAACTGTCAGTGACAACTTCGATCATCGATCAACATCAGCGAAAATCGACTCAATTCGTTGCAAACTACGGTTGCGTTTATCTAACGAACCACAAGTTTTCCCTAAGCTCACGTGAAACCCTACGATTATATGACTCCAGAATTCCAGTGGCAGCAATGTCAATATGCAACATCCCATCATATTTAGAACCACCACCTAGACATCATTGCATCGACGGCGAATGTGCTCAAGCAAAGAAAGTCAAAGCGGAGACATATAAGTTGAGTATCCCGTCAGCTGAAGAAGGGAAGAGAGAGAACCGCATACTTGGAAAGAAAAAAAACAACACGAGCAGCATGGAGTCAAGTAAGAAAAATGTGCCCGATGAATGGAACCCCAGTTCCATATGCCTTATCCAGAAAAAAGCGACAGTTTACTTTGCGTCAATCATTATCTTCACGTAAAATTAACCTTACGCAAAAGGAACTCTGGCTACCCTTAATTTCACATAGCAAACTCTAAAATTTGTACACATAAAAAATTCATAAAACTAATACTGGTCCTTAAGACTATTAACTTTAAATATAAAGGGTTATAAGAAACACCGCCCCTAATTATGCAAAGTACCTTGGATACTAACTAAGGGCAAGTTCCCACAAGGATCACTGTGTGAAGGCGTATACTGCCCGGTACGGTCGATGGTGCCTGTCTTCAATTTTATATTCTTCCTAGCTGCTATTGCTGCAACCCCAAGTTGCACTCTTTTTGAACGGGAATATAATATTCAATTAGGAAAAGTTTCATTCATTTTATCTCCGGACTTGCAGTGCAGTAGCAGTACTGAAGCACTTTATGGCAGCTAACATTCGCTGATGTGTTCCGAGAGATACAAGGTGAAACTTTTTTTAAACCAAACAACAACTTTTTATTGTAGAATGAGCTATAACAGTAAAATTACTTAGATACAAATTCACGATAAAGTGTGCAGGTGTGTTATATAATGCGCTTTCGACAGATAACCACAAAAACATGGTTTCGGTTGTTAAAACAAAAAAAAAAAAAAACTTTTACAATGTAATGGATGGATCAAACCAGCAACATCCCGATGAGATGCCGAAGCCAACATGAGTTTGAATAAAAGAGTTTATCTGGGTTGTGTTTTAGAAGCCATTAGTTGTGAAAGGTCATTGCTTGTTTAAGTCTCGGCTTATTGTCAACTTTTTTAGAGAGGACAAGTGGGTGTAGAGGTATGAAAAGAGGTATACTTCAATCAATCACAAAATAGCAAACTTAATCTGTTCCGGCTTTGACATTTTCAAACTTTGTTCAAACAGTTTTTCTGTTGACGCACTACGATGACAATGAGTTGAGAGATTGCTGTAAATGATTTATTTGATGTTTATTTGTATCTAAGCTTTAACATCTTTGTTGTTGTTGTTAACGGAATTTAAAGGCGGTGTGTGGTGCTGGGATTTTGAATTGCAAATTACGAGTTAAAACAATGTCAAAAAATCACAATCAAATTAAATCGTAATTAATTAAGATTACCGACCGAGCTATTGGAATTGGAATACTATTATAATGTGATGGTATAGTATTTAAGAATTTCGAATTATGGTAAATTATGACAACATCATTTAACAAAAGAAAAAATAAATAGCAGCAAGTGTGTTTGATGCTAAAATAATTCGGTTAGAATAGAAGGAAGGAGATCCAAAGAAACTTTTACATCAAATCCTATCACGAACAAGTACAGCACAATCAATTCAGTTGGTATTTTCTGGTGGAACTAAGGAGAATGGCTGCGACATTCGTCTAAAAAATATTATCGAACAACATTTCGTTACAATAGCAGAAAAGAGGGAGGCCTTAAGCCTTCTACTAGTGGAAAAAACAAATGCAACGAAATCAGCATTCAGTTTGTCTCAGACATAAAACAATCCATATCCGGATGTCTTGCTGACATTTTTTGAGGTCGACCTGCGAGAAAAGCAGATCTGAAGGTGAATCGGTATGAAGTGGACAAGTTGTGTTCCCAGTCGAGTTGATAACATCGTCATGTTTTCATCGTCAACATGTTTTCCATCTAGCACACTTAATTTATGGGATTAATACAAGGACAAAATGAAATAGCTGATAATATTTTGGATAGTGCTAAATTTCTACTTTTTTTTTATATTAACGTAAATAAGTTTAACGTAGATTCACTACTCTATCCTTTCTATTTAGCTTTCTTAACTGTCTTTTGTATCTATTTTCTTCCTGGCACGATCATTTTGTTTGTGGAACAGGAGGTATTAGTAGAGGCGTTAAGAACCTATCCCATTTATGTGGAGCTTAGCCGTGCAATGACTAGCGTGCCTCCGCCGCTACTACTATACCGCAGTATGTCCCCTGTAGAACCTAGCGCAGCAATGGCTTAAGAAGAACATAAAATTACGAACTTCAAATGAACGATGAGATTCGCAACGAGGCACTGCTGTTGACCGAATGCATGTTGTGGTTTCTCATGTGTGGCAGTCCTGTTAAGTAATTTCGGAACGCAAGTTAGGAATCGCTTATTGCACAATGCATGACAATCTCGAATGACAAAAACCTCATATGCCAACAAAAATGAACAGTGAAAAATATGCGGAGCAAGACCAGACGCAGACATTTGTAGGTGTATTGATACTGCTAGCCGTGTATTTCCGTTAAATTTTACCAGTCATCCCGTGGCCAACGTCAACAGATAAACTGAACAAACTTATGGTATTTCTGGCGTTACTCAAAGAAGCTGAAGTTGTCAACGAACATGTGAGTTGCGTTACAGAATGATCTATCAGCCGACGATTCCTAAAAACAATTGTTGTCAGTTGAAATGGACGAATTCCGAATGATGCTGCAACTTGCATGATGAGTTTAAGCGCATTCAGTTTCCCGTTCGATTCGCATTCGCCATGACAATATAAAAATTGAATGAACAATTATTGCAAGTGTGGCTTTAATTTAGAATTTCCATGCTTTTCAAATGGACAACTGTACCTACTTGGTGTGTTCGCGTGTCGGAAAGCCATCTGGATTGTTTGTTGACAGTAAAAAAAAACCATACTATTTATAATATAACGTTACAAGGAACTAAAATTTGTTTCATATATTTTCCATGCAAATAATATGCATTTTAATCAATTTCATTATTTCAATTGAAATGCTAGCCTTTCGGAAATGACATTTAATCAATTTTAAGCGGAGCGAAGTTCGGCGGGTCAGCTAGTACTTACCTAATAAAAAAATATATAGGCGTTTTGAAAAAATCGAAGAAGAGTGTTCATTACAAATAAGGTAAAATTCAAAAAGATGGAAAGCAGATATATGTAATTCAGTTCTGAAATCAAGGGATCCCGGAAATTATTAAGTTGTGATAAAGAAAACAATATTGAATCAAAACAAACAAATCTTAAGAAGACAAAAATAAACACCTCTTCAAATTCTATTTAAAATAATAACCTCGTCATACAAACAACTATTAATCCAATGATTAATCACAATTGAATATTTTTCAAATGATTAACGTATCTAAGTTTACCAATCTTTTTATCAAGTAATGATCGGCAATGAATTATTAAACAAAAAAAAAAGAATAACAAAAACCCACATACTCATTGTAGAAAAAAAACCACACACACCACTCCTCATATTATTCAATTCGTATTCATTTAATAATTTAAAATCGTTTAATTGCTCATCGTCTATTGTATTTAAACCAACAACTACAAATTATTGCCTCAAGGCATTGATCACATAATAAAAAAAATAAAAATACTATTATTATATGTAAAAATAAAATTAATTATAAACTATTCACATTTCCTTGATTCTCAAGCTCATCCACTACATAACTTTACTTCGAACACGACAATGAATCGTGTTAAAATAATTTTATAAAAAAATATTTTAATTATACTAGCATCATCTTTGTTTGTTTAACCCCTTTGGGGCCCTTTGGGGGTGGTAACCCTATCACTCATCTGCTAATCGAATTGAACTTATCCACCTTTTTCACCTTCTCGAAGAATTTCTCTAATTCCTTTTCATTGCGGAAACCCTTGATTGGCTGTTTGCGGAATTGCCCATTTGTTTTAGCCAAAATGTAATAAATGGGGTATGCCCCGGGCGCCACTCGAACTTTCATCCTTTTGCCAATACTTTCTCCATCATACCCTTTCTGATTGTATAATAAGTTTAAATGTTTCTGTTTTGGTCGTTTGGGTTTGAGGAGTCTCAAGTCTGGTCTAATGGATCGGATTATGGATGAATCTTCAGCTTCAGCTGCTACTGGAACGACTGATGGTTTGCGGAATTTCTTCGATGACAAATAATTTGGAGGAAGCAATGATTGGATTTTATACAGAGATGATTCTGTGCCGTTCTTTTCGTCTTCGATGATTGGAGGCAAATCAACCGTATTGACACGAATCACTTTCTGTGTCGAATTCTCGACATCTGGGATCACATCGTCGACTATGTTCAGCAAATTCGCAGGTGCAGTTGTTGTACTATCTTTGGCGCAACACGCAAGCGCAATAAATGAACTCAGCAAAATATACTTCGCGACCTAAATAAATTTTAAAGATAAATGAATCACGGTTACAGTTTTAAATTCAAAAATCGTACCGTTCGGCACTCTTCCATTTTTATTATACGACTTTTTTTCAATTCTTAACCCGGATTCTAAAAGTTCTACCAAGAACGGCTTACATTCGACGTTAATTCACTGCTGCGACTGAAGTGATCCGCTGATGTTGTGTTAAGTTTTATTGTCATCGAGTCATCTTAACTAAACACGGCACGAGGCGGCGAGATGAGCCAAAGAATCTTTAACAATTTGCCGCGAATGTATCTCTATATCATTCATCCAACCATTTAGATGCCGAGAATATGTGGCGAGAGAATTCTTTAGAGGCAACTACTTTATGAATAATGATTGTCTCATCGGAGATTCCATGGTTGGGTAATAAAATTACTGTGTCTGCAGATGAAGACAGGTGGCGGAATTTGTGTGGATCGAACGAATCGTCGACGATAACACGATGGTAGAGTTTATGTGGGTTTTATAGAGAACTGATGAATGACACACATGACGTCAAGACCTTCGTTGTCGTATCGTAGATATCTACATCGCATAGACGTATAGTTTTTTTTTAGCTATTGAATTCATAAGCTGATCAGATATAGACAACCATGTAATTAGGTGTGATGACGAGTCGAATTGATTGAATATTGTTGTGATGGGCAGATTTAATAATTTATTGATATTAATAGAAAAACAATTTGCAAATTGAAGATACAAATCTTGTTGTTTTTTTTAACCTAACATGAGTATTGAGAATATTGTTAGCATAATATACGATTTAAGTCTGTTAAGTGAAATATTTCCAAACTGAAATTAATCATTGGTAATACATCATGATCTAATGATTCTTGTTTGTTTATAAAATTTTTTATTTTGTTTACAACTAAATTCGATCTTAAATGCTTTTCAGCTTGTACATTTTACATGTATGCTTCATTTACCTAACCGTGAAAATACCTGCCCATAATTTGCTTGATGTAACAGGTTAGAAATCAAAAATCACATCTGTAGACAAAACAAAAAACCCAAAGTCTAGCTTCGCGAAACAATAACACTTTAAAGTTTTTACCAAATTGTGAATGGAATCCCGTGGATAAGCGGTTGCAGATAACTGGGATAGTAAAAGAAGATCGAGCAACGAAAAAGTTTTGTGTGGATGGAAGTGGATACTTGCTATTTCACCCTCAGGCTATAATACCACTGCTATATGCAAGGTACTGTGCCTGCATTAGGCTACGGCAGAAGTCTTCGTTAGAAGCGGGTGGCTACATGATTGTGTTCCATAACAATAACAAAGGTAGTGATGGTGAAGATGATAGGCAATGGATTTTTATTTTTTTGAAAATCCATTATCGATAACGTTGTTGCTTAACTTCAGAGCGAAAGAAATAAATGAAGAATATTACTCGTCAGGGAAATATATGACTTCACAGGAAATAACTTTACATATCTGAAAAAACCGAGGTTATTTCCAAATTAAGGGGCCGGTTATAGCAATCAGGAAAATGAAACAGGAAATTTTTTTCAAATCGATAATTAAATATGTTCTGATTTTGTTTAAAACACAAATGCTATATAATTATTATCGGTGGCAAATAGCAAACAGAATCATTTGTGATGATAAAATTTTCAATAACAGGGAAATTTTTGTTTTTTGTTGTAAAAAATACATTTAATTTTTTGCTTGTTATATAATATTAGTCTAGTTATTTTCGACTTTTCGATGTAACCGCTTAAGACTTTAAATTAAGTTGTGCTTCCTTATTTTAATAATCATGGAAACATTTGACGAAACCTTCAAGACTTTTAAGTTCCATAGGGGCTTAGTTCAGATGGATTTTCGTTTGATTTTGAAACAAAGGTTCGGGATAGTTATATTATTAGGCAATATCTTGTTAAGCTGTTTTTAATTTGGCATTCAATTCTTTAGCAATTTTTCCTCTTTATTAAATTTCATGCCTTAACATTTCGAAGAAAGAATTTAATGAAAAAAAAAAGATTAACAATAAATTACCAAACAAAAAAACTAAGCGAAACAAAGAAAAAACAAATAAAAATGCCAAAAAACGCAATGCGAAATAAAAATTTGCCAAACTTAAAAAAGAAAATCAATTAAAAAACTAAATGAAAAACACGAAATGAACCACAACCAAAAATTAATTTACCAGACATTTTTGGCGAAATATACCATAACCCTCCAAACGATTTGATGGAACTCTAAAAATCATTATAGTGGAATTGTAAATCTTTTTTTTTTTTTTTTTTACCAACTATTCTGTACATACAATTGCAAGTAAAAGATATTCGTTTGCACAGAAAAACAAAAGTGGTAAATGAGTTTCACATATTTTGCGTTTACAATAGTTATTCAGAATCTGTTTCAAAAACGTAACAATACCTTCTGAGCCGGAACTCTGTGAACACACTTTCTCAGATCATCTTACATCATTACATATTGTGAATGGATATAATAATTGTATGTTAATTTATTTAGTTTTTAAATAATGAATCTTATGTTTGTTATGCTATTGTATTTTATGTTCCAAGTATATTGTTCTTTTATTATAATTCACAGTGATTTGTCTTCATTAAAGTAACATACATTTGTATAACTGTATCTCGTCACAGTTCTACCATAATATATTAAAAAAAAAACCATGTTTTATATTCATAAAGTATCTTATTCTTATTAGTCATGTGAACTAAAATGACTGATCAAATATTCATTCATTAACATACAAATTCATCTTTAAGTGGGTCAAGGATATAAACAAGTTTGAATATAAAATTGACACATAAAAATTTCCAGTAATAATTTTAATTATATATTATTACTATCTATATATCAAGCGCCAAAATGATTGTAAAAAAACAAGTTCAAAGCGTTGCTAGCAAGAATATGGGAAATTCATAGCATTATACAAACTTATACAGGGTGGTTCACAAAAATATGTGACAAAAAGGGTGCAGGAAAATAACTCCACGGGCAAGTACTTCACATGGGAATTTATTCCACTTTTAGTGGGAATCTGCTCCACTTTTCAATGTTCAATGTGGAGTTGATTCCCACTCGTAGTGAGATTGTATTCCACTTTACAAAGTGTGGTATCCTTTCCCACCCCAATGCAGAAAAATGATGTATACCCAAATAAGTTAGAAACTTTGCATGCCAAGGCAGGGGTTTGCAGAGGGGCAGCATGCCCCCCCTTACCTATTTTTACTGTTGGGTCCATCCATGTACTATTCAGTGAAAGTTAAATTATTGCTTACAGTCAGTGGGAAACAACTACTTTCTCACTTAAAAGTGCAATAAATTCTCATCTTCAATGGGAAATTAATCCACTTTGAAAAGTGGAGCAGATTCCCACTAAAAGTGGAATAAATTCACATGTGGAGCACTTTCCGTGGAGTTATTTCCCTGCACCGACAAAAAGCTATAGACCGTGTATATTAAGATAAGTTTTTTAAGAATACAATTATTTTACATTTTTTGTTTTGTTTCAATTAAAAAAATATATCAACTATCATATTATACATATTCATTTCGATAAATATTTTGCGGAAAGTTAATTTTCAAATTTTGAACTTAGAAAAAAAATTTAAATTTTTACAATCACTAAATTTTACAATTTTTTTTTTAATTTAACGAGACCTGTATTATTTTTGAATTAAATTTTCAATCCTCTTATTAATAATTCGCTTAATACTGACAGCCATATGGATCTATGATTTATACTTTTCAAGATGTTTTAAGATAACGAAACTAATTTTATCATAAAGAAAAGAAAAATTAATTTAAGCATTTTTTTTATATTAATTGTTTTGAAATTTTTTAATTTAGTATTTCTAGATTTTTATCGTGTCATTTATAAAACACCCTGTATAATGTTCTTGCTTTGTTTATGTTTTTTAAAGTTTGTATATTACTTTTGTGTAATAAACAAAGTTTGATAATAAAACAAATAACTTACACCAAAGTGACAACATTAGATATTATCTGTAAATCCTACATGACCTACATAAACATCTACACAGTGGTTTAGTGCTTCCCAAAAGTAGATATAATAAATTCATGGATGAATAACTTCGGAAGTTTTATCACTAGCTTCACTTAAGTCAGTGAAACTAGGTTGCCCATTACCACAATCAAAAATATTATCCTCATACGCCTACCCATCAACAATGTTAGGAAATAAATGAAACCAAAACACCATTTATCTAGCTAAGTTTTCTATAAGCCTATACTTGTATATGCTAAAGAAATTGGCACATCAAATCGTGCCAAGAAAAAAATAGTACACAAACTTAAATCCTTCCCCAGGCCTTACCTCCACATACAGCATTATCCCTCTCAAGCTGCCCTTAGTCACGTCCTAAATAATAAACATGCCATTGCATGATGTAAACATTATTTCATCTTCTCCTTAGGCTTGATTTGTTTTCATATGCAAATGAACTTATGGTCTTCTCGAAAAGAAAAATAAAAAATAAGATGAAACTCAAAAAGTATCTAGAAGGCAGTTCAACGGCCAAATAAATTAAACAAAAAAAAATATCTAAACTTATTTTGTTTTATTAATTTTGCTTGGCTCTTATCATAGAAAAAGGTGATAAATTATAAACTTTGTGTGTCACGTATTCTGTTTCTGAAAACATTTAAGCTGGCCAAAGTTCCTGGTGGGTGTTTTGTTTTAATTTTTTTTCATTGCAAAAACAAGATAAAAAGCTCACAAGCCGAAAAGAACATAACTATACTTGCCCCCAGCTTGACCCACTTACAAAATAGTTTGCGTGTTTTTTTTTATTAAGCTATCAAAGTTGATTCTAATTTTTGTCGTTGAACTCATCTCGTGACGAGTTTTATAAGGTTTAGGAATTTTAATAGGTTGATGGTGATAATCGCAAGAGGAGTGGAACTTAATATGTAGATTGTATGTAGATACATTGAGGCGATTGGAAGTAGCATGATGAAAATTATTATAATCTTAATCTAAATTTTCTTAGAATTTTTTCATTAGATGGTTGTTGAGAGTTTGGATTTATGGAGCACGCGATTAAAGGTGAGTTAAAAATACAAATGAAGACAAATCGTTTGGTTAATGTATTATTTAGTTTTTTATTGAAATTTTGCCATTTAAAAACTAAATTTATTATAAGAAAACATAGCTGCAGTTAGTTTAACATTTTGTTTGGTTTAAAACAAAGTAGCATAAGTCAAAACTCATTAGATTTTAGTTATATTATAACGCCATTATATGACCAAACTCAGGATATCATGACTAAGATTAAGAAATAAAAACAGATGCAATGACATTGAGCCATACAGAATTGTTCTTATAATTATCCCTCATTTTACCAGCGTTTTAAGGCAATACTTGTGTATTTTTTTTTTTTGAAAAACTTAGTGAAAAAGGATTTTCCATTCAAAGATTCAAAACTAGTAACACAGCCGATCCGATAAAAGCTGAAGTAAAATCTCTCTGCCAATAGCTTTGCGACTTTCATTTGCGTATGCAACTAAATTTTTCTTATCATATTTTTAGATGTTGGTACAAACACTAAAAATCGTCATAGTTATTGCCTCCCATGACAGTTAACACTGAGAACTGAACAACGTCAAAATAATATGTAATGTGAAGAACTTTTCCAAATGATCGAGAACGTAACTTTCCTATTCTTGTGATTTGATTTTGTTTAGAATTTTTTTTATTCAATGGAACATGAAAAATGCAAGAGCAAATTTTAAGACGAAAATGGCGAGTATATGTTGAATTAAAAATGCTATATAAAGCTCCACAAACGTCAAAACCTAAGTTTGACTATATTTGAATATTCCAAAAATAATTGATTTTCTATAAAATTCGAGAATGAAATAGAAAAGAAGTTTAAAGTGGGACAACCATGGTGATCTTATAAAACCTACCCTTCGATATACACGAAAGAATTGTTTTTATCAAGATCTTACAAAGTAACAACAAAAGAATTTGCCGATACTCAATCAAATGTCGAAATGGATTCGCAGTGAAATTTGACACAAAAACCACAACTGATTTATTACTATAATGTATCGTTTTACTATATATTAAAAGCAATTATTATTTGCAAACGTATTTTCTTACTCTTGTAAGTTAGGGTTTATAAAAAATGAAAAATTGTAGAGACCTATTTAAAAATTAATAATACTTGAAATTAATAAGTCTGGTACTATCTCCCTACCAGCAGAGTGAAAAAGCACACAAATTGGCGCCCAACGTGAGATCTTATCGTGTTAGTAAAAGTCGAATTGGACATATTTAGTACTTGTAGTAAAATTTGACTATAAAGAAAAATATCTCACTATAAATGTGTAGCACATCTTTCTAAATTTCAAAACCTTTATCTTTTCTTATTGATTTGGGAAATAATTGTTGTCCAGAGCAACGCACCCCTTACGAGTAGGTGGGACCCCAATATTCCACTTAATTTTTGGTAAAGCTCAGGTCCGCATTGAAATTGCTCGCGATCCATATGATCGAATTCACAAATGTAGAAGATAAAATAAATAAGGCATGCAAGTTTTACAAAAAAGTATGTTTGTTTTACAATTTTAAGAAAGTAGTTTGTGCGATAGAGTATTTTTTTATCAACTTCAGAAATATGAAAATTTTTAATCGAACGGAGTTTCTCATTATCTCTGCTGCCGTTACCAATCCCCATAGCAACTAACCTCTTAATCTTATGTCAACAAATCGAATGACTTTTTGAAAACATCACCATTACTCTAAACAACCATAACTCCAACCACCCCTGCCCTTAAGAAAGTAAATCTTTTTGAGTTTGTAAATCCGGTTCCCAATAAAACGATAATGTAATTTTGAGATTCCACCCCAACCCATGGATGTACGTACATATTATATCTGAGTATTAAGAACAAAAGGCATTTGAATTTTGAAAGTTATGACACATCTGCAAACGTGCCATTCATAGGTAACAGTTATAAACCTCCACCTCCCATCGTATATACTTTTGTAAATTATTCCCCCGGCGGGCGACGCGACGGCTAACAAAGAAAAACTTTCCTTATTTTCATAGTTCGTTTGCAACAAAGTTTAACTTTCAACTAAAGCTCTTCATGTCACTTACAATGAGAAAATTAAGAAACTTTCCACATAAGTGCGAATGAGTTTCTTCCCTTTTGTTTTTCCAGCTGAGGGCAGCACAAGTTCCTATGTATGTCTTCTACTCCCTCTCTCTTCACTGTTACACCATCTTTATCCCATCAGCCCAACATCATCATCACCTTTCTTCTTCTTGTCGTCATCATATTAAACTTCTCCAAGTCCTTCGACTTCATCCTTTTTCATTTCACATCGCAAATTGGAAATTGCTTAAGTTGTGGCCCGCAAGAACAATGTGGGGATTTAATATTGGTTCATTGAGTGTGCCAAAGCAGTCGAAAGACCAAGATTTACAAACTAGAGTGAGTAACGTGACAAAGTACTGTAAAGAGAGATAGAGAGAGTCAGCAAGGACTTCCGCCAACACATTAAGGATTTTTATCAGATATTGTATTGAGACGTCGAGCTTAGAAACTATTAAGATGACGAGCGGTGTAACGGGACACACACCAGTACAGAAGAAGTATGAAGGTGAAGGCTACATAGCAACCCGCAGTAGCAGCGGGGAGTCCTTAGACATTTTCAAGATGGCTATCGCATTATTTCTTGTTATCTTCAGCGACTGGTTTTGGACTGGAAAATCATTCTAATGTAACGGGACCTGATGATGATGATGATGATGATTTCGACTTGACGGCTATTTCTCCCTCCGTTGAAGCACATAATTATCCTTAATTGAATCTGGCACATCTGGGCCACCAGCAGGTCCTCAAATCACTGTACGCGCTCTCTGTTAATAGACCAAAAGTGTGGCAGAGAGAGTCGGTAGAGTAGAGTGTATTAATTTACACAGTTGGTAATCTAAATGGACAGGAATTATGTCATAAAGAAGTTTTCGTGGACATCATTTGAAGGATATTTTTTCTTGATGCTTGAATTGTTTAAGAAATGAAAAATGGTCATCAGTTGATACGTTGAGTTTAAAATGATTTCAAAAGAAATCCAATGACAGGTCTTCTCTTTAGTCTTTCTCTATTGAATCAAATTTCAACTTTGCTTAATTTAATGGGAGTCTCGAATCGAAAGAGACAATAATGATAATGATTCCTTTAACAGTGTGAATCTGAATAAATCATTATAAACTGAACATTAATGATGAAAGCCTCAGAGTTTGACAGTTGCTGTCATCAGATTGTTTTAAAACTTCATCAGTATTTATGTGATTAGGAAGAATGATTATATTTCGTATTTGCTATTAAATTAATGGAACATTTTAACTGCGAAATATGTACTTTTAATGGGAATTTGAAAAAGCTTCGTTTGAGAAAATGTTTTAAATAAGTTTAAGTAATATTGACAGTTTAAGTTAAGTCGTGTCATTTGAAAATAGTTGACCTTAAGCTGGATTGTCATTTTTTGAGCATTTTAACAAATTAAGCTTTAAAATAACAAAAATATATCACTATCAAAATGTGCTAGACATATAAGATTTAAGGTTTTTCTTATTGCGGACGTTGCACATTTTAAAAATTAAGGTATTTTCGGAACTTACAGTGTTTAATTTTAAGAAATATTTACAATTTCTGTTTATGTTAATTGCTTATCAAAAGAAATATATGAAATGCATTTAGTGTTATCAAAAGTGAGTCATCTGATTTTCAGTTATGTCCTAATGATTTTCAGTTATGTGTAGTAATTATATTCCATCAAACTGAAAGAATCGCATAGCGTTGTGCACAAAAACAAATAAAAAAGTTTGATTCGCTTCTAACCAAAGCTAATAACAACAACCATAATCCTAAATGTATTGATGAAAATTGTGTGGTGAATTTCTCCAGCAAACAACTGGACAAAAATACAATTTCAATATTATCGAAAGGTATGAATTTTGCTCCATCACCTAAAAGTGTTCCGTAGAAATAAAATTGATAGAATATCAGCTGAAACGATACGACAAGACGTGTCAGTTCTCATAAGGAAGGCCACAAATATTTAACAGAATATAACAAATCATGAAAGGAAAAAAAATAAGAAAAGACGAAGAAATAATTGTTTTGCCTGCAGATAAAGGTAACTGCACAGTTATTCTTGATTCCCAAGAATATGACGCAAAAAATTCTTGATCTTTTAAGAGATGAACATACGTACAAAGAAGTAAAGTATGACTCAATCTCGAGAGTTTTGAAGAAGATTCGGCTGGCTGTTAGCGAAAATAAATCTGCTTTACAAAATCAAAATTTGATTCCGTCATGTACAATCACCAAAAATATATGGCCTATCTAGTATACATAAGGAAAATTTACCTCTGAGACCCATCTTTAGTCAAATAAATTTACCCACGTACCTTTTAGCTAAAGAATTAACTTTGAAACTTAAGCCACTGGTAACAAATTCAAATTATATGGTAAAAAAAACTCTCAACACTTTGCCTTTCCTCTGGGTATTTTTTATACAATGGCAAATATTATTTTCAAATTGATGGTGTGGCAACGGGATCCCCTATTGCGCCCATAGTTGCAGATATATGGATACAGATTTTGGAAGATATGGCACTCGAAACATTACCAGTACAAACAACAGTATGAAAACGGAATGTGAATGATACCTTTCTGTGTCCTTAAACAGGAACAGGTGAATAGTTTTTTGATACATCTCAATTCTATTCACGAGAAAGTAAACTTCACAATGAAAAAAGAAAAACCAAAATACCTTGGCTTTCTTGAACGTGAAAGTCATAAAAAAGATGTCTCAATTTGACATACCGTATTTAGAAAAGAAACCCATACTGATAAGTAACTTTATGCTACATCCCATCATCATCCAGCAAACTTCACGTCAGTAATTTAGGCTGTTGTAAACCGAACCGAGCTCATAATATATGTGACTCTGAACATCTTCAGCAAGAGCTGATAAAATATTTTGAAACAAACGCAACCAATAAAACATACTTCGTGAGGTTGGTATTGGAGAAGCTCCTAATAAAAAGCCAACGAAAGCACTCAGGCCATTGTTGAAAAGAATTAACACCTTGCAGAGCTACTAAGACACATTCGGAGATCAGAGCTTCTAGGAGCGGATAAGGAAGGCTCTGGTTCCTGAACATGTCTGTTCTATACGATTACAAGATTTGGATCTGGAAATGGAATTTTAGACATCTTAATTGAACGATAGGTCTCGAATCAGACACTGCTACAAATCAGACACTAGCTCCGGCCGTTTAGGAAGTGTAAAAACAATTCTCATTAAGAGGAGACCTCTAAAATGAGCTTGATTTACACTCAGTCACACAGAAGGAAAGATACAACTGAAAAGATTATTTATACGAACTTCTTAAGTGTAAAAATGCACAAACACCGATTTAGATGATGTTCAAGCAAAACTGGATAAAGAAAGCATTTTATTCTAGGACTGTGGGAACAAATACACACAAAGGCGGCTGATTGAATTTTGTGCGAGTAAAAACATCGTAGTAAGAATTTCAAACATTTGGAAAAAGAACAATAACTTTTGATTCAACCAATGTATAAATATAGACCCCAAAGAGATCACCAGCGGCTTTAGAACCTTTTACAGCATGCAAAGAAACTTGCAGCAAGCAAAACTTTCATTGTGGGAAGACTCGACAAGTGTTTGGATGTAAGTGATTGCTTACAGTGATTTGTTTGCTGCTAGCGCTTCGACATTAACAATTGCTAATAGTTCATTCAAGCGTTGTCATGAAACCAAATCACTCGAAACTTGTCGCCTGTATTCTCCTTCTTCTATACTTGGCACAAAGTTGTTTGCTTTCAAAAATAAATCGCTTGAAGCGCACTTCTTTGCAGGGTGTGACTGCTAGAAGTTTAGTATGCCAAAATAACGAAGGCACAGTAGCGCTCCACCTTGTAGGAAGATCCTAAGAAGGTGCCCCCGAAGAAGAGGAAGACCATATTTACCTTAATACAAAATTTAGTGGAAGAGATACCGAGATACCGATATAATTGATAGCTTCCGAGGTGTCGTGGTAAATGTCGGGGTTATCCCGAGCTGAAGTTTCTTCGACCGTTATTTTCTTATACTTTTTTTTTAAACAAAAAGAAATAAACTTAATAATTTTTTTTTATCTTTAACTCGACAAAAAATTACCTTCAGTTCTCCCATTATGATGATCCCTAACATTCGTACCCATATCGCACTCACAGAAACTAAAATAGATTTTTTTCAGTTTTTTGAAATCTTATTTCATATCTCGTATCTTTCACGAAATTCTGTTCACTCCCGTTGGAAATTCTTTGTCTCGTTGAAAGGACATGCACACATAAAATGTTTAATGTATATGATAACCTGCTGCATATATCACAAACCCAGAGGCAGAGACAGAGAGGTATGTTTTCAAAAACTAAATGGCAAACGGTGAAATAAAACAAAAAAAAATAACCAGGCAAAAAAAAACATCACGTACACATTTTGTGTATTCAGATAGATCCAAGTCCACAGCATCGCTCCATTTCAGCAGCTTCAAAATGCTTCCCAAGAACAAACTAAGATACGTGGCATCTTTGCTGTCAGTATAGGAGGGAAACAAAAAAAAAAAAAGAAAAAGGTCCTTGCTCTGCATTGTTTTCCACCGTATTCACACACACCTTGGGCCAGGAATGAGCAAACATTTAAACTTGTGAATCCATCCTTACCGCCAGCAATGAGACAGCAAAAAGGGTAAATATTACCTCAACTAGAGTACAGCTCAAGCATCCTTACAAAGGACGTGTGGATGAAACTTGAGAGTGTTTAAGCAACGAGATTCCTCGCAAGGATGCACATAGTTGCGCTTAGCATCAACAACTATTGGAATCTTCGTTTTGCTTGCTTGCGTTCGTTTCTTCATAGTAGTTGTCGTCGTCATAGTAGTTACCTCGTCCTCGTCAACGTTTGTTCGCTATACGTGACTTAGTTCCGAAATAAGAACGACGATGGCAATGAAGCACCCATCATGGCTTAATAGCAGAGCGGCACATTGAGGAAATAATAATGAAGCTTCCTTTTGCTTTCTTTCAACTCGTGATTGCAACAAATTTTGAACAATGCAAAGCGAACTTGAATCCGAAAGTTTTCTTTCCGAAATTTTCGTTTTGGTTTTTTTTTTTAAAGGAAGTTGTTCTCTTTGGGAAATTTATGCCGTGAGAATGAGTAAGGTGTCTGTTGTTTTATTGGCGTTGAATACATTGTTAGGACGAATCTAATCAAGAGGAAGGACTGGATTTAATAAAAAGGAAGTCCAGTTGTTGTTTATTTTTTTTTATATATAAAGACAATTGATGAAGGGAAGGTTCTTTTGGGAAGTTCCTACAATGCAACTTTTTGCTATTTGTTTTTGGAAGGATATGTGTGTTCTAATGAAAAAGTTTTAAGAATTTCTTTTTTTTGATGCCAAGTTTTTTTTTCCGAAAAGACATGGTCAAACAATTGTCTAGACTCTAGACGATTTTTTGAATTGTAATATGCTTGAAGTACAATGTTGAACGAAAATTTGTTTTTTTGTTCAGCGTAAAGAACAATGATAGTTGGATATAATGAATAAGTTTTTTGTTATCAGATCTATATTTAAGAATCTGAGAATTTCACTTCTGTGAGTAGCATATATAAGTTAGACTAGAAAAATAAAAAAAAAACAAGAACTGCATTCTATTTTGATTTTATTAAAGATTGACATATTATTTTCAATTAAACAACTAAATTTGATCTAGAATATCTATTATTGAAAGCAAAATTCACTGCTTTTTTGAGATTACTATGGCGGATGGCTTTTCGATAGAAAGACAGGTTTTTTTATTAACCGTGCAAAGAAAAACATTTCACAAATGGCGCCCAACATGGGTCCTTAACCACGACTTTGATATTTACGAACGAACTTAACAGCTTGCCAGAAAAGGATCGGTCTTTTACAGCACTCCGCTGGTAACTGTGAAGAGAAACATATTTAGCCAGTTACCTCTCAAAATCTAATCACAATTGGAATAATCTAATTAGCCGTGTGATATCTAGAATTATATGGACAACTATGTTAAATCTCGAAAAAAACGAAAAAATCAGCAGAAGTCAGGGTTTTTGCACTTGATACTTCCACAATGTACTCACTGCTGCAGACAGAAATAAAAAAAAAAAAATATCAAAGAATTTTCTATCTTTTAATCAAGTCTCTTTCTTCGGATCAAGAGAGTTCTCTAGTGGCTTTTCCGGAAATAATTCCGTTAGAAAGAACCCAGATCTCTTTTTCTTAAACTTAACGAACTTTATTATTATATTGAATAACGAACGTCTTAGAACTCCTTACTAACACACTACAACCAGTACTAGTGACCCACTGCAGTTTTCTGTTTGTTAGAATTAACACTCAGTTGGTTTAAAATACTCGAAGAATAATAATTCAAATTCATTGAAATTTTACATTTCTATTCCACAGAAACAGAAATTGAAGTCAATAACAAATGAAACGGCTTCTATTATCACGGGCATAAATAACTCAGAAACCATGATTTGATTTCATTTTAATATTTATAAATTAGTTGATAAATAGAGGATACAACTTGTGACTACAGGCAAACAAAATCGCTACTCAACGTCGATAAACCTTGACAACGAACGACTTAAGACTCAATGTGCATCGCAGTGTTGCCGATGGACTTGCCCAACTGATTGCCAAATTCGCTTGAGAAGCTGACTTTTCAAAAAAAAATCAACTTATATCTTATCCCCTGCAGAAGCCATATTCATTCATTTTGTATCAATTTCAATAGTCCTTGATCGGAGAATGGAAAGTAATGCCAACAAAGGTAAACTTGTCTAGCCAATGGGGTTCATTATTTCCCCTCATCACAAGTAGCATCTTTTTTTTCTTAAAGAAAACTCCAAACCAAACTATAAACAAAAATTGAACTTCTTCCTTAAAAAAAACAATTTTAAAAAGAACAACTTGTGGGGCATAAAAATGTTATCCAAATCGAATATACATCTCTGTCGGGAAAAGTTTTGGTTTCTTCTTATCAACGGTCAGCAGTTTCCACTCTATTTATTTTATGTGCACAATGCAGCCCATAGATTCGACTAACCGTCCACCCCGAAAGAGTTCTTCTTCAACAAATACATATACCCAGAAAGTCCAGGCAGAAGCAAAAAACTCCTTATATTCACTTTCTTCCTTTTCGGAAAACTCTTATAATTTTTTTTATGAGAAAAAAACTTGGAAACTTTTCGGCGAACAATTTTTAAGTGCATTATTTCCGGCTTTTATAAACTTTGTTATAAGTTAACGTGTCTATGTGTTCAAAAATGTTTTTATTTATTTTATTATCCTCTCCCACACAATACCATATTCAGGATACATTTAATAAAAAAGAATATCAACAAAGAAAAAAAAAAAGGAAACGACACTCGAAATGTTTTGAGATGTTTCACGTATCCCTTGGCTTTATGTAGTTACATGAGATGTGAGGCCAAAAGGATTGTCCAAAGGTCGTTCAGTTATGGGCATGGACGTATAGTGTATGTGTGGGTGGACCACATCGTCCTTTTGAAATATTTTTTTATTTTCATTTCTTCATTGAAATGTTTGATACGTCTGGAAAGAATTAAATGACGGAAGAAGATATGAGTTGAAAAGTATCCATGAAGTGATTTATTACCATCGAGAGATAGTTTTGGCAATTCATTGGATTTTGTGAAAAAAAAAATAAGAAGGATGGAAAATGTACTGCTTATGAGTTGAAAGTTTATATGAAATGAGCGTGTTTTTGTGTACAAAGATAGCACTCGAAAAGTCAGTTTTAAGTGTGTTTCAATTTTATTTCGAGAGGAGGACTCTAATTGTTATGTGTATCTTTTTCGAAGATACATAATGTTTCAGCGTAAAAAGTTGGTTTGATTTTCTCAAAGAACAAAAATTAGAAATTTAACTTTAAAACAAAAAGTTGAGTATTCATTAGTGAATGAAAATAGGTTATCCATCTTATAGGTTATCCATTACCATTACCAGAAAACGTCAAAAAAAAAAACAGAACACTCTTTCTGGTAATTTTTTTATCCGCATATTGGATTATTTAAAAGTCGAAAGGGAAAGTCTCTCAAAAGTCCGTTAGTGCCTTCTAAAATATTATAACAGGTGTTTCAATTTATAGCATTAAAAATTTCAAGTACTGTGATATTGCTTTGCATTACTAGTAAAAAAAAAAATATTTTGTGCTTTATCAGATGTCTGCTGCTATGCATTCAGCTGTTTATCAACTTATTCAAATATAAATTTTGCTCTAGTGTAATAAAGTAAAAAATAAGTATGAGTATGAAAAGTATTAAAAAGTTTTCTTTCCTATCATGTTGTCAAGTTCTTTTGTTTACCATAGTGGCGATTTTCCACTATTCTTAAATTAATGGCTTCAATGTGGATGCATGCCTTCCTTGAAAGCTTTTCTAACATTTTCAGTAAACTATAGTTAGTTGCCCAGACAATTTCCATAGGTTCAAATAAAGCAGTAGGAAGTACTAAGAGTTTTTATAAATAAATCTACTTCCACATTAAAGATATTCCAGTTAGTTCTCCTGTGGTTGTCTGATGTGTTTTATGATAAGAGAACGATTCTTCCTGTAATACCCTCCTCCATTGTTCTATTTCAATAGTACCAGTACCTCTTTTCTAATTTATAGTAACAAAAGTTTTATATAAAATATTTATACTCACCCCGAATGTTGAGTTCCCTATACTTCCCCACAGGACATGGTGTAAGTTTGAATCGAAAGATAGAATAAGGTCACATTAATCCAGTGCAAGTTTATTGGACTGGCTGCTTGATGGTTTTCGCCGGTGCGTGGTCCATGCGTTCCAACATGCGGCATGTAGAATTATGCTGAAATAAGCGGTTGCAACCTGTCACGTTCGATTTCGACCTAAAAGATAGAACAAAGAGATAAATCTGTTTTCCAGCTACTATAAATGTTTTAAAATTACTGTTTGTGACTGAACGGTCTTGTACAGCGGAATTACTTTCTTGTGTAGTTCCCTTATTTTGCCAGGGTTCTTGTATAAGGGCGATGATTGCTTATTCATCTGAATTCTACATGAGACAGAAAAATTATTATGATGAAAGGTTATTTTTAACAGTCCTTCATTCTATATGATTTCCTTAATCACCTCGTCAAGGATCCGAAGGTCTTGAATTTGCCATCGCTTTTCTGTCAGCTTTCGTGTTAGTTTTTCGTAGTCTACTACATCAATTTGTTTTCTTTTTTAGTTATATGGGAGGTGTCCAATATAGCCGGGCCAAAACAAATGTTGATTCCTCCAAGGAAACATCGAAAATTCCTAAAAGAAAAATATGAACAAAAGTCAAAATTTTATAGTATGTTAGGTCGATCGAAATTAAAAATTCCAAAATAAAAATGTATCTCTTATAAATCTCCTTGCAAATTACTTTAACATTAAGACACACCACACCAATACCAACACCAACACCAACAAACACCAACTCATGTTAATCACTTTATAAATCTTTCTTTCAAAACAGGGTTTTATTTTTGGTGGAAACATCACATACAAGATCTTCTCTGCCGTACTATGTGTGCGCATGAAGCCATTCGTCAACAACCTCATAGGTCCATATCAGTGTGGCTTTAGGCCAATAAAGTCTAACACCGACCAAATATTCGCACTACGGCAGATCTTGGAAAAAGCCCAGGAGTTTCAAATCGATACCCACCATATCTTCATCGATTTCAAGGCCGCATAAGACAGCATCTAAAGAAACGAACTGTACAGACCAAAGTCTAGTTTTGGCATCCCTACCAAAGACGATGGAGAACTCACGCTGCTCACTCACCGATACCTTTGATATCAAGAATGGGTTTTGACAAGGCGAGTGATCTTTAACATTATCCTTGAATAGTGAACAATTCTCGCGTCAACACCAGAGGCACAATCTTTCAAAAGTCCGTCCAATTACTCGCGTACGCCGACGATATTAACATAATGGGAAGAACAAAGCGTGATGTCAGTGGTGCATTCGTGAGTATAGAGAAGGAAACCAAGAAAATGGGTTTAACGGTGAATCAAGACAAGACCAAATATATGCTGTCAACAAGAAGGAACACACAACACCGACGTCTAGGACAAAATGTCACCATAGACAGCTGTAATTTTAAGGTCGTAAAAGACTTTGTGCATCTAGGTTCCGCTATCAACTCAGTGAATAACATTAGTGCTGAGATTCAACGAAGAATTACTCTTGTCAATCGCTGTTTCTTTGGGCTAAGAAGGCAACTAAAGAGCAAAGCCCTCTCTCCCTTATCATCCCTGTCCTTATTTATGGTGCAGAATCATGGACATTACTAAAGGTGGATGAAAACGCTTTAGGTTGCTTTGAAAGAAAAATTCTCCGTGTGATTTATGGTCCTATCTGCGTAAATGGGGAATGGAGAAGAAGGTATAACAACGAACTGTACGGGCTGTACAGCGACACTGACCTTGTCACAAAAGTAAAAAGCTAAAGACTAGGGTGACTCGGTCACATGGAGCGAATGGACAAAAATGCTCCGGCCCGGATGGCCTTTGAATCCAACCCCGTGGGACAGTATAGGAGGACAGCGTAGCAGGTGGCGCAAGCAAGTGGAAGAGGACCTCAACCAACTTGGCGTGCGAAACTGGAGGCAACAAGCTTCTTTCGTGCTGCCTGGAAGAAGCTTGTTGGTTGAGGCCCTGGTCCACCCCACACTGTTGCGCCAACTTAAGTAAGTAAGTAAGTGTTGGTGGAAACATAGCATTAGTCATGCGGCAGATCCTTTAGAGTTTAAAGATTAGAATTATCGCTAAAGGAGATCAGTTATTAAACGCTCTTCAAAAATTATGTTTAAGGCCTGCTACTAGCTTGTTACTAAGAAATGTTAAGTAACCAGTCTAAAAATGTCTGCGTGAGACAAAACCAACTTCGAATAAGAACTTAAATGAATCCGTTTCTGGCTCGTATTAAGAATATCGAATCGAACTTTCGAACTAAAGCATACATTTCTAAAATCACTCAATTTGCGACTCGCGTTTTTATTCTCAAAACAAAAGGCAAAACTTGTGCGAAAATAGATGTTTCTCTTTGAGAGCAATAGCGTTTAGCTGGAAACACAGAATACAGATGCATATCAGCGCTAGAAACATCTTAAAATGGAGAAAGCTGATAATAATAGGTAAATTTTCGATAAAATACCTACTCAAAGCATTTTTTCTGTGAAAATGCTTGCAAACAACATTCATTTTGTAAAAAAAAAAATCCACACTTAAAGCGACCTTTACATGGTCAGTCAGAGGACGTCAGTCATCTACACATAATTTCAGTCATCAGAAAAAATCAAAAGGGTTTTGAGTTTTCATCAACCAAATGCACGCATACAGACTTATTTTTACAAACAATATATTACAGATTGATGTCAAATGACTGACCGTGTAATGGTCGCTTTAAATGAATTTAAAAAAATACACCTATAGGTATTATGTAACAGTAACCTTTTTAAATGTTTGCATACAACAATTATAATAATGGCCATATCCACCATCTACCATCTGCATTTCAAAAACTAAATTGAATAAAAATTTTCAACGTCAATTTCAATTTATAAAGTATAACTTATGTATCCAACAAAATAAATCATTTTTAAAATCAAAAAATCATGTCTTCGTGTAGCTTTAAATTTATCTAATTTGGGTTCTGTTGTCGACTTCTGCTGATGATAGAATTCATACAGGTTATATAATATTGTACCCTTGTCATGACGACTTAAGGGAACACAAACAAGGTCAATGTTAATTAAAAAAGGATTGGACAAGGAATTTTAGAAAATATCTCATAGAATAAGATTCAAATTCAAATTTATGATAACTTAACCTAAACGGATGACAACAAGTATTAACTCTCTGTAGTTAAATTATCTGATGTTACAAACTCGTTAAATTCTCTTTGACTTTTGATCCTATTATTAAATATTTATGCCAATAGTCTAGACTACAACGTAAAATCCATGATTTATTATTAGTTCTTGAAGATTGATTTGTAAAATTGTTAAATAGATAAAGCTTCCATGTATCACAAAATTCTTCATCAAAAGATTTATAGTGATTGGTTAAAAATCAGATAACAAAATCTTTAAGACAGAAAGTATCTATTAATGATGTTATGTATTTCTTTTTTTATTGATTTCTTAAATTGATAATTTATTTGTTTCTTAAATGTTCATTACTCCCCTTTTATATATTTGGACATCATACTTGAATTGTTGGTGTGGTAGCATAACAATTAATTGCTGCGGAATTCTAAGGCCATCCAAAGTAAATAAAAAGATCTAACGCCATTTGGATGGCGTTAGTTACTTTTCGATACGCAAAACAAGCTGAACATATTAAACGGCTAAAGATACTTTATTTTTAATTCGAAAAAATGGTAATTTTAATAAAATAATTAAGTTATTTATGATTGCATAAGCCAAATATTTATTTCGCAGACTTATTGGATTAAATTTACAATTGTTCTAATAATTTGTTTATCTGGAATGACATCAGGCAGTGATCAATTAAAAGATTCTAAAATGACAACAATATTTGTACCGTACGAAGCAAATCGGGTTTACTTTCCATATCCGCTGCATACAAATATGCGTAAAGTAATGGTTCCGGTGGCAAGGGATTCAATGGCTGGATTACATTTGAATCTTAAAACCAAAACGGCAGAAGCACCTTTGGTGAATTTTTTTGAAGGAGCTTATCCGGTTTATTATACATTAGGACATGCAAATGGACATTTTAATGGGAAAATATCAGTTTTGAAATAAGTTTAAAAAACTAATTTAAAAAAATGTCTGAGCAGAAAATGTAGTACAAAATAAGCGCAAAGCGAAAAATAAAATTAAAAAAATAAAAACTACAAATTTGACGAACACACATAGAACAACCAACTTAACGACTTGTGCACAACACTGTAACCCAGATATGCATCTCCATATTTTAATTGAACAACACAACCCTAGAGGAAAAATTCGATTTTTTTTGTTTTAGCATATAATAGTTTATTTTTCTAAATTGTTTCCAAAACGACTCTAACGATTTTGATAAAACTTTGTGAACCTTATTATAACTGCATTTCAGGTTTTTGGCTTAAAATGCACTTAAAGGTATGAACGGTTTTTACAAGTTTGGCAATTAATTGGTAACGGCTTTTGCCTATATTTTTAACTCGGAGACATTAAAGTTAAACGTTTAACACAAAACAAGCGTTAAATGACATCTACCATACAAATTCATCTCACGTTTAGGCCGTTTTTCGATATTTTTTGCCTTTCCACATAATTTAATGAATTAAATTTTTCGTAATTTGCTCTAAAAGCATGTTCGTGCGGCCGAGTTGGGCAATTTATTATTACTGACACACATTTTTTTATAACGTATAGACCAGCCCGCAGCAGATTTTGGGTGTGTAAGAGTCCCGAAAAATATTGGTAGAAATAGAAACCCCTTGCTTTTGTGAACACAAAAATGTTAAGTCTGCTGTTGGAAGTGGGGGCAAACGCGAGTAATATACGCGGCTATGTCCTGCCCAATTTCAAATTAAATAATAAGGTGATCACGAATAAATAAGTCCTAGAAGTTTTAAGTGTGACAAAGTGTCGGACAGAATCGCCCAAAATACCCAAAAAATTGACAATGAATTTTGCTTTTCCCGGCAATGTTTTTTTTTAAATCGAAATTAAAGCGTTTTGAGCACTAATATAGTCTCACAACCAAATTTATCGCAAAAAAGAAAAAAATACAAATCGATTTCTTGGGTATTTTGCCTAACTTAAGACTTCTGGCCCTTCTTTGACTATATTAGTGCTCAGAACGTCTTAATTTCGACTTTTAAAAAATAAAAAATGGTCATAAAATACTATAAAAAAACACTCAGACCAGAGTCGACGTGAGTTGTCAGGTTATAAAAAACAGTGTATACCGTTATCTCAGTATAAGCCTACAGTATAACTGTAGTATAGTTATATCAAAGGTAACAAATATTATGTTCTTTCTTCTTAAGTGGACCGTGGATCTGATGTGCTAACCTCATCATAACTAAAAATCACAACAGATTATCAAAAACATACTCAAAAGAAGATTATAATTAGATACTTGAATTGGGAATTTCTCTTCAGAACCGACTTTCATAAATATGTAGATGGTCCTAATATGACACTGATATTCTTGATTGCAGATGTTTTTTTTTTTTTTTGTTTCTGAGTTTAACATTTTAAATGAATACCAATAAAATTCTAAATGCTGAATATACATATGCTATTCATACATCAAAATTATTTATTACTTAAAAATAATGTTAAAACGCAAATAATATTTAAAATAGTTCACTTAGCAAACAGTAAATAAAAATCACAAAATTTTAATTTGAATCATTAATTTTGAAAAAAAAAAACTCAAATGGACAACGTTTTCATGAATAAAATGACAAACAGCTCATTTAAAAGCCTTATTTGCGTTTATTTATCCTGAAAAAGCTTATTGAGTGTGTGCCTAAAAAAACTAACAACTCTATTTTTCATTTTTTTTTTTTTTAGTTTTACAAAAAAAAAATAGACATCACAATTAAAACCATTGTATGTCCACTCTTGGCAAACTCATTTGTTAGCTTTGGTCTGGAGCTCTTCTCACTCCTCCCTCCGCAATCTAACAAATTTACACTTTTGACCAAAACAGACCAGACACAAACCAAACGGTTCCGTGCCGTAACGTGTTCTACATCGTATATCGTACTGTGCCCCTAGAGCCCAATGTCATTCATTAAATAATAAATCATTTTAAGTGTAACTAATTTACATGTGAATTTTGTTGCAACAAAAGGCCCCTAATGACCATAAGCTGCCTCCCTCGACTGTTGTGTATACATGGAGTGTATACAGTTTCACATCTGAAATGACTATATGTTGACCGCAGAGTATAAACCCACCTTCGTGTGTGCATAAAACAGACCCTAACTCTAATTTTTACTTGGTTTTGGCATTTGAATAGGCCGCAAATGGACACAAAATACAACAAGAAATTCTGTTGCATATTTAGTTTGTCCGCCAGACCAGCCATACTCCTACCATCTCTACCACCGCCATCACCACTTTACCAACTACCGACGTGGTCATTATTGCAACTAATGGCTCTCATGAATTATCCAACATTAATAAATGGGCACATCCGGACAGCCGCATTTACCCGAACTCATCCTTCGATTTTCCATATCAATGATAAGGGAAGCTTCTAAGGACCCTCCCACTATTCCTCCGACCCAACCGTCCTAGAGCAACACCCAATGGATGATGATATATCTATAAAAATACACTCTTCTTGTACAATTATACATCGTGTCTCCTTTGGAAGCAGAAATCTCCTTCGGTTGCGACTTCACCTTCACCGCCCGTCTCCTTCCAAAAAGGATTTTCTTAGAGACTTCAGTTTTCACTCGAATTAATTGGAAACTTAAAGAAGGATATCCTCTCTAAAGTCAAGCGGTAATATATCAAAGGACCACAAATGGGAGTTTTTAAAGCCATCTCATTTAATAAGGCGAAAGCTCACTTCGAGAATTTATCATTTAGGGACGACGCGACGAGCCAAGGATAATTTGTTAAACCGGATTAGGAGAGGGCTGCTTAACTGATGGTTTCTTTTATTCTTGTATTCTTCAGCTTTAGATTGCAAAGAGTGTGAATGTTTCACTACATATTATCTAGCTGGATGGTGCATGGAAATGAAATGGAACTATGAAGTTCAGTGCACATTCTTTAAAGTTTATTAAGAGAATTTCTTCGAATGTTGTGCTAACGAGGTTTTGACAGAAAATGCAGCTTTGTCGGGTGGTGTCTGTACTGTATGGTGAAGTGATTGAAACAAGATACAAGGATCAGTAAACGGAAAGAGTATTCACTATCGAAATAGTTAAGGGAGAGATTTGCAATAAAAGTAATGACTTGTCATTCGTCACTCGCAGGGTATAAAATCAAAATTCTGAAACAGTTCGAGAATACATTTTTGAACTTTTTTAACTCGGAAAAGATGGGGGAAATATTAAAATATTCAATTTAATAATTAAAAACTGGAACTATTTTATTCAACAACAACACTCTCTGCATTATTGAAATATATTACAAAACAAAGGCGGTGTATAGTTATTAATCGATTGATTACATTAAGGAGTGTTAATTCTACATGATTGGTTAAAGATACAATACGTGACCTTCACTGATTTATCTATAGTTGGTGTAAGCAAGAGGACTTCTTATTTTGATAATCAGGCGCATCATTCCTAAGCTCCATTTATCAAGCAAGTTACATTCTGACTATATTTCATGATGATTCGTAGGGAACGTGTATGCCCTACTGCAACCTCCTGCTTGGGGTACGATGCGAGTTTGGGTATATGCAAGGGACCTGTGGATCCTAAAGCTTTCTTCTGATGTCTCTCATTGCCATTTTAAAATTAAAAGAAAGCGGGCCTTTTTGCACTGCACCAATATTTCCATCTTTTCTGTTATTGTTCTATAGCACGGTCCTATTTTCGTCCTTGCAATAAAAACCGTATTATAGGGGTAAGCTGTTATCTGTACCTTTTTGTAAAATAAGCTGGTTTCATTCCAGTTGTTACATTTGTCCATGTCTTCAATATCGCACTTATTGTGAGCTTATTTCTTAGCATACATGGCATTTATATTTAACATTTGATGTTGACGGCTCAAAATCAGATCAATAAGATCCTCGCAGTTTTGGGAGACTTCTTTTAATGCTAATCGTCCAAGCAAAATGTCATCGTTTAAGCGATGTCTAAGCAATCCCCATTCGTTTAAGACCAAGTTGCTGTTTCAGAAAGTTCAGACGTCCCGAATTGTGTTCGATTCTTTCATCGATCGCAATGTGATCAATCTAGTTTAAAGTTTATTCTGTGAACGCTATATGCCCCAGAAAATAAGTCAATCAGCCTATGTCCGTTATAGGATGTTTAATAACGGAGTTGCCTTCACGTCAAACTCCGTTCTTGAATTCCGAACGAAACTTTAACCTAGTTTACATAAACAAATCTCCGCAAGTTTCGGGAGTTGATCCTAAACATGAATACTATAAGGCGAATTGGAATTTATACCACAATACAACTTAAGATTTTCCAACAAAAATAACAAGAAGAAAAACTCAGGAGCCCTACGTTGGGCGCCATTCTTCGGTTAATGGTCATAAATAGGAAATGGCATGTCGGTTATAATTTTTTTCCAAGTGTAAACCATTTGTGGAAAATAAGACTTACGGACCAAAAACTGTTTGCAGGCCTCCATCAGCTCGTAGCAGGAGCTACTTACTCTTCAAACGGTCATTCAATACCCATTTTGATTACACGGTTACTATAGCAGTTTTTTCACAAATCCTCTTGCATATTAAAATTAAGTAAATTTCCTACAATAGATTTTTTGCTTTAAAACCTTCTGATGTATTTGAAAGATAAGAATAAGAGCCATATAGACTCGATGTCACCTATCATTTTCCGGAACTCATAGGGCATCTCGTCTCTGGCTCGATTGCGTGCTTGTTATGCTGACTCATTAATAGGTTACGAGAAACTTATTCTCTACCAAACTTTTTCTGTTTGGATACTTAAAATGCTTAAAACTTTTAAACTAAGTATTAAAAAGGAGGTGTTATAAAACATTGTTATTAATATTTAATTTGTCAAAAAAAAAACCAAACTTCACAGTTGACTTAAAAATCATATAAATTCCTTTGAGTTGTCATTTCCATGAACAGTGTCAGTTTTAAGTTGCATCAATATGGAACCATTCCATTCAATCGACGCGTTTCACTACATTTGGTTGAACTGGAAAATAGTGGGTTTAAATTCCAGCCCAAAGTATACCATACTCAATACCATCTACACAATTTTCATATGCATAACAGGGATGATCTTCCCATCAGCTCAACAAATTGCACAGGTCTTTCTGGTAGCCACATATGCCGAATTAGTGAGCAACTTATCACTTAGTTTGGAATGGGTTGGCAATTGCTTGAAACATTTATCACTAATTCCTTGGTTCGAACAAGTAATGAGTGCCCATCGCTATCTGGAACCCTTGGATGTTCGTATTCAACGTTCAGCCGAAGAACTTAAATTGATGCAGAGAATTGTTAGAAATTGTCGCCGACTTTACATTGCCTACAACATTACATGGATGACCAGTCTTATATTTTATGCTGTTAATGGTGCTGTTAATAAAAAAATTATGTTCGAAGCGTACATTCCTTGGGATTGGAAGTCATCGACGAGAAAGTATCTCTGGGCATTTGGCTATCAACTAGCAACATCTGGAGTTCAACTAGTAATAAGTTTGGCAATTGATAATTTTTCAATTTGTTATGTGTATGTTATGTGGGGTCACTTGCAAACATTGGCAATGAGGATATCTCGAATTGGATATGACAGGAATGTCAGTCAGGAGGATAACTATAAGGAACTTATTGCGTGCATTCATGATCATGGAAATATGTATAAGTAAGTATTATTAAATAGAAAGTATTATTAATGAAAAATTTATCAAAAATAATTCATATGTCGAAAAATACCAACAGATTAGTCTGAAGCACGAATGGTTCAAATTATGCTGGAACTTACAAGAAACTTGGCTATAACCAATAATGGATCTCTGTAAATTTCTAGTATGCACATAGTTGAAGAATTTCAACGTATCTATTGTTGTTTGTGAAATAATTCTACGTTCCAGATAATCTACTTATACATGTCGAGTAAGATATTTGTTTTATTTCAATTGACATGGGTCTTGTCTAAAGTTAAGTTATGGGTTTGCATCATTGATCAAATCAATCTGGTTGCAATTTGAATTTATCTTCTTGTGGATTAGGTTTTGTAACTAATTTGTTTTTGATGCCCTGTGGAAAAAGATTGGATTTTACTGAAAAGCATAAGCATAGCATCTTTTTCAGAAAGTTTATCAGACGAAAAATGTGTTGTAGCCTTATATTAAGCTTATTTCAGGTCGTGGTTGAGTACATCACAGATATTGAATTTTGTCGAACCTAACCATGCCGGTTCAGACGCAGGTTATAACGATGTACTGTTATTTTGAGACCTAGATGAAAATGAATACAGCGGTTGTGATAGTTGAAACTCCAAAGGAAAAAACGGCGAGATGAAGCTAATCGGCCGATGGCCGACGTGCTCCAAAAAGGGAGGATGGCATTAGCACTGAACGGCGGAAATCGTATCTGCATCTTACGATGTAAAGAATAAAGCGGTTAAGGTGTTAAAAGTACAAGTTTCGGACGATTTCAGGCTTTTCTTGGCGTAATTACCTGTGAAAAGAGCATCACGCGGGTCGGTAATTGTTGGTAAGATGGCGAAAAAACATGATGCAGTGTTTGGTAATAAGGATTCGAATTTTTCTGCATCCAGTTATTTAAAATAAAAGAATGTATTTTAATGGGATCAAGGTTTTCTGTATTTAATGTAGAAAATTGCGTATAGGCTGTGGATTACAAACAAAAAAAAAAAAGATTAAAAGGTATATCGACATTTTCTTCAGCAAAATGTAATTAGCCTCGCCAACGGTCTCGTTAAGGAAGACCAATTCTAGTCGATGGGTTTAATTCTATTTAGAAAGGGTCATGTTTCTTCACCATATAGAAGTACCTAGATGATGATTGTCTTTTGCAGCATCTCCTTGGTTCTTCTTGATAGGTCTATATCTATTCATAGATTGCTTAGCCACCCCAAAGAAATGAAGACGACTCACGACTAGCATATAGCAACAATTAATCAACGTTTGATTACTGCGCTAATTTTTTGGCCGAACTTACAGCAGTTCCCAAATAGAGACAAATTCACTGACTACCTCAAGATGTCACGATTTGATCAAATCTACAGTGTGGTGACTTTTGATTCATTGTATGGCTTTTATCGTCCTTGTCGATAACATGAACCATTCTGTTTAGTTTCGATTCAAGGCTTTTTTAGTAACTGCTTGCTTGTTTCTTTATAATAAGTCGAAGAACTCATAATACCCAAGACGTTTCGTAAATTTGTTAAAAATAGTGTTGCGTGGCGTACTATCTTTTTAAGTACAATATTGAAGCAACTTCATAATAGTACATCCCCTTTTCCTTTAGCTCTGTTGAAAAATTCCAAGTAATCTCTTCCCAATTTGACGAAGCAACAAGTTTTCTCTAACGTCATCCCAAGAACAAATCATATCAATCCCTCAATTAATAATCAAAAAAATATCAAGCTAGTTTTCTAATTTATCAAAAACAAAAACAAGTTTGACTTATTTTACTCATAAATATTCATTAAATATTAAATTTTACTTATAAATATCAGTCAAGTTTTTCTCAGAAAAAATTCAAATCAGTTTTCTGTGTTTATCTAAATAATTCTATAAACTTTGTCCACATGGTCTACCAGCATTTTAGGAAAAATTAAGTAAGCGTGTAACGTACAATTAGCATGGTTAATTATATACATTAACAACCACATAAACTTTAGCAGACACTTTCCTTGAGTTCCACCTCTGTGACACCTTCCTTGGTAATTTAAAATTGAGTCCTTGCTGATGCAAAAGGTGAGAATGCCACCTGCATTTTTAAGTATGTGGGTATATATTCAGTCTAGCAAGCAATACAAAACTTTGTCGACAATAACAAAAATTCCCACCAAGGATACGAGAAACGTTCCCGATTTTGTTCACTAAGTTGTACCGAATTTTTTATTTTTTTTTTGTTGCAAGAAAGTTTTACGTGATAATTACTTTTAACGTGTATAGTTTGCTTAATCCTGAAATAATTAGAATTTATAAATGGAAATAAGTTGGTGTTAAATTCGTCGCCGAATAGAGAAGATATTTAATTAGTTTTTTTTTATTTTAAAATTGATTTCTAGTTTAAGTTTTGCGTTATCGTCGTAAGATATAATTTTGAAGTAGTCAAGGACTTTTTCTACTTGTGATCCATTATAACAACGACATCAGTGCAGAGATCAGAGCAGCCAATTGCTGTTTCTTCGGGCTGAGAAAGAATTTAACTAGTAAGGCCCTCTCTCAACAAACCAAGGAGACGTTATATAAGACCTTGGTCCATCCCAGTCCTGCTTTATGGGGTGGAAGCATTGGCGTTTAAGGACACAGATAAGAAGTTACTGGGGTGCTTTGAGAAAAAGCTCCTTCGAGTGATTTTTGGTCCTGTGTGTATCGAAGGAGTATGGAGAAGAAGATTCAATTACGAGCTATACGGGATATACAGCAATATTAACCTGTTCAAGAAGCTGAAAATGCAGCGGCTGAGATGGCTGGGTCACGTAGAGCATATGGACACCAAAGCACCAGCCCGACGAGTCTTCGAGTCCAATCCTGATGGTGTACGAAGCATTGGAAGATCCCACACAAGTGGAAAACGACATCAGCCAACTTGCGGTGTGAAATTGGAAGCGGCTAGCTAGAAACAGAGCTGGCTGGAGAGACATGTTGGTTGAGGCCGAAGTTCATCCTGGACTGTGAGTGCCCTCGAAATTCCAGACCCTATCGGAAGATGCAATTTAAAAATGGCGGCAACTGTCAATTTCGTAATGATATTTTTGAAATTAAACGAATGTGAGAAAATCATATCAACGAGCTATAATCTTAATTTTAATTTGATATGTCAACTTGATCGTGCCGTCAATTTATTGAAACGCCGATAACGGTCGTAATAAAATTTCATATGCATTTGGCCGACTGTCGAATTCGCGTGTACAAAATTCGCTATGGAACACTATGGAGAAGGCTGGATATTGGGTCCCCTGTGCATCCACAGTGAGTAGAAGGGAAAAAATAACCAACGTAACGGGCTGTACAGACTTAGCAAAAACAGTAAAAAGTTGGTCGACTGAAATGGGTCACGTAGAGTGCGGATGGAGTGCAGTTTATATTTAATAAGAGCGGGCTCAGATGGCGAAAGTAGAAAGGACATGAAACAATTTGGAGTGTTAAACTAAAGATAGATAGCTAAAGACAGCCCTGGCTGGGGATGTTTTAGTGGAGGTCTTAGTCACATTAGGTTAGAAAGAATGTAATTCGCCAGTGATTTTGTCGCAGATTTTCAGCCAACTGATCGAACGCTAGGATTGGCCTAGAAGAGGCTGAAACAATACTTGACGAAATATAAGCAAATCAACTCGTTGTATGCTTTTTTTAAGCATTAATTTTGTTTATTTACAGATTTTTTGAACTTATTCGTCCAGTAATTTCCAGAGCAATCCTTATCCAATTCATGATAACAGCTTTTGCATTATGCTTGGCTATTTTTGATTATCTATACTTTGGAAGCAATCTGGCCAAACTATTGATGACCCTTGGTTATGTGTGTGTATTATTTGCTCAAGTGATGCCATGTTGTTATTTCGTCAACGATTTGATGACAAGCAGTGATAGTCTAACAACGGCTTTATATTCTTCCAATTGGATGGATCAGACTCCAAAATTTCGTAAGACAATCATAATTTTTATGCAAAGAACACAAAAAAGAACAACAATTATGGCTGGTAATTTGGTGCCAGTGACATTGCAATCATGTGTTAATGTAAGATCAGCATAATTATTTTTAAATTGTTAATGTAAGATTGAATTTAATTATTGATTATTTACAGATATTACGATTTTCCTTTTCAATGTTTACTCTATTGACGCAGATGTAAGATGTGAACTAATTAAATAAATACATATGGCAATGCTCATTTAAGTTCATTAAATATATTGTTTGTCAAAATTAAAAATTAAATTAAAATCGCAAATCAAATATAAATCCTTTTTTTCGAATTTTAATAATTCACATCAGGCTTGTTAAAAACTTTTCTAAATAAAAAAATATTTACGAGAACACTGACATACTCGCTTTAAAAGTTAAATAAAATTAAATGAAATGATTTAAAATTTAGAAATAATTTTTTTCGCATCAATTGACAAACAAAATCCTTACCATGCCCACTTTTGAGAAGTTTTAGACTAACGTTTTGCTTATTGAATCTTTTTTCTTTATTTGCTTAAAAAACACTCAGTACGCTTTTACTGGTAAAACGACAATCAAAGAGCAATAAAACCAAGGAGAGCCTAGCAACACAATAACAAAGGTTTCCCAAAAGAGTTTATGCAAGTTCTTGAGTAATGGCCGGAGATCAACTAAATTATAGAATTGAAGAGATGTTATCCCGTCCGGCAATACAAATGCGATGCGTGATACTGAGCCTGACCGGAACAAAATTATCGGAGAAATGATCAACAGAATAGAGAAAATTTAAGAGTGGCGAATATGAACGTTGGAAATATAAACGGAAGAAGCTATGAGGTGGAAGAATGTAAAGGAGAAGGGGACTGGATATCTTGTGCGTTGAAGAAACGAAATGTCAAAACATTGGTAGAACGGCCTCTTGGATGTTAAGACAAAAGCACACAATTTTCTACCGTGGTGGAGCGCAAGGCAAAAATTAAATTGATATCATCCTCCATTTTCCAGAAGAGTTACTTGATAAAGTTCTGACAATTTCGAAGTCTAGTGATACTATTTGGCGTATCAGAAACTGGTGATTAAAGGAAGGATGTGATATTAAGAGTGCATCAGCTCGCCAAACTGGGCCCGTATTACGTATTACGAAACGAACGGCAAAAATAACGAAAGTCAAGGATACGATAGTTGCAACAAAAGCGATTACATAAAACGAATAGGGATCCACGAAAATGTTGCCAGATAAAAAGAAGAAATACTATTTTTTTTTATCGTTTTTTTTATCGTATTTTTTTTTTATCGTATTTTTTTTTACGTCGGTGAATAGTTGTCAAAAATTGTCCGATATAAAAAAAGTCTTGAGTATGAAATTAAAGAAGTGCGGTATATTATCTTAAAATATATTAAAATGTTTATTAACTACTACTGTATAGCTAATAGAAAACATATTTCCAAGAGGCGAAGACGGAGAATTCGTAACAAATATTTCAATGAGAAGAGCATGGAGAATGTGTATGTAAAAGCCAAATTGTTTTATTTTTGCAATACCGGAATTTGTTTATTTATAAGTGCAAGTGCGTTTATTATGATTGTTTTTTTAATATTGTTAGTAAAATGTTCTTTTATTATTTGTATTTATTCGGATTCACGTTTTGTTTCCAAATAGTTTATAATCGGCAGAAATATAAACACAACACAAAAAAAAATTGACAACAACGAGAACGAAGGCTAGACGACAGCCAAATAGCACTCGTAAGAAGAAACGAGTATCGTTGAAACTTAAACGATAATCGTCTTACTTAGTCGCATGCAGCAAGAATTCTCCTGGTTAAACACTATGTTTATCGAATAAAAGAAGCAAACAAAGCTCTGGAAGAATCAAGTGTAACAATCTGGAGAAAGCTAAGCCCGAAGCACTCATTTCTAACATTAAAAATTTTCTGTGCCAAACCTTCACAGACGTGAGAATGAAGACTGTACAAAACAATTTCAAAGCGAAATCACTGCCAGGAACTACAAGTCTGCAAAAGGTCACTAACATAAACGGGAAAGAAAACATGGAGTGATGAAGTCGAAGTAGTGATGACTGGGATAAAAACGGCTATCAAAGCCGCCTTTAAGTGCTCTACAACAGACGTTGCAAGAAAGAAGTACAAAAGAAGTGTGCCGAACTTAAAACAGAGAGTACGAAAAGTTCATGTATAGGAAAAATGTAGTATCAAAGGCGGGTAACTCTTAAAAAGCTCAAAGAAGGAGAAATGCTCATGAGATTTCTTCGCTAAAATTCATTCTTGTGGATGAGGACATAATTCTTCACAGGTGGCAACAGTATTGTAAAGGATTTCTAAATGAAATCCAAAAACTATTATTAAAAAACTATTATTAAAGCCTCTGTTTCTTTCCTTTTCCAAGAATGCATTATCTATAACTCTTCGTTTTGTTTGATTTTATTATGAAAATATTACAATGTTAACACATCGGCAGTCAAGCAGATAATGAACAAAATAGGAAAAAACGCGAATTCGGAATTGGAACAAAATTCCGATGCTTATAATTTAAAACCGCCTCACGACAGTACTCACAACTCACCACTTTCGCTTACGAACTCTCGTGAGTCTAGACTCAATTTCCCAGTCAAAACAGGCTCCAATATACTTTCCAACAGCAGCCGCACCAAGCTAAAAAAGGGCACATTCCAAATTTACGGAATAGCATCTCATTTTGGAAGAGTTGAGAGACATCGGGTCCACGACAGGCATGGAAAATGAACCCTACGAAGTGTATCGAAAATTAAAACAAAAATGTATCGAATTATACTTTTTCACCGTGTTTCCATCAGCGTTGATCCGAGGTTAATCTATAACCCTGAAATAATATCTGGCCCTAATAAACATATGCGAACCGATTTGATTATGAAAATATTACAATGTTAACACATCGGCAGTCAAGCAGATAATGAACAAAATAGGAAAAAACGCGAATTCGGAATTGGAACAAAATTCCGATGCTTATAATTTAAAACCGCCTCACGACAGTACTCACAACTCACCACTTTCGCTTACGAACTCTCGTGAGTCTAGACTCAATTTCCCAGTCAAAACAGGCTCCAATATACTTTCCAACAGCAGCCGCACCAAGCTACGAAAAAAGGGCACATTCCAAATTTACGGAATAGCATCTCATTTTGGAAGAGTTGAGAGACATCGGGTCCACGACAGGCATGGAAAATGAACCCTACGAAGTGTATCGAAAATTAAAACAAAAATGTATCGAATTATACTTTTTCACCGTGTTTCCATCAGCGTTGATCCGAGGTTAATCTATAACCCTGAAATAATATCTGGCCCTAATAAACATATGCGAACCGATTTTACTTCTGATTGTGAAACCTCAGGTAACCGTAAGGACCTATTGGACGTTGGATCCGCATCCCACTAAGATGCCTTATGACTTTCGTCTCATAATATGTCTTATTATGTTTTTTTTTGTTTACTTTATAGATTCAGTTATGTAATTTTTTTCAAGGATTAACAACAAGCAAATTTTTAATGCGAAGGTAACGTCTCTACAATGAACTACTTAAATGAAGCTCACAAGGCTCCAACATCATATTCAACTCAACAGATAATATCTATATAACCCTTCAAACATTTCCAAATGGTTTTTATGAAAAGAATTACATTCCATTACATGTACATTAACATTAACCCAGTGAAAGACCATGCGATATGATTTTAATAATCTCCTGCCAACACTAAGAAAAAAAAAGTCATTCCAATCCTTTGCCTCTTTTCTGACAACACAATCTTTTAGTAATTTTTCTTCTGTTCGAATAACACTGAATGAGAAATATACTAACTCTCTGAGGCGAGGTTCACAAAAGAAAGTAAAGCTCAGCTGAGCAATGTAATTCCAATTGTACAGCAAGCAGCAACAACAATTATACAAAAAAAAAGATGGCAAACACATTTTTTAATCAAAAATTTGCAACAAAGATTTGTTTTGTTGTTGCTTGACTTCTCATGCTCGTATAGCTTATATCCTGATTCCTGATGCTGGATGGGAGGCTGGTTAAACCTTGCGACAACCTTGTGGCAGATTCATTCAAATCAGCCTACAAAACCACCACCTTCTATTATCCATGTTCAATGTTCTTATGAAGTTATGATAAGGATTCGCAAATTCTAAACGAACCAAATAACGGAGCAAAATGTAAAAGAAACCTTGCTATCTTTAGTTTCACCCCTCTTCAAAGAAACAAGGCTCAATGACTCTGATTTTTTCTTCTCGGTATAAGCCGAGAGGATCAGAGTGAGCCTAGACCGACAGAATGGCAAAAAGAGCAAAAAAAATTCACATATCTACATTAACACACGCCTACACACACACACACCAATACAGACAACCGGCGCAGTCTTTACGGGCGGGGGATAAAGTTTGCAGAAGAAGGACGGAAAGCCCTCAAGGACTTCATTGGAATATACATAAATTTTTTAATCTTTATTTTTGCAGAGAGCATTTCTCTAACAACATGCCAGGCTTTTCAGAATTTTAATAAATCATAAACCATCCAGATACATTTATGGGCGGTGGTTGTGGTGGGCGGTACGACGAGCGTGGTGCAAAAGTGTTCCTTTTTATTTTTGTATTCGTTCCCGTTGAACGATTTGAAGAAGGATGCGCCACTTGCATTGCAGGGTAACCGGGACAGGGATGCCTGCAACCCCTTGAGTTTTTTTTTTTGTTTGTTGTTGCATTTTTTGCTTCCATCATCAGGGTGGATTGCCACGTTATATTGGAATGTTGTTGCTGCTCTTGATGGTGATGAGGATGCTGATAAAATTTCCTCTATCTTTGTGTATGGGAATGCAAGGGAGGCTGAGAGCTGGGGGTGACGTTCAACTGATTTTAAGTGTGTTAGCCCTACTCTGGGCGCTCTAGGGAGTACAAGTAGACATTTTCCTATAATTATGAAGGAAAATTAAAAATCGGAAAATATTTTTTCCTTTTTTATAAATATCTTTGTAACAGGGCCAGAGGGGGAAAGATTATGGGGTGAGGAAGGGTTCGCATTAAAATTGACGGCCTCCACAAATGGGGGTAAGGAAATTATTATAAGTACTTTAATCACAACGCCCAAATATCAGGTCCATCAGCCCATATTACAAAGTGTTATATTTCTACTTTACACGTAGGGGGACATTTGAAGAAAACCTATTCATAATCGCTTGAGTGCACGCATAATATGAAAACAAATCGTTTGGCCTTATTTCACGGCACCATTTTGGCCATACAAAAATTTGTCAGCTAGAATTATTAAAATTAGAATTTTGACATCTCAAATTTTGAAAACCCCAACCATATGTATGTAAACTAATTGAAAGTTTACGACATGCATTAAGCATCGATATTTCTATAAAGATTTCCAACTGTAATATGTATAACACGTAAATTTTTTGGCTCTGCGAAAAATCACTAAAAACCAAAACACCCAAAACGGAAAAAACAAAAATCCAAAAAATTAATCTCCTGCGATTATTTATTTTGTACTACTTGAGTGGATCTTTCATCACTTTTATAAAAGATCCTTTAAAAACGATGTACGCCGAATCGTACAAAACAGCTCATTATTTTTATAAGAAAATCGCCCAAAATGCAATGTAGGTACATAATTACAAAAATAAATAGGAACAAATATTTTTAGGCGAACATGAAGAATATCAAAAACCCAAAAAATTTTTTCAAAAGCACCCGACAAATAATAAATAATTGCACATAACTGAAAATGATAAAGCACCCACTATATGTACATATACAGCCCTATTAATAAAACAAATATATTTGCTTCTTTACCCATGAGTTATTTAACACACAGTTTCAGAACTTATCCGTTTAATAATTTTTCTTATTAATAAATAGAATACTAATTTCCCGTTCCGTTTTCATTTTTCTTTTCTCTCTCTTTATTTATCAAATCGTACTGAAGTTATGAGAAAAGAGAGCGTATTGCAAAAATGTGTTTTGGGGAGAAAACATTTACAGAAATTCATGTTATAAAGTTATCCTTTCTTTTAACCTGCCGTATTCGGTGAGTTAAATTTATGTTGTTTTTATTTCATCGTTTGAGGGTATGACACATTTATTAATTGAAATTCCGAGTTATACTTTTTTGCTATTTGGTATTTATTAATAGAGTTTATGACATTTCGATTCTAACATTCAATCGACATTTAGTAAAATCGCCCAAAAATTACCTAAATTAAATAGGCACTTTGTCAGAATTGACAAATAAACGTGTTCAATCGTGTATATTTATTTATTTATTTATTTATATTAGCATCAACTTATATATATTTTACAAAATTTCAGAAAATTATTTTAGAGATTTAAGATACATCGTTCTTTTACAGCTATAAAATATTATAATTTATATTATGAGAGAAGTTATTTGGACCAATTTAATTTCTTAAGGGAAAGCTACAAATAAAAACCCTTATATGACACTTAAAACTAAAATTGCACTCTCAATTTAAAATGTGTACATGAATCATTTACATTATCATTTTTGTTTTACTATTGTAATTCTAATAATTGTTGTATAAGTTCATTGTCAGATGAGGAACAATTTTCGTAAAATTTTTGTTTCGACTTCTCAACTCTAAAAAGTTGATATTGGCTAGTTCATGCAACCTGTGAGTTGAGTAAAACCAAGGTAAATTTAGCATCATTTTAAGAATTTTATTTTGGCATCTCTGAAGTTTCAATTTGTGTGTTTTGGCGCAATTACCCCAAGCAGGGGCACCATACAGAAGGATGGCTTGAAAAATAGATTTAAACAAAACAAAATTGGTATCATACTGAGTTTTGATTTTCTACATATCAGAGGATAGAGGATTTTTATATATATGTTAATTTTGTCAACAGTGGAGGATATATGCTTATGAACATTCATCTTCTTGTCTAACATAATGCCGAGGTATCTACAATGCTCAGACCATTGTATGCTCACTGAGCCCAATTTGAGGTTAACATTACCTGGTAAGAAGCATGCTTTTCTACGACGTGAAAATCAAACTGCTTGCGTTTTTTGGGCGTTAACTTTGATTTTCCATTTTAAAAAATACTCTTCTAATTTGAAAATTGAATATTGTAAGGAATGATAGACATCCATATACATAACTCCTGAATTGCTGTATCGTCAGCAAACATGGCAATATTTACTTCGGCACCAAGATCGGGAAGGTCAGAAGGTCAAGGCAAAAAAAACAGGGATATGGGACATATGCTGCCCCTCTGTAACTCTTAACTTGGACTCACTTCAGGATTTCGATTTTTTTTATTCAAAAAAAATTTTGATTCAAAAGCTTTGAATAAAGGTAAGCTCTTTATTCCACGTCATATCCTAAATGAACCCAAGCAGGGTTTTACATACCTAATACCTCCCTCTTTTTGTCAAACAATTTTGTTTTAATTTTTTCAAATTTGACACCTGTTTTGATGTGCTAGATTTTGAAATTATTTGCTTTATCTGGTTTTCTTTTTTAATATAAATTAAGATAAATTAAGAATATTTTAAAATGAGTTGAATCGAGTTATGGTTTACCGATAGTGACACAGACACACAAACGAGAAATTGTTCAAATTGCCAGAAAAAGAATACTTAATTAGAGACACCTCTAATTTTCTGGAACTAAAAGAAATAATTTAATATTTGCAGAATATATATATATAGGTTTTTACTTGCTGTATACACACACATTTGTTTTATATTTTCAGTTTTTTTTAAATACTTTCGCTTATCCAAAGTAGGTTTCATACACCTTTTAGGTGAAATTGACGCGAAACTCAAACCAGCAATAAAAAGCTGTTCGATTCCGAACATAATCAAATTACTTATTGTTATTTTTATAATATGTTATAATTTTGACCTAAATAAATATTTAAATGTCACTTTGTATAAAATTATTAATTCATTAAAAAAACCAGGGGCCTAAAACTGTAAAATATTATCACCTAAAATATATTATCATCCAAAAATATTTTTTTTGGACTTTTTTACATAATTTCATAATTATTACACTTGATGATGATCTGATATTTTGTTGAAAGATGTTTTTTATGATTACATAATGCAGTTAGGATGCATAGCTTGTGCTCCATAATTCAATTTACATTGAGAAGTGGGTCGATTAGACACCAACACTATTTTTGGCAGGAGTATTAGCTCGAAAAACACTTTATTGAATTTTGTGCCTGGGCCGGAAATTGATCCTGGACTCCCTCACACATGGTCAAGGCACTACGCAATTCTACCATTGTAGGTACAATTCATTTTTTGATTTATCCATCCACTGAGAAGACGGCTATCTTATCAGTGTATACATTTTGTTGTTGTTTTATTTTGGTTCTTTCTAAATTTTCCCATTCCACGCAAGATGCAACCCCCATGACTCGACTCACTATAGGATTTGGGGTGGGTGCGAGTTTTTTCTTGTTTGTATAATCCAAGGAACCGCAAGTATTAATGTGTTCTTTTTGTATCGTATTGCCATTTTAAAGGGAAAGAAAGCCCGCCGATAAAGTTTCCTTTAATTTAAGACATCCTACCATAATTCCGCGAGCCTTATTTCACTGCATTCAAAAATTACAGTGTTTTTAAATTTCAACGACAAAAGCAAATTCAAAAGACCTAATCGTGCCTTTATTTAAGTTCAATTATAAGTTTTTTTTTAGAAAAATTATTGTTTCTCCTCCTTCTTCTTCATTTTTCCATTCGAATGCGGATTTTTCTTTTTGAGATGCATATCAGTTAATATTTGCAATAAATTCTAATTTTAAATTCATTTTCCTGTCAAAATGAAGACTGTCGGTTTAAGCCATAAAATCATCGAACCGTTTCAAAAAAAAAACAACCTCCAAATGCTTTGAATCCCCCACAATACCATCCGCACTAATCCAAATGGAATCGTTTAATTTCCGGAATACAAACCCATAGATCCTTACATTCCAACGTATACACTATACGCACCACGTACTACATTGTTATATTTTGTTGGCTCATTAGACGGGATCGGAGTATAAAGCTCTCGGCGAGGAGTTATTACACCACGACAAGCTAATGGACAACACTGGCAGAGTGTATCTGGATTTTGGTTGATTTGTATATGGCAAAATGGCATCATCCTTTTGAAAAGGCCAAAAAATAAATAAAAGTCCTTCGCACATCCTGTTCACTATATATGTACCGCACCCTGTAATTTGTTTAATGTGATTTTGCTGTTCTGTGGCGTGGCGTGCTTTTTGAGGTTTTCCTTTCGCATCGTTGATTATATGGAAAGCCATTGCAGGACTAAAGCCATAATCCAGGCAGAGACAGAGAGATGTGAAGCAAATTAAAATAAAAAAAAAAAAAATTGAGAGCCTCCAATTGCCTCTAATGGCACTGGTCACTCAGCGGTGTATACATCGATACAGTAACAAAGCCTATGTTAGCTTGGTTTATGAGGCTGGCATTTGAAATAAACTTTTACTCCTTTTCTAGGATTGCTGGACAAGTAATAAAGTCCAGAGATTAGTAAGTGAAACCATTTCGAAGCCATAGGCTTTCTCGTGTGTGTGTGTGTGTCCGCAATACGGGCCAGACTAATGGGAAATGCTTTTAGTTGCTGATGCTGTGGTATTGGTCTTCCGGTCATTTTGGAATAAACTATCAGACCGGAATACGGTTAATGCAATTTACATTCGTCATCGACACGTGGGAAGAGCAGTAGAATAATGGAGAACATGTTCCCGTGTTGTCACAGAGAGTTATGATGCAATTGCAATAATCAAAAAAAGGTTAGATATACATTATATGTATCAATACAATAGAATGGCGAAGATTTTTAGGTTGTTGTATAAGTATTTAGAAAAGCACATTGGTTTGTCGGTCGTGTAAATCAACTGTCAACAGAGTCAATGACATGCAATCAAAAATTGCATGTCATTGCTGCCGGATCCACAAAAATATAGATCGTTATGGCCTTAATCTTAATATTGTTATTTAATTAAAGGTAGCCAATTTATATGTAAATGATTTTGAGAAGAATATAAGATTTTGAAAAATTTATTATATGAATCAAATATTTTGTTTTACGAAAATTTAATAAAAGGAAAACATTGACCATTATTATAGTAACGTTAAAAAGGAGCTTTAATAGAAAGGCTGTTGAAGCTGTGCGGGAGTTAAATACTTTGAAATTCTTATAACTTCAAAAACAAAGAGTCACCTGGAGGGAAAGCTATCCGAAGCGAAACGGGTGATTTCTGTTTTATGGGAACGCTGCACCATAAGCAACTAGAGTCTAGGATATTTGTGGATATTGCAACTAAAGTCTAGGGATATAGTTCTTTCCAAATTCTGCGGTACTTTAATAAATGGATTTAGTGTCTACCAAGAAACACACCAAACGACATGCCTTATCTAAAAACTGGGTGCTTGAAATTCTTGAAAATATTCTATACGACAAAACCGTATTAGATGTCATTACTGTAGTCGCCTTGAATACAGCCTAACGATGAGATGGTTAGTGTATTAAACAGAAAGTTCGGATGGAATGTATTAAATAGTTTTATAGTTGCTGGGCTTCGTTATAGAAAATTCATAATGGAAGAAAACTTTTAAAATCAAAATTATAACTTCCTATATAAGTATGTATTTGTTAAGATCTTTTTTGCTTTTTTCAAATGATATGTTTATAATTAAATTGTCTGTCTGGTTCTGGTAAACGGCCATAGGCTAAACCATATACGTATATACTTAAGTATATAATTACTATTTATAAACATTTATATTTTGAAATAAAGTCTATTAATTATAAGGTCTAAGAATGGCGGCTTATTCTAGAATTAGAGTGAAACCCAATTAGCACTGGGTGCGCCGTTTTGATGCCAAAAACTCATGAGACCTATTAAGTATATGGGTTTAAGTTGGGTTATCGTGTTTATCAAAGTGTGTTATTGGGAGTATGTCCCTTTAATGACAGCAAGCCCAAGAAAACACAAGAGATCCTCGGATTCCTAGCTGAGAAAGACTGTTCGTGTCCCCAACCAGTTTGTTGGTACAGCAGTTGGCTCCGCTATGTCTGGATTCGCTTAGTTCCTATCTGAACATGATACTGGATGGATGAGGGCATGTCGGCTTCCCCATTCGGGTGTCCGATTTTAGAGAAAGATGTGGTTCACGAAGCCACCATAGTCTGCTTGCACTGCTTTGATTCTGGTTGCGACGGGTGTTCCGATTATGGCTGTCTTCGCTAAGAAACCCTTATAGTCAGGTTGCTTGATGGCTTAGGAAGAAACCCTTATAGACAGGTTGCTTGATGGCTTAGGGTAGAGCCAGTTCACCTGTGAGATCAATCAATTTGAGAGAAAAACATGGTTCCCGTTGTCGTCATAGCCCACCTACACGGCTAAAGATATGGCTTGGATTTAATTATATTAAGGAATCCAGCTACAAAGAACTGACCGAAGAATTGGCATCTTGGACTAGCCAAGGCAGGGCAATGGCAGAGATAAAGAGTGACTGTTTCCCTTTTCCTTTCGTATCCGCAGCTACGACAGGGAGTATTGGTGGAGTGCCCATTTTTACCGCATGTTCTCCTATTGGCCGACCCGTGCTGACTGCAATAATTCTGGCTATGTCTGGCCGAGTTCTGCACAAGAGCTCACTTGTACGGGATTTGTTATATGTAGGCCACATCTTTCTTGAAATGACACAACTAGACAAACCTTTTCATCTGCGATTGGACACGGATAGATAATGTGACATATTGATATTGCCCTTCACAGCTCCTAGCGGAATTTTAACTGCTTCAGCAAGCGAGCTGTGAAGGGCTGATCCTTGCTTTGCAAGCTCGTCAGCCCGTTCATTGCCATGAACAAAATTGTGACCTGGTACCCAGACCATACTATTATTCGAGTTAACATTAAGACTCGCCAGCTCGTTTGATTGCTGCCTGACTATCTATAACTATGGCAATATTTCGGTTTTGATATGGATCAAGTTTCAATATCTTGCATGCTTCTCTGATTGCCAATAGCTCCGCCTGGAATATGCTCGCGAAGCCTGGAAGCCGAAAAGACTTGGACACGTTTAGTATTTCAGAAAAAACACCAGCTCCGACACCACATTCCATCTTTGACCTATCAGTAAAAATAACTAACTAACTAATATTTAAAATAGAAAAAAATTCTTGTAGGTTTCAACAAAATACCGAAAAAACCTACTGTAAAATCGGAACACAAATGAAGGAGACATGTAGGGTCAGGTACTACATCCAAACACAAGGTGACCTGAACATTTGACAAGCAGCAAAGTTACATGTTCAATAAATATATTATTTTCCAGGATTTTGTCAAAATCCTACAATTTTTTGTCGATTTGACGAAAAATTTTAGGTCGCCTCCTATCCTGTAACTAACAACGCACACGAAATTATTGGTTGAAGTCTAAGTCACTAGCCAGTGTTTCTTCGGAGCTGTCGGTTCTTTCAAATTTATTATAATTTTTTTGTTAGCATTTTACTAGTTTTTTTTTTGTGGTTATTGGCATAAGATGCAAAATAAGACTAGAGCGAGTAAATTAGGTCAAGACAAAAAAAATGGGAGGTGTGGGTCTAATTAGTTATTAGGTTAATAAGACTTATGCAAGAAGAAATAAAAAAGGATAATTCGCTAATTTAATATGTGACCTTAAAATCAAAATATGAATACAAAACCTCATAATAAAGGGTTTTGCGGTACTTTTCATTTTGTTTACTTCCTAACAACTAAGCCACCTTTACACACTGTTTTGTATGTATTTGACTATAAATGAATCAAAGCGTTGAATAGTCGTAACCACAACAGCCCTTATTAATACAAAATTTTGTAAAACATTTATTTAAAAAAAAAGCACGGTCCTACAAACTTGCTCTTGCAGCAAACAATTGGACTAGTGCCTAAACGTATGATTAAGTTGTATGATAGCTACCATTAAATGGTTGTCAAACCATTTTGGCTGCAGCTTGGTGAACAGACAACCGCAAATCCGCACAGACTGACCGACGGACATTTTGACAAAACCTACTTTTTTTGGGATTCTCCATCGTCGTAATGTTATGTTTGAGATTAAAACCTCGAAACATCTTTTATACAAAAAGCTTGTGATTTCATCGAGATAGTTGCCGGGACTTTCCAAGTTCGGCATGCATACATAAACACAGATTTAATATTTAATTCGAGATTTTACTGGACTTCCATAGTGGAGATAGGGCACCGATGAGGGTTTATTCTGCTTTAAACGTCCAAATCCGCAAGAGTTTATGATTTTTACGTCAAAACTAAGCCATCATCAATTGTCAATTTTCCAGACGATTTTAAGACCTTTTTTTTTATTTTTGTTAACAATGAAACCTTTCTACTTTTTTCCAAATAAGAACAAATAAAATAGAATTTAAGAACTTAAACGATCATTTTGACACTTTCGTCTTCTTCCGAGATAATTTACAAAGAAGAAAAAGAATTGTATTACAACACTTGGACTTAAAGAAACTATCTCATGATGACGCCCAAAGGACCTAAAACAAAGTTGCCAATGTTTTCAATGAACGTCTAATTTTCAATCCTTGAAATTAATCGAAATACATGTCTGCTTTTGTCAAGACATCAGTTTCGATGTTCTTTATAAATCTGTTGCTCCAAAATGAAACATATGAGTGACCAAAGTACACATTACTAATGACTGTGACTGCCCTGCCACACATTGCCTGACATGAAGAAAACCACTTCATCCTAATGATGCCACTCATGCTAATTGCACCACACTCACTTAGAAGAGCGTCCGATAAAATATTAAATCCTCTTTTTTAGCTTTATCTTATTATTTTTTTTTTGTGTCTGCGATGGGTGAAGCTTAATGTTTCCTTTTTCGTTTTTACTTCTTTGTCCTTTCGTTCTGATAAAAGAAAAAAATCCTTGAGAATCCCTACTGGAGGCGGGCACATCATGAATTTATAACTCATTTGCGGTTCATCTTAACCCTTTAATGTATATAGCTTTCCACGTAAATAATTTATCATCCGCATGATTAGGTTGGGCCATCACAAATTATTCGGTCTAAAGGATTATGATTATGTTTGCATATATCTTTTTTGGTAATCCATAGAGAAAATAGCCCTTTCGGGTCATATAAAGTCCTCTTTGTCGAGATGAATAGGCCTGGTGGTGGTATCGGTGTTTTTATTATGCATATAGTTTCAATGGATTATCCGTTTTGAGGCAATTCATCATTTCACAGCAAAATATACTGGTCTATCCTTTTTGTCAAGGATCAAAGGAACAAATAGTTCAGAGAAAAGGAAAAAAAAAGTTATGCAGACCGAATTTTTTATAGCAATATATATATATATCTCCCGCCGTTGCTGCTTTTCAGAAAAGGTATTTGTTCTGAGAAAAGTTTAACTATCCCAAGAGAAGACTAACTTTTGCTGTATATATCTAATGGATAAACTGTGTTGCGAAGCAGTTGTCTACACTAAAACTATTCCCATATCGGTGATTGAAACTTTTCTTAAGTCAAAACTAAAATAGGGAAATACTTATCACGTGTCAATGTTATGCTTCTGAAAGTATTTTTATATAATAAAGGGTATATGATAAGGAACTGACCTTTTTCGAGTATATATTCCTGGATTTAACAATTTCCAGGGTATTTCAGAAGAATTTATATATTTAATACAAAAGAAATCGTAACCTACTGGAAAGCCGAAAATGAAAAAATGTTTAGAGGATGAATTAAAGAGTAACAGCTAAACAGAAGAAGAGTGATGCCTCAACCATCCGGAGTTCTGACTTGAGGAACACCCAAGAGATATTTTTTTCGAGGATATATATACACTGCTGGTCACTTGAATAGGTTCAACTTTTGTCGCACCTTACTATAAGCCTCTCTTCATATCTAATACAATTTTACTCAATTTTACTGAAAGAGTATAAACATACGCTTGATTGTGGGAAAAAATATTAGTCTGAAAACTAACTGTTATTCTTAAAAATTTACTTTATTGAATTCATTGACAAAAACAAGAATTTTTTTTTGTTCATTTGAATAGGTTCGGCATGTTTGGGTCGCTCTTGTATTTTTAATTGTGCGAATTTCGTGAAGTCCAATAAGTGTAAAGATTAAAGGAGATATTCTGTTATAGGAATGATTTGAAAAGATATTTTTGGAGAGACTGCTGCTAGGCTAAAAACCATAGCAGAGGTAAGGGTCAAAATTCAGAAACATCTTGAATTATAAAACTTAGGCCCTTCGTCCACTTGAGCAACGCAACCACAACTCAAAAGGAAGTTCAATATAAAAAAAATACACGCATAACTTTCATCCAACGTATTTCTTATATTTTTTTATGGGAATTGCTTGTGAGTTGTGTTGCATGGTCGAACGGCCTAACGAGACATGATATTTAGAAAACTTAAATGAGAATATTTAGCTTAGTTTATACTGTATCAAAAACAAGTACAAAATTGGATACAGTGCAGATCTCAAGAATAAACCCTTAATAATAGTTTAAAAGAGTAATTTATCGATTTTAATTCGAATTAAAAAAAAAAATTCATCAAAAAAATTTAAAAAAATCTGAAATGCTTGATTTTTGATGTGATAAAAAGTTTTTATAAAATCATCATCACTAAAACTATCAAAAATTTGAAAACAAACAAAGCTGCACTGAAAGCAAAATAAGGGATGATTAAAACTTTGTAGGCGATATTTTAATGTTTTGCAAAAGCAGAGTTTCAATAAAGAAACATCAATTACGTCTTCCCAACATGTTAAGCCAAGTATTCTGTTTACTTTGAAGCATTTTTTAATTGAGAAAACGTTGCGAAAGTCAGTCATTCTCAGTTTAATAAAGCTTTACAGAAAGCTTGAACCATTTTTACTTTACATTTAGCTAATTGTTTTTTATTTTAAAATGTTTGATGGTTTTTCAGATGGGGTTTGATAAACAGCTTTTTTTTCATTCTGTGTTGTAATAGTGTGGATCCCGAGACAAAGTCCTTGACTACTTCGAAGTTATATCTATCCATCATAAGCTTTTGCTCGAGTCCACGATTTTGAGATTCGTTTCTCGTTGATAGCATATATTTCGTTTTATCATCGCCAATTCCTTTTTTGTCGCCCCTATTCAATACTGGCGAATGCACCAGCCACAGCTCACTTATTTCGGCCGATTATGTCTATGTCATCTGAATAAGCGAGTAGTTGAACAGATCTTTTGATAAATAGGTTGCATGATAACGCGTCGCCTTGCCTACTACCTTTCTCAACATCAAACGGTTTGGTGGTGTTCTTATCGACTTTGACAGAGCAGTCTGATTTCTTTATCGTCATCCTGCACAAGTGGACCAGTTTGGCAGAAATTCGACAGAGGTACGACAAGGCTCTGTACAATTCGTCTCTATCTACGCTATCATACGGAGTGTGAACAATCAACGGTTGGCTTAAAACTACACTGAAAGGGGCAAATCAGGTCGTTTACAAAGGGTTTTGAACGGTCGCATAGGATAGCCAACGAGATTTTATAAGTGACGTTTAGGAGGCTAATTCTTCTGTAGTTCAAAACTTATTAGCAATAACCAAATACCAAACCAGTGGAGGGAAAGTAGCATTCTCATAATTTATAAGGAGAAATGTGATACGCGAAACTGCTATAGTTAATAAAACTGATCAATAAAAAACTGTTCAATAAAACTGATGTCACATACCATTAAGATCGTTGAGCGGGTATTGGATTGCCGTTTACGAAAAAAAAAAACAGCTACCTGGCCAGTTCAGGTTTGTTTCGGGTAATCACTGATATTGGAAACACATCTTGATTCTTTTACCGATTTGCATGATTTGTTTGTTGATTTTGAAAAAGCAACACAAGAAGTTGGAATTGATTTCAAGTGATTTTATTTTAACTGCCTCATATTGCTTTGCAAACATGTATCTCATTATCGGTACGAAATTTTAGCAAAGGATATAATGATCGAGTTTTAATTACCACATAAGTTATACCTAATCGGAAACCACTTATCTGCGCTTATGTTTTCTCTACAACCTTAATGTTGCGAGTTCTCTCATAAATGTTTAATCCAACTTACGCAATTAAATAGCAAAGACGAAGAACTTCATAAATTTCCATTAGGCATATCTAATTAAAGTGTTTACCATATGCAAAGATTTCGAAAAATATTAAATTGTCCTATAGATATATCGCGTTTGATGTTAATATTTAATTATGTTTGCTAATTAATGTCTGTATAAATACCTAGCTCTTCCAAGGATATTCATCATAATAATTCGTAACCATACATCATGGTAAAATTAGATTCAAGTCAAGCATTTCGTTATGTGTGGGTCTGTTGGAGTATTTTCGGAATTCATTCATCTATGAAATACAAAACTATGTACAAATTGTATTCTATATTAATTAACATGGCAATAACTTTTCTGGCTCCATTACAACTAATAATTCAAGGATTCTTTGTGGAATCGTTTGCCGAGTTAATGAGGAATATGTCAACAAGTATTGAATTGACTGCTTGTTCCTTGCAGTTGATTGTTTTATTAATGTATCGAAAGAAATTATTAAAAGCTCATGGCTATTTAAAAGAATTAGACGATCGAGTTGCAGAAGATACTGTTGGCAAGAAGTTCATGGAAAAAGTCATACGGAATTGCCATAGAATGTTCGTAGTATATCAGATTCTTTTTTGGTCAACGCTCGGAACGTATGCAATCTCTGCAGCATTAGATGGTAGGCTGATGCTTGATGGATGGTTACCTTTTGATTGGAAATCTTCAAGGACGTTGTATGTTCTAGCTTTTGGCTATCAATTTACAAATGCTTGCTTTGAGTGTTTGATGAATTTGACAACAGATGTCTATTCTGTTTTTTATACTTATGTAGTGCTAGGACACATAAAGTGTCTGTCACGGAGAATTTCAAACATTGGATATGATGTCAAAGGATTGGGAGCTACTAAGGAATATTACCGTGAGCTGATTCGGTGTGTTAATGATCACAGAAATATACTCGAGTAAATATAATGGGAAAATCTATTTCGCGGCTGATAATTCACAACTCACTGTAAAAAAATTACGATTCACTGCAAAAAATTTACAATTGAATGCGAACAATTTACATTCCACAACACAAATTGAGACACAATTCACTCCATGGGACAGTTTACAGGACTGTGGTATGTGGTGGAATATACTCTATGTATGTAACTACCTGGAGTATAAAACTCTTTTTCCGGACATTCGTTCTCGCTAGTGTAAAAAAAAACTTCTTATATATTTAGATACTTGTGAATACTTGCCAAAGTGAATTGACACCTACAGCGAAGAGTTCACCATAGTGAATTATTAAACACATTAATTCTCCAGTGAAATATCAGCCAGTGGTCACCATAGCCGTTTTTCTTTTTAAGCTCACTGCAGTGCATTGAGCTTTCAAAATTAGATATGTGTTTCTTTTTTAGCTTCGAGTGCTCAGAGAGCTCAACTTTTGTTTCTTTTTTCGATAAGAACTTACTCGGAGCACGCTCTATGAGCTCAGGATAAAATGATGGAGTAGCACGAAGCAGAGCGCGGCCAATTTCATGTCGTTTTTTATGTTATTTGACAGATTGTGAGATGATTTCTACTCATATGACAGTCAAGTGTTCAAGGAGCGTACTCAGCTCACATCTTACTCAACAAGCTCAGGCTCTTCTATGTGCTCCGCTCAGAGCTAAAAAAGAAAAACGTTTCATGTGTTCGCTATAAATTATACTTTTCCAAAATTAATTAACTTTCGTTTCAGTTACTTTTGCTGTTTGAGTCCAGTTATTTCTGCAACAATTTTCATCCAATTCATTGTTACAGCATTTGTATTGTGCATTACGGCACTTTGTTTTTTTATTTATATTGATGATTTGTCCTTTAAAGTGACTTCTTTTTGTTACCTTGCATCTATTTTGATCGAAGTGTTGCCATGTTGCTATTTGGTTAGTGAAATAACGGAAGAGACTTCTAATCTGACAACAGCTGTGTATTCTTGCAATTGGATGGATCAGGATTTGAAATTCAGAAAAGCTGTAATAATTTTTATGCAACACACTCAAAAACCGATTACTATTAATGCTGGGAATATGATTCCGATTTCATTGCCTACTTTTATGGAAGTAAGATTTTTTATATTTGTAAACATCATGTATCATTAATTTGAATTTGTGAATTACAGCTGATTCGGGTGTCATTTTCAATATTTACTCTTTTATCAAGTTTGTAAATAGAAAAAAATTGGGTACTATCATACTATGCAAATCAGTTTCATTAAATAAAGAAATAAACATTTAATAGTTTTAACGAGAAATAAAGTTTTGAAGTTATATTTTCATGTTTTTTCGAACGCATGTGAACATTTTATATTTAAATTAAGAAAGAACAAGAAATTTAAATTCAAAAACTTTAAATTGTAGAAAAAAAAAAAAAAAATACTTTGTGGACGAAAAAAATGAACTTTTTAAAAGGGGTTTTTTAAATTTTACTTTTTTGTTACTGAATAAACCGTTTTTATCAATATTTCATACTTAGTCTATGGAGTAGTAATTGTAGTCATAAAACATTTTTGTTTACTCAGCAGAAAAAAATTTACAAACGCCTTCGTTGAAAAGTGCCACTTCGAAAATGATTATCAGGCCGTCACTCTTTTGAATGGAACTACTGACAGAACATTTTGGAAATTTTGAACTGCAATTTTGTGAACCGAATCAAGACTACTTTGTTTTTAGTTAGCTGCTTTTAAAGTTTTATTAATAACACTAGACTAAACAAGCAATTAAGTTTTCAAATTGACATCCGCAAAAAAACCACTAACCTACACCGAAGACATATCTGCGCCAACAACTCAGAAGAGTGTACATCAAGATGAGTTTACTATGCGTTGCGTAGTTAAACACCTGTTGAAGCTGAAATCTTGAAAAGAAAAGGACCTTTAAGCCTTGTAACAACTGTTTTTTAGGGACACTGCTACTTTCTGGAAAACAACAAATCCATAATTTTCCATGATGAAGAGCATTTGATCTAGAGGTCATATGACACGTCTTCCTCAGAAGGATTCCTAAGGCCTTATCAAAGACCACCATGGGATTTTTTATAGTCCTGGTTAGACTTTTTATATGTCCATTTAAATCTCGACCTGCAAACAAAACCCATTCTATGGATTGTTGGAGGTTGTGAAATCTAACAAAAACATTTCTTTTTCCGCTTGCTTAAACTCAATTTGGAAAGCATAAATTTACGCAATATTATATACAGTCTAAAACCATTCCTTGTAGAGGGTTCTTCAGTTAAAAGTTTCATTTTGAAATTAAAAAAAAATTAGTATTTTTTGAAGAGAAATCAATGCATTTATTTATGCAAAATACCGATTGTTTCGTTGCTTGTGTGGCACGTCGCGCAGTTTTGTTGAAAACGGCTTTCACATCAATATCTTCCAATTCCAGCCATATAAAATCAATAACACTACCAGACCAAAAACCGCACCAAACAGTGACACGTTGAAAATGGAATGGCTTTTCAACAAATATTCTTGGATTTTCCGAGCCCCAATTGCGAAAATTCTGCTTATTAACGTAGCCTCCGAGGTGAAAATGTGCCTCATCACTGAAGATGATTTTGATGCATTACATTATTTCAAGGTCCCAATAAGCGAAGAATTTTAACAATTTTAATGCGTTGTTGAAGCGTGTATCGATCCATTTTTAGTAATTGCGTAGTTTTTACTTGTCAAATGTAAAAAAAAAAAAAATCAAAAGCGACAGCTGCTCAAATAGCGGGCTATTCAAAATGAAACATCTTATTGGAAACCCTATATTACCCTATATTTTGGAGACATCAAACCGTCACTAGACTTTGAAATATCGAAGATGATATCAACCAGAGTGGCACACATTCTAGTATTGTAACCGAAAACAGACTGAACTGTGTTTCAGAACGAACTAAAATGTAACGCACTTACAGTAACATACTTTTAAGTTCTTTCTGTTTTTAAATAATTTTTTTTATGCGGACATTTTTGAAAACAGTGAGATTTAATCATAAGAGAGTTAGTCTGCGGCCAATTGCCCATTAGATTTTAGTGTTGTTGGCTCTTCTGCATCATCTCGCCAAACTAACTTAACTTCAGTTATTAAACGAAAAATAAAATAAATAAATTTTAAGGCGGAGTTCAAATTATGTGATTTTAACAAGAAGCTTGTTTTAAGAATGACATATAACAAAGAACTCTACGCCTGAACAGTGCGTAAGAAAGTTTAAACTATTAGGACATTTTAAGGCCAAAACTCTTAAGTTACAATGTATTGTAAAAGAAATTGAATTTTGAAAAAAACAGAACCCTCAAATGTTCGTGTTCGCATACCATAAGCAGGTCAATGGTTTCTAAAATGTAGGCATTTCCCTGTTAGGTCATTGTCTCTCGTCGATATATGATGTTATATATTCATGACTGAGCTCATTAATTATTTGCTATCGCGAAATGTATGCTTATATAAAATCCGATACCATGGGAACTCAAATTTCATTGACAAACTCTCCGAGGCAAGCCGACTTCCTTTCAATTACTAATTAGCCATCGTCCAGTCAAGCGTTAAGCCAACATAAGCAACAATTTACTCAGCCACAACCACAAATTTCAGGGAATATAGCTATATACCTCTACACATACCCACGATATGCAGGCCAACAACTTTATCCATGAGTCAACTCAAAATCTCTGCAGCCTTCAATGTTAGCATATAATTTGCCGTTGTTTACTTGACCGCCCCATAATTGGATGCTAAGTACTCGCAACAGGAGGCAGCACCATCACCGCTCCTATTCCTATATGACATCTTATTCATGTGTGTGGTTGTGGCTACTCTGATGTGAATGCTTGATCATCATTTCTACATTTGTGTGTTCTGTGGAGTGTTATTATGTTTTTTTTTTGTGTATATGTTTTTTTTTCTCCTAATTCCTTCTCTTTCACTCTAAGGAAAGATTTTCCAACGAAAGGATCAGAAGTTGAGTTGTCATTTTATGTTCGCATAAAATAAGTCGTGTCAGAAGGACGACGGACATGGAATGTGGACGAGAAAGGGTTTAGAGGACTGGCAATGGCAAAATAATAAATGCCAGGACACTAATGAAATGCAAACAAACCAAAATGCTTAGACAGATGAGCAAAATAGAAAAAAAAAAGGATTTAGTCTTGTCGGTTGGATGGAAATGGCAAATTTGCATGTCGTTCGGCTTGTTGGAAATTTTTGTATTTATATGCATGTTGTTTTCAAAATCTGTGTAGACCCTGGATGTCGTCCTTCTCATGTCCTGCAAATTAATATCTCAACAGAAATTAAGCCAACACAAAAAAAATAAATAGAGGAAACCTTTATACGTGGCAGGGCAGTAAATGGGATTCGCTAACGATGTTGTTTTGATGATGAAAATCTGCGCTTAGAATGTTTTCCTATACTCATTTTTTCGCAATATTTTACTTATTATACATTCCCCGCCCACTCGTTATATCAACGGTTTAATGTTTATCATTTAGGGTTGTTGATCATATCATAATTGGATGGCTTGTTAGTCGCTTGATAATGTCCCTTAATTAATTGGATTCGTTGCCCTTTTCAGGAGATAAATATGATATAAGAGTTTCTGTTTTTGAAAGATGTTTTATATTTTTTATTATTAGTTATAAAAGTTTTCTATGAAAAGAAATAACAAGTTCTTTGAAATTTAAAGGTTAAATTAGTTAATTAAAACGTTTTTGTTTAATTTTTATTACAGAAAAGGCAAAGCTTCGTACGTATCCCAAATACCTATAAGTAATTAAGTGTTCTGTAATTGAATGGATTCCTTCATTTCTTCCCGAATATAGTTTCTTTAAAAAAAACGTTGTTCATCGTTTAAAAACTGTAATTTAACATTCAATTTGGCCATGTGTGTGATGAAAATAGACCACTTATGGCCTCTTTGATTGGTAATCCGGGAGAGCTCTCCGGGATTAGATGCAAAAAAAAAAAAAAAAAAACAGTCTTCACTACTGTTTTTCAGTTTGACGTTCCGCTTGGTTGTATTATTTGATATTAAACATCATATAAGCATCAAATAATCTGTGTTTAACGAGGCTACTTAGAACTGTTCGGAAGTGAAGAAGCTCTCAACCAACGTTAGTTTTTACATCAAACAAATCACAATTTCAATGAGAAAAATTGATGCTATTGAAATAAATATTTACTTGGATAATTTGTTTGCCGCCAGGAATGGAAGTTTGTGGTTTCTTTCATAATTACTCGAGTCCGAACAGTTCAGAACAGAAATGTCACTTCGCTTCTTTGCCTTCTTTTGCATGTGTGAGTGCTTCTGGTTATGATTCTGTTTTCAACATTAGAAGCGTTTTTATCTGCTTTCCAGGAGAAGAACTGTCATCCGACATCCAATAAAACAGTTTACGGAGAGTCCGGAGGATTCTGGACGCTTCCGGACGACCAATCAAAAAGGCCAATACAGCGCACCTCGAGACCTTTCAGTGTCAGGACTCAGGATCGTTTTAAAACTTATTTGTTCATCGTTGTTTTTTGTACTGTTGACTAGAATCATACAATGTTAAAAAAGTACCGCTTACAATCGTTGGGCGGGACAATGCACCCTTTACAAGTGCTCAAAGATGCGCAAAAATCAAAAAACTTACCAATACGTTCCTCATTGATATTAAACATGGTAATAAAATAACATTACAATCTTGGCGTCAATGTGTCCATTACAGTCGATATAACCCTGTGGAGTTAAGGAACGTGTTTCATTCTTTTATCCAGAAAGGTTGAGCTACTCTTCCTATGAACGATTTAAGACGAAAGCACGAAACTCACTTTTAAGGCCGTGTGCCTATTGTGTTAAATTTGATGTCATGGATAAATTTTTACATTTTTGAGCTAAACAAGATTTTTGCGATTTCTTCCTCTCATATTAACAATGAAACTGAACCGGTTTTTAACAGCAATGCTGAAGCTAGTTAGGCGGCAGATTACTAACATTTTAGATATTCATCAGCTGCTCATTCCTGTTCAATCTGGTTTTCGACCAGACCACAGCTGCACTACAGCGCTTCTAAAATTTGTTGATAACATTAGGCTACAATTAGATAAAAACCTGGTAACAACGCTGGTTTTACTGAACTTCTCGAAGGCGTTCGACACTGTCTCCTACAAAATACTTTTAAAAAAACTGATACATGCTTTCAATTTGGTAGTTCGGGCCTATCCCTCATAAATGAATATCTGACCAATAGAACTCAGGCGGTTTATGCTAACTGCAAACTATCTGAGTTTCTTTTCACTCCCGCTGGGCGTACTTAAGGGATCAATTTTGGACCCTCTTCTTTTCACGCTGTTACACAATGATTTACCCTCTATTTTACAGTAATCCAAGGTTCAGATGTACGTCGATGTTTAAAATTTATTTGAGTTACTATATTAGAATGGTTGAAGATGCAACCACTCGAATCAATGAAAATAGATCTAACCATATAAAACGTACGCCTCACTGCGGATTTTACAACTGTAACCAAAATGACCATTGCAAAAACTGTCGTTTTTTCCTGCTCTTTTCTATGGTAGCGTAACTTTTAGTTGTCTGGATAGTATCAGCAAACGAAAACTCCAAGTTGCGTTTAAAAACACAGTTTGATCATGTTTCTGCGTATACAAAAAATATCTTTGGTATGCCCTTAAATCAATATCTAGTTTATCTAGTACTGACTTCTCTTTTTTAAACCATGTTTAGTAAAGTTCCTGAATATTTATACGAACAACTTATTTTTCCTGTTCCACAAAGAAGTAAAGTTCCAATTGTGCCTTTTTTTAAATACAGAATATCTAAGCAATAATTTTTTGTGCATGCGACTGGTCTTTGGAATTCTCTTCTTGCCGACCTGAGAAAACTTAACAGCTACGAAATGTTTGAGGTTTCTTGGCAAAACCATTACAGATGTTAAGATTTTTCTTAATTTGTTTTCTAACTTTTTCCTAAATTATTAAATTAATAAAATTTAAATTAATAATTTTTACTTAATTTTGTTTTCTTTCACTTTTTATATAAATTTTTAATAATTAATCTAATTATATCTTTAATTGTTAAATTATGTAGTTTTAAGTATTAATTAATTACATATTTTACCCACAATCATTTTGTACTAAGTATAACAAAAAAGGCACCATGTCTTATGCTATGTTTCCACCAAAAATAAAACCCTGTTTTGAGAGAAAAAGATTGAGTAGCATTTTTACCGGTCAAATAGATTCATAAAAAGATTAACTTGACAAGAGGTTTTAAAACATCAAAGCACAGCAACATTTCAATTAGAATTTTTATATTTATTAACTGAAAAACTGCACTTCATTGTTAACACATAAAATGACATTTGAAATGAAAGCGTTCAGCCGTAAAAGGGTGTGTGTTAAGTAATTGGCATGAGATTTATAATAGATTAATTTTTAATCATGAAGATTTAGGATTTGAATTTGTATGGAGATTATGAATAAATCTGGATATATCAAGATTAAGTTCTTGGTAAAAACATAGTATTAATATGCTTATGTTGTTTGAAACCAATAAATTTAAAATTAAAATTAATACAGACGCCAAAAATTAACCTGCTCAGGAGGTCGTCAAAACTTTAGCCAGTGGTGAATTTTTTTATATTTGTTTGCTGCGTTCATTATTATTTTATTTTATCGGCCGTTCATTATTCCATCTGATTGTATTCAAAGAGATCTGGATAGCTTCGTGTTTTTGTGAAAAAAAGTTGATGTATTTAAATAAAAACTAAGAAACAGTTAGATTTTTGGCGTAAAGAGATAATCATTCTTTTTTAATTGAGACACAAAAAATCTTAAAATTTTATTCACCACGCTATAAACGGATCAAATTTAACTGGGATTTAATTTAATAACAATTTTAACGCAATTGACACACAGCCTTAGAAACACATACAATCAACTCAATTCTGATTTACCTGAAGGTTCATATTTTCAAAATCAATATAAATATAATTTTTAATATAAGAGGTGAAAGTTAAATTAGATTCCCCATCGAGCAGATTTGCCAATTCTATAAATTTTCTGACCTACATAATGTAACCTAAAAGAGAGGGAGGCGGAGGATGTTCATAATTTCATCGTCAGGTGAAAAGAGTTCCGGATGACGTACTTTGTTGTTAGCACATTGAACATGAACGAAGTATTGGATATTTTCATTAAATTTGTTGTTTTTCTATTTAACTTGTATCTAAAATATCTCAGAAACGAATAAATAAATAAATAAATAAATAAATAAATAAATAAATAAATAAAGGCATAATCTGTCTGCTGAGTACGGAAATATCCTACAACTTTGGCGGCCACTTTTTAAAAATGGCAGGCATACGCCCAAATCAAGTTTTCTTGTTTTTTTGGCCTCACTAAATAGTTTTCTTACTTTGTATCTTAGTATAAAAGTTTTGTTCCACCATTGATCTACCCTTTGCTTTAAGTGGATTTAAAAAGGTAACTAGTTTTATAAGCTAACAACTCACAAACTATGTATGTACATATATTGTTCTTATTCAAGTTGAATGTTTGTCATTCTAGCTGCACCTATTTGCTCTTAGTTATGTATAATTTCAATTTGTTTTCTTATGGTTCCTTTCAGACGCATTTTTCTCTTGAACCCTCAATTAGATAGCTAAAGTTAGGGAAACCGAAGGTTATATTCTTTATCTTCTCTAAGCCTATTTACAAAAGTTAGGGAATTCCCAATATTGAATAAATCTAGATTTGTTTCAATAATAAAATCTAAAAAGTACTCACCTTTTTCCTTGATGTCGATTCAATACTACCCCATATTATATGGTGACGTTTGTGCCGAAGGCAATTATCAGCGGTATTTTCATTCGGTTACATAAGTCTGCCAGTTTCTTAACATTCTGTTGGAGGTATGTTATAGCGTCATCGACAGCGAAGTAGACAGATGCTTCTATAAGAGTGCGAGGGCTGCCCTCAATATTTATTTGGACTTGAATCGAAACCAAGTGCAGCGTCATAAATTCTGAAAGACATAAAATTAGTATTAATTTTTATTCATGCTCTGCGCGGGTCTTACCTCTTGTCACCAGTGAGTTTGTTAAGACACTTGCCCTTTGTAGACCGGTTCTAAAGCAGATTAGCTTTAAATAGTTATCTCCTGAAACTTCTGATCTTTAAAAAAACATAAACAGCGAAATTTATTAAATTAATAACAGGTATGTTTATTTACTTCGCGAAATCTATGGATTATAAATTAAAACCTAAATATTGAAAAATCTTCCGCGAAAACCAACAGACAATGGAAGGATAATTTCGCTTCGAATTCGATAAAAAGCTATACGTTGTGGTAAATCGAAAAAAAATATCGAACTGGAAACGAACCGCTTCGTATTCCCTAATCAGGCCATAGTAGTTTGCACTGTGTATCTCTCCATCGCTAATATTGTCAACTAATTTTTCTATTTCTGTTAAACATAAATTATAGAGCTAAATTAAAATTTCTAACATAAATGATAGAGCAAAAAAAATTATTGCGCATTTTATGTATTATATTACTTTTGCCCCACCTAAAAGAATGACTTTTAGGCAATAATCATAGTTTTTTGAAATATTTTTTGAAGAATTCTATTTGCGGTTTGTATAAAATCTTGAAAAAAAACAGGAATTTCAAATCGATACCCACCATATGACAGCATCTATAGAGACGAACTTTACAGAGCAACGTCTAGTTTTGGCATCCCTACCAAACTCGTCCGTTTGTGCGGGATGACGATGGAGAACTCACGCTGCTCCTTTAAAGTCGGTAAAGACCTCACCGATACCTTTGATGTCATGAAGGGATTTAGACAAAGCGATGCACTGTCATTTGACTTCTGTAATCTTGAAAGAAGAGTGCAAAATTCTCACGTCAACACCAGAGGCACAATCTTTCAAAAGTCCGTCCAATTACTTGCCTACGCCGATGATATTGACATAATGGGGAGAACAAAACGTGATGTCTGTGGTGCTTTTTATAGTATTGAGAAGGAAGCCAAGAAGATGGGTTTAACGGGGAATCAAGACAAGACGAAATATATGCTGTCAACAAGAAAGGACGCCCAACACCGAACGTCTAGGACTAAACGTCACCATAGACAGCTATAACTTTGAGGTCGTAAAAGACTTTGTGAATTAGGTTCCGCTATCAACTCAGTGAATAACACTAGTGCTGAGATTCAACGAAGAATTACTCTTGACAATCGCTGTTTCTTTGGGCTAAGAAGGCAACTGAAGACCAAAGCCCTCTCTCGAGCAACTAAAGTGTCCCTTTATAGGACAGTTATCATCCCGGTCCTTATTTATGGTGCAGAGGCACGGTTTAAGCTGTGCTTTAAAAAAATTCTCCGTGTGATTTATCGTCCTATCTGCATACATAAATGGGGAACGGAGAAGAAAATATAACAACGAACTGTACGGGCTGTACAGCGACACTGACCTTGTCCCAAAATTGAAAAGCCAAAGACTAAGGTGGCTTGGTCACGTAGAGCGAATGGACACGGCCCGGATAGCCTTTGAATCCAACCCCTTGGGACGGCGTAGTATAGGAGAACAGCGTAGCAGGTGGCGCACGCAAGTGGAAGAGGACCTCAACCAACTTGGCGTGAGAAACTGGAGGCAGCTTTCTAGAAACCGAGCCGCCTGGAAGAAGCTTGTTGGTTGAAGACCTGGTAAGCCCCGGACTATAGCGCTACCTTAAGAATATAAGTATAAAATAGTAATTAACAGATTATAACATACTCGTAGAACAAAGAACTAAACAATGAAATAACCTTAGAGAATGTATTCAACCTGAACCGTTTAGATGATATGGATTTGTAATGTAAATGAAAACTTAACACCATACCAAGACCAGAGTCAGTTTTCATTGTTGGTAAAGTGATCCGACAAAAGTCGATTTTCGATTTAAGAATCAAAATTGAAATCAAAAACATGTCAGATGCAAGCGTTATTCATTGAAATCGATTTGGAAATAACAAAACAAACACTTTATTGACAAACACTTGATCGAAATGCTTCACCGCTACGCTTATCGTTTCTCACACCACCACTTAACCGAACTCTGTATTTATTTATTTCAAAATCGCTTGCAATGAAATGAGAACAATATTGAAGTGGTTTTAATTAATTAAGTCAATACATTTTATGCATTGAGTCAAAAGCCCACTATAAATAACACCAAAATCCAGATATAATTCCATATTGATCTTATGCCTTACATATGTGCCTTACAACCCCATATATAGATGCGTCATAAGTTCATTATGGACATAACTATGCACCTATTTATTTAAGGTTTACCAAGACCAACTAAAGTAAAACTAAAATAGATAAGTCTGATCCATCGGAGCAAAAATTATCTGAAGTAATAACTTTCTCATGTCTGAACTCTAACTTTTGGACTACTAAAACAAAACAAGGAACAAACATTGAAGTCTACAACTAAACCAAAGTATCTTTCGACCCTGACTTTCAAATGACATGACACGAAAATTTCAAGTTTACCAACCTTAACCACGATGACACGCATGTAAATATCAAAATTTAAACTGCTTCTTCTACAACCCCAAGTCCCTAAGTTAATAAGAAAATGTAGGTCAAAGTCCGGATAGACTAATGAAATATTTCCATCTCTGCATGTAACGGACCAGGAAACATGTCTGGCTTTTGTTGCCTCATTCTAAGTTTTCTCATTTCCTCATTTGTTCATGGTTAACAAATTACTACTTTGCTATCCGCTTTTATTGCAAAACTTTTAACTTTCTGCCATAAAATGTACTAATATTATGTATAAAGAAACCAAAGCCTATGCTATACGCATGACATCATTCTCGCTTCTACCACTACTATTAACGACTCGGGATCCTTTATGAAAAGTCGGCCCTAAGTGGTCCGTTTTGAGTCCTTAATTAAAATTTGCCTTAATTTTTTTTTTTGTTTTTCAGTGATTGGGAAATGAGAAGTTCCTTTTGAATGACTCTTCCTACTGATTGCAACCCGCAGACACAATGGCTCCAGAACTTGTAAATTCTTTATCGTCTCTTGTGCTTTATTTTAACTTACGATTACATTATAAGGCAAGTTAGGGATTCGTGAAAACACAGGATAACCATTATTTATGATATTTCGATGGTAGAGAGGTCGGTGGATTTTTTTAAACATGGTACTAAGAATTTTAAGAATTATATACACAAACGACATTCGATCATTTTGCATTCTTACATTTTTTCCATAATTGTCGTAGTTGGCCATAGTTTCTTAATTATCTCACAGGTGTCCAGACGGGCCAATCTTGAGTCTGCCCTTTCGTTTCTTATTAATGTGACCTAGAAACCTTAAGCTATTTCCGACAACTTTACACAACTTTGGACTTCAAGTCAACAAGAGAAATTATTTTTGTTGCTGCCTGCCAATAAAATTTTTATTTTCGACTTTCGGTCATCATCGAGCTACCTTGTCTGTTTCGTTGATGCTAGAAGTGCGGCTAAAACAATGTCCTTTTATGGAAACTGTAAAAATAGAAGAAACAATTAGCATGTTTAGAGCTTCGGAGAAGAAGCCAGCTATGTTCCTTTTGGAGTCATCGCATCTATACAACGATACCATAAATAACTTAGGTATTTCCCAAAATTTTAATCAACAAAATAACTTCCTACAAGAGCAAGTTCGTGCGATTTTGTCAGTCCCTTTATTTAAGAGGAACTTACCTTGGCCGTAATATTCTTGTTTCGTTTGTTCTGAATTTTATTTTATTTGCCCATATTTTTTTTTCTTCAAAATTCACTCTCTTTGGAGTTCCCTTATTGTTGTTGTTGGTAGTTCTTTTGATTGGCCATTTCATCTGTTGGGTTCTCGGTACAATGTGCCTTGTTGCTTGTTTGGCATTACAGTTTTAGGCCATATAAAGCAAACGAGACTCATTTGTGTTGACATTATTGAATGACACAAAAAAAAAGGTTAACAAATGATTTGACAGGTAAGAGGCTCATTCGCATTTTAATAAGTCATTGTAGGTTCATGCACATTTATGGGTGGTGGCTTCTTTTGACTGTTGGAAGAGGCTGGTTATGTATACAATATATACTTGTCCTTTTTCCATGGCACTGCTGCTGTAGATGATTTTATAAACCTGACCATGGATGAGCAAGCCATTTGGAGATAGTTTAATGATATTAGATGCATGAAGACGCTTTCTCCGCAAAAAGAACTTAGACAATGTCGATGTCTGGTTTTTGGTTTGTGGCAATATGCCAAGAAACAAAATGACAACCACAATAATGGAGGATTCGGTTGGCAGAACGTCTTTGTGGTTTTATTGGAAGTTTACAATGAAATAGTTTTGCCATGTCGATGCCAAAGATTTAAAGATTTCACTGAATACGAGAGTACAGACAATATTGTTTTCACTTTCAATTCGCTTGCAATGTCGGCAGATATTTAGAGTAGATACAATTTTGAGGATATCAATGAAACTGTTGTTTTCATTTATGAAGAGTTTTAGTTAATTCAAAAAATAATTTTATATACTCTAAAAATAATAAAATATTAAATTAAATAAGGAACCGGGAATAATTTGAAATTATCGAGAGGGGAAATTTTCTAATGGAAAGCAACTTTTAACATTGTGTATATATTAAAATAAATTTTATAGCGGTGCTCCGTGGCGAAAGGATTAGTTGTTAGTGTCTTAACTATAACGCCAGAGGTTTGGGTCCAAATCCCAATGGACCAAACAGTTTTATTCTGTTGAACTAAAAATATAGTTACATCATGCAGGTGCACCAAAACAATCGTTTCAGATTAGAAGTTTTTCACAAATATTGGATTCAAACAAAAGTTGAAATTGAGCTCGTTGTGGCAACCGCTGCAGTGAAATAAAGGCCGCGGAATTAAGGCTCGCTTGTCTTAATTCATTCCCAAAATGGCAATTAAATCAGCGGGTGTTATTTCTCAACAGTTGAAATTGGTAAGGAGGGCATACTGCCCCCTATTTGGCTCACTATATGATTTGGGGTGGGTACGAGTTTGGGTGGGTGCAAGTACTGCGGGTCTTAATGCTTTTTTGTGGCGGGTCTTATTGCCACTTTGAAAAGGAACTAATACTCTTGGGTGTTATTTCCTATTATAGCGGGAATTAAGACTCACAGCTCACGAGCCTTAATTCTGCGGCACTTATTTCACTGCACCGCACCGTAGCAACCAGATCATCTGTACACTTTTTCAAGTGCATAAAAAAATTTTATGGAATTTATATGAATGTTGTTCATTGCATTTTAATTATAATAGGCGAATTCTGGTTCCCAAAAATATTGACCAAATCGACTGCGCGTGCAACAGGTTAATGCCCGCCGCTATCAACATACTACTTACTTAGACAATTTACATGTCATAATGTCAAATCGCCCAAAAACCAGATTATGTAAATTTTTCTTTTCTTTTTTTTTTTTGACTTGTTTAAATTTTGTTGTCTTCGGCCGATGAGAAGGTATGAGCTGAGCATGACTGGAATCTTCAAGTTTATACTGCCAACTTCCAATGATGCCCTTCCGATGCCCAAAAACTCAACAGCAATCTAATCCACTATCCAATTCTCATTCGGTCTGTGGGCAAATTATGTCTTGTCGTTTCATTTCATTCTTCAACAACGAGTAAAGAAATATGCGTCCCTTTCCCCCGTTTCTTATATCAAAAGATACAGAAGTACATTCAAAATGAAAGAGAATGACAAACACCTGAAGAAATTGCACATATACAACAAAAAAATCTGCAAAAAGCAGCTCACATATACGAAACGTCAAAATTCATGTCTAAATTTTCAACAGCGCTCATGTCTGTTCTCATGGCGTGTTCAAAGTTAGAGCAGCGTTCATGCCCAGTGGAGCCAGTGTGTTAAGAAAATGACCGGCAGGCCAGTCAGGAAGAAAAACCCCTATAAAGAAAAATCAAAGGCCCCACATAGGGCGCCATTTTTTTATTTTTTTTATTTTCTTATGATGAAATATGAACAAATTTATACTGTCCGGAATGTTACGAACGGGGTGCTGTCCTCATATAGGAGCTAATTTGTTACTTTATTTTTTGCTTTAGTTTCAATTGATGATGAGGAATATAATTAGTAATTTATGCTGAAAGATCTCATAAAATGAAAGGAAGTAATTGATTGTTTTTAATAATAATAATGATAATATTTTAACTATGTGTCTGTAAGGCACATTGCCTTTGATTTATTTTTTAATTTTTGGATTCCATCAAAACCTTTATAGGTAGATATATATAAATATAAGACCCAGGACCTTTTCGTAAGCAATATCAAAATAGTTTAGAAGTGGCAGAAGAGAAGTTATAAAGATAAAACGCATGAAAACCACCGATGAAATAAAATAAATAAGCAACCATGTCAACAAGAGACACGTAAAGAAATTAACTTGGGGACCATTCCCTAAAGTTCAAATAGATATAATTATGTAACATGTTACCAATCCCGCCATTTTCGGACAAAATTATTAATAATCGCTATGTCTTTTCTAAAAACGTATACCTTACCTACCCTAAATCTCAACCAGAATCTGGTTATCCGATGCAGAAGAATCGAATATGCTCTCACTTTATTTTAATTTTTAAAGCAACTCAGGTCACAAATAAATCAAAATAGTTTCAAAACAATTCTGAAGGAAAAATCCAATCCCATACAATAAAAGTTTCTAATGAAAATGTGGAAACAATGATTAAAGTTTCCGATTGAATATACAGAATGTATGTATTTGTTAAGGAAGATTAAGCTGGATATATTATGCATAAATGTTTTCGAAAAAGATTTTCTTGATACCAACTTCAGTCCGTCGAAAGCTGTTTATCAAACTTCTTACACACTTCACCTATTTCCATTGTCCTAACATCAACATCCGATTATCATACCCACAATTGGACGTAGTCCTCGTTCTCTTGCTTTGTTTGCTTTCAAAGGATCCTTCTCTCATTTACAATGGAAACAATTGAAATCTCTATCTTCCTTCTGCAAATTTGCATTCACCAAATATCCTATGCAGCTGATGCATGGCTTGAGGCATGGGAGACAAAATGGCATAACGTTGTAATTTCCCAGTTGTTACAACGATAAAACCAGCGAAAAACAATCAAGACTCAAACTATTCTACTTCTTGTGGTGCTCTAGGGCGTATAGTCGGATAATTTGAAGTTACAATTGTAATAAAGAAAAAGGAAGAAAGAAACTCACTTCTACTATTGCTGTTGGAGTCCTTTAGAGCTTTGATTGATTAGTTAGTTTCCAAATGTTGACATGGTTTGCCACAAGTTTTTTGCTTCTCTCGACCAACTATCCTCTACGTTGCTGTCTTTGTTTTTGTGTCCTTCCTTCATTTAAAGTTTTACCCATTGGTTTTTGGGTTTTCATTATGCGGCCAATGTACTTTTCATTACACAGGATTGCCTGTAACAAACACACACACAGTGTGTTCATGTATATATGTGATTTATTATGCTTCGGTGCTTGGATGGACAGAATTTATTGCCGTTGATAGATTGTGGTTAGTTTGGAAATTGAGGGCTTGCCAGGGGAATAATTATCTTAAGGACTGTCATTCAAGGATTCTACCGAAAACTGTCAGAATCACCTGCCAACAAATTTTATAGATGTGAGCCTGCAAGCTCCTTGAAAAGTCGACTTTTCTAACCGTGAACTGTCTGACAGTGACAGTGCACTGCATGCACCATCGCAATAGCCAACAGCTGCAAGCTATATATACACGTACTCTTCATCTTTGACAGCCAGTATTCCACTATTAAACCCTATAGTGTTAGTTATCTAATCGCAGATAAATGCCATCTATTGAACATTCCTGTGTCGGACTTATAGAAGTGGAATACGGCACTCAGTTTTGGCCTAAATGTCAGCTGCATTTCAAGAGCCGAACGTTTTCAGCCGACGATATGAAACACGGAAGGGATTTGATGTGCGAAACGAAATCCTGTGCACATTCCAATGAAGAAACTTCTCCTTTGCGGCAGTCTAGACTGGGGGTGGAGTTTGATTTTTGTTGAAAAAGTTAATCGAGAAATAGATATAAGAAAATTGTCTGTCTGTCTGGAGAGGAAACAAATCTATAAAGGTTTCTTAGTGTGCCATGAAAGGTCGTTAAGAAGCAATATTCAACCACGAAACCCTTTACGTCCTCTGCCAGAAATAACCCGTGTAACTGACGACCGAAACGATGTTAATGAACAACATGCGAAATGTTCGTTTACGACTTCCGTACCTGATGAAGCCAGGAGCGAATTCAAATGTTTGAAGGGAGGCAAATCGCATTGGGTAAAGGGCCGACATTTTTTTAATTTGATATTCATTGTTCATGTTTTAGAAGTCGTGTCTTGAGGGAAAAAGGCAAAAATCGAATCATGAAAAAAGGTGTGATCGTCAGTATAAAAGTCGATCACCGGGCAAAGGTAATACGTAGCTTTAAAAATATTCATGAAATCATCAAAAAACAGAATATGGTGAAAAGAATCGGTATACAGGGTGGCATCTTTGTGGGACTTTAGAATCAGTAGTAAATATTTTTAAAAATGTATTTCTGAATTCGACGTTGAAGGATAATGAAGGACATTTTAGCGTTGTCCAAGGGCTCCCGAAATGTCTGTATATGTTAAAAATCTAGTCCTTGTCCATACTTTAGATTAAGCACTCGACCACTTAGACTTGTGTTTTTTTTTATTAATTAGCGCGAACTCAAGGGATTAGGACTCAATGAAATATTTAGAGTTTTAAAGGAGATGTTTTGATGCACACTGTTTTTCAATATACTATGAGGTGGCGAAATCGTTTGATTTTTTGTAAGCGTTAAAAATTGGTTCTTCTAATATGTGATCATACCACAAGAGGCGATCGGAAATACAAACATCAAAAACGCAGAGCTTTTCGGTTTCTTCGATGCAAGTGGTAACGTTGGTATATTCCGCTTGGCCGACAGAAGAAAGCATTGTGTTTTGGAAGGATTAAAAACCACACGGTTACTTACATTTTATTCTATAATTCTGTCGAGATCGGAATTTGATGAGCTTAACATACGAAGCCGTTTCGGTTCTACATCCGAAGAAAAAGGATGTGAATATGGGAATGAATAAGAAAAACTGGAAGTTTTAGACAAGAGCTAATTGCTGAGTATCAGAAATAAAAGCGGAGACAAAACGGTTTGGAACACATACACAGTATCAACATTGTGGATATATCAGACCTTAAACTGTCCGAAGCAAATGGAATTGATTGGTCTTAAAGGTAATTTTTTTGTAATCTATCGAAGAAGAGTCGATAATAAATGCACGCATTTTCGTGATATCGGTCCGAAGTTGTCATTGTCACTATGTCGCCTCCATAAACTGCTACCAGGAACTTTTCACTAGGGTCGCTGATCTGCTTAGTTAACAGCGTTTTTGTGTGGGTAACGGAGCCACTGCTGCAGAGAGGGAGGTTTTCTCTTGTAGTTGCTGCAAATTTCCGATGGGAGAGGGATGTCCAAAGTAACCAGGGAATTTCAAAACTGTTTTTACAAGCTTCCACACCAAAATAAAACATTTCTTAAATGTTTTCTAAACAAATGGGAAACATTTCCGAAACAATTTTTTAATAACGTTTTCTTGAAATGTTTCTTTTGTCTGAACAGACCTATAAAAACAAAAATAAGAGCAACCGGTTGCCTTATATGCATATAATTAAATTAGGACCCTGGTCCCCATAAAGAGTTTATAAGTCCAATTTTATTTGTTGAATGTTTCTGCTTCCCAAAGAAGAGGAACGAAAAATGGGCGCCATATTTGTCACGACACGAACCTGTCAAATACAAGCTCCTTTTGGTAATTTGTTAGTGCTGAGTGTTTGCTGCCAGTGGCGATAGTGGTTTGTGTGCAGCTACCCTTATTTCGCCTGACTTTATGTAATGGAATAGGTACCTCACCTATACACACAGACACAAAAGTGAAGGATCAAACCTAACCAGCCAGCCAGCCAGCCTTAATTGCAACTGTAATAACTCACCAAAATTGCAGCACAATATTTCGAAGAGCTCCACTCGCATAGAACTTTATGTAACTGGGGGTAAGTATATATCCTCGCAATAATATACACAAGCTATACGGTCGGTGGGTAGAACTTGGCATTCGACATCAAGGAGCGTAAGTAAGAGCAAACCACTTCAGTTATAAGACCGTAATAGTGTGTTCGTGGGTGTTGAAGGAACGCGAATGCGTCCAAATTTAAAAAAAAGATCTTTCGCATGAGATGAGGGAAATAATTTCGCTGACGAGAAGACGAAAACGAGACCTTAACTCAGTATAGCAGTACCTGTGTCTAGCCTATATAACGTGCATAAGGGTTGGTCGTTAGCTAGATTCCGGTTCTATAATGACTGCGCTAGTGCTCTACGTACATGACTTAAAACTTGATACAAATTAAAGCCATTTTTATTTTTAAACATCTTTTGGTTTTGCTATTAGAAGATTATTTGACGGTGGAGCAGTGAAGAGAATTTATTTTTGTGATATTTTCTGTGGGGATGATACATCGATTGTATTGCTAGGGTAATGGGGCATTATATACCTATAAGAACTTGAATTTAATGAAGGGTTGTTTTTGACTGAATGCTTGAAAATAAGTTGATTATCTGGCTTCATAGCACGCATCAGTATGTATATTGGCCAAATTATGAATTCACAAAAGACTGGTGGAGTGAGGATTCCTTGAAATATGAAGCTCGATTTGAGAAAATTTTTGGGATTTATTACAAAGAGATTGTTTACGATTTGTGGTATGGGACAAAAAGATTCAGAAAGTTAACAGACATCTTTTGTTTCGGAATGAAGTATATTCTTTAATTTTAGGCACCATAAACTAATCAAGGTTAATTTGGACCTGGCATTTTCTTATTATAGATAAATACAGAAAATACATTTCCCATGCCATGCGGGACGGGTCAGAATATCCGTGCAGTATGTCCCAAATGTCGTAATCGTAAGGGACGATACAATTACAATTTACAGCTTTCCTTACAGTGTGCATGTGTTAGTCCTAGGGTTGCGCGACTGGAGTTAACCGGCGGAGACCGGCGCGGTGCGGTAAAAGGCGATCAAACAAAACTAGCCAAAACATGCGAAAACGTTACGCAAAACCACTGCAATGCAAGATCTTCCGTCCGCGCAGACATTATCCGGTCAGAGCAAGACGGATTTCGGGACCAGAGCAATGCAAGAGATTATTCGAATTTTAATAGTAGCGATTTGGTATGTTGAAAGTATGAACGGACGAAGTTACGAGCTGGAAGAGATGATTAAGAAACAAAATGGCGAAACACTGGAAACAGTGCCCCTTTCACGGATATAAAGACGAAATAATACAAGAAGTTCTATTACGGATTAGAAGAACAAGGTAAGAACTTATTCGGTATTAACCTCGCGGAAGAAGGGCTATGTCAAATTTGAGTGACCGATTGATTTCTCTAAAACTGGTAATCCAAGGAAGGGTTAGGAATATCGTCAGTGCTTGAAATTCTGACTAGATTACCTCAGGAATTCTCCTGGTTAAGACAACGATTGCAAGGTTAATTCGGGAGAAGCTATTGCCCAGCAACTCAGTGTCTTGATGTCAGAATATTTTATGGAGACGAGGAACAGAATCAAGCAAAAAGAGACACCTGGACGAATCAAATGGTACAATCTGACAAAGCAAAGAGCGAATTATTCATCTCTAACATGAAAAATATTCAGTGCCGAAAAATGCTCATTTGTTCACCAAAGTTTAGTGAATATGCTTAAGGCCAACTTCTTGTGGATGAATACAAAATTTTTCACAGGTGGCAACTGTGACTCACAGTCACAGTTCTCATCTCCGAACTTATACGCGGCAACCAAATGCCTAATCGGTGGAGAGAAAGCTACCTTCACCCAATTTACAAGAAAAGGGTAATACTGCTATAATCAATGTTCAGTCAAGCTAATGTCACATACCTTTAAGATCTTTGAGTGGATCTCCGAAAGTTGTGCAGAATATAATACGGCTATATGATGCGGAATAATCACCCAATGTTTCAAAGATACAGTCCAAAATATTAAAATAAGAAGACAACTTTGAATGGGACATCGACAAAGTTCTGCAAAAAATCATAAACAAAGATGTTTGCCATCACATTTCCACAGCTTCTGTTCACACTTATTCACGGATAAAAAACAGCAATTTTTGGGATTCCTGCAAGAGGTGCTCCAGTCGACGAAAGATGTTGTCTTCGTACCATCTTATCTTTAAGTTCGAAAGGGGGTTGTCTGAGAGAAAACTCTAGAATTTTATATTGACATGAAATACTGGTGACAGAACAGGAATTAGGTACATATATACATTTAAGTCTCATTAACAAAAGTCAAATCCCTCCATAGTCTTGTTCAAAACTGTGGCCGTTGAAAGGTATATTTTCGACGTCGTACGTGCATTTGTCTTAATGTCGGCACTACTGACAAATCGACGATCGAAATCATCGCAGACATAAAAACATTCAGCTGTTTCTTTAGGCTATATTAGCAATTAAAAGTAATAAACCCTATACCGAGTAGAATTAAAGTACGAATACGATGCAGTTCATTTGTACTTAAAACGAAAATATTACTAAAGATTCACGGTCGGTCTTGTTTGTATTAAAAAAGTGGACACGTAGTGAAGAAGAAGCAATAATGAACTCTACTTTCTGTACGTCGACAGGGGCCTTTCTAAAAAAATGTCGCATGTGAATATAGTATTTTTAGTTGAAATCACCCATGATACAATCGCTTTGACGCAGGAAGAATACAAATCCGATTGTTTAACAGACGACAAATGTATGCATTACCATTAACTACACACACTAACCCCTAATTTAACAGTGATCGTTCAACCTTAAACTGTAGTTCAGTGCCTGTAAATTCTGTAACCAACATTTTAGTTAAAACTTGGACTGTAATACTGGAGGTAAGTAATCTTGTATCTTAAAAAGAATGATGTCCAAGTGTCTCTGAAGAACAAAGAAAAAGATAGATTTTTCACTGCCTCGTAAAATGCTTTATTACCACCTTTTTTTTAAATTATCAGCGCAAGAAAAATACTCTTCTCCATAATATTACGCCTATGAATAAAATTCTATCACCACATCTTCATTCCTGCCAAAGGCACTCAGAAAAGAATAAACCTTATCTTTTTATCTACACCCATTAACCAGAATAAAAGAAGAGACATTAGCATATTTCTTAAGGGCAATTTCACCTTATAGCTTTGTTTTTTTTTTTACAGAAAACAAAATCCCCATTTTAGGTTTAAGGAATAACCATTAAATCCCACCTTCATTGTTTGCTCAATTTTTTAAGAGGTGTTCGGAATTCATGATAACACACAAAACAAAACAAGCTTAAATTGCTACAAAGTGGCATTCCTCATTTTCCATTTAAAATGTGCTTAGCATGTTTCTAATCCTTAATATATATATAAAAAAAAAGACTCATTAAAACGTTATTCTCCACCTCGACAGTTAGCAAATCAACTAATTGTCGAAATCCGCTTTTTATTAGGTGCAATAAATTTTTCCTATTGCACAGGCACATTGGGCGGACCCCCTTCCTAGCTGAACGTTGGAATTTTACTTACAGTAGTTTCACTTTTATCTTTATGACTGTAAGCGGATTAAATCCGTTTTGCCGCGAATTGTCCTCAATAAAAAGGACGGAATAGAAATAGGTAAGCTATACTTAGGTACCTACAACGACGATGGCGATTGCTGGAAAGAAAATTATAAAGAGTGCAATTTAAGATCTATAACGAAGAGAAGGAGAAAATCCTTAAAGTGTTTCTCCTGCACAGGAAACCACTCCTTTTAAGTGGAATGCCCTGCCACTCAGCCTAAAGCTGACCATTATAGAAGAGTTCTATGTTTCCCTTGGGGGGCGAATGAAATGAAACATTATCATAAGGAAGGAAAGTCTCAGGGCTGGGATATGCAGGTATGGGTGATAGGTGAAATTTCACATTGGAAATTTATTATCGTTGTTCCGAGGGAATTTGCGTAAATACCCATCCTATGGACGTTCTGAGCACACATTTTAATGAGCTTTCGCATGAACTCGATGTAATAGTAAGTTCGGCTAGGTATTCGGAAGTACTTCCTGTATCGCTGGCGATGCAGTTAAAAAGCTAAAGGATGGTTTTATAGAACATGGGTTGCAATTGGCAACCGAGGAACGCATTGTGCTTCCGTCGAAAAGGAAGGTATCGTCTCTCTCAAACTCATTTGTAGAAGGCAAACGCGGTGGCAGAGTGATAACGTTAAGTTAAATTGTTTCCACGCACGCAATCATTTCGTCGCATGTATGTGGGTATTGTTTATGGCGATGGATTGCTCGGTGGCGGCTGAACTTGTTGTTCGGTATTTATCGAGTTCGTTGTCCACTTAACAATGCACACACCATATGAAAAAGAAAAAAAAATGATTTAGAGGGAAGTAAATGTGTTGACAGGAAAAATGTATAGAAACGATATTGAAAGGCTTAATCGTATGCAATTTGATGAAATTAATTAAACTAATTGATAGTATTGTTCTGTTAACGGTAATACTTAATAATGGTAGCGTCATCGATATGACAAAGATACTCTGTTTTTTACAAACTGAATTTTATACTATCATATTAATAATATTGTTTATAAAATTCCCATAAAGAATTTCTCATTTTGAACAGTTATTTAAGGAATCTTTTTACTGTAATACAAGTTATGCATTTGTTAAAAAAATGTTTAGATAACAATCAAAAATGACATTACGATGTCATCGTCATTTACACCATAAAACTTCGTACTTAATTATTTTAAAGTAACACACCGAACTTATTTTTGATCGGCATTATAGATTTACAAATAACGGTACCCGCCGTATAACTGTTAATGAAAAGTTTATCAGCCCTATCATCGTATCCGTTCGGACGTTCGGAGAAACCTACGATCGGAGAAATGTTCCGATCGGAACATTTATTTTGTTTATGGTATCCGAATCGTAGCAGAAATAAAAACGCCTGTCGGCGCATGTATGATAATAAAAAGAATTAAAACAAATATCTACCACCCTTATTACGGTTGTCAAAGATCAAATGTTTGATAAACGATAACATTTATCAATCAAACAAAATGTCGGTATTATGATTTTCGTTTGATAAATTTTTGATCTATTGTTAATGACAAACAAAATTCTCTTGTGAACGGGCTTTTGTTTGACGTTTGAGTTTTCTATTCTTTTTATTTGTCTTTGGATTACGGTTCTTGTTACTGTTTTAATTTATTTTCGTGTAATTAAAGTAAATATAACTTGAATTTATATATATTTGTGTTTGGTAAAGAAGTGAAAAAAAAGGGCTAACAAAATTTGGGAAATAATTGCAAGGGATGTGTTCATTTATGTACCTACAATGTACATGTACCTCCTATTTGCACACCAAATAACAAAAGAAACAAATGTCCGTGCAAGTAAAATTTAATAAAAACATGTTAACCGAAACGTATTAATTGAATAAATAAATATAAAAATGAACAATTTTCTGTGTTTTCTTACAAAAAAAAATCAAATATTTCTTCCAAAATAATTTTATCAACAGCGAATTTGCGTTTGACTGAAAACATGATAAACACCAATATTTTTGACAACTATAATACCAAGTTAGTCAATAAAACTATTCACAATAGATCTCAAATCTGAGTGGCGCTCACAGTCTATCGAAAAATTTGATAATTGACAAATAATACCGATGGATGGATTGATTTGTTGTCGGAGGCAATCGGAACATACACAAAGCTTACAATCGCCATTCATCGCATGAATTCACTGAGCGTTAATATGATTTTGACATTTTCGACGCATACTTTAATTTTTTTCGGAAGCTTGTGCGATTTATCAGTCACTGTTACCGTGATATAAAATTCGTACATTTTGTGTGTATTTTTTATGAAACCAGGTGATAAACAAACTTTTTGTTGCTTTTCTTCTTTTTTTTTCGATGATAATCTTGTCCCTTTTTTTCCGAAGTTGATAAATTCTTATTATTTGTTTTCGACAATGGTAATTTCTTCTTTTTCTTCTTTTACGACGTTGGCAAATTCTTCTTCTTTTTGCTTTTATTTTTTTGACGATGATATCTTCTTCTTCTTCTTTTTCCGATGATGGTAAATTCTTGTTCTTCTTTTTCCGACGTTGGCAACATCTTCTTCTTATTTTTTCCGACGATGGTAACTTCTTATTCTTTTTCCGATGACAATAATTTCTTCTTCTTCTTTTTCCGACGTTGGAAACTTCTTCTTTTCTTCTTATTTTTCCGACTTTATTAACTTCTTCTTTTTTCTTCTTTTGCTGACGAGGGTAACTACTTTCCGGCGGCAAGCCTACCGATTTTGTACTTTTCCACATCTGAGGTCAACTAAAAGCTGGTGTTGATAAGTTTCTTCTTCCTTTTGAGAAATATCAGTTCGATTTGGAAATCTGATATCATGTGTTTCGACTAGGCAGCCAATTGAGTTTTTTGAAGCGTACGGAGTCGTCCATAACTAAGCGAATACAAGAAATGCACATCTTGTGCCTATCATAACAAATTACTCTGTTTCTTTAACAGAGTAATTTGTTAAGTTTTGTTTGCACAGCAATGTATTAAAAGAAGCATTCAGCAAAACGGCATTGAACCTTTTGATAAATTGAATTCAGAAAGCATGAATGAAACAAGGGATGTTTCCATAGCGTTTATGTTCCTCGTCATATAATTTTTAACCATCGGTATCCAACGTAATGTTGTTAAATCGATAAAGCAAACAATTGCTCGAAACAACATCACTGAAAATCAGTAAAGAAAGCATAAAACATGGAACTCGAAAAAGAAGTTGATTTACACGTAAAAATTGCCGAAATAAAGAAAAGAATTCTTCTTGCAGGTGCCATAGAACTTTTGTCTATTTCATTCAATTAATTTATATTATTTGTTCATCAGAGGGTCAAAAGACAGCAAACGCAGCAGAATGGCAAAAACAAAGTCGCATCAATTCGGAAACACTAGCTTCACTGAAAAAGGAGAACAAAGAACTAACGACGCAAATGGTAATGTTGAAAAATCCCATCAATCGGCAAATGGGTAAAGAGCCAGAAATCGAAACTACTGGTGGTAAGCCACTTTATCCGGTAGGAGCTAAGGATCCCGAACAAGCAGTTTTCTTGATGGACTTGAAAATTACTGATAATCGCAAGCAATTGGATTTGCTGCGACACAGATTTCAAGTCAGGCAGAAGCATTTCAATAAACTTCTACAGCATTATGAGGACTTGTTGGCTTACAAAGAGCATCAGTCCAAAGAAGTCGGAGGAAAACCTCCAGAAACTCTGGAAGAAGATGCAAATCGAAAGGTTCAAAGAAAACAATCTCTTGCAAACATTTTATCCCACTTTCTTTTCAGTTAGTGATACAACTCGAAAATGAAATTCACCGGAAGAATGTAAAATGGCTTGAAGCAGATCACATCAAGAAAAAGTACAAGGCCATTCAAGCTTCCCTCATGACTGATGCTGAAAGATTTGAAAGGTCTTTGAAAGAGCTAGAGGAGGCATTAGCTGAGCAGCAGACTGAAATTAATAGGCTTCAGGTAATATCGATTTCATATAAATTAAATTGACTTGTCCGTTAATTTAAAAAAAAAAATTCACAGCAAGTTCACAATGAAGCCCTAGAAATGCGTGATGTTGCAAAAGTTATTCTCCAACGTCAAGAGCAACAAGCCAATGCTTCACTTAAAAATCGAGAACGTCAAGCCTTAGACTTTCGTAAGCAAGTCGAAACCCGTAAAATGGAACTGGAACGTATTGGCCGAAAACTATTTGCTGATGCAAAGACTTTTGTCCATCAAGATAGTATCGGATCAAGTTCGGGTGACCAACAAACTGGAAAAACTGATCATGACGATGATCCTAATTCTCAACTGCAATGTGTAACTGAGGAAATGGACACACTGTTCAAGGAATTAATGGAAGTGACTGGAGCAACGTCACCATCAAATGTTCTTGAGAGGTTTTTGTCTCAAAAAGAATCGTCTTTGCGATTGACATATCTTCGAAATGCCGCCGAGTCTGAGAAAACTGAATTAGAAAATCAGCGGGAAAATCTAACGAAGGAACTGGAAGCATCCAAATTTTCCGAGATGAAAGAAAATGAAGTGTTAGTATATTGCAATTAATTGAACTCAAATGTAATTCTCACTTTTGAAATATATTTTTAGAAATCAAGAAGTTGTTGAAAAACTTAAGTTAGAAATAAGCAACTTGAATAATGAGAAACTCAAAAACGATGAAGCAGCTGAAAAAACTTTAGGAGTTATAAAGTTCATTCAAGAGAGACTTCGAGATATGATTTATAAGTTGCAAGAAGTTGATGAGAGTGATGTTAATATTGTGGAGAAGGGGAAATCGATTTCTGCACGTAGTTTGCCGGACTTTTTGGTAAACGATGCCACAGATGATGATTTAATTGACGTAAGTATATATATATTGAACGTATGGTATCTATATTAGTAGCCCTAGAACAAAATTTCAAAGCTCTAGCTCAATTAAACATATATGGTCACTTTTCTGATCGTAAAGGCATTGAACAATCGGATTATGAGAGCACTTTACCTTAAGGGCATTCCATTGTAACGTATAAATTATAAAGGATAAATTAAAAACATCATAATTATTAATTTTAGATGGTTTGATATCTTCGCTTTGACGTGATGTAGGGTATATAATATATATAAGTTAAGGTTCATAAATCTAATAACTATACATGAAGTACATTGTGTCTCGTGCCCGACAATAATACAACCAGTTTATTTGCCTGCATTTATTTTTCGTTTATTTTAGCAAAGAGATATAACCGTAAAACCGCAATAATACCCATTTTGGGGTACATTTTCACCCCCACCACTTATGCACAACTCCGGGGAGGAGAAGCATTTAAGATAGTCATATTGGGCAACAAATAAATGAAATGCTATATTTTTTTTTTTAATTTATTCCAAACTGGCTTATAGAAAATGTATGCGTAGATTTCGAGATCGAATATGCATGCGGTAGTGTTTTGACGGAAAGATTTGAGATGACAATCATTTCATTTAAATGATAAAGAATACGAAAAAAGTAATGCAGGGAAATAACTTTACTGAGAAATAGCTTCACCCGGGAAATAACTTCAACACTAGTGGGAAATAACTTCATTTTATTGAGGTGAAGTTATTTCTCACTTCGAGTGGGAAACAATATAACTTAAAATTTGGTGAAGTTATTTCTCACTTAATTATTTTTTGATAAAAACAGTAAATCAGGTGAACATATGGGACAACTTAAGTACCCGGAGCCCCATTATCATTAACTTAATAATAATAAAAATATTTTGAATTTGTGTCTATAAGGCCTTTTTCAATAACAGTACCTTCCATCTAAGCGTGTCTGATAATTTCATTTTTCTCAACAAAAAAAAAAAAATGCGATCGATTTTGATAAAATTTTATATGAGAGATTTTTTGCCAACGATGTCATTTATTTTATTTTTTCCAAAGGAGCTTATTAACGGTGCCTGATATAGAACCCTTAGTTTTTTGATCATTATCATTTGAACGGCGCTACCGATCTTGACAAAATTTTATATTCTAAAAGTTCTGCTAAATTTTTAGAAGATAAATACTGCAACTTTAATAAAATAATATTTTCTGAAGTTTTCTTTTTTTTTTTATAAAATTTTATGTACATTATAATGTATATGTCTTAAGTGATTTTACGTTAGAAAAATTATTTTGAAAAGAGCTTACAAACGGTAGATACTTCTCATAGACCCGTTTTTATATACAGAATGTCTTTTAAGCTTTCCCACTGATTTTGACGAAATTTGTAATTTCGGGTTTATTTTTAAATAAAATACAGAAAATCTCTCTTCAAAAAATAAACTGGTCAAACGAATTTTTCAGTTGTTAACACAAAGATAACTTGCCACAAGAGCCAGTTTATGCAAACCAGTCGTTTCCTGTATGTTTAATCCCTTTAGATCAGAACAAGTACCTGTTCTGGCTTCAAACTTCGAGAACGACACACGTTTAAAAATGTGCCTAGTTTCGCGTTAATCGATTATCCTAAAGATATTCTTTTGCCTATTGTTCTCTTTCTTGTCTCAATGAACATTTGGTCCCATGAGCACACCACTTATAGGTGCTACGAGTTCGTCAAACTTTATAGTGAGGATTTGGCCTGCTTCCCTCCGAAGTTGAACATCTTCTATTGAAGCCTCCAATAAGCGTACACTTTTTATACTTATACAGGGTGAGTCATGAGCAATGCGACAAAATGCTAGGGCGTGTAGGTTGCGTTGAGACAAGAAAAAAATCGTATGGGAGGGGGGGGTCTATTCCCCTCCGTTTAGCCGGGAGGGGCAAAAAAAATTATTTAAAATCAACGGCTTCATTCACAATGCTGTGCGATACGTTTTTGAAAAGCCAATAACTTTTTCTTTCATTCTGTGTTTAAATAAATCTATTCTAAGTAATAGTTTTTGAAATATTAATTTTCAAAGTCAAAATTTTGAAAAAAAAAATTGAAAAAAAAATTTCAAATTAATTTTTTTCAAAATTTTACGTAATTATGTGCTAATTTTAATTTCAAAATTCAATGCTGTTATTAATTTTAAGTCTAAATAAGAAAACCGGATGCAAAAATTTTATGTCGTTCTCAAGAAATTAAAAAAAAAAAACAAAACCACCTTTTTCTAAGAAAAACATTTATTTTTATTGTAACGAAGCAATTTATTTATTTATTTAGCATTTGTAAGAGACTTCATCTCTTACGACATAAATATCATGACATCAAAATATATTATATTAATAATAGACCTGGCAACCCACAATTTACAATTCCATGTACTTGCATCGTCTCTGAATTAAAAGCTTTTATTTCTAAATTGCTAAAACAGTATACATAATTGGTATTAAATGATTTGTACTCTCTCAAAAATAACAGAATGATCGAACGATGTCTAAACTGTTTTTATATAATTTAATTTGATCTTGTTTTATACAGTTTCTTATTACTTTGTTATGCAAAAGCTCTTTTTATTATTTTTATGTTCTATGTTAAATTAAAGGCAGTCTAAATAAATCAGTCGAATGAAAAGTACCTAATTCGTTGTTATTTGCTTGAATTTGTTTTTTTACTTTTTCTTTGCGTTCGCTCCATGATAAACCTTTTTGCATGTTTTATATTTTGCATGTGCTTTAATTTCTTTTTAATTATTATTAAATTGAACCCCCTACACATTAATCTTAGTTTTTTTTACTTTTTTTTTAATTGGAGTTTTATGAGAACGTAATAAAATTAAATAGTATTGGAATAACCCTGGATTAATATTATTTTCATTGATAACTTCTGAAAACTGACCTGTCAATATTTTTGCCTTGGCCTGCCCGCAGCCCATGGGTTCTACCTGTTATGGGGACAATAGGGACAATAAAACCGCATTTTTTTTAATGAAAAAAAAGGAAATTGCAACGCAAGATAAATAAAAGGCATTGCAGTTTTGCTTAGTAATTATTTCAAATTTGAATATTAACTCATTAACACGTAACGATGTCAAGCTCATACACCCGAGAAGAATTAACGGACATGCATTTCTGCTACGGTTTAGCTAATGGTCGAAGTCGTGAAGCCGAAAGACTGTACGCTGAAAGATATCCCGATAGGAGGTGTCCCCATCATTTCCAAGAATCCACCGACGCACACAGGCAAATTTTCCCAAAAACATGGCCAAAATTATTTTTCTTGTTTTTTTAATTTATTATTGCATGAAAGTATCAAAAACAGATAGTTTTATTAAAAAGCACCATTTTCAAGTAAATTTGCACGAAAATTCGTAAAAAAAAATGAAAAAATTATAAAAAAGGTGATTTTGAAATTTTGTTTTTTTTTACAAAAATACTAAAAAAAATATGCCTTTATATTCTCGAACTTGACATTGTTATCAAATGATTTTTATACATTTAATATAGTATTAAAAAAAAACAGTTGAGTTATAAAATATATTATAAACAAATAAACATTAATAAACATGTGTATGTACATCATTCAATGACTTGTGAAACTGGAACGAAATTATTCTGCTTGCTCGACCTCTGGTTCTATTAGAAACTGAATTACCTCAGATGGAAACGCATTTTTAGCTTTAGGGGTTAGTTTTCGCAAACTACTTATAAATGGGTCAGAAGAAACCAAAAGGTTGTGAAACACATCTTCCATATTTTGCTGCCTCGAAAATTTTCTTGAGAAACTTTCTCGAAAACGTTTTATGTCTTTGTTTCGTGATTCTTGGGCTTCTTCGCCGAGCTGCCCAATAGGCAGAATAGCTTCAGATATAATTTCAGGGCTGTGTATTAATATTTTATGTACAGTTGTAGGCATATTATACCATGGGTAAAGTTGCACAAATATATTTGCGGTATCAATACAATACTCCTTAAATCGACTGATTTGTATTGGATATCCACTGGATATTGTTAGTAAAACAACCCGAAATCGGCGTATGATGTTTTCATCTATATTGGTTATAACAGAAGAAGTAGCAAAATCATGGAAAAATCGACGGGCAGTGTTGCCATCGTTCGTACTACCATAACCTGGTTTTGGTTTATCAACTTGCAATCCCATTTGGATTCTGAATTCTTCTTGAATCCTTTCCTTGTTTTCTTGGACTTTTCTTTTATTTTCCTCACCACGAGCTTGCCATTGTCCTATAGGAAGTTTATAGGAGACATGGAGTAAACATTCAAAAAATCTTATCCATTATTATGTGATTCTGGGTCACCTGACACTAACTGGATAGGAACGAAAGATGTTAAGAAAATACTAGCATCTGAAATGCTTGGATCTGTAAATCGTTGTTTATATTCACTCATGCCTGAGCTTCCATCACAACCCCATTTGGATATTAGGTAAATATTACGCATTTCATTAGTATGAAATGTTCCTATAACATCTTCTATTCCTTGAAATAAACGTCGAATTGTGTGATCTAGTAAACTTTGAAGAGGTGTTTCTGCGACTGATTCAGTTATGACCAAGTTTTCAGGATAACATTTTTTTTTTGCTTCTATAATAGCTGCATAGTTGGGATACATATGGTTATTATGTTTTTTTGCAGAATCTCTAATAAGATTGTATTGGAACTTAGTTAATTTTCCCTCAACAACTATTGATAGAGCTTCCTCTGCTGTATATGGAATAATTTCTTGGTCCATTTTTTTTTAAAGCTTTTTGGTACTTTTCAGCGCGTGAAGGAGTTGAAAAGATTATGTTTTTCATCACATTTGAGGAGCAGAGTTTTCCTTGTTCTCGAAGTTGCATCTGCGCAGCATAGCTTAATTCTTCGGTATTGCAATTAGAACGCAAATTTTCTGTCTTACGTCTCTTTGATCGTTCGCTTAGGTCCGAAAAATCCATTTGAGGCCGTCCAACAAAACCATGGGCTCGGCATGGAAACGAAATTTCACCTCGTAACCAATTCGTATTTTGTTTTAAAAAGTTGTTGTAATTTCTTGAGGCGCTCAGCCATTTTCTTTTATGTTCATGAGCAAAATCAGTTAACTTTTTCTTAGTTTCCTCTGAAATTTCAATATTGGTCTCGTTTTTCACCTTTTCAACCAAAAAAATAATATTTTTTTTTCAGTGTCCTTTGCGCCTTTTAGAACCAATATTTTAAAAAGTCGCAAAAAGTCGCAATGTTTAATGACTGTTTCTTATTAGGAAATCATTTATCTAACTTTTAAGACTATTTTCATTATGAAGCATTTTCAATCGATTTAACTTTAACATTATCAAAAAAAAAAAAAAAAAAATTTATTGCTCAAATACATCATCTCAATTGGCTTGAAAATTTACTTCACACTTAAAATATTTCAAAAAAGGATCATCACCCTTTTTTACATACCACTAGCAACAGAATCCATCATAAATTATTTCTAAAAGCGCCCAAAATAATTAAAAGAAACACAAAGCAAAACAACTTCTTATCACAAACTAAATTTGCTACTGCACTCGTTAATTTTAAGTTTGCACTTTAAAAGCATCGGCTGATTAAACAGTTACAATCTGCATTGCATGATCAATCTCATTTAAAGCTTATGTTATTTGTAAACAACTTGGCATTACAAAAAAACAACAAAGAGGAAATTTTTTTTTCATAGTTTTGGCCACGAATTTGGGAAAATTTGCCTGTGTGCGACGTCTAAGAGATCATGGAGTGCTGGAGCATCGAAGAAGCGAAAGGCCAGTTTCTGATGAGTCAAGAATCTTAGATGAAAGAATTCTGGATTTAGTCCGAAATAATCCCTCCGTCAGTACAAGAAGGATATCCACTATGCTTGGAGTGTCCCAATCTAGAGCATATCGAGTACTTCGGGCGGAAAATTTACACATGTACCACTTTACGCCTGTTCAGGAACTCACCTCAAACGACAAGTTATTGAGAACCGAATTTTGTAGAACATTACTACTTAGAAATGAAACCGAACAAAACTATTTTAGAAGAATATTCTGGACGGATGAAGCACAGTTTACTAGGGATGGGGTTACTAACTTCCACAATTTACATTATTGGAGTAGCGCCAATCCACACAAAAAAAAACAAAACAAATCACAACACCGCTTTAGTTGTAATGTTTGGCTTGGTATTGTTGGACACACTGTGATCGGGCCCCGGTTTTTGAATTCCATTATTAATGGAGAATCATACCTGCAATTCCTACGAGACCTTTTACCCGATTTATTAGACAGCGTTCCATTGGTTATAGCAGATACTTTAATCTACCAACAAGATGGTGCTCCAGCACACTACAGCTTACAGGTGAGAAACTGGCTGGATGATCATTTTAGTGACCCTTGGATCGGAAGAAGGGGCCCCACGGAATGGCCGCCTAGGTCACCAGATTTAACTCCCCTAGATTTCTATGCATGAGGATTTATGAAGAATTATGTTTACGAAGTGGAAATAGTATCATTGGAACAACTGAAGGAACGAATTGAAGTCGCTGGAGTCAAATTGCAGGAAAATTTGTCAAGCATAAACTTATGTGAAGCCATTACAAGGAGATATAATCTATGCCTTCTAAACAATGGAGATCATATCGATAATTTTTTATAAGTACTTCCAATAAAAAACATAGTAAAAATAAAAGGAATAAAAAAAACTAAAAAAACTAAGATTAATGCTTCTTAAATTGCTTCGTTACAATAAAAATAAATGTTTTTCTTAGAAAAAGGTGGTTTTGGTTTTTTTTTAATTTCTTGAGAACGACATAAAATTTTCGCATCCGGTTTTCTTATTTAGACTTAAAATTAATAACAGCATTGAATTTTGAAATTAAAATTAGCACTTAATTACGTAAAATTTTGAAAAAAATGAATTTGAAATTTTTTTTTCAATTTTTTTTTTCAAAATTTTGACTTTGAAAATTAATATTTCAAAAACTATTTCTTAGAATAGATTTATTTAAACACAGAATGAAAGAAAAAGTTATTGGCTTTTCAAAAACGTATCGCACAGCATTGTGAATGAAGCCGTTGATTTTAAATAATTGTTTTCCCATTTTAAGTCAGTTTTTTCGAAAATTGCCCCTCCCGGCTAAACGGAGGGGAATAGACCCCCCCTCCCATACGATTTTTTTCTTGTCTCAACGCAACCTACACGCCCTAGCATTTTGTCGCATTGCTCATGACTCACCCTGTATACTTAAAAAAAAAAAAATATGAACTCACCCTACATTCCCAATAGTTCAACCTGCGATTCTTAAATCTCATGCATTCTGATTCTATTTGTTCCAAAACCGTCAAACGTTGCCATGAAAGAACTTTTCTATATTTTGACTTAAGTCCAAAAGAATTAATTAAATTATTTTAAATATTTTTTCAGATTCTTAAAGCAAAACTAGAACAAAGTTTGCAAGCCCAAGACGTAAAAGAAGTCGAAATTCCTCAAAAAATTGAAGAAGTGAGTTGTTAGACAATTTAAAGTTGATTTTTCAAACAATTCCATTAAATAATTATATAAATTTATTTTCTACAGGTCGATGAGCTTGCAGTTCGCCTTGAACAAGCACCTTCTGTTACAGCCGAGGATAAACCCCAACCAATGCCCATGTGTTACTACAACCTCATATCAGGACGTGCTACCCGAACTTTGGGAACATCATCAGGTTCTCCGGAACAAGGTCCAGCACCAGGTATAAGATAAAATCAGTACAAAAAAGGCACCTCTTTCAATTAAATACTAATATCTTATCATTAATCCTCCACTAAAGCTGTTACTGACGATGAAAGTGAGGTTCCATCGAGGAATTTCCTCAAGCGACAATCTGTTGTCATCGTAGACACAAAATCAAGACGCAAGGCATATCGACCCGTACCACAGAGAAGAAAGTAGATTTCTAGCTTTTATTTTGTATTCACTTTTCTATCGCTAATAAAATTGAGAGCTTTTCTCCAAAAATATCGATACATAGGAAGGGAACCCTCAATTCACTTAATTTCTGTCTGTGACCATGACAAAGAAATCTTCATCTTTAAGCAATTTAGGCGGCAATGAATCCAATCTTTCGAGCTGCAACAAATATCATCAAAAATATATAAAACGAACTTGCTTTAAGGGAGCACTCCTTGGTGTTGTTGGCTTCTTTGGGAATTCGAACAACGAATGACCGAAGGAATTTCTGTCATTGCTCCTTCCTGGCCAGCTTTGCTTCGTACAATGTAAGTAAAGTAGTAGGGGGCTCTTAGATGGCTTAGGGACACATTGTAGCATGACAGTGCTACTCGCAAGCGATGACAATGGTTCACAATGGGAATGCCAAGTCGACAATGACGACGACGACGACCACAACAATAGTGGGCGTTGGATTCATATATACCTACAACGGACAGGAGGGATAGAAGGAAGAAAAAAAAATTCATTCCGGGCCAAGTTCCTAATGGCAATGGAATATTGTGTAACATAAACATACTACGTCGAGCTATATAGACCATGGCAAGAGCATTGGCCAGAACAATATTTTCCAGTTACATGACAAGCGGCACAATGGGTCAACCACTGAACGCAATGACTATACAACAGCAAGAACAACAACAACACAAAACAGCCACCATCATACAATGGACATTGGACAATGGACAATTTCATTGCGCTGCCTGTTTTCTTGTTTCCATGGGCCAGGCTGATTGCGGTCTAGTGGCAGCAGCACGAAGCTATGTCATTTCTCCAGACTACAACAATGTTTGCGTTGTCCAATAATGTTGCTGCTGAATGGGCAAGGGACTATAGGAATCGCCTGACGTGCGTCGTTGTTGTCGTTGTTGCAATTCCTTCGGGTAGAATCACTAAATTTCCAACATGCATCGCTGTCGGATAAATTGGTAAGTGAAGAGTAAGGAAATTGAGAATGAGAATTGTAGAGTCTTGAATGAAGGTAAGAAGCGTGTTCGATGTCAATTGTGGATTTAGAATTGAGAAGAGGTTAGTCAGTCTTGAAAAAAAAGGAATTAAAAGAGGAATATGGAAAGTGCTCCTGAAATTGCATTTAAATAAATTCAAATTCCTAAATCTATTGTGTGAACAGTATAGTAATATAAAACAAGACTTAAATGACAATGTGACACAGTGGCAGTTAGAAATATAAGAAAGAAAAGTTGTCATGTTTGGTTGGGCTTAAAGGCTTGTCAAGCTTCATAAGTTAGGAAAACTCTGTTACGGTAATTTTGAGAAGACAAAGACAACAACGAAATTACGATCAAGTGTTATCATCGTTAGCAAATATGACAATAAAGACACTTTCTCGAATAAGAAAATATGACTTTGTTATACATTTTGGTTGTTTTAACTTTCTTATCATTATTGACTTGGAAAACAAACTGCAGCAGCACTTTGGATGTTCGTAGTTTCAAGCTTCTCGATGAAAGAGTTGTTAACTTGGTGATTATCCGGCCTATAGATTTTATATATATTTTTGCCTGATGCCTGATGTATTGTGTTCAAATTGTGGTTTGGTTAATATATTTTTAGTTCTGTTTCGAGGGAGTTGGATGTAATCGGTGCGATCGAAGATAATCAGCTTACTCTGTGTGCTGGGTTGGTCTAACAGTATGCGATCTTACTCCAAGTCTATTGATGTTATACGAGCACGAAGTCAAAGTACGTTCTAAATACATGATAATTCTGCTTGATTTTTAAATGAAGGTCAGTCTTTTTCCGGCGCGGCGCGGCGATGGATCAGATATTGGTGGCAGTACATTACAATGTTTTGCAGGAATGACACTAAGTTGGATAATAAGGGGAAGAAGAGGGACCTGGTATAGGCTCCTTAAAATCTTGACAGACTATGGAAGCTGTAAGAACGATTCTCGTTTTTTCTTACGAATGACATTGGGTTGTCGTTTAGCTTTCATTTTCAGTGTTGTCAAAAATATTATTGAGACAGAACAACTTCTTTACTTTCACACTCGCCTTTGACCCTAATTACACCAGTCCTTTTTTCGTACGTGACGTGTTTCGTCCTTCTGGGAAGCGGAGTTGTGGAAGTTGTGCTAGTTTTTTTTTTATTGAAAAAACAAATATTATTGTTAAATATCATTGCTTATAGTTTCTTTTCAATTTTTGTTCACACAACAAAATTATATCAAAACAGTTGCAATATTTAACATTCAAAATAATTCAAATTCACTTTCCGGCGTCAAACAAGAAATTCCATGATGAAAACATAAAAATAATTAGAGAAATTCTGCAAATGAACAACTTTCCAAACGAAATTATAAGCGATCTCATCAATAACAAATTACATCAAAAACAAAATAATAACAATATCACAAAAAGTAAACCTGGCAACCCTAAATACTTCTCCCTCACATTCATCCCACTCCTTACTGATAACCTCTCCCTCAACAAAACAATAGAAATTGATCGAGATAAAATAACATTCGCACACAAACCTAACTCCACATTACACACAATATTCACTAACACCAAACCACCCATCAAAATATCCGAGCAACATGACGTCGTGTATGAAATCCCATGCAAAGGAAATTCTAATGAAACTTGTCAACAAATATAATATTGGAACAACAAAACGCGCATTGGAAGTGAGATTGTCAGAACATGAAGCTGACATAAGGAAAAAGAAGACAGCTACAGCAATCTCACAACATATGCTAGATCATCAACACAATCCAGATTTTGAAAACGTCAAAATTTTAGATAAAGAAAGAAGAATGAACACAAGGTTCACCCTAGAAAGTCTTCGTATCCAACAAAAAATGAATGTAACGATGAACCATAAAGAGGACATTGATGACATAAGCGCTGTCTATAGTATTGCCATATCGTAATCTAATCTAAATTAATATTCTTTAAGTTTGCATTTGCCAATAAGAAGTGTTTAATTTTCTGTAAAGTTTTAAAAGTTTATTTTTAATTTTATTTTATATAAATTGTTCCTCAATGTAATTTATTAACAACAAAAGTAAGTGCAATAGTTATCAAATTGTTTTAAATTATTTAAATGTTTAAATTATTATTATATTTTTTATTCATAAAACATTTCATTGTTAATTGTTTCTTTAAGAACTAATAAATCCAAACCCCCTGATGAAGCCGGAAAAAAACCGGAGAAACGTTGGGAAAAAGAATGAATTAGTTTTTTTAATTGATTGCATTTTTTCATATCGATCATCAAGCCCAATTTGAAATTATCAAGAAACGTCAAAGTTCAACCAGAAAAAATCTTAAAATTTTCATACGTGCTTTCTTTACTTCTTTTCTCTTTCGTTTCTACACCCCTCACCCAAAATGTCAAAAAGACGTATGACGAAACGTACGGAAAAAGGACTGGTCTAATCAGGGTATTTGTTTATTTTGATCAATTGATGACATCTATTCAACGACGTGAAGTTCGATGTACTTCAAAAAAATATTATTTCTCCTTTTTATCTGGCAATAATTTCGAGCATTCATTCTCGCTATTAATGTGACTATCGTATTCTTGACTATCGTTTGTTTTGCCTTTCGTTTCGAAATACGTAATACAGGCCCCGAATTAGATCATACTGTAGGAAGTTTCCGTTCAAAAATCTTTCTTAAGAAGTATTTTTGGCATTCACAACCAACTTAAAGTTCTAAAGCTCTTCGGGCTGATATAAATTATTCTGTTCAGGTAAAAATGAAAGACGAAATGGCGTTGGCATAAAGCTACCATGTTATGATACCGTAAGTTAATTTGATTTTGGACTTAGAGGTGTTTTCAAGAAGAAGAAAGAGATCCGAGAACAACTAATAAAATTAATAAATAAAGTGGCACTGACAAATCCAGAGAACCAAAACCTAGTGACTTACAGTCTCAACCAATTATTTTTTGTGTGTTTTTAGTTCTACAGTACCGGAATTGATCTTAAATTTTTCGTCGCCTCTAAACGACTAACTTAAGATGCACTTTTTATGACAATGATATTCTTAGCAGATTGGTCACTTCCTCGGAAAGGCAGTGTCCCAGAAAAAAAGGTGTATATCAGGGTACGAATCCAGGCCTATGGCTTTAAACTACGACACACTAACCACTTACGACACGGGGCACTACAGAACAACTTAAATTGAGTTTGCAGGCAAGAGATCGAACTGGCCTATTATTTAATTAGTTGACTTATGTATATACATTATATATAACTTTAAACAAAAGAACACCCACACCTGTATAGCAACTTTAGTAAGTAAGGTAGAAAAGAAAACCTAATTACTTGAATCAATAACGCAAACATTTAATTCAAACTGCGGCTAAAGAATTTAAAAAATAGCTATTGACTATTTTTCGAGAACTTTTAATTCGTCATGTAAGGGTGCAAAATTTATCCAGGAAGCACAACGATTTCTTTTATTTAATCTGTCGAAATTCAGCAATTATTATATACGAGTCTATATTAAAGATGCTTAACTTTTGTATCTATATTCCCCCAAGAGAACACTTTTCTTTAAGTTTTGTTGTACATATTTAAAAAAAAAAGTATAGTTGTTCATCAAGAAAGTAGGAATAAGAAAACAACAGCATCACTCGAGACCATTATTTCCTCGTATACTTCCCAAATGACCTCTCAGTTAAAACAAAGTCTATCCTCTTGTCGTAGAGCTATGTATACGTATATATGTCCTTTCCTTGTATCCTTGTGACGTTTAAAATAAAAACACATCTCCAAAAATAAAAACAGATAGATGGAGTTGTTGGTTGTTGTTTTTATTTTGTTGTTGTGGTCGTGGTAATTATTATCTACTTTCTTGGTTACTTGAAGAGCTCATAATTTAATTCTTCTTCCATTATATGTTAGGTATAGGTGGAGTTCCACTTTCAACAAAGTCAGTGAATGTCTGTTTTGCAACTTGCAACAAAGAAACGTTAAGAACAACAAGGAGAAAAAATAGAGAAAAAAAAGAAAACAACATACAAAGAAAAGGAGATAAGAACATTTTAGTGGTAATTTAGATGAAAGAAAATGCACTTAAGTGTGAACGCTTTTGTAAGGATAAAGTTTTGATAAGAATTATTATAGTTGGTCCTTGTAAAAGCATGAGTAGGTAGGTATTGCTGTCTTTTAATCAAAACCATTATTTCTAGATTGAAAAATGATTCTCTAATTTGAGAAATTATACCCCAATCTATGAACTAAGAAAATTACGTTCAACCTATTATTTTATTAAGTAAAACTTCTTATATAAATGAGTTGGATTAACTATACTAAAATATAAGAAAGAAAAAATCTATCTTGGAAATCATGAAATAATTTTATACTGTTTGATTAATTTGTGTACACTGTGGCGTATACGTACTAAAATGCATTATTTTTAAAAGGGAGTGTTAGTACGTAAAAGTACCGATCACTTCATAATTTTTTTTTGACTAACTTCGAAATATTTTCGAAACCACTGATTCTAAAACTAGTGAAAAATGGTGATGGTCATAGAAAGCTTTACCCTGGGTTGCCAGTTCAATTCTCACTCGGGTGCTGGACGTCGCCCATGAGGTATGCAATGAAAAATAAAAATCAACAGGCTCTCTATCAATTGAAGCAAAACAATTCTTTCTTATCTTTCTACTCCTTCTAACTAGTGTTGCGCAGTACCTGATGCAATTAAAAGGCAATGTGCCGTACAGTCACATAGTTAAATATTATTATTATTATTAGGCCGACTGCAGCGCCTTCTGCATGTGTTATTCATTAACATTTAGCTTGTACAACCCTACAAGACCCTAATGTGTTAATACAGTATTTTGTGAAGGACTTTTAAATGAAAAGTTTCTCAGGCAAAACTTTCCTATACAGCTGCACCAAACTAAGAAGAAGAGTCATAGTCGGAGAAATCAAAAAAGAGAAAAGCTATTGGGCCGGACGGAGTACTCTCTGAGTTCTGCAACAAAGATGGAAGACATCGGGCGTTGATGGATTACGATACTTATCTCAAAATTTATCGGAGGTGACTAAATTCATAAACAGTGGAGGGAAAGTTACATTCAACCGTTCAATCGAGCTCATGTCACACACCATGAAAATCGTTCAGGGTGACTTTAACCATTGCGTAAGCGTGGGTGAAGTGGCGTGAGAACTCTTTCGTCTTCTGTGATCGAAAAATGCTTATGCATGACAGCAAGAGAGACAAAGCTTGATCGAATTTAAAGTAAGAAGATCCATAGAAGTGCAGGACGACAAACACAGCTGCTAGTGTCATGTACTAATAAGGAAATTCCGTTACAACAGCAAAAAGAGAGTCAGGCCTAAGAACTCCTGGACCAAACAAATGCAACAACTCCAGCATTCAGTTGCCCTAATAAAAGTACAATCCATGACCGGGAGGCTTGTCGACGTTTTCTGAGATCAACACGACAAACCTCACAAGCAGATCTATGAAATGAAAAAGCCGACGAACTATGATATAAGGCAAGTATGGTATAATATAAGAAATTGACAAATCCTCAAATGGGCATCAGAATGAGCTTGACCTAAGTGTGTTGGAGTTGAGTTGACGAGTGACGGCCCTACTCCAGCAACCCCGTAACCCAACTAGACCTAGGTCTGAAGAAAATCAAAAAAATACAAAATTTTCAAATGGTATCGTTACTTTTCACCACCCTGTATTCACAACATTTTGATTAAAGTAGGTAGGTAATTTAAAAGGCTATGCCCGAATAATTAAATAAATTAATATCAATAAATTAAAATAAATCAACTAAAACAGAACCATAACCACACTTCAAACTTTAATGGGAAATTATTTTCGATCAAAATGCCTTTTGAAGAACGAAATTCCAATGAACTCTAATATGATTTCTCCATCGTCCTTTTTCATCATTTCAACTCAAAGGAAAAGGAGCACACACTCTTATCTTTTCATTGCTCAACTATAACTTCTCCATCCTGAATAATAATTTCCAATGACCAAATGAAAAATGGCTCTTCCGAAAATTTGATGTGGCAAAGTGGTTGGTTTTCCGTTTCTTTTTCTTTTTTTTTTGGTAACGAAGGAAGTTGAAAATCATCTCCTCAGTAAAGTTGGAAATTAATGCGGTCTGAAATTGGTATGTGTTCTTTGCTTTGACCGGGGTAATTTGACATCCTTTGACTTTTTGCGGAAAACTAGGTGAACCACATATAGAATCATAGAGAAGGATACTTCAGATGAGTTCATGGAAGTCGTTTGGCTCCTGTCGAAAAATTAAAGCAACTACTAAAGGAGATTTTTTATTTTTATATATATTTTTTGATGGTTGTTATTATTCATTCATTCATTCATGAAGAAAAAAAATAAAAAAAAATTGCAACAAAGAAGGAAGGAATTATACTTAGAGCTCCTTTTTGATGTGAAATTACTTTTTACAGATTTTTTTTTACACCGGAGAGAGTAGAGAAAGTATTCTTCTTTTACCTATAATTTTTTTTTTTTTTTTTGCAATATCAGCTGAAATTAATTTCCAACGCACAATACCCATACGAAGGACAGATAAACTTATACACAATCCATATATAGATATAGTACTCAGTTTTACTTTGGGAATTAATTTCAACTTTTCCTTGATATTGTATTTCCCTGGTGATGATAATGAAGATGTAATGACAGTGAATGACGGAGGCAACTCATGAAATATCATCGATTGCAAAATTATACCCATGGAAATGGAACTCTTAATTATGCTGAAATCCATATTCTGATGCGCCATCGCCATGTAAGAAAGTTGATGCAGCAGAGACGGATGGATGAATAAAAGGGATTATGTAAATTTATGCCTAGATAAAGTAAAAATCCTTGGTATTACTTTACTGACAAGGATAAAAAACTCAGCAATGTTTTGCAACTTTGTTGACTTTTTTTATTTTTACTTAAAGCATCAAATGTGAAATAAATAATTAATTGAGATTTATTTTGATATTTAACTTTAAAATTAAAGAAGGTTAATTGTGATACATGGGGTAATAAAAATGAAATGAATACACAGCTTGAAAAGCTTGGATGAATCATTGAAAACGACATTGAGAGAAATATCGATCTTTGTTTTACAGCAGAGGGTGATATGTAAGTATAGCTTTATTTCAATAGCTTTATTTCTTGTCCTCGTCGAGTCATTTAGTGTTACAGGATTTTTTTACAAGTTGTCGGATTTTACTTGTCCTACAAGTACTTGTCACGTTCTGTTATAGGCCCCAGGCGGTAGAACAAACAATCAAAGCGATTATATACTAATAGAGGCACGGCACGTATTCAACATCGTAAAAAGGCATACATTTCTAAAACTCGAATATCTCAAAAGTTCAGACAGACAAGAAGAAGAAATCGACGTTGGACGGGGAGTTACCTGAGACTATAAAGGACAAAGCGAAAAGCCCTACGGTGACCGTTTTCCTACCACAGATTCCAACAACCATCAGGGCTCTCAGTATCGGCAAATAATCAAAGTAGTAGCCAAAACCACTGAAGGGTGCCAAAAACCCCAGAGAAAGAACCCATAGTATAATGATAAATGATTATTCGTTGAAAAAGTGCTGCACATGCGAACAAGTTGTAGTAAAAGTAGCTAGTACGATCCGGTCGAAGAAGAAGATCCTACGAAGAAAGAAGACGAAGCGTACCTAGCAGCATCTCAACTCAAGGAGATCAAAAAGTCTAGCGATCCAAATAACACCAGTTTCTGAATGTCCAACATGTGAAGTGGTGTCATGAGATAAGCGCATAAGCATGTATAGAATGAAGCTAACCATCAGTCATGGTTGGACTATCATATCGATGAGTCCTTTTTTCAAAATGTATTTTTTCATGTCTTGCAAGAACTTCTGCTAAATGTTGCATAACTTGTAAAACGTACTGTGTGAGCATTTTATGTTGCAACAACTTTTAACTAATTGGCAACTACCAGTGTGGCCTCCATTCCAGCAGATCTACTATACACCAAATCATCCTGTATCAAAGTGTATCTTATATTAACAAATAAACAAACAAACATTCACCACCAACAATAAAACTTCAGTTTTGATAGAAGCAACTTCAAAGTACCTTGGAGGAAATATCAACTCAACGAACGACACCTTAGTAAAGATTTAACGAAGAATTAGGCCCACATTATGATTAGCGAATTAGCGATTGGCATTAGGATTATCGATTCGCTTAGTTTAAGTTCGCTTCAAATGTCAAAAATATTGCGAGTCCGATTTTCGAGCGATTAAGATAAGCGAAGATTCGCTAATATAGTAAAATTGTGTCAAATCTAGGCGGATAAAAATTTTCAGTGATAACTTAGCGTACAAAAATTTAACACACTTTTAAAGCATTTCTTATGCACTTTTTAATATTTATATGGAAAAATCTTATTATATAAAACAACATGCTATTGCGAAAAGCGTTAACAGTTTCGAAACGAAACTCTGAAATAAACTTTCATTTGGATTTTTTACAAAAAATTATGTTTTTTTCTTCTTCTTCTTTTCCGGCCATGATGTTATGATCTCAAATGGGATCACAACTTTCCCACTTTTGCGAATCACTAAAAGCGATCAGCTTGTATAGGTTTACCGGGTTGACGTCCGAAAATATCAGCTTCCCGGTTCGTGTTGCAGGAATTTTAAGGCCTGTCTTTCCTTCTTTCATAGCTTCGCGAAACGTTTTAGCATGTTTTCGCCTCTGGTGTGCTCCTGGTTTTGTTGTTTGATCTACTTTACTATGCCACCGCAACGGTATTCACTAGTCGCGTAACACAAAAACTCGCAGCATGCTTCTGGAAAATGTTTACCACCTTGGTGTTATTTTTTGCCTATATGTGATTTATCCGTTACGATAAGCGGGACTGGCTGGAGAGATTTGATGTATTAGTTATAGATTCAGTCCGGACTGTTAGCCAAAAGTAGAACAACAAAACAATACACTTAATTTTTTTTTGTATCAAAACTTACATACTAATATAAAACCTACTTACTTTTAAGACCAATTTTAAGACTTATCATCTTGACTTCTTAAAATTAAAACGTCGCAGGGAGTAGTTACTTTTACTGAAATTTAAAATTCCACATTTCTAGGTTGCCATTCAATTTCACATCCCACGGGTGGTTGTAATTAACATTTTGCTATATGCAAATTCATAAAGTGCGACACCTTGTCCTTCCGTGGGCTCTGACGTTGATCCAGAATCAGGGAATCTCCTTGGAAACCAACGACATAAACGTTACCGTTCTTGTCCTCGTCGAGCCAGGTGCTGCTCGTTTCTCCAACCCCTTCTCACACTCTCACCATTTTATGAATACTTTTCGTTTTAAGTTTTACTGTTTCTCCTAGATGATGTGGGGGTTTAAATTGAAGGCAGCTTAACCCCTAGGAAACAAAGACACCCATGGCTTTCATCGTCTCTGGCTCTGGGTGTGTAACAACTAACAACCATCTCATTTTGCCTCTTGAAGTAGGTGTTGGGGTAAAAGTTGATTAAAACATGAGCAACAAAAAAAAATATACAAAATGTTGGCAGAATAAAATCAAAAATGGCGGCACCACAATAACACCATCTGTTTGCGGTCGTCACTTTGAATATGGAAATGCTGCTCAAAATAAAAAAAAAATGTAGGGGTCTACACCGGCTCCGATTCGAGCTTGGTTGTAGGTGGTTCAATTCATGGAATGTTCATTTATGTGTGTGAGATTTTTTATTGTATTTAAATAATAAATTTTTTAAATTTTTTACTATGGTAAAAATCTTTTGTACTTGCACCGGCGCGCGGGGGAGGAAAAAAATATAATTTTCTGTTGCACCAAAGGGTGCGATATGCGTGATGGGACTGGTGTCTGTTGACGGATTTTTACTCTTTGACGTGTAAGCTTTTTTTTTATTCAATTGGGGACATAATACACCATCTAGACTGTATGTCGTCTGCTTTTCAAACTTGGATGAAAATATCTCTTTTAAATATTTTCCCAGATTGAGTGATGACAGACCCTTTGGGGGTAGCTAGCTACCATAGAGCTCATTTATTGCACACACTGCTTGTGCTCTTTTATAACTTTTGATTGTGTTCATATGTATGCTTTGTGTAATCTGTTTATTTTGGGGGTTGGTTTAAAAGACCGAACAGGCGATGGAATGTTATTTCCACATCATGAAAGAAATACCTTCAGGTACCAAGTTCTTAAAAAAAAATAATAATTTAAAGAGGGTTGTTATAGCAAATGTATGGAAAGGATTAAAGCTTTTTGTAGTAATGAAAAAGAAATTACCATTCTCTTGCTCTCATATAAATATATATAGGCAGGGGTAATATGAATGAGTAAAAGATTGGGGAAGAAAATTCGTTGGGAATAAGTCATAAGGGAGCCTTTTAAAAATTGTAGCACCTTTGAAAAAACGGATGAACAAGATACATAATAAGTTCCCTTTAATGGGTTTTTAATTTCAATTTCTTTTTATTTGTTTTATCCTTAAAACCTTTAATAAAATGCCATTCGAGGCCGGCTTTAGAAGTTTTATTGAGAACTTGGCTTTACCCGCTTAATACCAACTAAAATGCTTTTTAATGTCATATTCAATTGTGTATTTAGTAGTTGACTAAAGATTGTTTACATTTATTATTTGTAACCTCAAACGAAGCAAAAACGAGTTTAAAAGTGTTTTTTCAATATTTGTTCCGTATTTACACTTATTATTTAAGTTCTTGAAATAAAAATTAATTTAAACACACTGCGCGTTTTGTTTTATATGGCTTGGACCATATGATCCATGTTAACAATATTTATGTGGTAGTAAATTGTGACAGCACTCCCAACACTCCCAATTTAATTCAGGAAGGCAAATTAGCACTCCCAAAAATCACTCCGAACAGCCAATCGACCAATTTAGAAATGTTTTTTAACATTCGGGGTGCATTTCTGACATTTTACAGTCTAGTAAGTGTTAATTTACTGCTATATTAAAGTAACTTTTTTGTGAAAAGTAAATTTTTTGTGTATTCTTAGGAGGTCTTTTTATTCTAAAAGTTACTCTGTCCATCGACTATTAAATTGTTGCAAGCTTCCTTTTTAACAAAACGCTTTTATTTCATATTTGTGTTTTATATGTTAATACGAAAGGGATATCGCTATCGAATAAGCACCAAAGAGACAGAATACTTATGCTGCACATTTTCAGATCCACTTAGGCCTATTTCGGACATCTATTAAAACGGAACAGTGCTTCCCGAGTGTGAAAATGTATCATCTTGTGCTAATTAAGTAATGGGATCACTCTGCCATATTTTGTGACCGAAAAATCCAGCTTAAATAGGGCTTACAGAACGAAGATGCTTTGCATGACAACAGCAGTGACAAGGCTTAATCAAATATTCTTAATATGAAGTTCAAACTCGGCTGCAAAACAAACGGTAAATCGCTTTCTGGACTCGGCTAACAGCATTCAGAAATTGAACAATCCAACACCGAATGGCTTGCCGAAGTTTTCTGAGGTCAACCTGTCGAAAACCACAAGTATGTAGATCCCTAAATGAAGCGGTGAAGATAAGAAAGTTTTACCCACGGCCTAAATTATTAAAATTGTCGGAACATATAAGAGGAAGATGGTAACACTGACAGAATTGTGGAATCGAAAATGTATATTTTGGTTGCGTTTTATGTATTTTAGTCCAGCTAGGATCGACGTCCCAAAATTTCCACATCATAAATGAAACCGTTCGTTATTCTTCGAGGTACCTATTTTTCTTCTTTTCCATTCAGTTTCAGATATAAGTGTTCTTATTGCATTTTTCATGCCTTATTTTTATTTTATTTTCGTTTGCCTTGACTTGAGAGAGATCTTCTTTGAAACATTTAAGAATGAGTTCGTTTATTAACTTTCAAAGATCTACAGAATTTTCAAACCACAAGTTTCAAAAATATTTTCCTTTGATATGCCAATGTTTTCTCAATTTAGTTTTCTAAATCGTTCATCTAAAGTAGCTGCAAAGAAAGATAGCGAGATTGGGTCACTTTGTTTTGTATCACTTTGTTGTTTAAATGATTCACCGAAAGATTCGTTTTTTTTTTGCGCAGCAGAGAAAAAAAAATCTAATGCAACTAGGTTATGTACGACTTTCTCCATTGAATTGAAATTTCTGCAGTTCTCATATTATGTTACTTAAATTCAAAATATTATTTAACCAAGCTGAAGATGTTTCAACTCCAAAATAAAGGATTTCAGGTTTGATTTTATCATTCTTTTCGGTACCAAGTTCCATTAAACCTACGAGTAGCGTTATTTATTTTTTATTTCTTCATTTAGAAAAGGTTAAACTTTTTCAGATTCTCAATCAAATCTTTTTTACATATTTTGTTTGTACTTTTTCGATCGTTTGAGTATAACTCTTTACACATTTTCTTTGCAAGTTCTTTTATTTGTTTTCTGTTCCTTATTTATCCTAACAACTCACTCTTTATCCGATTTCTTGCTTTCCTGAACTTTCTTTTTAGATTTTGTACTTTCCAAGACACTTTTAATTTTTTCTTTTCTTGAAATTATTGATTGTTTCTTCTCTTTGTCTCTTTTCTTAAAGTTTTCAATTCCATTTTTTTTAAATTTGGAAGAGTTTCTTATTTTGCCTTCTTTTTATTATATATTTTGGCCTAACATTGACTATTCTTTGACCTCCAACAAGTCTTGTTAAATTGAATTCGTTTCCTACTTGATGGGTTTTTTTAAATCAGGAAAATGAGGCTCCAATTAAGATGAACTTCTGCCACTACTACCGTAATCTAGCTAAAATTAAATTGACACCTGCAAACAAAACTTCTACGAGCTTTTCGAGATAACTTATTACAAGTTTCCTTTGGTATGTTTTTTGGCAACCTAAAATTCGAGCAGGGAGACTTCAACGCCAAACTGCAAACTGCGATCTTACAGTGTGTCTTCAGCATCAAATGTAGAAGTTCTAGTGGCACGTATGCCAAGATCTCATCAGAACACCGTCACCTTGTTGCTTGGTTTCATCCCGCAACCAAAATAAAAGCCCTAGTTCGATACGAAAGGTAGCAATTCAAAGTTTCGAATTCCCACACGAATAGTTTATTTTCATGAAATCAACTCCTAGAAGTATGCTATTTTTTTATCCAATTTTCAAAGTTGCCGAACGAATTGGCTATTTGCTGACCAAACTTACCTGAAAAAGCTTGTTCGACCATCATGTTATGGATGAACCTATCGAGTGATGTCAATTTTTTCGAAAGCTGCGATGATGTAGGAAATGTAGGTAATCTTCCGGTCGTTTCCGGACTATTTTTCCGGGCTCTTTTTTTACACAATGAAATAAACTCGGAAAAATGAGTAATTTTTAATAAGACTCTAAGCAAATTTGGAATACCCGTATCTAGACTTGTCCATAGACGTATTGCGACCTAAACCCAACAAACCCGAGAGCTCCAAGATCAAAAACTTTGATTTTTCACAACTTTAAGAATAATGGTAACATTTAGCTTTAAGACCAAAAAAGACAAAGACAAAATTTGTTATTTATTAGAAATTGTATTTTATATCGTATTTTACACACATGTTCAGTATTTAAGTAACATTCAAAGTATGTATTTAAAATTTAATCCCTTAAAAAAGTGTAAAATTTATGTTGCAATGCTTCTCTCTTTTCATTCGGAACAAGACGATAATTCTGCAACAAGGTCAACAAAAATATTTGATCAGGATCAATAGTTGATGTTAGAAATGAATCCCAATTGGATGTAGACATAAATGTATCTATTAATGTATCATTTTTAACTTTATTTTCGTCAGCGGAATCCGTTGCACTGGAAACAATTTCAATTATCGACTTATCAGTATCACTTGAATCGTATGAAATCGCATTTGAAGATGTTGATGCAGTTGTGCTTGGTGGCGTAGTTATAAAAGTAGTTGAATTATTGATTTGGATGTTGGTTGACAATTGCATAGAAGTATTACAAGTTGCTGGTCTTGTTGCCGATGTTGTTGCTGTTGTTGCTGTTGCTGTGGTTGAAGTTACTTTGTTTTGATATTTCTTTTTTCTGGTTGAATTTTTACATTTACCACCTTGAGAGTTGTTTGTGGCCTTCAAAGTTTTATTCCTTAAACAATTATATAAAAAAAAACAACATACTTAAAACATGAAAACATAAAATGCACGACAAATCGCACGTACTTGCTTTTCCAAGCAATATTTTATATACAATGATTTTAACTTAATTTTACATAAAATACAGGGTGTTCCCTTATTATTGAACAACGACTTTAGAAAAAATTACTAGTCTTTGAAATAAACTTAATTAAATAAAATTAACATAAATAATAAAATTAGCTTCTTCTTCTTGTCCTTCTTAATTCTTTGACTTTGAAAATGACAACTTTTCTGTAGAACAAATAAATTTAGAGACAGACCCTTACCGTGAAACCTTTTTTTTCCTATAACATTTCCATGAATCGTTCCCAAAATGATTTTTCATTAATTAGGAACCACTTTGTATACAGAGTTATTGAAAAAAAAAAATTTAACCTTAAAATATTATTTTTTAATAGCAAACTGTGAACTAACCAATCTTGGTTTTGGAAATTAAATTTCCATTTATGCATACATTAATATTCAAATGTGAATCAATTTTACTGGGGCACAATGCAATGTGTAAAAGAAATCAGAGCAAATCCATCAAAAATGACTGCAAGACGTGCTAGGACTACTCGTTATTTGCTGAAAGATGATCCGCTCCGGACGACCAAGAAGTTGAAGAATAAATTGAGAATAAATGACAAATTAGTTGTTCTTTGCTTAAAGTGCATCTAGCATAATGCCATGGGGTTGTTTTCTTGATAGAGAATGACAAAAGACACGTACTTGAACAAACATACTGAATTAATTTATACTGTAAATCGACAATGATCCACAAATTTCCCACTTCACTGCTTTAACCTAACGATCTGCCTGTTGGTTTCGCTGGGTTGACTGTAGAAAACGTCGACAATTCTAGCGCTTGGATTGATTCCTCTCTAGTATGATCACTTCAAATGGAGAAGTTTAAAAAGTGAGCTGAAAAGCAACCTAGAACATGTACAACTGTTAAATTTAAATAATTCACTGCACAATAATATGCGCTGCGCTTTTCTGCCGCAGAAAAATATTGTTTTTTGTGTTTTGAGTCAAATCGGTGCATAAATAAGAATTTATGAAAATATCCCAAATTACCAAATTAGCTATCTGTTAGTGAAAGTCTCGTCAAAGTTGGTCCAGCTGTTTCTGTTTCGAAATAAACAACACCAGCGCCACATACCTATAGTATAATTAAAATAGCATAAATTACTCGTTAAAGTTTGACCAAGAAAGATTGTTTGTACAGGGAAGATAGGATGCTTGCATCTCAGTTTGGCTGCAGCGTATTGTATAAGTCTATCCTCAATGAAAGCTCTAACAGCGATTCGGCCGTAGTATACATAATAATTTGTTACAAAGTTACCTTAAAAATAATACCAGCTTTTAACTAGTAGACACAATAACACAATAATTTGCATTTATTTGCGCTTTAAACAACATAATTTTTCACAATACATTAAACACTTCAATTATCACTTATAATTTAACATTTCTGTTGTCACTTCAATCACTAAGCACAGCCCGAATAACGATTGTTAACTGATTTTATTTGTCCAAGCCACAAAATACTAAACATTTTAAAACAACGACCACACTTATTTCATTTTCTTGTTAAAAAAAACTTTTTAAAAAGCATTAATTTTGTAAGCAATTTATGAAAGGTATTTAAAAAGAGTAACTGGTGCTAGTAAGTTAGCTATTGCAACTCTAACATTATCAATTAACAAAACAAAAAAGATCCTGATTGATCATTCCGGATTCTACTTCTCCAATCTGGCAGGTAGGTTAGGGGTAATGAACATCCCATAATAAAGGAATTAAAAAAGTACTGTTTATTTTGTTCTGCAGGCAGTTTTATTCGTGCAGACTTCAAAAATGGGTAGGCCCTACTGATTAAAAAAAAAGCTCTCCTATAAGGCCTGCACTGATAATCTCTCTTTGGCGAACTATACAACATCAGGTACGTGCCAGTAAAGGTCCCGTCAAAATCGGTCCAGAGGTTTAATTTTTGAAATAAACGATTTCAGCGCCACCTAGCGTGTAATTCAAACAGCGGGAAGAAAGGATTAAAAGCCAAGAAACGAAGAAAAAACAATATGACCTACTATATTGAATAAGGTCTAAGGGGAAAGCAATGGACACAAAAATCTAAGAGGCAAGTAGGTACAAACTATTGAATAAGTTTCTAATTAGACTAACACTAACCTGGGGTGGAATCGGCTAAGGTGATTTGTGATAAGTGATAGCTTTGCATATAGAAACTATAGTAGCTTCGTCGTCGACGATTTATTCTTTCTAAAAATTTGCGTAAATTAGCGCTGTTCGCACAAAGGAATTAGTGTAGACATATATTGTGCGAAAGAGTTGACTGTATTATTTTGGCTCTGACAACAATGACGAGGGTGAGCAGTTTGAAAAATGTCTGTTTTTTGACAGATTAAAAACAAGGGGAGAAGCATTTGTCCTTGGCTGCTTGGCTGCTGCCACGAAGTTGAAGACGAAATGAAATAATAAAAAAGTAAGTAGGTAGGTATGTAATTTATATTTTATAACCGAAAAAAAAATCGTAAATAGATAAGCACATATAGGTATATTATTGATATACCTATATGTACTTATATATATTTTATGCCAAGACTCGGGCACAGATAAGTTCATTTCAGATTAGTTTCCTCAAAAATTTTATATTTTGTTTTTGTTGCAGATGAATAAAAATGAAAAAGGGATTTATCAAAAGATGGTTACCATATTGATAAATTTGTATCAATTTGTTTTTTCTTAATAAGTTTTGCATACTATGTTAAGAATTTGTGTTTTGTATTAAACAATAATAAAAGCTGTTTAATAAAGTTTAAAACTTAATCAAAACAAATAAAAATTACTTTTAATAAAATTTTAAGCTAGCCGTATATAGGTACAGGATAGAGTTATGAGACAAATTCATCATCATGTACATACGTATGGTTTTGAAACAATTCTCGCATTATACCTACTTAAGTGAGGAAAATAAAAATAGGTACGTTAATTTTTTCATATGGCAACTATGGTTACATAACTAAAATTTGTATACAAAATCATATTAAAAGATACCATTCAGTTATATGTTGCCACATTTCAGTAACTCTTTGTGGAAACAATGTAGATTTTAAATTTCCTGTTTAGTTTTAATGTAAGGTATAAGAAATCAAGATAAAAAATAAAAGTCTGTTTTTTTAAATCATGTGATACAGCGATTGAAAGGTGGCACTCCGAATATGTATTTTTTAAGTCGCTAGGAAGCTTAGTTTAGCCGCAAATCAAGTTTAAAGATGTCAACTTTGATGCCCGTATCCATGATTTTCTTCCAATAAAACAAGTTTTGCATTACCAATTTATAACTTTATTTCTATAAAATTTGTAAATTTTATTTAGTTATTTACTTTTCAAAAATTTGTATCGCAAAATGTATGCATACAACAACAACACAAATTCGAATCCGTTCCGGATCAGATGTTAGTAAGAAGCATTTTCAATGGAATATGTAATTGTGACGTGACATTCTTTCGTCAGCAGCTACATACTATTCTAATAGGTAGCTTGCCACATTTCATATAGTTTAGCATTAAAGCTAGCACCTACACATTCAGAAGCAGCCAAATATTTATTTTCCACCATGCATACAGTCATACATTATAAATAAATAACTTCCAATTCCCTTTTCTTATGAACATTCATTATCAAAATAAAAACGAATAAGCTCAAAGAGAAAAAGTCAACAATTATAATTTTCATCTTCTTCCAACTCTTTGAAATTTTCTATATGCCTTCTTGTTATAATATTCCCCAGTTTGTATCCCTCAAAATCTCTCCCAACAACAAGCCACACCTCCAAAGTCTCCCAAAGAGCTAGAGCTCCCAACATAGCCAGATGGCGCTTCGAGCAATCGAGAAGTTCAACAATGTTGCTACATACGATGGACGTACTATAGAAATGTGTATACAATGGTGATAGTCAAAATCTGCACTTTCTGTCTGCGTAAGGTGATCATCACATCATATTGTGATAGTCACCTTCTCCTGAAATTGACGTTTTATTTTCATTTTTATGGCAATGTGACTAGAGTTACCACACGCATACAAAACATTATAAAATTTTCAACTTTTTTTCAATTTTAGTCACCAAATCATCAAAAACAATATTTCTTTACCATATGAGTATACAACAACCGAAAATAAATGGTTAAATTTAAAATTATTGCATTTATTCACTTAAAAATTAACAACTTCAATGAATTTACTTGAAAATATGACTACGGCAACAATGTTTTTCACATATGTCACTGACAAATTGAACAAAGTTGAATTGAGTTGAATTGGTGGATGTGATCACCTTACGCAGAAGGAAAAATCAATTTTATCACAAGTGATGATCAAAAATGTGACAATCATCTATCATCTTACGCGATTCCACCCCTGTTTAATATCATGAAATTCATCTCATATTCTACTATTCTGACTCGGCAAAAAATTGACAAAAAAAAAACTGAAACACTACTGCAAGTAGGTTTTAATGACGATTTTCGAACAAGACGTCAAATCACCAAATCAAAGCAGCCAATATCAGGCTAAGGTCAAACAAAACAATCGATGCTTAACCATGACCACCGAACACATCGGATAGAACTTCTGATAGGACTGATTAGGGCTTGTATTGGGGTACTTTATACAAGTTTTTGACTTATCTTCTATGCAGACTTCAATCGTTTCTGAAACTTTGGGTTACAAACGGAACAATCAAGACAAACTTTCAATAACAAAATGACTTTGAACGTAATTCCACACAGTGGGGTAACTGGGAGTCGAACAGAATCCTTAAATCCACAATCCCGAAAACCCTAAATCACAAGAACCCAAAAACTCCTTTTCTGTAGTACAGTCCCACTCACGCAACTTCGTTGCTCTGCTTGGGGTTTGTCCAGGAGCAATAAGAGAACTATTTCGCATACGAGAAATTATATGCCTTTACACAGTTCCTTAGTTTAAAAGTGGAAACAATTATTCAACTTTATTGAACGCAATATTGAAAGAAATTCAGTTGATAAATATATTGAAGCTCGCAAAGCATTTTCATTTTCCACCGGACTTGCTCTTCCCTGCGCTACATAATTCTTTTTTAAAGCAAGTAGTTGAAATGATTACAAAGAGAAATCTAAAATATTATAAACTTGCGAAGGCTGTTAGCCCGTTATTTATTTGCCATTAATTCATTGCACTCGCTATAAAAGCAAGTACATAAGGTATTTCGAAAGCAAATGCAAGTTGATTGTGCTGCACAATTTTAACGTTTGCTTCATTGGCATAGGTAGGTAGGTATCATAACTACCTACGGTATTTTGAGGTTCTAACATACACTTTTGAGGTCTTAACATACACTTTATGTAAGGTAGACTGAATTTATTGACAAATAAATTTTTGTGTCAGGCTTCGAATTTGAGATATGATTAAAGCAGTTAGGAGTAGTAAGTTAGGATTTACATGACCAGTGCTTTAAATGCCCGATTCTTCTCAATTCTCTTTTGAACACGCATCACACATTTACATGAACCGTGTTCACTTCCGATAGTCACCGGTGTTTCGATTTTCAAATTCTTTTTGTTTACTTTATTCGCAGTAGCCAACGCTTTGAAATTTGAACAAATCTGCAAAACATCCTCCATCAAAGGCGAACAAGAATAAATCAAGTACAAAAAATAACGAATAAGACAAAAAAGAATAACAAGAATCGGGCCAAATTTTTCGGACCGTGCGTGTTGGACTATCCCCCACACATTTCACCTTGTTTGCCAATACATTACCGACATGTTCGTGAAAAATCGGTCAATGTGACTAAACAATAAACCTCAAGAGGTAGGTAAGTAGGTATTTAAACCTTAAAGCGGCATATACACATGTCAAAATCTCATCATGTATGGGAGAGTGCATTAGCGAAAACAGCTCACGTATACGTTGTGTTTGCTTGAAGCAAAATCAACGTTTTTTGATTTTTGCTCAAGCACGCAAATATGTATTGAATTTGAAGTTTCGAATAAAAATTTACTAATTCATTCTCACATGCATGATGAGAATGATTGTTTTCCTCTGATAATTATTCATGATTGACTTAAGAAAGTAAAGGACATACTAGCTATAAATTAAGTAGGTAGGTATACTGAACAATTTGATTTAGATTTCAATCTTTCTTTTTCAGTTATACAAATAATGTAAATCTAAGATAATCTTATGAATAATTTTGAAATTGATTAATAGGTATATTGTAATAATAATACGGATTAAAAATATTTAACAATGAGAACTCTTTAACAACAGACTTCTTGGGTTTATAAAAAAAGTTACATAAGGAGTTCAATAAAGTTAATGGTATTCTAGAGCTGATTGCTACAATTGAAGGAAAATTTCTTACCTTGCTAGTATTGGAGCCAAAAAGTCCATTTCTTGAATCCAATTAACATCTTTGTGACAATTTCTAGCACTGTAAATATTTCGTCGAAAAGTGGCTCGCATATAGCTCCAGCGGTCCTTTAAACGTTTTCCTATATTATTGCAAAGGGGAAGCCAAACTTGTTATAATATATGTAAAGAAATAAATATGTATAGGTACTTATTACTTGTTGCAATTTTTTCATCCTCAGATAGAGAATTAAAATTCGGTAGCATTTTAGCAGAAATGCATTCCCATGCATGGAACAGTTTAGTTTGATTACGTCGAACTTGGTTATCGTATATAATTGGATGTTTCTTGATTTCACGGACAAGTTCACAAGAATCTAGTCGGATGGCTTGCTCGATTTCTTCTAATAAGAATATTTGTTCTAAATTGGCTTTTATAGACATATTTAAACCCTTGATTTTGTATTTCTGAAATTAGCTGCTTATATTTGATAAAATTTCTTTGTCGAATTTCGGTCCACTGCAACTACCTATCTATTTCCAAAATGATTTTCACTTTTTTTCACCAAAAAAATATTATCTGATGTGCCAAAGTGAGAAGTAAAATTGGAAGCTAGATATGTTGGTTCTTTCTTTTTTCTTATATACATTTTTAGGTGTACGTCATGTTACCGTTATTTTTTTACTAGTGTGAAACTACTAAGCTGTAAATATACACGTCAAGGGTACCCACACATCTTCTTCAATTCAGCAAAATGTTTGTTCCTTTCGTCATTGACATATTCCTTTTGTTTATTTCTCCTTGACGTATGTATGAATTCACAATCACAAAATCTGTTTCCAAATAAAAGGGTGTTTTTTTTTTATTTATAAGATGTACCTGTCTGGTAAATACAGATTTCAATAAATAAATTGATTTATTTCGTGGAAAGAACGCGATTACAAATTAATTTATTTTTGTCATTAGCCGTATTTTATTATCCCATCTGATTAGGAACGGATTTCACAAGATCTAGAAACAAAGCTGGATTTTGTGTTGTTGTTGTTTGCGTGTATTTCATACCTATCGCAAATCTAATCCGCATCAGATCAGAGGGGATAATAATGTCATATTCGAGTGGTTTCATTCCGAAGAGGAGGGAAATATGAATCCAATGGATAAAAAAAACACTCCCTTTTTCAATTGTGCATGTAGTAGTTAACGAAAGATTGTTTGTCGACGTGACACTTGAGTAGCAAAATTGAATCAAACATACATCCGTAAACGAATGAAAGCACAAACCTATACACTAAACCGCTTTAAAGGGCAACGCTCCATGACGTCCTTTGATAAGTGACCAACCAAAAAATCCAAATTTGTTTGGATTTTCTGTCAGTTTGCCGGTTATTTTATTACAAAAAAACAATTTTGGATTGTGAAAAATTAATTTATTTGAGAAAAATAATTGTTTGTGATTGTTTTATTATATATTTGTGTATATTTGTGGACGATGATTTGGTTTCAGTATGCCCGAATCGTTAAAATAGTAAAAGTGTGAGAAATATTGTTGTTTTTTCAAGTTTTGGGTCCGACCTCAGGGCATCTCGTTGAACAAAACTTTTACGATAAATTGAAATTGTCAACATTTGAAACTGAATTTACCAAATATTCATTAAGGATTATAAAAAATGCACTAAAATCAGTTTTAAATAATTCTATTCAATTTTATTTTCATTTGAAACTTAAGCGGTGTACAATTTTACTAACAAAATAAAAACGTTTATTTAAAAGCAAAATTTCAATGTTGTTGGCAAAACAAAATTAAATGACGAACAAAAACTGGTAAATGTGAGGTGTGAATGAATTTCGAGTTTTTGTCAAAAACCGGGTTTTTGATTCAGTGTGAAAAGGCTATTACATCCCATTGTGCTCATCATTGACGTATTAGGTATGGACCGCCAGAAGCCAACTTCACGCTTGTTCCAACATAACTAGGGGTGCCATCAACTACTAGCAGGGAATCTGCGTAGCAGTGATATGATTTTTTTGATTAATTATTTAGTATTGAAATATTTTGGTGGAAATTATTATCAATCGACTTTTATTTTATAAAACACATCCACTCCTTATGCCATGAGTTACTTACAGATGAATATATTATCGTTTTCATTTAAATTCTAATGGCGAAATTAGTACACGTATTTAAAACTAAAAGATGATGGCGTTTTAGGCTGTTTTTAGCTGGAACAACTTTTCTTGGCTGTTTGTATGAAAATTTCAACCGACTGGCGGTCCATATCTAGTACGTCAATGGTGCTCATATACGCTTTTTGCATTCGTTTATGGCGGGTTTACACATGTATCGATTTACTGGCGCCAGCAGTGGGATTCTCTAACGATTTAGAGTTAGAGTTTAGAGTATAATCTAAACTTAGAGCTCTTCGGAATTATCTAACAATTATTCTCTAAGTTCAATCTGACAGCTCGAATTTTATTGAAACCGCCATTTGATTTCATGTCTGTGAAAAAAAAATGACACCAAATCAAATTTTTTATGGTTTTATTGGTTTATGACAGTTTAGCTTGTGGACAGTTAAAATTACATCAGAATCATGTGTGCTATTACACCATGATTCCAGAGTCATGACTTTTTTTCAAAACACGTTTGAACAAAAGAGAGAACAAATCGAAAAGACCATCTTTGCTCTTTTGCTCTAACGTAATTTGAAAAAGAGTCAAGACTCCAGAATCATGGTGTAATAGCACACTATCTCTTTTTCTTTTTTTCTTTCTGTTATTAAGGGTACTCATCTAAAGACGTAAAACGACGGAAACGATATACTTTTCCGCCTTCAGAAACGAGCTGTCAAATTTTGTATGGGAAAGTTTTCTCACAGAAGATACTTTCATCACGAATTCGATGCGGAAAGTGACGATGTAAAAATGAAAAGAAGTAAAGTAGCCGTTTTGTTGACATTTTACGAATGCGAAATAATTTAATTGCAAATTTCCAAAAATTAAGAAAGTGAGAATGAAAAAAATTATATAAAAACAAATGATAAACAAAAATTCAAAGTAGCTCACTCAATGGGTCTTACTAATAATCAAATTTAGTAACGGTTTAAATAAAAATCTCCACACTTTAAGAACATTTCGGTGCAAATTTTGTCTAAAGTGTTGAGATTTTATTTAAGCTGTTACTAAATTTGAGTATTAGTAAGGCCCAATATCTTTCATCGCCATTTTGTCCAGTGTTAAGATGACAGTGACGTCATAAATCGATTTATGCCAATTTACGTCAACAGTTTTCATGGGGCGTTCATGAAAACGTATGAGGGAAATTTATTTCTTTACATTAAATGTGAATTTACGTCATTAGAATGAAACCCTTATTAAATTTGAGCAGAGTTTGAGAGTTTCTGAATTAATACATGGATGTACAGAATAATTGGTGTGGCAACGCTACATTTTTCTGTACATAGGTCACAATCGTCACAGAGAAATTATAATTCTTCCAAGTTCCAAACACCAATCACATGTTGCTGCAACATGTTGAACTTTTCTGCTTATTTGTGTGCATCTCTCTCTTCACAATCAAGTTTCTTTTTCTTAACAGATGAAATTTGAATTTTTGCAAATGTTTTTCCTTTTCCTCCAATTACTACCATAGATACAGTACATAATATACTTAAGGTAACCTATACCACAATAAAATGCTTTTTTTAGTCATTAATTTTGTACTGTCTTTTTTACTTTTACAGAATTTTGGTAGTGGCCTTGCCGATGCTGAAATAAATGGTTTTTCGAATATAAATTGAATTAAAACTCACGTATTGCATTTTTATTTATATTTTATTTAACATATTTTATTTTATTTTAACTTTTGTTATGTTATCAATACAAGTTATTAATATGGAAACAATCCCTTTAAATTCAATCGAAAGCTATCGCTATCACATCCATAATTATACTCCACTTGCGGTTAAATCTTTTATTTATGAAATCGAAAAATATCCGATCATTTTCTCCGGCAAAAATGTATTAAACTTGAAAAAAGAACTCATCGAATTCGCATGGACAAGGATTACAATAGCTTTGCTTGATACAGTTGTTCCAGTTCATCATAAAGTAGGACTTGTCAACATGGAATATTGGAGTAAGTTAATGTACATAAATGGAGATTGTTAAGATATTCTATTTGATTTTCAATCCAGATCAAAGCTTTCGTCAACTTTGGAAATGGATGCTGGATATATACATGAAGGATCAAGCTGAAAACCGAAAGAAAGATCCAAAGATTTATATTGTGCGTAGTGTGAAATATCAATGGCTTGATTTTATGAGTTTTTTAGATCCCTACACTTATAACAGGTGAGTTTTTGTTTAAAATATTTACTTGCCCTGTCTACCTATGTGAAATAAGTTTGTAACCGTGTATAGTTTGCAAAGAATCTATCACTTTTAAAAACTAATAGCCTGCCACTCACATTTACTTTTGGTTTGCCCAGAAAAAAAATAATTAAGATGTATCAAAGACAAAAACATTTGAAGTTTCGTCGTTACAGCAGGTAATACTTTCTAATTGCCTACACTTACCTATTCATTTTAAAACGTGATCTCGACCAAGTCTCATAAGTCATTTGCAGTCAAAAGTCGAATCATAAATAGGTATGCTCTAACAATAATTTCGTCTTGTAATGTGTGATGAAAATTTCTTGATTTGGTAAAGAAATATTTTGATACTAACACAAGACAAATCTAACGGACAAGTTTCCAAAAGATAAATTTTACCCTCAGTGCATTTGTCTCCTAAGAAACAAAAATATTTATTTGTTTGTTTCGATGCTGATTATCTTTTTATTCACCTCTGAAAAGAACCACTATAACGGGTTTCATGTTAATATGTATATCCACTTTTCTAAGCTTTATATTCTTTAGGTTGCCCTAATGTCGTTCTTCTGCCTGCTTCTTAAGCCAGGCCCCCGATTGGGAAATCCGAAGCGAGTCGTTTACAATCGATATCTGTTTTTTGACTCACCTAAAGTTGTTTAATCGGGTGCCAGGTCGGCATTGAAAATTGTATAGGCACTTCGGAATTAAAAATTTCTCCTCAACAATGGTCCTGCCCTGCGTACACGGGATTAATTATTAATTATTCTTCGTGGAAAACCCGGTTTATACTTAGCACTCACGGGATAAGAAAAAATGTATACCAAAATGAATTTTTTTCCGTACATAATGCACCCTTAAAATGTAGAATTTATTTTCTACTTCGTAGTTTATAAGATTTTAGCACACTTCATTTATGCACCGTTTGAATTCATTCTTTCTGTGCAGTCTCACGAGCTTGCTCTTGTGGTAAGTTAATTTGTGGTTCGGTGTAATTTCAATAAGCTTTCGAATTCAAATAATCAGAAAATTTTTTGTAGGTATGCAGTTTCTGATTCATAACTTTATTAAAATTGTTCGAGAAAAATAAAATGGTCGTTAAAGCTTATTACATACAATATGTTATGAATGTACCATTATTTAAGACCTAGAATCTAAAATATCAATTCAAAATACTTTCGGGTACCTAATTTTATCACTTTAAAATGTCATTTCAGTGCAATAAACGTGTAATGTACGTTCCACAGAAAAGAAGTTATTGGAACCTAGTTTCACGCACTACCCAATTAACATGATGTATGTAGATCCTAAGATATTTTTAAATTACCTGCTTTATAAAATTAAAGATATCCTTTGGTACTCCCCGCTTAGTCAAAGTTAATCTAGTTATGTTCACTTCCATTTGTGCTGACTTTTACCGCTGTTTTTTTGCGGATAGAACTTATGTGCTCTCTTAAGTGGGCATTGATACTTCATTTTATTTGTCCAACATTGTGAAGAATCCACAGCTATAAGTTACTGCATATATGTTCGGCGTTTGGAGAGAAAAGTGGTCTTTTGGTGACAGCAGATAGTTTTTCACCATTTTGGTGCTATACATTTTACATTATATCTCTTCAACAGTAGGACGACAATAAAAGGTCCGCGGACATTATGTCCATGTACAATATGGCTGCTTCAAATGAAAATAATGAGAACGTTCAGTATGGTCATTGTCTCATATTCTGTGGACTTACTGATAAATAGAATCATTTGATTCTCGAATTTAATTAAATAAAATGTTCTTCTTTCATTTTTATTTCCAGTAACAATACATCAAACACTTCTGATGTCGAAACTCCATATAATTCAAACATCCGTTTAAAAGTTCTACCAGCTAGCACTAAGGTTATTCATCTAGAAGCTGGTAACCATATTGTCCTTTGGTTGAGAAAATTCTCCGAATCCGTAAATGCTAACAACTTGTGCATTTCGGTTTGCTTGGAAATTCAAAGATGTTTTTCTCCACCTTTGCCATTGGGACTTGAAACTATGTTCAAACAAGATGCCGATATTGATGAATCGCAATTGGTAAAATATATAGGACATCCATATACAAAACCAGTTCATCTAAAGCAACAGATTCGAATCACTCCAGTGATTAAAAAAAAACCAACAGAAGAAGTCCACAAAAAGTTGTTGCCACGTGCCGTATCATTTGAAACAATTATTGACAAGGATTATAAATATATCATGTCTTTATATCCAAAACTTTCTCCATTGGAAAAAAACAGAAAATTTAAAGTAAAGAAATTAATGATTCTTGCTTTAATGGATTCGCTTTGAAGAATTTTTCTTATAAAAAGTTCATTGTCTTTATATTTTTTTAAAAAATAAATACATGCATGAAATTTGGCATATTCTTTTACGGAAATAAATAATTAAAGTTTTTGGCACAATTTAATATTTTATGTCTTTTTTTAATGAGGGTCCAAAGATAGTTAATACTACTTTACTGAATAGTTTGAATTAATGAATGTGTAATAGCAAAGTTAAAGTTATTATTACATTTAATAACATCATAATTTATAGCCACCATAAATCAGACAAACTTCGAAAACATTACGAACATTACTTTTTGGCACCCAAATGTATGTATTTTCAATTGATTTTCTAAAACCTCTAGGTCTAGATCATCATAATAACAGTTAATGACTTGAACAATTTTGATAAAATTTTGTACTGCCAGAGGAGTTGTTTTAGCTGAAATACTTTTAGAAAAGTTTATTTAATGGTACTTTTCATAGCGAAATTCTCGTTTTTGACGAAATTTGTTTTTGTTCTTTGGATATACAAGGAATTTAAGTATCAATGCATTATAACTATTAGAGGTTCAAGGCGACTTTAGGTCATTGTATCAATTTCAAAATTGTAACAGATGAAATTTATGTAATTTTTATTGTTTTGTTTTCAATAAGTAATTTTTTAAAGTGAACCTTTTTTTGGTTTAAATTAATAACCTAAATTTGATATGATTAATGTTGTGAAAAAATGGTATAGGGAATAAAAGCAACCCGTTCTATTTGAAAGTAAGAACAAATAACGACGCTTGCAATTTGTATAATATCAAACATTACCGAAAAAGTGCTAGAGAAATGGAGGATAAAATCTCTGCATCTGTTGCAAGGAGATTTTTTTTTTTCAATTTTCAAGTATAAATTCGTTCTAAACAGATAAATATTGTTATGCACATTTGTACGTTAAATGCTAACGTATATTAATTTATTCAAAATTGTACTTATTACTCATTTTTTATTAAATAAATTAAACTTCAATACGCATCCGTTAACTTACTAACTTACTCCAGACTTGACGAATGAAATTTCGGTCAAGCACTCGTTAACGTAAGACAAGATGTGGATTTCCGTGTGGTGTGGTGACCACCTCTTTATCGATTTTAAAGTCGCAGACCCATGTCGTATTTCGGCATCCCTAACAAACTCATCCGTTGTCAAAGTTGGTAAGAACACCACCGAACCATTTAATGTTGAGAAAGGTCTAAGGTAAGGCGATGAGCTATCATGCCACCTGTTTCACATCGTTTTTTAATTAATTGTACGTTAATCCCAAGTCCACACGACTAGTACAATTTATCAAAAGTGTTCAACTACTCGCTTATGATTTAAGCCAGCTATGCCTGGTGCATTTGTGAGTATTGAGTCGTAGGCGGCAAAAATGGTATTGGCTGTTAACGAAGACAAATCGAATTATATGCTTTCAAAGATTTTTCAACAACTGTGGGATTTTCAACAACTTAATCCAACTAAAAGAACAACTGTATAAAATAATTGAGAAATATGAAGACTCTGTTCGGGAGACATTAATAGCAGAAGCGCGTCAATCTGAGAGCAGAATCATATACTCGCAGCTTAATTATAATCTTCTCAGTGAAAACTACTTCCAAGACATTTTTAATTATAAAGAAATATCCTTAATATTTAGATCGAGGTGTGAACTCCTGTTTTTAAATGGCAGCCCATATAATGGAAAATTTAATCAATTTTGTACGCTGTGTAATCTCCAAGCAAAAGAAGACTGCTTCCATTTTGTTAGTATATGTCCAGTTTTGAGGAATGAAAGAGTAAGGTATTTGGGGAAAACAAGTTTAACAATGGAAGAAACAGTACAACTATTAAATGGTTTAGATTGGAAAATGCTTTATAACTTTTTAAATTCAATTTATAAATATAGAAATTTATTGATGACTGAATACTTTTAATTTAAAATATTGTACAATGAAATCACTTTGTTTATTTTTGCCATTCGAGCTGACGGCTTAAGCCAAAGCTTCAAAATTCATTATTTATTTATATATATTCTCTGTAATCAAATTTGAAAAAAAATAAATGAATGAATTACTTACTTTACTTACTTACTTATTACTGCTTTCAAAGAGAAAGAAATCTCAACATCGTCGACTCGGGCAAAACGTCACGATGGGTATATAACTTCGAAGAACTCAAGTACTTTGCCTACCTGGAAACCACTATTACAAACAAACAAAGAATTACACTTGCCAATCGCTATTTCTTCTGGATCAGAAAGCATTTAAGTAGAAAGGCCCTCTCTAATAGACCATTATACAAGACTTGAATCATCCCAGTCCTTCCTGTAGTGCTTTAAAAGAAAGATTCTTCTAGTGATTTCTTAGTCCTGTGTTTATCGAAGGATTATGGAGAAATAGATTCAATGAAGAGCTGTACGGGCTATACAGCGACAAAAACCTGTTTAAAATTGGAAAATACAGCGGTTGATATGGCTGGGACACGTGGAGCGTATGGACCCCAACGCACCAGCCCGACGAGTCTTCGAGTTTAATCTTGATGGTATACGCAACATCGGAAGATCCCAACAGATGGCAGACACAAGTGAAAAGCGATCTCAGCCAACTTGCGGTTATTTAGAGGCCGCTAGCCAGAAACAGAGCTGGCTAGAGAGACAGGTTGAGACCGTAGTTCAGTCTGGTGTAGAATCGGCTAAGGTGATATTTTACCGTCACTGTTTTGATTGTCATTTTCGATTATCAATTATTATTTGCTCTGCGTAACGCGATCAATAAAAATGTTCTAAATCTTGACAGCATTGAAGTAAGCATTGCAATTCGTTTAGTTAAATTTATTTTAATTATTTTTATAACTTCATAATACTTTTTTCACAAAGCTTTCGATTTATGGTGGAGTTGAAACTAAACCAACTCACATTGATCACGAAAATGAAGTAAAATGTATGAAAACGACACCTAAATTGCTCTCGCAAATGATTGGTATAAAAAAGGGAAGGTCAATTTGATAATCATCTTACATGGAGCAAAAGCTATGATTTTGATTGTCAAATATCAACTATCACCTTACGCGAATCAAATTTGGTTTATTTTGCTAGCGCCTATAAATATGCTATTGTTGATTAATTTTCTTAAATTCGATTATGCTAAGTTGAACATTTGTGTCTCAAATTGTCTAGTAGGATAACTTCGTGGGTTTTTTGAAGCTTCAATTGAATGCTAGCAATAAAATTCGCTTTTTTTAGATTTAAAAACAATTAATAATACCTAGCACTATTACGAACTGCAGTTTCGCCCACCATGTTGTTGGATATCTTCGGTAAATTCTAACTAGGATGGATTAAAAAACTCCACGGATTGGAGCAGTGTTGGTGTTGTCGATTCTCTCTTCATGATCCATTAGTCAGAATTGTTGGTGTATCCTCGTAGGTAGCTAGATCCAATCAATTGAAAGATTTTTCGTTAAAAGCGACCATGCTCTTGCTCATTGGATAATATGGAAGGAACGGTGTGATCAAGATTTTGATTTTCGGTGTTTCGAGTGAAGGCTTACTTACTAAATAGGGATTCAAAAACCAAAGTAAATATGCATTACTTGCGATGTGTCAGATAAAAGAAAGACTAAGCGCAGTATCTTTTTATGCCACTATTCAAATAATTGTATAAATTTCAACATAACAACATGGAACCACGTTTCAACTGAATTTTAGAATATTTGCAATTATTTTTCAGCTGCACGTAGCGCTGATTCTTTTATGTGGTGTGATTAAAACTTTTTGCATAAAAAACTACCTGCAACCACATTTTTCGCTGGCTTGAACATCATATAAGTGGCCCTATTGGAATAGAGTGGCCCAGGAGCATTAGGGCAATATGTAAAATTTGGGTAGGTACATAATGTCTTCTTGAAAAACAAAAGTTAATTTTGTATAGTGGACCTTTTCGTTAAATTTTAACCAACAAATACAAATAAAAGCACATTTTATTCACACTTTGTTTTTATTAAACCAAAAAATAAACCTTTAAAATAAAAAAAAAAAAAAAAAAATAAACTCATGCTTTACTATTCTAAAATTTGTTATAAGGTTGTGCCATCATTTTCGATGGCAAAATGTTAATCAAAAAAATTTAATTCTCCCTGAGTTGAATTAGTCAAATATATAGGCGAAAGCATTATAATGTTCTCCGTAGGAATTTCAGTGTTGTTTAAACCTTCCAAGAATTCTTCAAGTTCCGAATTAGAATTATGAATCGATTCATTACAGAATACTGCGTGAACACAGATGGAAATATAAAACGTTTTGGCATCTATGGCTTCTTGAAAAAGCGTCCAGTGTACTATGTATTGGCAGTAAACGCTCTGAGCAGCTTCTTCGGACGTCATAATTTGCATATGAATACAAGGATCAAGGTCAGGTTTGTACCCGTTGAATAAATCACCGCTAAAAATAAAGTTAGGTAAATTAATATACCTAGCGTACTACTATTTTGTTAGAAGTTACCTTAAATGAATGAACGGTTCAAGGAACTTAAGATATTCCAACCATCTATATTTATCATTTTGACTTAATCCGAAATGACCATTAGACCTGGCTTGCATGTCCCTGGTCAAGACATGTCGCATCCACACCCATAGTCCACGATATATTCTTTCTGTAATGAGAAAAGCAATGTATGTAGGTATTAGAAATTATTAATATTAAATTTTCCAAAAAACATAGTCCTTGATTGGATTTAACTTGGAAGAACCACAATAAGATCATATTGAGTTCCACAGCAATCCTTGTTTCGTGAGGAAGCTGGTTTGGACTGAGTTGGATCGTTTACATTTTCGTCCTGTTTTTTTGCAACCAACCTTAAGTTTAATTAGAAAATACTTACCCCAATAAACTCTTTGTGACGGTGTAAGAAAGTAGTCAACTCTCTCCAATAATGTTCTAACAATCTTGGACCAGCAGAAATCTTGAATATTCATGCACTCAGAATTTTCGTTGTTGTAGTCAACGCTGTATAAGATCGGATACTTTTTAACTTCCAGGACAAATGCTTCGATTGCTGCAAATGTATAGTTGTGGATTTGGAAGCTTTCGTTCGGACTCATTTTAATAAATTCCATAATTGGTTTTGAAAGTTGATTGTAATATGTATTTAAATCGTGAAGTAGTTTGCAAAAATAAACGGAAATAACTAATTTGAGTAGTCCTGCCTGTGCTACCTGAAGGAGACGGAGATGAGATCAGAAGAAATATACCGTACCGTTCCATGAGATATAAAATATTACACATATATTCTATATAAGATTTACGTACACTACTACTAATTGAATATGAAAACAGATAGCTGTTGCAAACGCGGGAACTTGTATAATTCAGCATTCAGCAATTATTGTATCTTTTGCTATTGTGAACAGATCTAAATTAACACAACCGTTGTGCAACATATTTCAAATAGTGCTGCCAATTTTTTTCAAAAGAAAAAATGCAGGAAAACACTTGTGCTCAGTTAAAACTCCTTTTATTTACATATTTGCTCAGTACTCAGTTTACGTCATGGATAATAGTCCAGTCAGCAGGTATGAAAAAATGGAGTTTGGTGGAAAAGTTCGGTTGTTAATGAAACATTGTGATGTTGTTCGATTCTACAGAAAATATTTTTTGTGGAGCGCTAAATTTCTTAACACATGTGTACGCCAATTCGCTAAATTTCAAATTTATTTAAGAAATTAAAAAAAATTCAAAATTTCAATTTATTTCCCGAATATTTCTGATATTACATCATTATTATTATGGTATATGGTTCCTGGTTAAAATAACCAACTTTTGACAACTTCCTTCAGCCGCTGATTCATTTTACATTTGTACAATCATATATATATAAAGTTTTTAACTTTCAATTTGGCATTTGACGTTGCACCATAGAATAATAAATAAATAGAACATCAACTCAGGAGGCTCCACCCACTTTTGCATACAAACTTTCAAAACTGCAGAGATTTAACTCTGTATGCGGGCCCGTGCATTTCAAATGGTACTGTCAAATTTGGAAAGACCATACATTCTTACAATTTTGCATTTTGCTTTTCACACGTATCCATTTATAGAAAAGCGCATGTAAGCATTTTTTCTACGGGCGGAGACGGATGATTACAAGTTGATGACCTGTGCGTTGCACGAATAAAAATACAGTTAAACAAAGATACAAAAATAAAAACAGGAACAAAACAGAAAACCCCCATAAAACATCAACAACATTTGTTGCACACATAAAGGCGATCTTTACTAACAGCAGCTTCTTGTCGAATTCCATTTGACAGATGTAAACAGTTATCTATAGAAATATAAGTGGATACAAATTTTAAAGATTTATCTATGGATAGAGCGCTTAATGTAGAGGTTCAATTAGTTTATATTTTTATTTAGAGCTATTAATGGATAAATCATGCACACATGCAGCCGAACCTCTCCGATAGCAACTTTTTATCAAATTCAATCTGACAGATATAAAAAGTTATCCAGAGGAAAATTAATGGATAAATATTTTGAAAATTTATCAATAGATATAGTGCTAATTGTAGTGATGCAACGTGCCTATGCATGGATAAATCAAACTGTCATAAAAGTTTCGTGCAAGTGGACCTTATGGTAGGTAGGTAGATATGTAGGAATATTACTATCTATTTATGTATTTAGTTTTTTTTGTTCGCAAAGTGGTAATAATTAAAACATTTTATTTTCAAGAAAAAGCAAATCATTCGCAACTCTCAAAATTTATTTCATTTGTGTACCCATTTCTAACGTTTATCAGAGTTAAAAAAACAACTTAAATATGGTCGGGTCCTGTTTAAAGTTAGACTCAAGTTTTTCGTTAAGAATTTGGTTTCTATGAATAGCCAAAACTCGAGTTTAGTTTAAAAACAATATAATAAGAATAAGTATATGAACCAGCCATTTTGGGTTAATTAATTACTAAGGACCAGTTGTACAATCGTAGAAGCTAATATCATAGTTATTTCGCCAACTGTCAAATATCCGTTCGTCAACTGCGCAGTGCAGCGCCTTAAAGTCTAATAGCTAAACTTATCGAAACTTGACTAAACATAGTTACTAGCTGTTATGGAGACAAGCACTAGAATTTCTTCTATTCGCATATAGTTACCGTCGGTTTTCTTGATTGGTTGTCAAGTTCCTTTAAGTGCCGTCCATTCCTTGGGATGGTCGACTTCGTTAGAAACCGCTTTCATTCTTCAAATTAAATTTTCAATTTAATTATAAGTATCTCAACAAAATAAACATTGTTTAAAAAATAAATAAAAGAATATATTTCTGGCTTTGAAAATAATTCTTCTATTTTGGTGTCAGTGTTGCCGTTGTTCTTAAATACTTTAATTTAGTGTTTTTTTTTAGAAGTATGTAACAAGGTTAATTTAGGTTTTTTACTTATTCTTGTTTTCCAACGAAAACAATAATAATTTCGAATGTGATGACAACTCTCGCATTTTACGACAAATCCTCCATTCTACTATTTGTCTGAGGCCAACTGAATGCTGCAGTGTCGTTGCATTTGTTTTCTTTTTCCAGGAATTCTAATTCTCTTTCTTTGCAATTTTAACGAAACGACGTCGTTCTCGTACCTATGATAATGCCTTTTGAACAAGGTATCTATACCTAGCAACTTAGCGTCTCTTCTTGTAAACCCACCATTCGATATGGTTAATTCATTTAAAAGTATGTATGTATATACATAATCAATATTATTTCTAGATGGATCACAGTGTATCTTTTTTTTTTTGCTAATAAAAGGCAATCGGCAACCATGTCATATACCTAAGTATTTCTATGTACCAAAAAGCATCTTGTCAACGGCCATTTATGATGTTATACCAGTGTAATACATTTTTGTTTGCTTGCTATAGAGCTCCCTATAACCCCAACCCATTTACAAGTAATAACAATTTTAATGACGAATAATTTAGTCCCGCAAAGGCCTCAATCAACAATAATAAGAGTCTCCTCTGCGTCCCGATAACGTAGGATGTTAATCCAAAGCGTTGTAGCATGTTACACGCACCCTTACACAAAACACCCTTCCTTTATGTTCTTCTATATGTATAAATATGTAGGATACTTTGAACCATTTTTAAGCCTAAATAACAGTCTCGAGGAGGACAACCTAGCCTAACGAGCATTTTGCATCCACAGATTTTATGTAAAAGTATTCAACCCCCCCCCCCCCCCGATCCAGTAATCGCAGCCGCTCAACCTCAACTAAAGCACCCTTTTTTGTGAGCCATAAAAAAAGCTGACTTCGAATCTTATAGCGAGGGGGAGGTTGGGAGGCAGAGATATATGTTGGAATGTTTTCCTCTGTTTGTGCTGAGATGGTTAAATAATTGCCAACATTTTCTTTCGATTATGGATTAACATTATTCACGTGCTACAGTTTTAATTGAAAGAGTACCTACGCCTGAGAAGAACAGCAAAGAAAAGCATAGTGTGTGACTCATCCCCCCTTTTTATGTTAATTGCTATAGTCAGTGCGTTTAAGAGGGTGGAAAAAGCTCTAATAAAGGTATTGTGTAAAAGGGATGATTTCTTTAAACAAATAAAAGACAACAACAGCTGAGGATACCTATTCGTTTGCTATTGTATGAGTGTCATTAAACTTTTAATTTTGAAGGACTACAAAGAGTCCTGTTAAAGCAGATGACGCCGTTAATTTAAGAAGATTTTGAATTCCTGCTTAAACAAATAACCAAACCGAGGAAGGTTGCCTTTGCTATTTTTCGTTTGTCAATTTTATTTGCACTAACATTAACGCTGGCATTGATAATTGAAATTTGAAACGCTTTTGCATGTGGTTGGGGAGCTTGACAAAACGTCTGCATTCACAGCTGGGAGCCTAGAGTATGGCAGACAATAAACGGAGGTTATGATATGAGCCAAATTTTCAATTAAAAAGGTGGGGTTTCTTTTAATGTCTGTAACAGAGGGGTATTGAATTTTATAGCAAAATCTAAAAACCGAGGTTTATGAATAAAAGGGTTACTGCTACTTATTTTTATGCACATCTCTTATTTGATTACACAATTTATACATCTAATGGATAATCATTTTGGATTTATGTCAAAAAACACCTTTAATAAAATGTAAGAAGAAAAGCTCGAAATTTAGAAGTTGATTTTTTAAAAGAAGCTTATAAACATGCATTTCTTTATTGATGGCTAGACTTATATGATTATTTAAGTATACCTATCACTATGCCCAGTTTCTCCCAACACTTTTAAATATTTATTCGGTTGCTAAATCTTAAAATGGCATTTTTTAATTGCACCAACCACTTTCAGTTAATCAGTTTAAAAAGGATCATTAAACTAAAACCTAATTTTGTTCCAAATACATTTTAAAAGCGTCTTTTGAATGAAAGAACAGCAGATATTCAAATAAAAGACAGAGAGAACGCTAAACACTTTTCTTTTAATTTAAAACCATCGCCTAATAGTGGTGGAACAAATATGTGTATAAGATTAAAATGCCGCTACCATTTTATTACTCCTTTAACTAAAGGTTTTTAAATGTTTTTTTGTTTAGTGGGCGGCAATGGTACATACAATGGATGAAGTGCTTGCTTGTTAACCCAGAAGTTGCCAGTTCAATTCTCACTCGGGTACAAACCATTTTTTTCTTTTTAGCATACCTCCTAGCTTATGGACTACGCCCATGAGGGCGTATTCTTTTCTACTCCTTCTTTCTAGTGTCGTGCAACATCTGTTGCATTTAAAAGGCAATGTACCTCACAGACACATAGTTAAAATATTATTATTATATAGCTCAACTGGACATTAGACTTAAACTTAAACTTAAAACAGTTAAGCAAGGTAACGAAGCAATCAATCGATTATACCTACAATCAAATATAAATAGGCAACCCGAGATTCTGTAATTCGGTATTTTAAATTAAGATTTTGTAATTTGAGATTCTGAAACTCGAGATCTCCAGAGGCTTAAATCCGCAAGCGTGAGTTTTTCTTCAGAACTAGCACTCTCAGTCACAGCCGTTTGCACAAATTCTTGTTCAAGATATTCCGCAAACTATTTTGTATTGGAGAGCGCTGAATAATTTTTTGTTTGATGCCTAGTGAGCTGAATTTCGTTTGTTTATTTAATCGTGTAAATACAAATTGTCAGAACTGACTCAAAAAAAAACTCACAGGCACATTTTCGGAATCGCACAGCAAAACTCACGCTTGCGGAATTCAGCCACAGGATAGACATTATGTACAGGTGCTATATGTACATATAAGTATATTTGTTTACCTACCGCGAAAATCTTAAGCTTTTGACGATTTTCTGCAATCAATTTTGCTAAGGTAACTTGTCACAAGAGCAATGCTCCCATCAGTTATGTCCTAAATTTTTAATGGTGTTGTCAGTTATAATAAAAATATGTGCAGGTTTTTCCAAATTTCTAATAAACGTAAAACACTGTACATTTTTGAAGTAATGTTTTTTTTCAAAACTCCGTTTACCTTTGAATTTAAACATCCAAATTACATTTTATATCTAAACGACTAAACACTAATAAAACTAAAATGGATACTTCAGGTTTAGGCCAATTTAGTTATAGTGAGTGTGTATATTAACTGACTTAATCACGTATAGGACGTGATATACATTTTGTTAAAACACGGCTATCAACGAAGCATATTTACGATCCATAAAAGTGTTAACATCTTCAATCGTAAGAAGTCTTAATGATCTATTAATCTTGATGGGTGCTACATAACGATTAAAGGTTGTAGAAAAAAAAACGAATTCAAACACAAGGAAGGATAGTAAAACTATGCCTTTACAGAGCGTTTTATATACTTGTATAATGACGCTTCCTGATGATAAAACAAAAGCTAACAAAAATTTTACATACTGAAACTGTTAAAAATAAACTGTCCTTATACGACTACGAGGTTTAGTAGGTAAACCATGAAAAAAGAATATCTACATCATGTTAATCAGTTAATGCACAAAGAAGGTGTGAGGTGCGTTAAGTAACAAAAATTACTGCTAACTTTATAGTGTCCGACTTGACTTGAAAAAATTAAAAAAAAAATTGTACAGTGGAAGTCTTTTCAATTTGCACTTAAGATAAAAAGTTACGACTTAACGACCATAAAACTTTCAAAGTTTCAATTTACTAACATCTGATAAGAACATTTAAGATGACTTTTTCTTGATTTTAAATTATTATATGAGCACAGTCGAGGATACTTTGTCTCATTTTTTTAGGATACAAGATTTGATTAGGTTATGTAAATACCAACAGCAGTTGGTAGCAATAAACATGAAACGTCGCCCGATGGGCTTCTTTACGTGTAACGCAAAAGTAAACGAAGCAACAAAGTACATAACTACCCGTAATTTTGTTGAGTATAGTTTAATTCTACTAAAACACCACACCTCTTATATTAACGTCTGATTAAATGGACATCAGGGATATTAAAGTTTGTTTACTTTTCATTATTTGCTTTTAAAAGGTGAGTCAAATAAATTGTTAATTTTATGGTATTTCTTTTGAGGAAATACGATTTTGATACATAGTTAAATTAGAATGGGAAAATGTTGCTTTTTGAACGGAAAAAAATATTAGCTAATCAACAAAGTAACCGAAAGATAAAACAGATTTATTTGACGATGTTTACATTGGACGTTCTCATCCGATCCGCCGTGTTCAGACACAAAGTAGTGTGAACACAATGGATGCACGAAACCACACGAAACAAAAAAACAAAATATGTGAAATGAGCATAGATATTTACAATTTTCTTTATATGCTCATGTTAAATTAAAATTTTCAATCAAAAGTGACCGAATTTTGTGAAAACTTTCAAAATATTGGTGCAAAAAGTCAATGTCAAAATGCATCCATGAGAATTTTAAAAAATCTAAAAATCTGGATGCAAAACCCCGTCTCTTTCTTACAACGAAGTGGGAAGGGAACAAAACATATAGACGTCAAAATGCGTCGGGTGAGTATGTCCAATATGAACATGGTCTTTTGTAGGATTTCTTAAGATATGAGTCAGATTCAATCTTTAATGACTGCAATAAAAGAATTACATTTATCAATCTTACTTTGAGACTTCAACTTCGAAATAAGCAATCACATATAATGTAATCACAAATACTATTTATAAGTCATAAACTCATAACTAACCCAGAAATAAAACAACAAAAATATAATATTAAAACATTTCCTAATTAGTATTTATTTAATTTGCATACTCATAGGAGTCGTTTCAATTTGTATGGTTTATCATTATGACTGATTGGCGTTAGACAAGTAAATAGATAAACTTGGTAAAAGATAATATTATTTATAATTCTTAACAAAATTAATACACAAATAAATTAATTCACATAAACGAGACATCAAAAATAAACAACTTTTTCAACTCTCCATGTACTTATATCAACTTAGATAAAATATCTTCGAACATAAATAAAGATACATCATTAATTTTCCAAATAAAACTGCAAAAGAAAATTCCCAAAAATAAGATATTCTAAACAAATCCCTTTACTTATAACTTCTTATAGAAGTTTTTCCCCTCACCCATTTAAAAAAGTTCTCCCAAGTCCTGCAATTGAAAAATCGATTGTATTCTCATTTATCCTCTACCACCTACACCTTATTACGGCAAAGTAACATTTAAATAAATCAAATCAATCAGAACGAAATCGTTTTTGTGAACACTTTTTTTCGTATTTTATTTTCGTCCTGGGAATTCAATGTGATGAATTGGTGAAATTTGTTTGAATCCGTTTTTGCTCCCATGATCTCTGCTTTCGTTGTTGTATATGAAATCGTTTTTTCGATTTTATCTCATCACGGTATGGGTGGCATTCAAGGATATAAATTGAACGATATATATATATATTTGATATCCTCGTACAATAGTGGTGTAGAAGGCGGTTGTAGTAACAAATTTAATTTCACGTCCTTTTTAACGACATCATCACTCAAATGGTTTATGAGACCAATATGGCAGGTGGAAGATGGTGGTGTTTTTTCTGAAATATTAATGACAGAAAAAATATATAACATTTTATTAAAAAATATAAAAATAAAAACTGAAAAAAAGTAATCCAATGCACGTGGTTTGTTGGTTGGTTTACGAGTTGTAAGGGGTGCTTTACATTTTAAAGTTTTATTTCAGTGATGTTTTTGAATACCGAGGTTTGATCTCATAACATAATTGAAATAAATGTTTTCTATAGGATTTTGCAGTAGGTAACATGTTGTAAAACTGTAGTTTCATTTGAAGCATTCTACATTTCTGGTCCCAATTCTATATACAGATACCTTGAAAAGCTTTCGTTCACAGACTAAAAAAGCAGGATGATCCATAGTTTTTGAAGCATTGAAGTTTTAATTTTAACCCTGTGTGAAACATGGTGAAGATCTATAATTAAACATTTACTTTGCTCTGGAGCAGGCTTAAATTTTAGCCAGTGGATAATTTGCTATGTTTATGAAAAAGTGGGAGACACAGTCGGAGTAATGTGTTTGTCTTGCTTGTTTTCATTTATGTACATTTATTTTTGTTTGGTTTTACATTGATGCGAGCATTAATTCCGAATTTTTTGTTTGTGTTTTCGTGAATTGCGTTTTATTTAACTCTGATATTAACGAACAATCAAAATTAACCGATAATACTTTTTTGACATTCCTATTCAATGTTAAACAAATTTGTTATTTATATTTTTTAAGTTCAGCTGACAAACCAATGTTATATACCACGTTAAAACTACACATAATTTTAATCTTACAAAGTACTTAGGCTGTGTGCCAATTGCGTTAAAATTGTTGTTAAATTTGATCCCAGTCAAATTTGATTAATTTTTATTGAAGTGAAAAAAATTTAAGCTTTTTGCTGTGTCAACTGAATTAAATAGGATTTTTTAAATATAAATTTTCCATTGAGATTCCTTGTGTTCAAGGGCCTATCCAGAAATGTTCAGATACCTTTAGTACGTTAATAACAGTAGTTGACTATTGTTAACAATTTTATTTGATTTAATTTAATTAATTTTTGATTTAATTAAATTCATTTTTGTTGGTTCCTTTAATACAAAATTGCTACAAATTTTATTCAAGTGTGTCTCAGTATTTATATATATGCACAAACAATTTTTCACAACAACACGAAGCTATTCAGATCGATTTGGATACAATCGATAAAAAAGATGCAGTAATGAACGCGGCCCATGATAAAAAGATGTACAAATTAACGCACCAAAACAAATGTCAAAAATTAACTACTTGCTAAAGTTTTAACAAGCTCCTGAGCAGGTTAATTTTTGATAGCTGTATCAAATTTAACAGCACTTTTAATGCAAATGGCACACGGCATTTGCACAGTTCTATTTTATTCTTTGACAATCGGTTTTTGAAATTTCGGTTTTGCGTTTTTTAAACTTGGTTATGAAGGAAAGTTTAGCTAGTTTCAACAACGAAAAATTAAATCATATGAGTTGCAGACTTTTTTTTTATACATTGACCTAAATCCTTTTCCGGCTTGATAATGTTATGGCAGTTATATTTTATATGATATTATTTTAAACATTTCAAAATACATTTTAGTGGAAAAAAAATCTATGGCTGATGGAACCATGGCTGCCCTTTACTTTACCAGAATCTTAAAATAGTCGGAAAGAAAAAGAAAGAGATAAAAAGTAAAATACTAAGTTTAATAAATACATTTTTGAACGACCGACGCGACGTATTACAATAGTAAAAGCGAGGCATTTCTGAGGTCAGCCGCGTTCTGACGAAAGGGTTGCTTGCGCGAATAGAAAAGAAATTCATTAGTGTTCTCCCAAAGCTATAGAACAGTTGAATGACGTTTGTGTACTGAAAATTAAACAATTCTTCAAATCACCTCTGTTTAAGAGCTCATAGCGACTAATATGTTTTGTTTTGTACGGCAAACAAAACATATTAGTTAGATCCATGGCGTCCTTTACCGAAGCACAACGTTCGCTTTACGTTGGCGAAACTATCAGAAAAATGATTCTATGACCAAAGCTGGAAGAAAATGTTGTACTCAATACAATATAAGAAATACAAAACATGTTTCGGCTATTCATGGAACATAGAATCAGGTAATGAAGTTCGCGACGACCTAAGACCTCGAGATAACCAGACAGCGGCCATTTCCACGTGTGTTCTCCGTTCCACTGTTCCTGTTCCACAGCAACCTATAGACTGTCAATAGTTTTTACAAAGACTTTTTCTCCACCCAGTGTTTGTAAACGAAATTGATGTATTCACAAAATTGAAGTACTGCCGAGAGTAATGTTGATATCGATAAGAACATCTCCTCTGCTGAATCGACTTGGTCCTTTCAGATTTTCTTAATCTAACTAAGTCTATATTGGGCATGCGGTAATCCTCGCGTCTGCCATACGATGTAAATTACATCTAGCAACGCGGTTGTCCACAAACATTGTAATATTAATGATCTTTTTAAGTTTCTGAGAGATCGTTGAGGATCCCATTTTCTTAAGAGACAAAATTACTAGATTGACCATTCCGTATAGTGCTTGTATCATTTCTTAAGCCTAGTACGTAGCTGATGTTGAACGAAAAATCCCAAACAAAAATGACCCAGCGAAATTATAAACGAAATTTTCCGTTTTATGCTACCTACGCAGCTCGACGACGGAATATAGGTGGAACGGTTGATAACCGGTTCAAGTCTCCACTACTTTCTGCGTTCTCTGTTCGCACACAATTTAACTGAATGGGGAACATCAATTGCTCGCGAAATTTTGACGTTTCTATTCTGTTAGTGTTTTTTTGTGGTTATTATAAAATGGATTTTTGTTATTTTTTTGTGTTTTTTGAAAAAAATATTTTTTTTTACAAACGGCGAAACTCTACATAAACATTTGTACGATACCGTTTCGTTAACATTTGGTCTGTGTTTTTAGAGACGAAGGAAAATTTCGTTTCAGTTCAGCTGCATACTAGGCTTTAATCCTGAAACAACGAAATCATAAACGAAATTTTTCCTTCTAATTTCCGTTTTGTGGCGCGCTCCTCCACGACCGACGGAATAATGTAAAATTTTCGGTCGTCTCAAAAAAAAAAACTTTAACGAAACGTTACTTTACAAATTCCGATATAAAGTTTCACTATTTGCAAAAAAAAAATTCAGAAAAGGCAAAACAAAAAAAAAAACAAAAAAAAACAGAACAGAAATTAATTTTATTGAGGATTGGTAAAGTTAAAATGCGCTACGAGTTGTATACAAGCTTGACCACTGCCACGCCACACGCATAGCCTCAAATAGGGAATTTTACCATCTTGTCAAAAGAAAAAATGACAGCTCACACTATGCGGATTGAAATATGTATCGGGCTTTTTTCAAACTGTCAAGCTCAAAATCTTGTAAAAGTATTTTATAAATAATCTCTTTTTTTCCTGTGAAATTTGAGATTTCCGTGACTTAAAAGTTAAATAATTGTACTATTCACAATTTTCGCGCACAACATTAAAATGTCCGCTCTTGTTTTTAATCAATTTGTCACCAATGATAAAAAAATTTTCAGCTGTCATCTGCGTACTGCTGGTTTTAACACTGCTCTGCGAACGAGAAAGAGATATATCGTTGTTACCTAAAAAGCCCTATCTCCTATTGAGGATTGATAAAGTTGAAATGCGCAATTGGTAGTCAAAATTAGAACTAAGTTATCTTTGCTCTTTATAGTACAAACTGGACTAGTAGAGGTCCACACGTATATGGAAAAGTTTAAATGCGCTACGGGTTGTCAAAACTAGCACTAAGTTAACTTTGTTCTTAAGTACAAACTTGACTACTGTAGCGCCATACGTATAGCCTCCGATCCCCTATTGTGTTTGAAAAGTGAGTGAATGCCAAACCAATACCATGTGGATACTGGAATCTGTAATCGGCCGTATCTAAAAACAATTGTCTTTGTTGTTTTCTGGGAATTTTAATACCCAACCCTTTGTGTCGAGACACCCATATTTTTAAAAACATAAAAAAATTGTTGCACTCAACAAACTCCATATCCAATTCCAAACAGTTTCAAGAAAAAAAATCGATCCCATCATCGACATAATTGTTTCACACAAACTAAACGTTCTACAGTTCCACAATTTTGTCCCAATCCCAAAAGTTTGCTATATTCGTTCAATGCATGGAAAATTCCAGAACAATCTAACAATCCCAGAACAAAATAAAATATAAACTCCAAAATGTATGTAAAACATTTCGTTTATTTTATGCGCTTTCAAAAATTTTACAAATTATTATACAAATGTTTTAATATTTATTTTTTTATTCGCTATATAAATGGCATTTTATTTCGTTATATTCTAAATTAAATAAAAATTATACAGTCTGTAATTATTATTATTATATGATTTACATATACATATTATTATTTTTCATATTTTTTTGAATAACTATATTTATTTTAAACTACATATAATTTTTTTTTTATTTTAAATTTATAGTACCAAATAATTTTCTCACAATGATCTTAAAATTTATTATTTTATTTTGTGTGTGTTTTTTTTTTTTTTTTGTTTGTTCTAAATTTATTTTTTATGAATTGTTAATGCATTTTGTTTATGTTTTTAGGTTTCAATACCAGATACGTATAAATTTCTACAATTTTTATTTGATTTTTGTTTTATTTTCCATTCATTATATTATTGCTATTAAAGAAGAGTGTCAAACGACTAAAAATAATGTTGTACTATTATTTACAATATTAATTAATTAATTATTAAATAGGTTTAAAACAAAATAAAATTACAATGTATACAATATTTACATTAAGATGATTTTTTTTTAAATATCACTATTCTAAATACATTATATTAAAGTTAGCTAAATTTTATATTATTAAGCTTAATTTTAATGATAAATCATAAAGTTATTTTTAAATACTATGTAACAAATTATGTTTGTAACGAAAACAATTATTATTATTTCTTTTTTTTTTTACTAATTCTATAGTGAAATTGATTAATGTTTAGAATTTGTTTTGAAGAAAGTTTGAAAAAAAAGTTCACAACAAAAAAATTCACGCAAATTATAAATATTAATGACTTAAAAGGTTTTAAAATTATTATTCTAATTTTATTTATTCCTATCACAAAACATAAAATTAAATTATTATTTTATTTTTTTATTTCTGATGTGTGTAGGTTTATTATTATACTTTATTTTTATGTGACAAATAAATGTTAATAATAAAAGAAGTATGTTATATCACAGGTACATTATAGTTTTAATGTTCTTAGAAGTAGGATTTTTGTTTGTTTTACAAAATTTTAAATCAACTTTTTACCAAAAATAAAAAAAAGTGTCTACACTGGAATCTACACTAGAATTTTTTAAAATATTTTTTGTTCGGTACCTAAATAAAAATCAAGGATTAGAATAATTTATGTTGATCGTTGTTTAATGATATATCGATAATACATTTTTTTTTTTTTTAATTACAAGTAATGTGGAGTGAAAAACAAAGTTTTCGCGTGAAACAAATGAGTTCATAGTTTTTATCTTAGTGAAGATGACATTATTGTATAGAAGTTTATAGGCGTTTGTCTTCTTGGATAAGCAAGTCTAGCAAGTAAAAGGAGTAAAACTGAAATTTATTAAAATCTAAAATGAAGTTATACAAGGCTGCATTCTGTCACCGATACTATTTATAAAGAAATCAGAGTGAAGCAGAGGGAGATTTTTTTTGAGTATTTTTTTTAAATTCCAACAGCTAGTGTTAGCTGACACGCCGGATTTCGAATGAAGTCAACCCATAAGTCAAAAATGTCAAAAATTCGTTAAACAGTAAATCTTTGAGAATGCAAAAAATGCAAAAGAATGCAAAGAAAGCAAAACAAATGCAAAGAATGCATGAATGTAGTTGATTGCTGTAAAATGATTGATCTCAGATGATTGGTGACTGCAAGTTTTAAAGTTAAAGTCGCAAAGTGAAGTTAATGAATGCAATTTGTTCACTGAAGTCATTTAAGACTGTATTCCTGGAGGATTCCAACTGGTCGGCAGCGAAGGAGCTTCTAAAAAGAAGTCAACGATGTGACCCGCCACTCTATAGTTACTACAATATGTCTTCAAGAAGCTGATAAGCCGATTTTCGTCCCAGAGGTATCTGACTATCTCGTCGACCGGAAGAAAAATTCTGCTTAACGGTTTACATCACATATGTACATTTATACGCTGAGTAGACAATTTTAGCATTTGAGTTTGTTTCGCTTTCAACTTTCAATTTCAATTCAATTTTGAAAATGCAAAAATTTTAGAGTTACCAGACTGTCGTAGTAATAAATTTGAAAGTACTCTACGAAATAAGTTTCTGTTTGCCATTGACGTTTTGATAAATTTAACAGTCCATTCAATTATAAAATTTAAAGATTTTCGTTTATGTGCTTGATTTTTGTTTTATGATTTATATTCAAATCTGACTGTATTTTTATTTTATCTGGGAGCGAATGCTCTTTTGACAACTTTTGTATAATTGCATACCATAACAAAAATACATGTTCACAAGAATTATTTATTATTAAAATAATTTTTTTCATTATCTGGCAACCCTTATGCTCCAGGATAGACTTCGTATTCTAGAATGAGGAATCAAAAAGGTTCACATAATTTATTTTCGTTATAAATCTTTGATGAATAACTGTCGTTCAGAATAAAAAATCGCACATCAATTTTGGCACAAATGATTAAATAGTTTTGATTATCCTGCCACCGCGCCGTTTGGGAAATTTGGTCGAATGGCATAAAATTTCTCAATTTCGTCTATAAAGCCCTTTTATCAGTCGAAAAAAATCATTTTAAACTCCACATCGCTTATGCCTAGTTGCACCAAACTATTTATTGTGATGTTAAGTCTCATGGAATATTTCTACTGCTTTTGTCATTTTCAGTTTAAAAATATCAATTTCTTCCAAAAATTTCAATTTCAATATAAGACAAAGATTATAGGTAATGACGTTGGTGCATTTGACATAAATTTACCATGCCGATAAATTTGATTGTTTCGTTAAATAAAATGTTTTTAAGTGTATTTTGGTGCATCTAGACATTAGATACTTTTATAAAAATTTGCATGTTTTTGCATTATTTTCGTAAATAACGCAGGCAATAAGTTAAACTAAAATTATACCACTAACCATTTTGTGTTAATTTTTCTGTTATATAATTAGTTCATTGCAACTTTATTTACATTTATTAGTGGAAGTGATTGTTAAAGATGTTTAACAATTTACTATTTGAATGTTTTTTTTTTGTGTCTTATTTTTTGCTGTTTTTTTTTATTTCATCTTATTTTTAAGAATTGTCTCAGTACGTATTTTGTGTGAATAATATTCTTCTTGACTTAGAAAATTTATATAAAAAAACGAAACAAAAAAAAAACAAATTTTATTCCATAATTTTTTTGTTGCTTAAGGTAAATGTTAATTTTAGATTAAAAAAAAGTTTACCCTGTTTTCTGGATTTTTTTTCATTTAAAACTTTATTGTTTTATTTATGGTCTTAGTTTTTTTTTTTTGTTAAAAATGGCAGTTGTCGTACTTGTTTTTGGTGAGTTTATTGTTTGAAATAATTTAAACAAATTCACAACCAGTGTTTGCAATAGTTTTCAAGAAAATAATGTTAATGAAGTTTAATGTAATCAAAAATATTTCTTTCAAGGCAAAACTTTGGCGAATTTAAATAATAATTTATTGAAATAGTTGGACATTACTTGATAAATCTAGTATCTTTTTTTCTTCATCGACCCAAAAGTAATTAGATTTATTCTCAAGATGGATTGTTCCGACTTTCGTAAATTGAATCGCTTAATAAGAACGACCGACATTGCGATTGTCTGTGTATAGTGATAAAGTATATACTTTTACAACCTTGAAGACACCCTTAAACTCCATTATCCATAACCAATTGGCAATAAAATCAACCCCAAATACAACGTCAATTCTTCCGGTTCGAAAGACGTACCCATTCCAATATCGCACACTGTCGGTCGTTCCACCTAAAAAGCCCAAACAAAGTCGGAAAACAAAATGATAATCGAATATTTTCCGCAATTATAGTGTTCATAAACGCTTCGAATAACAATAAAAGCAATCATAGTCAAACAAAACCCAAAATAGGTCACTATACTCAGGACCTTCAAAAAAATAAAAAAAAGGAGAAGGAAGAAATATTGTTGCCTTCAATAAATTGTCCTTCGTCTTTTCTCGTCAATTTATCATCGAGATGGAGAAATAAATAATAAAATTTTATTTCATTTCAATTTCGACGAAATATTGCGAAGCTAAGGGATGATAGATCGCCTTGTTTCGTATGTTTCAATGGTCAGCCATAAAGTTTACTCCCTATCCTCTCTAGAGTTGCCCTACAAAAAAAAATGGTTGTATGCCTTCTTGTTCCCTTAACGAAAAAAACGTTATGTTCTCACTTTATTGCCTGGAGTGTTGAGTCATTTTTCATTTGAACAAAAGCCAACCTAGGCAAAGGGTAGGTAGGATTGGCTGCTATGTTTTCCCATAGATTTTTATTTTTTTTTTCAACTTCTCATGTTGCAATAGGAATTCATACAAACAGACAGACAGACAGACAAAACCCAATTTAGGTCGTAAAAGTCTAAAACCGCGATTTCTTCCAATCGAAAATTCTATAGCCTCAGTCCGGAAAATTTATATGATTGTTTCGAGTAAAGGAGAAAATACAAGGATGGACGGTTGAAAAAAGTAAATATCCTGTTGAGTGGCCAATTGGATTTTGTTGTTCTATCTAGTTTGCACACGTTATGTCGATTTATCGATTTCATGTCAAAGGATCATAAAAATTAATATGGAAAACTAGGAAAAAGCCATAAAGATGAAATAGAACGGATAGGACACAATAATGTTTTCATCGGACATGTTAGACTTTAGGTTCAAATTGGGAATGAATTGAGAAAACAGGAGGGGGATGAAGTTTGCTAGTTTTTGAAGTATTTTTTATTTTTGAAGAAATCATTTGTATGAAATTCACTGATACAAATTCATAATTGTATGCAGGAAACAAATCCACTAGTAATTTCGTTCCCGTTCAGTGCGAGGTATTAATAGCGGGACTGACTACGGAGGGAGAGTTAATACCAATCAACCTTTGAATTGGTTTACTCGGTTGGGTACAGTTGCTTTAAAAAACTGAAGACCAAACATACCCTTAGCGGAGCAACGAAAATCCGTTTATTATGAAAACTGTTAAAATAATTGACTTGAAATTTTACCCCTAGTTTCACAGTCAGAGTTTAAACTAAAATTTTAGTTTAAACTACGGAATTTACACGCACTGAACTACAGTTTAAGGTTAAACGATCACTTTGAAACTTGGAGTTAGACAATAAAAATCAACTTTATCTACATTTAAAGCATTCCGGCCTTCAGCACTTTTGTGTTGACTTTTTGATTAGACTCTCTTGAAAATCTTACATTTTCCAACTGGTTTGCAATGAGTTTTTGCTTATTGTCTGCACATAAACGCAACTGATTACGAATCATGTCCAAGTATTGTATCATAAATACTCTCGACATTTAGGCACAAAAATAAAAAAAGAAAAAACCTCGTAAACAATCAAAAAGCTAATATTAAAAGCACAATTGCCAGTTGGCAGTTTAAAGCTAGTTTCAAACTAATTTTATATAATTCCACCCGTGTGCACTTCTTTATTAAAGAAGGCATGCAAGGTTTTAAAAGGGTTGCAAGTGGTATTGTTTTGTAATTCAAGTTGCAAATTTGTCGACGTGGGATTGCGTGAAGGGATTTAGGTCTCTGTGCTCATAACAAGTAAGAAAGTTGATACCATATCGCTTTCAAGTTGCTAAGCCGAATTTCAATAATGTTTAATTCAATTACAGGTTGATTTTGAAATCGAATTAAATCAAAGTTGCAATCAATAGCTTCTGCAAGTTGTATAACATTATTCAGAAAATTCAAATGACAAATCATTTGAGACCAGTGTATAGTTTGTCTTGATAAAGTGCATCTCATCTCAGCCATTTGAATTAAGAGAGCTAAATAAATAGAGTCTGTCATAATGCTGTTATGACCAATCAAGACAATCTGTTGTCACAACTAAGTTGCTAAACGGTTGCAAAGTGATTTCTATTGGTAATATTTCTTTACAAAAGCTAAGTTTTGACTCCCTGCAACAGCAAAATGAGGTGTTGTTGATCAAGGACATATTGAATGGAATGCGAAAAGCTTTATCTCAAGCTCAATTTTTTTTTGTGAGCTAGCTCACATGAGTCAATTTCAACTATTTTCTTGCAATTACTAACTGCGAATTTCGAAATTGTTGCAAAATTTCCAATATGTTTCGAAAAAGTATAAAGTGTTATAAATATTGAATTTTGATAGAAACGAATAAAACCTGTTTGAAAATAATCTGATTTGCAACCTTTTTAGAACTTGCCACACTTACGGTTAGAAAATGATTGATTCTTAGATAAAGGGATATTAAAATCATTGTTGTTTCAATCAATTTTTTCGAACAAAAATGTTGAAAGACATTCTTTAAATCTTTGGCATTTCTAAATTACAACGATTTCTGTGGCACATTGTTTTCTAGCTTGGTCATTTCGAGATTGTCTTTTAGTAAGAAAGTGATTTAAAAATATATTGCTGTTTCAAATAAACTAACATGTGTTTGTTTCCGACATTGAAAAGTTTTGCAGTAACATTTTCTAATGCATTTCCGTGTGTTTTTAACGCGGTTTTATATTATTTAAAAGATGTTTTTGGCATTTCCTACAAATTTTTAATCTGAAAATTTCAGTGAAAACAAATATAGGTAACAGAAGTAACTATAGTGCTACGAAAACATAGGGTTTCGTTTATCTGAACTTCATAACTTTACTCATTGGAACAGACTTTTAACCGACTTTGACTGTTTGGTTCTGTGTCACGTTGTCTTTTTCAAAAGTACCTATATCCAAATAATAATAGGTATTGATAAGACACATTTATTTTATTCTAAACAATATCACAACTTTTTTCTGCTTGACTACCGAAACCTATACACCATTCAAAACATGATATCGAAATGTTTTTCATTACAAAAAGAACTTTGATCATTATATCCAAACACCAGCTAATAACACAACCTCTTAATTATTTTTTTCCTTACCCCCTTTGAAGTATACCAATCAAATCAAAGCGTTTGCACTTCCAGGAAAGAATCTCATCTTCAAACAAATAATGTTCAAAGGTTCCTCCATTTCCTCTATTTAACTTACAAAAAAAAAATTAATTTGGTATCTCCAAAACGGTTTACTAACAAAAAATAAGTAAAAAGGGTTGATTTTCCTTCTATTAATCGAAAACGTTTTAAACATTAAACACCGTGCGGCAAAAAAAAAAGAAAAGTAAAACAAAATTATGTACAATTATTACATTCATTCAAATTTAACATTTCGCGCGTTCTCCTTCCACCTTCTTCAATTGTACTCCCTGAAACCAAATTCACTATGCAATTAGTGGACATTTTCAACCCTTCCACAACTGGATACGGATCCACCCTCCATTTAGCAACAGTTTCATGCATTTGTTCACCTCATTAGTCCACAAGGGTACACAAGTTTATTTTTTTACAAACTCAATTTTGACCTATGCCGCCTTTTGTGCCTCGAGCGAGGGTTTTAAATTACTACACCATGCCAGCTGCGTCTCGTCCGTCGTGCTGCATGCGTGTATTTTTTTTTCCTGTATTTATATTGTTTTCCAATTAACTGTCAACTTGGTGTTGGGTCGTTTTCTAACCCCCAGCGTTTACATTGGAGGAACGAAAAAAAAAACAAACCCACCTAAGGGTGAAAACGTTTTTTTTTGCTCGTGTTGAAAAAAATGCATACAAACTAATTTCAGACTACAATAATAGAGTGTGGGTGGCTGGTGTGTACTTTTGTCACTTTTTTTTTCATTTAAATATCCATCCCCTAATTGCTTAAAAAATGATAAAAATATAGTTGGGGATGGAGCAAAGTGCCATCGGGTTTTGGGATCGTGTATTTCTACTCGGAACAACGTGCGCCAGCCGGCCAGACACAATACTGTTAAGCGATAGCCAACCAGAAGTATATAGGTAGTAGTCACTTAACTGCGTGATGAGGGTGTAATTTGTTCGTTCCTTTTCAAGCTTCCGAAACGAGCTTAATTTTTTTGTATTTTTTTGTTTAATAGTAGATGTGTCGTTCCCGATGGTGATTATCCTTGCATTGTTTGAATTCAACGACAGAACGTGTCCCTGTTGTAATTTGCCATCTTTTTCTTTGTGATTCCGATTGAATGGTTCTTTTTTGTATTTCTGCTTGAAAGCATAGACATTTTTTGTTTGTTGTTGTCATTTACTTCATAAGAACCTGGATATAGATTACATTTTTCTAGTTAAAACCGAAAAATAGCACGTACGCGTCTCTCTATATAGAAAATGGACTTGTCTACTTGAGTTGATTTTTTTTTAATTTTCAGAAAATATCATTAAAAAGTCCTCGACAAAGTACGGATGAACAACAGGAAAACATTAAATGAGTTTGTGTTTGGTTGTTAGACAGGACCAAACTAACTATGGAGTACCCACTGCCACTCCTTAATGCTTTAAATGTTTTTTTTTGTTGTTGTGTTATTTTTTATGAAGAATCGAAGGAGTGCATTTGAAAACTATGGAGGTCTTGGACAGAAAATGATATTTTGAACCGTCTGGAGTTCCTAATGGTTTTTATTTTTTTAAAGAAGAAAATGTGAATTTTCATTGCAGACAATTTCTCATTTAAATGTCATTAGGAAGCGGCATAGATCTGCACCTGAATTGAAATTTGAGTCATGGTTTAGTTTTTGCTTATTTTAATTTTATAAACAAAAAAGCTTAGGTTTTCAATTAAAAACTCATTAATTGTATTTGAGATACATTGGTTTTGAGCACTACGAAATATTCAAAATGGTAGTATTCTTCTGGTTTAGACAAAATAGACCATGTGAGTAGAATATGACGCTTTAAAGTCATCGGTATTGGTTCTTTATCGAATGTTCAAAATATCTACTTTGAGCTAGAAAATCAAAAATTAGTTTGGACAAGCTTAAGAATAAGAAACTTTGTAAAATCATAAGCTTAGTATACTTAAGCCAGACTATCAAATTAGAATCAGAAACAAACGAACACTCTTTGCTGAAATGCATCATTAATGACATAGTGAACGGTATTATCTTTTTAAGCGAATCCAAATTAAAACTGCACAAAAGATTCTCGATCGAACAGGAAATGAAATACTGAATCACATTCGCTCTAAATCATTTATTTCACCTTTTCTATTCACTTGGTACAAAAAAGCTATTCTTGTTCAGTGAATGAAAATTTAGGGGTGAATTTGATTCTTTTCGCTGTGGTGATTAATTTTTGTTGTTTTTTGTGTATTTGTTATTGAGGTTGCTAGGGGCCGATTCTGGTTCTATGAAAAAGTCAAGCGAATAAATTTATACTAATTTCGAATTTCTTGCACTACAAAATTCATTTGCAAATGAGGGCGTGAAAACAATTTATTTAAATGAACATTTTTGACGTATGGTTTTTTCATAGAACGGGAATCCAAATAAGGTTGAAAGCGTGAAAATATTTTCATTTCATTTTTTCACAGAACCAGAATAGGCCCCCTGAATTACAACTTCTGGATGTCTACAAAATTTATACCTAGTTCTTAGAATCCATATATGGGGTTTAAAAATGCAAAATAATCTTTTAAAAAATCTAAAGTCATTATGGAAGAATTCATTAATGAAAAAAAGTAATGTTAAGGAACAAAAGTTTTGGGTTGCTTTGGTGACAGTTTGCATCAAAACTTCGTTTTTACACAAAAATGGTTTCAAATATGGAAATCGAAATACATTTGGAAAAAATTATCAAAGACTAGCTATATAGTGAGTCTAAAAGATTACCGCGTTTTCGGTCAGTGACTCGATACAAAATATTAGCAATTAAAAGTTTTTGGTGGTGGTGCTTCTCGTTCTGTGAGACTGGTACAGTTTGAAGTTTGGAAAGACTTCAGCAAAAAAGCTTTAGGCTGGCAATGTTGCTTTGGAAATTTTGAGAGTCCAAATTATTTTAAAATAGAAGATTTCCTCCTCTTCAATTAATATATTTAAAGCAATGTTGCTTAATATTTGAATTAAGTCTGGTATTCCTTTTTTATGGTTTAGCAATTCTGATGTTAAAATCTATGAAGACCATAAAAAAATAATTTACAGAAACTAACTGTTGTCATGTAATTTCAATTTTTAACATCTGCCAACTCTTAAATCTTTAAGTTGCCAAAATTAGTAGTACAATGTCAGAAAATTCATTCCATTAATATTTAATATCATATCACTTTTCAAAAACGTAGCCTGCTTTTCGACAAATTGACAAATAAAATTTAAATTGAAGTAATACTATGTTCCCACCCAGTTCGAAGTTCGACCTCAATTTCGAAATTACGACCTCAATTGCGAAATTTGACAATTTTAATCAAAAGAATAAGGGAAACAATATATTTTTCTCTTTCTGGCTTAGGCAAGATATTTCGAGAAATTGCCACATTTTGTTAGCTCTGTTCGTTTTATTTATCAATTATACTGGAAACTGAAAAATAATTTAAATGCGATTCCGTTGAAATTGAGGTGTTTGAGATGATTTCGCAATTGGAAAATTTTGCAATTTCGAGATTGATCTCCGAAAATTCGCTGAAATTGCCTAATTTTGTTTGGTGGGAACATAGTATAACACAGACAGACAGTTGTCAAGAATATCTAGTTTTTCGGTCACAATAAACGTGGAAGAATTGTCAAGTTTTTGGTAAAAATCGAGAAATAGAAAATCTAAAATCTGTTGTCTGTTGCACTATCTGTAACTGCAAATGTTCCTGCTTTCTTTTATTTCTAGTTATTATTATCTTAATAAAATAAAATGTGTAAATTTTTTTTGTAAATGTTGTTTTTTTTTACAAAATTAAAATGACCTGTAACACTTCAATTCACAACAAATGTTGACGACATCTTATCTCAACTCGCACTCTAGTTTTAATGGTTTTTTTTAATCCAGCACCAAGTTCAGACAGTTATCTGTCAAACCAACTGTCAGATTCCAAACTGTCAGTGTTTAAAATTCTTCCAAAATAACGATTCAAAAATGTAAATTCTTCGTTTGTGTCGAAATTACGGTGAATGCGAATCCGATAAAAGGATAATATCGCGTAATAGATGTAAGTGTAAAATGGTCTTCAAGATCTTGTGATTTGATTGTTTTTTATGGGAATAACTTAACGTTTCAAGATAAAAATAATTGATGCAACTTTATTTAAGCTATTGAGGACATATTCGATTTAATACCGTCCGCCATTACAATTTACAAATGCACGTACAACCAGGGACGCTATATTTTTGAGGTAAAGAATACAATTATTCAAACTTCTTTCAAGCTGTTATTTATAAATGCGTTTTTTTTGTAATAAATGTGTCGTTACAAAAATCATTTGTTATCAACATCGAGCTTGACTTAATTTTGACGATTCTAAAAAGCCTGAAAAAATCAAAGTTGTATCAATCTCTATAGACTTTCAAAAACATTGGATATTTTAAGACAATTTTTTTTTGTTCATTTCGAGCAAAAGCTGAGTCATTAGCAACTTAATTAAGGCGCTCTACACAATTCTTTTATTTCACAAACTATAAGGTGATTGCAGTAGCGCCAGAAATGCAAAATCTTGTGGTTCAACTAACGTTGCTGAGAGGGCATGTTAACTTAGCAACTTTTGCTGCTATAAGGCGGGATCAAGATGGATTTTCGCTCACAATAAAAAGATAATTAAATATGTATGTACTCATATTAATGTGCAAACTTCGACTCAAAATGGACTAAAGAAATACACATCTGAGATTTTCGAGTCTTCGTGTCGGCCACAATTCCAGTCTCATAAAATCAGTTCAATATTTTCAATATGATCAATACTTCGATTCCTTAAAAAAGAATGAATATGCACTCGAAAAGGGACAATAATTCGTTATCCTGTGGATTTAATGTAGTGCAATTGAATATTCTGTTTGATAAATCTAAAAAAGCACTTTTCAATTGCACCAAACCCTTTTAGTTTTTAAAAGACCACTAAATTAAGTAAAATTTTTTTGCCAAATACATTTTTAAAGCGTATTTGGAATTAAAGGTCTAATGACAGTTAGCATTCGAAATGTCAATTGATATGTTCTTTTTTCATTAAATCTAATGAAAGATCCCATCATCCATATCCACCATCCAAGATCCACATCCAGGGCTGGTATTCATGTTTCTGTTTATTCAAAATCGCCTCTTTACGTTGGGGTAACAGTTATAAAATTAGAGTGCCGATAAATTTTAACACTCCCATAACTAAAATGGTTTAAAATGTTATTTTGTTGCAACTGGACCATGAAATTACTTCGTGCTGAAATGTAAACAAAGAGTTCTGTCCAAAATAATATGAGTTTGATATTTGTGAGAAAGAGAAAGATATACAGTTCTTTTTACAATGACATAGAGGGAATGCTTTGTTATGTTGAAATGGTTTTTTTTCTGGCCACCAGATATCGCATCTTATCAGTTCTTTTGCGAAATTTGTTTATAATATCCAATTTGCATTGTTTATTACAAAATTAAACAATTGTAATAAAACACCATCGCTTAACGGGTGTCATTTATAGAATTCGACATCGCCTTCGCGATGAAGACTCAGAAAATATGTACATAGGTACTTTGAAAATTACAACTTGGAACCATCAGGGATGTACTAAAAGCGACTTCTGGTATATAAATTATTCCTAACCTACGTGAACAATATTCTTATCCACCTGTAGCCCTAAAATACCATCTTGTTTCTCATAAATTCTTCCAAATAACAGCAAACAGTAGTGCAAACAAAAACACACTTTCTTTCCTTAATTTATTGCTCCTTCAAGTCCATCTATAATTTAAAAACCATTCTACCTTAAATTAATAATTTACAAGGACCTTATTTATGATTCTACTTAATGGATTTCTTCAAAAGTGCTGTTATCACCTAACCTAATAAATTGTTAAACAAAATAAACCATTCACCTGTTGTGGTGTGTGCGTGTTTATTTTTATTATTTTGACAACCAAAACAATCACCTCGTCCGGGAAGACTATTTTACGAAAACAAAAGTCCACTCCTGTCATTCTATTCATAGAAAACTTGCTTGCTCTTATCGGCAACCATTATCAAGTTAAAAAATTGTTTACAAAGCTACTAAAACTTTCAAGATAATACTTGCTATGAAAGGATATATAAAGAGGGTCTACAGTCTCTACACAATGCAGCGGCAAAATGTGAATTTCTCACGCGAATTTTAAGAATCCGCCGTCCTTTCCGGCGTTTGTGTTGGTTGGGTTGTTGTATGCTTAAAATAAGGAACAGCTCATTTTGAATTCACTTTTGATAGGAGAAAGGAACAATAGGCACCACCATAGCGGCCGACAGGATAATAAGGTTTTGCGCCAAATGAATTATTTAAATTCAAAAGTTTACTTTGGGGAAGTTTTATTATTATATTCGCCAAAGTATTTTTGCCCAGTGATTGTGTTTGTGTGTATGTGTGTGCTCAGTGCACATAGTTAAAGTTGAATAGCGGTTATTAATCATTTTGAAAGCGGAAATGAAGAAATTATTACTCTCTGATTGTGTTTTGTGTGTTATTTTCTTTTTGTATTCGTTATCGTTATCGTTTCCTTTTCTCATCGAAGAACCTTATGTCTATAGAAATGCTTACCCTACACAATTAAGTCTCATTTGGGGGGAGGATGGCTGTTGCATGCTTAATTAGAAAGACCTACTTTGCCATAGCTAGTTGCTGCTGCTGCTGCTGCTGCTGCTGTTGTCTGTTGTTGTGGTAGCGGAGGTCCTGGTTCACCAGCCTCGGCGTATAAACAGGAACCTTCACTGCATGAACAGGTGTCGCCTTCTCTGGAACTACTGCAGCAGTCGCTGCAGTTTCGATGCTCTACATCCGTTGCATCGTACGAGCATTGTTTCAACATTCGATCACGTTCTGATTCCTCGTTTTCGGGGAATGTAGCTTGACATCTGTTTAACATGTACACTTTGCCGGGGTTGTTCTCCTGACTGCTGTCCGACCGCATTGTGTCATTCTGATGATCCCGATGATTCGATGAGTGATGACTATGGTGGCTGGTGTGACTGTGAGTCATCGGCTGATGTTGGGAGTGATGGGATGAATGCATCAGATGGTGACCATTGTGATGGGAGTGTCGGTCGTTCCGGGTTGAATGATCGGAACACTCTGAGGAACATGTATAGATGGGAGGCTGGTGAGGATTTGAGTTGGTCGAGTGTAGAGGCTGGTACCATTCTGTGGACGAGGGTGGTGGAAGTGGTTGTCCTGGGGATGAAAGTGCATCACAGCTATTGCAGGATCTAAAAAATGGAAGAAAATTTGAGAAAAATAGTTACGAACTTCTTAGGTACCAAAGGATTTTAAATTATTATTGATGGTAATAAAAAGTTAAGCCTTTAATGTTCATTTAACTCACCTTCCATTTGAACACCTTGAATTCTGCGTCCCCGTAGGTTGATATTCCGAGACAGCATGCCGTGGCGGTGGGTAATGGATATGTATATTTCTTGTGGGCAACGCAGCTGATGGAACCTGCCCTGGTGGATAATATGGCGGCAAGGGTGGTGCATGTTGTCCTGTTGGTGTTATTTGATATCGACTTTGACCACCTGGATGACCCACAACTCCCACACATGGCAGAGGATTGTTATAGTAGTTCTCTTGTCGATTAACTCCTCCACTACTAGCTCCTGGTCCACAATGTTGATTCTGGGGTGCCACACCCCATGTAGAGAATCCACCGGAGGAACTACTGTGAATTGACGAATTAAGAGCACTGGTTCGTAAATAAAAACAAAAAATAAATAAAAGAAGAAAAAAAAAACAAACAAAAGATTTAACATTCAGATAGTTTGTTTCTTACCTTTGATGTGTGGACATTCCAGATCCACCGGACTTGGAACTTTTTCGACTCGATTGTGGACTACCAGGTTGATAGCAAATGTTTTGCGGTATTGGTGGGGGATGATCTGGTGGTGGCAAAGAAAATTCTAAAAAGGCAAAACAAAAAAAGACACTCCACTGTCAGATAAAGTAATCCACTTTGTGGCTTTAAATGGAATAAAGAGAAATAAAACGAAACAACTAACTAACCCATTGGATTATCCCATTTCCCAATGCGTCCAAAATGGTTTAAAGTTCAAAAAGAACTTAAGTGTACTTAAACTAATCTCTAAATGAAAACAGAAAAGGAAAATCTAATTCGTAAAACGGTAATGCCTTATTGATTTGTTGCTTTTAAATTGGAATTTTAAATTTAAGTAAAGTTCGTTAAGAATGTCTTTTAAGATTTAGATTGTTCTAATTTCTTAATGGATATATTGTGTGTAACCATTTGTGTGTGACATACCATTTAATTGTTAAATCATGTGTTATATCATAAAGTTTCTCGTATGTGGTTTAGATTAGAAAAACAATTTTTGTATAATTTTTGTTTCCAAAATTTACTGCTTTAATATTCATTTAATTACATAACAGTCCAGCCAGTTGAGTACGAAAAAAATAAGAAATGGTCCTCGTTATTTTTGACTTTCTCAAAAAGTGTATGTAAGACCTTTTTATATGAAATGTGCTATTAATTAAAGTACCAACTCTCAAATAAATTAATCTGGACCACCCTGTGTTCTTATTTTAGATTTTCAGTAAATACATAATCGAATGTGTATATTATATATATATTATTCTATGAAAGCTTGTATATGATGAAAGCTTTATATTATTTACATCATATGTTAAATATCATAGCTGTACATTCGTACCATCCAAAAAGACAGTTTTTATGATTTATGTTACTAAGTATCATATTTAAATTTAAGATTTCTTATTCTTAGTCTGAATAAAGATTTGTGCTTAACAAGACGTGATTATGATTTATGTATTCATTTGGAAAAGTTGCATGATTTTTTTTACATTTATTACATACAAGAGATTTAAGCACCCCATTCTCTTAAAACTAATAAGAGAATTGAATTTTGGAAACAAAAATTATACTTAATTACATAAAACTTAAAGGAAAATTGTTTAAAATTAATTATTTTTTGTTTTCAAATTTTGAGTTTGAAAAGAATTTTTTCAAAAACTAAAAGATAAACCCTTCTCTCGTAAGATTTTTTTCTTATCTCGACCTAACCTACTCACTCAATTTTGTTGGCACACCTTTTGTGAATCAAACCGTAGAATGATTTCCTTAAAACTGACAAGAGGTTTTTACACGGAGGAAGAATATATGTAAGAGGCAATCTTTTCTAGCTCATAAGGATTAAAAAAAAAAAAACAAAAATAAAATGCTCTACTGTGTTGCACAAACTTAGTCAATGTTATTAAAAACCTAAAGTTGCGATCATAATATATACAGTTATTTTCGGATAAGCCGCGTTTTGAAATTAAAGATGCCATTGTTATCGTTTGTTAGTTATCGTTATCTTTCTCGTTGTCTTTGTCGTTGTCGTTGTCGTTGTCCTTCTCGTTGTCGTTGCCGTTGTCGTTGTCGTTGTCGTTGTCGTTGTCGTTGTCGTTGTCGTTGTCGTTGTCGTTGTCGTTGTCGTTGTCGTTGTCGTTGTCGTTGTCGTTGTCGTTGTCGTTGTCGTTGTCGTTGTCGTTGTCGTTGTCGTTGTCGTTGTCGTTGTCGTTGTCGTTGTCATTGTCGTTGTCGTTGTCGTTGTCGTTGTCGTTGTCGTTGTCGTTGTCGTTGTCGTTGTCGTTGTCGTTGTCGTTGTCGTTGTCGTTGTCGTTGTCGTTGTCGTTGTCGTTGTCGTTGTCGTTGTCGTTGTCGTTGTCGTTGTCGTTGTCGTTGTCGTTGTCGTTATCGTTGTCGTTGTCGTTGTCGTTGTCGTTGTCGTTGTCGTTGTCGTTGTCGTTGTCGTTGTCGTTGTCGTTGTCGTTGTCGTTGTCGTTGTCGTTGTCGTTGTCGTTGTCGTTGTCGTTGTCGTTGTCGTTGTCGTTGTCGTTGTCGTTGTCGTTGTCGTTGTCGTTGTCGTTGTCGTTGTCGTTGTCGTTGTCGTTGTCGTTGTCGTTGTCGTTGTCGTTGTCGTTGTCGTTGTCGTTGTCGTTGTCGTTGTCGTTGTCGTTGTCGTTGTCGTTGTCGTTGTCGTTGTCGTTGTCGTTGTCGTTGTCGTTGTCGTTGTCGTTGTCGTTGTCGTTGTCGTTGTCGTTGTCGTTGTCGTTGTCGTTGTCGTTGTCGTTGTCGTTGTCGTTGTCGTTGTCGTTGTCGTTGTCGTTGTCGTTGTCGTTGTCGTTGTCGTTGTCGTTGTCGTTGTCGTTGTCGTTGTCGTTGTCGTTGTCGTTGTCGTTGTCGTTGTCGTTGTCGTTGTCATTGTCGTTGTCGTTGTCGTTGTCGTTGTCGTTGTCGTTGTCGTTGTCGTTGTCGTTGTCGTTGTCGTTGTCGTTGTCGTTGTCGTTGTCGTTGTCGTTGTCGTTGTCGTTGTCGTTGTCGTTGTCGTTGTCGTTGTCGTTGTCGTTGTCGTTGTCGTTGTCGTTGTCGTTGTCGTTGTCGTTGTCGTTGTCGTTGTCGTTGTCGTTGTCGTTGTCGTTGTCGTTGTCGTTGTCGTTGTCGTTGTCGTTGTCGTTGTCGTTGTCGTTGTCGTTGTCGTTGTCGTTGTCGTTGTCGTTGTCGTTGTCGTTGTCGTTGTCGTTGTCGTTGTCGTTGTCGTTGTCGTTGTCGTTGTCGTTGTCGTTGTCGTTGTCGTTGTCGTTGTCGTTGTCGTTGTCGTTGTCGTTGTCGTTGTCGTTGTCGTTGTCGTTGTCGTTGTCGTTGTCGTTGTCGTTGTCGTTGTCGTTGTCGTTGTCGTTGTCGTTGTCGTTGTCGTTGTCGTTGTCGTTGTCGTTGTCGTTGTCGTTGTCGTTGTCGCTGTCGTTGTCGTTGTCGTTGTCGTTGTCGTTGTCGTTGTCGTTGTCGTTGTCGTTGTCGTTGTCGTTGTCGTTGTCGTTGTCGTTGTCGTTGTCGTTGTCGTTGTCGTTGTCGTTGTCGTTGTCGTTGTCGTTGTCGTTGTCGTTGTCGTTGTCGATGTCGTTTCCGTTGTCGATTAATCGTTCATTAACGATCAAAAGTGAAATGCCATTAGATTTAGGTCAGCCGTCCCTTGCGATATATTAAATTAACCGACCAATTTTCTTATTCAATTAAAAATGTCTCATATTATTTTGCTCTTTGTAAGGTTTTCGACTTGCAGAGTGGTTAACCGCGCTCTAACCAATGCATTCGCCATCACATTTATTTTGATATCAATCAACCTGTCCGTCTTTAAATCTTTAGAAAGGTCACATCACGGTAATTGCTGAATAGTTGCCTTATTTTCCATTTCGAAAAACAAAAATGTTCAGAGTGCTGTGACTGATGAACACAGATAAGCTTCGTTTAACAATGTTTACTTCTGAGAAATATTACGACCAAAAATATTAGTTCCTACTCCTAAGGTGATACTAATACTGATATAAAAGTTGGCATCCTTTTTAGCAAAAACAACCTTTTCTTGAAATCACCTAGCGATGCTGCTTTCATCGAAAAAAAATAAACTCCATAAACCAAGAACAAGAATTCTCGAAAAAATTTCTCTTCTCAAATAATGGATATTCCCTCACCGGAAAACTTACCTGGTGGATACTGATGATAGTTATGTTTGTTTTGTGCCGCATAACATTGCGGTGGAGCTGCATCCGAATGCGGACTATGTGTTCCCGAATCCTGGTCATTGCTCGATGATGATGTCTTTAAACAAGTCTCCGTCGACGAAGTTCCAATAATCATTGTTGTCGCATACGGTGTTGGATTCTCAGGACTCTGCATAAACACAAAGAGAAAATAGAAAACCACACAAATTATTTCCACCAAAACAAACAAACACAAGGACCAAGAGAATATCCCAGATTCCAAGTATCTTCCGCTCAACTTACCTTGCGACAATTGTAGAATGTACTCATGTTACGCGTATCCACTTCAGCATAGTCCGTTCCTCCGTCCGATGTGTAGTTCGACTGGCTGTTCGGATTCGATAGCAATTTGGTTTCGCTTAAACCAGAATCCTTATCGGTGTCGGCACTGCGCCAACCCCTATCAATCCACAAGCTGTCCTTGCCATTGATATTCAGGGCAGTGATTTCGTTGGCACTAACAACTGCAGGAATACAAACGAAAAAGAAAAAAAAAATATTGAAATAGAAGGGAATTTCAAAGGAAGACACACACAAACAAAAAAAAAAAAAGGAATTTCCGGCAACGAATTCTTCTTACCACTCAAGTGGCCCAATTCCTTTGTCAACTGATGACGGCGCTTGAAGAAGAGCATTGCAGCTGCTGCCGAGATGAGTATGGCTACCAGCATTGTGATCACAAGTGCCATGAACCAGGTCTCGTGGACGACATTCGTCGACTTCCGATGGGTGGTGGTGGATATATCGTCAAGTGGATCCATTTCATGTCCGTCTGTGCCACCATTGCTATTCGGACCAGTGATACCGTTCATTGAGCCACTAGGATGTGCACGTGGTGGTGAGATTAGATGGGCCGGGTCCATCACTAAGGATTTCTGCAAATCAAATGAATTATTTTGTGAGGCTTTTGTTTCGACTGAAGTCCTTTCTATTATAAAAGAGAAGGTGTGGGTTGAGTGGAACACTTACTGGCTGAGAATACGGTCCCTCTCCGGCTTTTGTGTATGAGACCACGCGGACATTATAAGTGGCACCGGTTGTGAGGCTGTTCAACATGACTGATGTAGTAGTAGCGTTCAGTGTCATATTGGCAAGGACTTTAGCTGTATTTCCTGCCGTTACCTATAAAAAAGGGAGTGATTTTTGTTCCTTCATATTATCAAAAGTTTTATATGAGTGGGTGGTATATTTTGGGCGTGCAAACTGACCCTTACCACTCTCATTCTGATAGGGTAAATGTGGCTTTATCGGTAAAAGTTTTCAAAAACTATTTCAATGAAAAAAAAAAAAAAATTTTAGTACGTACCTGAATTTTGTAGCCGAGTAAAATGCCGTTGTGATGTTGCGGTGGTGGCGGTGACCAACGAACCCAGCCGGCTGTTAGGTTCAACATCCCGGTAAGGACTGAATCCGGTGGAGCGGATGGCACTGAAAACAAGAGTTGCACCAAAGCACATCATTAAATATTTGAAATTCTTGTTTTTTTCTCTTTTGCTAAGCGAAATTGTTTTTTCATTAAAAATTGGGAATGGATGCAAGGATAATGGATTCGATAAAGTTCGAAAATAAATACTCGACTAGTATCTGGGAATATTGGATTGGATTTTTGGGTCTATCAACATCATCTGTTGGCAAGAGTGGTGCTTCATTTGTGTTATTTAGTTTTTGTTTTTTGTTTTTTGTTGATAAAATGAGGAAGTGCGATAACCTCGATAATAGGACACATTTGCTATTGAATTTCCATGTTTGTGGCGTTTTTGTTGAAGTTAAATATTAATGAACAAATTTTAAGCATTTGAGGGTAAAATAAGTGGTGGTGAATGTGCAGGGAGTTGTGATGATGAAGAGGTGGATTTGAAAATGTGGTTAGCGTAATGAACGACTGCCTTATTATTTTTAATTTTAATGAGTATAGGCAATAATATGAATAACCTGATACTCGGAGATGAGTCAGAACATTTTTGCTGTGGATACCGCTAGAGTAATGGCACAACAACACAAAAAACTTTCAGGCGTGTATGCAAGTACAAGAGTGTCGAAAACTTTTTAAAACTGTCGAACTTTATAGAACTTTGTACAGAGATACGATGTACCTCGCAGAAATCAACGAGCCCTGAGCTTACCGAATGTCAGAGACTAAAAACTGTAGCAGAGATTACGTAGAAAAATTAAGTAGTTACAGGTCTTGGGCGTTCAGAAAACAAAATGGCAAAATACTGAAAACAGATTGTTGTTTTCCGAAAACAAAAACTCAAAAAATCTTGTACAATGGATTAGAAGAATTTAAAATAGAAGCGTTATCATCTTAACGAAAGAGTTACTTGGTAACGTATTGGGTATTTTAAAGTCTTGAGCATTTAAGGTCTCAGAAACTGGTAATGAAAGGCAAGGTGTGGAACATCTATGCTTAAGCTTTTCAAATGTAGTGTGAGCAAGCAGAAAATATGTTTTGCTCTTTAAGAAGACCGAAAAACCCAAATGTTCAATTTTTATTTGTCGGGAAGTCTTACTCGGTATGCAGGCACTGGTAGCTCCGAGGAACAATGGCCTAAGTGACTTACACTCTCAACCAATCCTTTTGTTGTGTGCGTTGTTATTTCTACCAAGATTTTTTGTCCGAATCCGAACGAATAAGGTGAGATGCACTTTTCATGTTAAAGATACTCTTGTAGTATTTGTTTATTACTTCCTCGCAACCTGAAAAACATAAAGTGTTCTCAGGGATCTAACCCAGACCTGTGGCGTGATAGTCCGACACATTAACCAGTTTGGGATGCAGCTTCAGAATTCTTGGTGAAACCCATTTGAAACCAAATGAAACTCAATGGTGTCGAGGCAGCATTTGGTGCTACGGTGTTTTGGGTTTCTATTGGGTTCTTCCCGGGTTGTTTTCATTGGTTCACGCATATGAGGCAAATGCGAATAGAAACTCAATAGCGACTTAAATGAATGAACCCCATATTATGTGTGAAACGATCCTTACAGCAGTGCCGGTAAACCAATCAAGAATATAAGAATCAGATCGGAAAAAAATCGATTGCGATTTCTTAATAAGTTTGCATTTATTTAGATAGTGAATTTTGGAAAAAGCATTTGATAGAACCTTCGAGACTTAAATTGGGGGCTCTAATGCAGTATGAACTTCTGAAAATCTACTTGCGAATCATCAAGAATATGCACGAGCAACTAAAAACCGTAGGGGTCACCAGAAAATTCCACAACAAAGGTGGTTTACCTCATGGAAGCATCTTGAGTCCTTTGCTCTTTGTTTACACATAGTTTTTAACTGCCTACATTGAAAGGTAAGGTGATGAACCCGATAGTTTCTTTTTGCTTAAGATATAATTTATCGCCGAATCCCAACTGTTTGAAGAAGAGGTTTGTCGCTCCTTTAGAAGAGGCAGTGTCCATCAAATCAAATGGGTTCTTTAAGCTGAAAGCTGGTTTTGAACCCATAATTCTAGCGTTACTTTTCGATACACTAACTAACAAGTAATAAGGCGAAAATATTTCTGAAAACATTATCATGATTTGAGAAATTTTCACAGTAAAATAAGAACCCCAATGTTTTGAAAAAAAATTGAAGCAATTGGAAAAAGCAACCGTAAGGTATTGCTGCGATTAATCAGGAGTCTTACACTTTTAATTAAGCTTAACTGTACAATATTCAGTCCAGCAACTCTTTGATGTATGGCATGCAGTTAACACCTTATATTAAAATATAAACCTCGTCGATCATGATTAGCACGATGCAAAAGAGGGTTCCAGTCAGGTGACAATGTGTGACAGCCAGAATACAAAAAACAAGACATCCAAGGATCCAAGAGCCTACTTTTAATTCTCTGAAACACGGAAACTTTTCTATATCTGATTCAAAGCACCCGAAAATTTAAATTTATTATTATATACCAAAAAATATATATATATAAAAAATTAAAATTAAAAAAAAAAAAAAAACACTAATACGCCACAGTATTCAGCTATTTAATATTATGTTATTATTTATTTGATACTTTAATTACTGTACATATATATTTAACCATGGTCTTGAAGTAATTAAATGCTTCAAGGGCAAATTATAATCAACATTTTGATTAACTTGTCCAACAGTTTGGCTGTATACAAAACTGTGTACGAACTTTCGAGTGATGTTGAAATATAACCCAAGAGCAAAACTGCAATTCATAATAATTCTACCATAAACACAACAAGTTTGTGTAAAATATTCTGCATTTATCCAAATAGACATATATACAAAATATTCTAATTAACTTCATATCCCAGGAAAATGTAATTACATTGGAAACATGCTCTAACTATTACCCCAGGGATGCACTGAAAGTTAATTTTTTTTTTTCAATATGACTCTTCGAACTTATATTACAACATGCTTTATAAAAATTACAATAAAAAAAAAAAACACTCACCATCCTCGTATGTCTGCACCAGCTTTGAATTACTGGGTTGTCCCTCCAAACTCTGATAGAACGGTGCTAGGAAAAACTCATACTTGGTAAACTTCTTTAGATTGCCAACAACATGCGATTCAATCGATGGATTTAGCACTGTCATGATGTTGTACTTCTGCGAACTGCCACTAATGTCACGAAACCGTACATACAATCCCTGTGGCATCATAACGAATGTTAATTAATTTTCAATTCTCTATTCGATGGTGGTCTCAATTTTCTTCCATTTTGCCGGAAGCTTTATATTTGAAACCACCACAAAACCATAGTAACCACAACATCATTGCTATTGCAACACAAAAACGTACCTCAACATATTTTTCCGTCACACTGACGTGCATAACCCAGTCAAGGCGGACCGCCGATGAATTAATCGCTGCCGCATCGATCAGTTCTACCACCTGCAATGAGAAAAACAAATATTAAAATTATAGACAAAAGAAGAGGAGGATGCCCTGCCGTGTAAATAATAAACAGAGAGATACTCGGTTAGCCAGACTAAATATTGGTTAACAACTGCATCATATTGCTACCTGCCACCAGGATATGCATAATAGTTTGCCACAAAGTGCGGGCTAATAATGTACATACCCTACAGCTTACTTACAGAACAGTGCTGTGCACAATATTTACAAAAAATAAATACTTTTTAGTATTTTCAAAAATCACTTAACTGATCTACGTAAAACATATTTTATAGAAAGTATAACCCGTTTTTGTACCCCAGAGTTTGAAGAATCTGAAAACTTAAGAAACCACATTAGTGCTATAACGCATTGCTAAATCGTATTGAAAGTTAACGGAGGTTTAACGATGTTAGCCAAATGCCGGCCTTCATCTGCAACTAATTTTTTTTCACTGGTGCTTAGATGAGGTTATGTTCGGTTAAAATTTAGCTTAAAATCTAGTTTAAAATCTAGCGTTTAAAATTAGGTATTTAAAACCCAAAGAAAACTCTTGAAAGGATTTCACACTTTTGCTTAAGTCGTCGAATTTTGGTTTCCAATGATTATAGTGTGACCAGGAACAGCAGGAATTGCTTTAATCAGGAAGTCAGCAGCGCCTTACATTATGTAAACACTTTAAGCTTTCTATGATCTCAACAGCATATGTTGCTTTTATCGTTGCCTGGCTGCCAATGAAATCTTGAGTGGAACTCAGGACCTCAGCAAAGTTTTATATTATACTCTGTAGTGAACACTTTAAATTACCCGCGAAAGCTTTTTACAAGCTGGGGCTTGATTTTAACAGCAAAGATTGGCTTTTACTGCTGCCTGGCTGTCAATGATATATTGAGCGGAACTCAAGAACTCAGCAGAGTCTTATATTATGCTGTGTAGTGAACACTTTAAGCTCCCCGTGAAAGCTTTTCACTAGCTCGGGAATAATTTTAACAGCAGAGATTGCTTTAACTGCTACCTAGTTGTCAATGACATCTCGAGCGGATCTCATGAACTCAGCAGAGCCTTTTTTTTATGAGTAGTAAACACTTTAAGCTCACCGCGAAAGCTTTTTACAAGTTTGGACTTTATTTCAACAGCAGATATAGCTTTTACTATCATTGATATTTTATGTGGTATTCAGGAACTCAACAGAGTTTCAGCAGAGATCGAAATCAGTCTTCTTGCTTCCTTTCTTTGATTTTACAGTTTCTTATTTCACCAACAAGATGAGTTTGTGAGTGAGTATATATTAGAGCTATTATGGTGCAGGAACTTATGTTGCCGAGAAATGAATTAAATGTCTCAACCGTATTGTAAATCTCTGGCGATTTAGATTTAAGGCTTAGTTTTTTTCTTTAATTTCTATACGGTTGTTTCTGCTGTAATCTCAAATTCGATGCTTCGGTAGTTCGGAAATGCAGATATGTACATCTAACAGAATTCATTTGTTAAATTTCTTTTGCTCATCACTGTGCATTGTGTATATAACTAAGCTTAATTCACAGCAGGATATTTTATTCATTTGTTTAGCGAATATAATAACAAACCAACACATTCTTACACTTTATAGGATGAGTGCAATTACAAATTGATTATTATGGGGATTTTAAGAGTCGCCTCACCATCACCACCGCCACACCGATAGCCTGCGGCGAAATAGAAATGAATAATTCATATAAACAGAAAAAAAAATCAAAATCGCACGAGGCAAGATGAAGTGGTAGCTCTAGCATCACAATGTTTTGAATGAAGATTACGCGCTCCGTTTGAAAATCTCAGAACTCAGAGGCAACCAAGTAGTAAATTGTTTTCAGTTTCAGCAAGTAATTATTCAATAGTTAGTTCGGTTGTCGTCTTAGCCTCTTCTTGCGTGCATTGTCGTATATTATAGTTTATTGCCTCATCCTCCAGCAAATTCATCTAATTTTGTAATTTATTCAAAAAGATTTTGCAAGTTTTTATCTTCGCAGATGATTTATGTGGCGCAAAATAATTCTTCAATCTTTGAAAAGTTTTATTCAAAATTAAATGGTTATAGTTTTGGAACACTAAAGGAAGACAGCAAGAAATGTTTGAAACTTGTATGGAAGAATTATGAGCAAGAAGTGTACGTCTTACCCCAGGAGTATGATTTTGGAATTTATTGACCGTTTAACTATTTTCACGTACTTAAATAATTCTATCAGAGGATGTATTAATTTTAATTCGAATAATATAAAACAATAGAAAATTGTTTTTTTTGCAAATTTTTCACTTATTATAATTTCGCAATTTCTTTATATGAATATTATCATTTCGCATTTGATTGATCAAAAATACTTGTTTAGCAAATTCTTATTTTGTTTTTTTTAGTAAGAATTTAATTTCATACTTTTCACTTCGCAATTTGTATCTGAAATTTAATTATTTAGCTTTTTCTTACTTATCCATTTATTATTTCGCATTCTATTATTTAGTTTTTAAATCGCTTTGCTTAGGTATCGATATTTTACAAGTTAATGGTTAAAGTGCGAAATTCAAGATACCTACGAGTAATCTTGCGGGTTCGTTTTGCAGCTCACTTAGCGAAGATAATTTTGCAATTTTTCGTCTCGCATTTTATTATTTTGCGTTATTTAAATAGTTTAGTTTTTAGTTTAGTTATATATATTTTGATTTTTCCGCAAGAATTTAATTTCCCATTTTCACCTTGCAATTTTTATCAGACACTTCTTATTTTGCTTTTTGTTACTTCGCCATTTATTATTTAGTTTTAGCGTATCGATCTTACATTTTTGTTAATAATAGATACATAAAATTCAAGATGAATCGACGGTTAAAGCAAAACATTGACTCGCCAACTATGTATAATAATAAACTAAAGGTAGGTGCAGACATTTCGAAAAAACTGTTGCGAAATTCAATTATGGAGTTATTTAAAGGCCAATATAAAATTTCCTAAATAATTATTGCGAGATTATTAAAAATTGTTTTAATAATTACGGAGTAAGTTTTGCAAACGAGTTTTGTTCAAATGACCCCATCCATTTGACCCCCATATGACTTCGATAAAACATTTTACGGTTAAAATTGCATATAACACGGATTCAGTGTTTTTACAAGAACGACCCATGATTATAGGTACTATCATAAGGCAAGTTATGCATTCGTACAAAAAAAGAGTTTTGAGGTAAAAATGAAACATGACATTACGAAGATAGAGAAGTCTGTCTGTTCGTTCGTCTGTCTGTTTGTCTGCTTGCTGCCTATATGTCTTTATTGACACTTATACAGCCGAAACGTCTGGGCCGATTTGCTTCAAACTTTGTAGGTAGTGTTTTTAGGGTGATGTATAACCGAACGTATTTTTATTTGGCATTACAGGCCTAAAAATAACGGCATTAATATTCGATATTGAAAAGCTTATTTTCCTTGAGAACGGGTTTAATGATTTCAACCAAATTTCACATATGTAATGATAATGAAGCATGAAAGTTCAATTATTCTGTGGTAACGTGATTTTCAGACAAATTAGTTTGACGGTACTTGCCATACAACAGTTTTTTTTTAAATTTCGATTTTATCGATAACCGTTTGAGCGATCTTATTGAAAAAAAAAAATATGTACTGAAATGGAACTAGCTATTAAAAAAAGAGGGCGTACCAATTTTTATTTAATAAGTTTAAAAAAAAAATACATAAAACTTTTTTTGCTAATTCAAAACTTTAAACACCTGTTGACGGATTTTTATAAAACTTGGTTACAAATTTAGTTCTCAAAACATGAATCCTTTTTTATTTTAAAATTAAAAAATGATAACAAAACGTTTGTATTTCTAAACGGCACCGACGATTTTGAATTATATTTTGACGATTTTGGTTTGAATCTTTTTTAGATATAGATTTAGCGGTTTAAATAAAATTATATATATTGTTTTTGTTTTGTTTTAATTACTTTATTTTTAATTACGATCATAGTTATATAAGTCAATTTATGCATTCGTGCAAAAATATAGTTTTGAGATAACAATCAAACATGACATTACGATGATGGTGAAGACGAAAAAGAAGGTCCTAAAATTCTGTCTGTCTGTCTGTCAGTCTGGTTGTATCAGCAACTACAGCCTAAACGGCTGAACCGATTTTCTACAAATTTGGTTTACCTATACAAATAAAATTTATGGACCATTTATAGAAATTGAAAAATTTTTTTAGCTCAAAAAATAACGGTATACTTGCCATATAACCGTTATAATGAAGCTTAATTTTTTAGAAACGGCTCCATTGATTTTCTTCAAAAAATAAGAGATGGTTTTTATCTCATTTTCTTTTGTTTCTGCAAAACAAATTGGCATGACTATCAACGGTATATCTACCATAGAACCGTTATTTTTATCTTGAGCTTTTAACCCAACATTTTTTTTTCTAGAAAGATCTAAATGACTTGATAAAACTTCAATACAACATTTTGCAAAAAAAACTTAGATTTAATTTAAATAAATTTTTTAATTAATTTTTTTTTGTAAATTCAATATTTGGAAAACGTCTTGACTCGTAAAAAAACTTTTTTATAAAAATTACTGAGTAAAGATCGATTTATTCAAAAAACGCTCTTACGATTTTGGAATTTATTTTAGAAAACTAATGTTCAGGCAAAAACAAATTCTGTGTACTTTGATTTTGGCTCGAATCTTTATAAAAAAGTAGTTTTTTCACTTTTAAAAACAATTCATATGATTTTCTTCGCATTTCGCATTTATACTAAAAAAAATTGTGAAATTTATTTTTATTAAGTTAAATTTTATTTTTGTGGCAACTTGCCACAAGAGCAAATTCGTGCGACCCAGTCGTGCACTTTATTTTTTTCCTTTTCATTTTTCCAAAAAATATACGACTTAGGCCAAGTTTTTCAGTGTAAGATTATTCCTGGGTTAAAGTAATCTCGAGCTATTTCTGATAGAAATAGATTTTTCAGTCAGTTTGAAATCTCAAATTAACTCATAAATTTAGCTGAGTTAACTCAGAGTTATTTTGAGATCTCAAAAAACTGAAAAACGTGTTTTCCATTAGAGTTAACTCGACATAAGTTGCAGTCGCGCACTTTTTATCTTTAATCACAAAGTCATGTTTAAAAATTACTTATCTTTTCTGAAACCTAAAACACAAAAGATTGAATTCAATTTTTTTCTGAGAAAAGAAATCAGCTCTGATCGAAAAAAAAAATGGTAATAACCCAACGATTTCAACCCGCAATTTCACTATTTCTATAAATTATTCATCGGTTTTTCAATTTCAATTTCAAAGTTTATATAGTTTCCATTTCATTAATGCTAATGACGTAACAAACGGCACTGTCCAAAAATGAGCTGTATTAAAAAACGTGTCGCTTCCTTTATTTAACTTTTTGAACTTTTATAATATTTAATTCAATCACCATTTCACTACTAAAAATCAATGCTTCCTTTATTTTATATCTTTTTCTGTTAACCAACTCCTTTCCGAAGCAATATCCTTTTTTTTATTTTCGTTTCTCATTAATATTTTGAACATTTAATTTTGTCCAAGTTTTTTTCTGTGCTGCCACTGTTCAACTTTATCTTTGCCTTCTTTTGCATTTTTATATTTTCTCTTTTTGTTTCATAAAAATGAAAACTTTATTTTATTTCCATCGAAGTAGAAAGTGACTTTGCAAAATAAGAAAAAATGAAACACATTTGCTATTCAGAAAGGATATTCAATTTTAACTTTTTCCTTATCTTGCATCGATGTCGGGATGTTAAATTTACATAATACTTTGGGTCGAATTGCTGTTGGCATAACAGAAATTGCTATTTCAGCTGCGGAAAAACGCTTAACAAAAAGGGTAAAGATGCTATTTTTTGTTGGAATATTGTTTTGTTTTTAACTGCGATTGTTAAGTATATTAAAAACATTGTTAATGTATCTTTTGTGTATTAAATACAAAAAAAGGACATTTCGACATTTCCAATTATCTCAAGTTAAATGTCTTCATTATTATTATTTTTCTTCAGACAGGATTTATCCGCTTAGGTTTTGTGGTCCTTGAGACACTAAAGATTTATTTTTTTTATGCTCCTTAGTTATAAGGATCGAAATTTTCTCTCCAATTACAGCACATCCTTTGAAGAAATCCCAGCAATCCTCTTATACACGAATGAATAAGGTTCCTTTAAAATATATTTCAGTCTCTTGCTCGTTATCCTAATCGCCTTCAAGACACTCTCAGTTCAAATATTCACTTTCTGTTAACGGGGAACTAACTCTTGCGCAGCAGCTGAGAAATCTTCAAAGGCATTAGTTTGTTGTTGTTTTTTTGTCCAACAAATCCTTTTGAAATATCAACTTATCTATATGCTTCAATGAAAAGATTCTCTTCGTTAACTACATCCAAAAGTGAAACGAAATCAATTCACTTCTAAGCTTACTCTTCTAAGTGAATTTCCGCTGCATTTGATGCAATCGCAAATATCTAAACAGCAAAAATAAAATAGGATAAATGATTTTCTTTGTGTAATATAAATATTCTACTCCATACTTTTCATTCACTTGAATGATTACAAATTTGGAATTTTGTACATTATTTTTCAGAAGTATCTTGTATCTTCTTTATAATTTTAAAGCTTCTTTATTGATTTTGTATGTAGATACTTATTTTTATGTTCTTTTGTTTTTGTGTGTAAGAATATTTTTTTTATTTTCTTCTATAACCAACAACATGATAAGTTTTTAACTTTCCTCAAGTTATTCAAAATAATAATGTATCTAGCAATATACCTACAAAAGTATCTTTGAAAGTAAAAGATTATTATTTTTCAATAAGTACCTTCACGTTAACAGAATCCTCTGAGATTGAAGTGTATTTCAATATTTCTAAGGGGACGAAGGATGGGAAGAAGTTTGAATGGAGCTCCTTGTTGTACTTGTATCCATCGACTTCAATGATTTAAATTTAAAAATGTTTTAAGTTCTTATTTTCTTTGTTGTTGTTTGAATCTTTAATCAATTCGATGGATGTTCAGAGAACACACTTAAGGAATTTATATTTATTGAACAGTGAATGTTAAATGTTTATCAACACATTTTTTTTGCATTTTAAAGTCGAAGCTATACGAGAGGTTGACAAAATGCAGAGTTATTTTTATAGAGAAAGCAGCTTTAAAGTTTCAAAGATTTCATTCATTCTTCTTTTTTGAGAATGTTGATGACTTCGACGGAATCTCCATAACCCCATTTCACTGCTTCGCTAAGAGAACTTGCATTTTGGTTTTACCTTGTTGACCATCGAAAACTTTATCGAACCTGCTTGGAATGTTTCTTGTCTAAATGCTGGTGTTGTTCTCCTTTTTCGAAGTTGTTTCTGAAGCATTGTATATAAATTTCTATAGTACAATCATGGAGCAGCGCCATCTAAAGAAAGTTGTGAACCGCACATTTGGAGGTTCTTACATTTACTAAGTGTCTATTCTGTTACCCTAACAACAAAACAAATTAACAAATTATCTTATGTATTTTATTGGCTCTAAAATCCATATTTCCTTGACAAGAGTCGTAAAAAAACAAAATACATGTATGTTTACGACTGTTGTCAGGGTACAAGAATAGGCAACTAGTAAATGCACGAGCTTAAAAATGTGTTCTTCACAAGTTTCTTAAGATGGCCAGGCGGTGATTATTCAGCATGAAAATACTATAGAAATGTATATACAATGTTCTGAAGTTAGTCCTGTTTTCTTGTGAAGAAACTTCTTTTTTTGGTGGCAAAAGTTATGAAATCCCGATTCTTAACATCCCGACTCTTGAAATCGCGACTCTGAAAATCATGACTAGCAAAAATCCTGAATAGTACGAATTACAAAATCCCGACTTTCAGCACTTTTTGACTATTTTTTTTTTACACTTTTTCAAGTATTTTCACCAAAAAATCTAGTTTTAGAGAATTTCAATAATAATCATGCCGCATTATCTACTATAAGATCTTATGTGTTTTAACTCTTTCGTCGCTCTTACCCCCGTTGCTCAGTACCTACTTGGCCAGCTTTATGCTGCAGGTGACTATGCACACAGACTGACTGACAAACTGTGAAACATAGACACACTGAAAAAATTACCAAACAAATTGTTTCCACTTCGAAAACATTGTAATATTATGTTCTATTTTATTCTTTATTTCGTTTTCCACAATTTCAAAAAAAGGCGGTCTTATAGATTAAATGATTGTTCCAAGCCAAACTTCGGAGACCAAATCGATGAAATCGACGACTTTTTCTGTCCTGTTACGTATGAACATGTTGGCAAAAGAACCACAATTGAGAGGCATATTGAAAAGGGGAAGAACAAATGTTGTGTAAAAATATGGAGCATTTCTTGGACAATCCTTTAACGAAGCCAAGATCACAGTTGGATTTGAAAATAATTTAATCGATAGAATTTCAGGTTATATAACATACCAATGTCGCTATCCAATTCAATATGTGTTAGTTATGAAAAAAGCTTTTAAAGATATGTAAATGATTTCTGATGAACGGTTTAAATTTTTTAATAAAAATAATAAAAAGAAGAGGTATTAAGTGGCTACCTTCGGGGACTCAAAAAATTTTTTTTTAGAAAAAGATAAAGGAAATAGAATTATAACGAACAGTGTAACAACAGGATTCCAGATAAATATTGACATCAATTTAAAAATATTTCAGTTGCGGCGAAAAAATGAGAAAAACCGACATCGAGATCAATTACATCAAAACGAAAAATTAATAGTAAACAATAAAAAATCAAACTACTTTTGTAGACGTTTTTTAATCCATTGACATCGTAGGCATCCTTCAATAGGTTTCGAAACTTTTAGGCTTGACATATAGAAAACAAACTGCATTTTGACGTATCTAGAGTATTTAGTTCGAAATTTCACCGCAAAGCACCAGAATCAACTTGCAAAATAAGTTAAAAATTTACGATTTTTTAGAGGATTTTTAAATCCAATGACAGATAGACAAAATATATGTCATAACGAAATGTATATCAACACCGTACCTGACATAAAAGACGGAAACAGAAACATTAAAAATAAAAATGGTTAAATTCAATGCCCTGTCGGTAAGAATTGAAACTAAATTTTGGACCACTTATAATAGAACACAGGATCTTGTTATGTTGTGGTGTTTGTGGTTTATCTCAAAAAAATAAAACACGGTTAATGTGACCTTACTTAAAGCAGTTAATATAATATCAATTTTGTTGCCATTCTCCATAGCTTGCTTCTATTCTTATAGAGACAATTGTTATAGAATCGGTGTTTCCACGTGAAGTGATTAGCCAGCTCAATACAATTTTACATGTTAATCACAACAAAAACCAAAAGTGAGTATAAACACCTTAGATAGTAATCAGAAGTGAACATAAAGTTGACATGAATGGTTGAACTGTTCAAATATAGATGGCGCTGCAAGTGAGTTGGAGAAAAATATTCATCTCTTAATACTTGGTTGCACTGTTAAAAGATGAATTCAAGTACTTTGCAGTGTGTCTATCACCCAATATTTAAGATAATTATTTTTACGTCCTATTTTTTCGAGTTCCGGAACTGCAACTTTGGTGTCGTCTTTTAGCCAAACCGTAAACATCTGTCCGAAAATATAGTGCTAACCACCTAGTTTGACACTTCCTATATTCAACAGCATGTGAACTGTGTAAATTGGTTCAGTGATTGTTGAAACACAGACGGATTAATAATTGGTCCTTAAAAAGGGTATTTAACCTTTCCGGTTCGTATTTCCGGTAAATATAATTATTTTTGGTGCTGAATATTTTTCTCCAAACCATTAGCAACGCCATCTTTACATCATCATTTTCAGAACTAAAAATGAGTTAAAAGTGAATATAGCCGTTTTATTGTCAGCGGCGTAAACACTTCTCGTCGAAACACGCCTAGGGAATAAGTATACTTAGGATCAGTGCTTCAGCGTGGTTTAAATTTTAAAACCACTGATTTACACAGTTAATCTGTCAAAATCGTCCAGTTAAAACTTGAACCACGATTGTACAACTGACCCTCAGTATACTTTAGTCGGTGATCTATCATTTCATGAAATAGTTGTCGATTGTGTGTGTGTGGATAATTTTAAGTTGAATGATTAAAAGAAGCATTGGCAAAGCTTGTTAAAGAGGTCGAGGTATGCACTGAAACATAACACAAACATACATATGCATTTAACATCGTATTATGTGCCTAAAGTAAGTTAATACATATATAATACATATATAGGTACCAACATGTTGTAATTTCATTCAAGTTGTTAATTTGCTTAATATGACTATCTTTTCATGTTAATTACTTCCATTACTTTTAAGTAATGAAATCTTTTTTTTTCAAAAGAAACATCATATTATTCTGAAGAGATCTTAAAACTTTTGCTCTCTACTGTTAGCCTTTTATCTGTGTAAAGAAATTTCATTTTTAATATCTTACAACCATCATTCCATCATTTAATGTTACAAAACTCACCGGTTATTTTACACGAAGTGAAAATTTATCTATGAACATAAAAGAATTGCAAAATATAGGGAGACAGACGAAGAAAGGAACAAAAAAAAAATGAATAAAACGGAAAGGACATAGTAAAATCCTTATTTTATGAATATGAAAATATTCCATCTGTATAGGATAGGGGTAAACCAACCCTATCCATCCGTATATGTAGATACACTTGATGATACCATGCAAGTCGGTGAATAAGCTGGCAACCAAAGAGTCAACAAGCCCTCCTCGTTCGTGTATCGTAAACCTTAAACCAGTTGCGCGTTATTCTTCTCTATGTCGATCGTATAGATTACCCCCAAGACGTACACAGAGGGATGACATGACGGCAAACAATCCCGAAACGGGAGACGAGTAGCTGGTGTTGAAGTTCGTGTTTCCTTTTACAATTCTAATAACTCCCTTGAACCTCATCCTTGCCTATTTTTTTTTGTATGTGTAGGAATACGTTCCCCCCCCTTGAAGTTTCATTCATTTGCAACCTTTTGACTTGTCAGGAAGCACAAATATACACCAACTGTCAAGAAGTCATAACAATTTTCCTTTTTGATGACTTCAGACTGTCGCCGTGTCGTCATCGTTGTAATGTTGCCCCGTCAGTGTCGCCTTTGGTAGAAGAAAGAAATCCCCAATGGTGATGATGACGATGGGCTGGCTATACGTATAGTGATAGTCACAAGTTGTCTATTTTTTTTGGGGGGAACGAAGGGTGACGGTCTTTTAAAGTATAAAGGAGTTTTTTTTTATCTTCTGATGGAAAATATCGATCTATACTAGAGCTAGTCGGCCCCAAAGAGGGTCTTCTATGTTTAAGCGTATTTCCTGCGTTTGGGGGTGGATTTTTCTTTTTTTTTTTTTACGATTCTTATTTTCTTTTGTAATTTCCCCTGTAGGTGCTTTGTTTTGTCAAGAAAATATTCTGACGAAAGTGAAAATGCTTTATTTGAATTATAAACATTTTCACTTCTTATTAAGTTCCACTGAAAAGTAAAGGAACGTAGGGTATATTGTGAACATCTATACACACCGATTGTGACTTGAATTGTTTCAATTAAAATTTGGCTAAAAAATGATGAAAAGAAATGGAAGAAGGTTGTGTTGTATGCAAATGATGATGAGATGTGATGTTGTCGATTGATGTTACTTTTTTATGAGTGATACAAAGTAATTGAAATGGAGGTTACCTCTATATACATACACTTGAAGGAAGGGTAAGCTTTCTTTACAGTTAAAGTAGAATTTAGAAAAGTCAAAAAGTGTAAGTGTGAATGGAGCACGTATATAGAAGATTTCTCTTAAAATGTTAACAGGTCATAGATTACACAAATTACTTTTAATACATGATTTTCAAATCACGAACACCGCAGAAATTGAATGACTTCTAATTCGATTACTGTGAATGACTTTTAATTCAATTACTGTGAATTGCAGTAGACAGAAAAGTCTAGAATAAAATTATGCTTTCCATTAAGAACCCTGTGAATGATTTTAGATACATTGGCGCCAAAATTTTAAACGATTTAGCATCATACTAGGTTAAAAAACTATTGTTTTATGACCTAGTATGATGCTAAATATGGTCTAGTCTAGTATTATGCTAAATCGTTTAAAAATTTGCGCTAACTAATACTTTTAGTAACCGAAGAATTTTTCATCTGGAATTTTTTGAACAAATTCCCGAATCCGATAGCTTAATCCATTTCAACAACTTAAGGGTCTGTTCCATGTTCAATGGTTTAACTCATATCTATTTCGAAACCGTTTATAAACTTAAATAGGAAAGCGGGTCAATATATTAACCCGTGTATGTCATTTCAGAAGTTCCTCAGGGAAGTCATCTTAGCCCAGTCTTATATTGCCCTATGGGCCTATGACATCGGATGGTTTGAGTATTTCTTACTCGGCCATCGGGCTCTTCTATCATTGCCAAAGACATGTATGTAAATACGGAAATAAATGTGTACGCCTCGCAACTTATATCTGCCTTAACGAATATTAAATTATTTTCTTCATAGGTTTAATGAAAGTTTCCTTAAAATCAATGTTAGTAAATGTCAGTCCATATGACTTTTTCACGACAACCCCTCATGCCTTGATCTTAATACTAAACTTGTCCCAGTTGTTTTTCAACGGTTTTGTCACCAAATAACTCTTTGTCACATAACACGGGCATATTTATGATGGACTTAGAGCGTAATTTGTGTCAATTTTTAATTCGCAACGCATATTCTTGTGTTGAATTGAATCATCAAAAATTATCTTTTTATTGTGCATGTAATTGTTTTGCAAAAATTTTAATAAAAATTTTTTTCGTATAGCACTTTTTATTTGGCATTTTATTATTTTTCTTTTTGCAATGGATTATTTCGCATTGATAAGTTAGCTTTTTAATTGTTTGTTTTCGATTTTTTCTGAATTTCGCGCAAAATAAATTGAAAACGTCAAGACAAATTGACAACTAAAACAAAACAAATTTTCATAAAATGCTACTTATAATGAGCTTATCAATTTGCGAAATTTGCTTAGACTAAGCGAATTTAGTATCCTAATAATATGTGTTTTGCTATGCCCATGTAATGGACAAGGAACTAAGAGAAAAAAAGAGATTTTTAGCTCTCTGAATTGCTTGAAAATCGAGGGTTTGATCGGCAAGAGGGGTTCCAGTCGAAAGTTTTTTTCTCATGCGTGGAAGCTGAAGTTAAAACCTTTTGTTTCATAACCTAAAAAACATTTTCGATTTATCCTTTAGCTAACCAGTCGGTGTCAATCGTACATAAATTCATCAAATTATCCGCTTCTCTATGAAACACAAAACTTTACACATTGAGCCGTAATCTGCGAATGGTACTACAAAAACAAGTT